>OZ014520.1:68432971-69032971 GCA_963966055.1 Lathyrus aphaca
TATGGAAGCCCAAATTAGGGTTTATGAACCATACATCAAACAAAAATCAAAATCAGAAGCAAAACATAAGATAAAAAATTGAAAATTCCACTCAAAGGACCCCTAATCCTATACTAAACCAATTCCCAAAGGAGAAACTTCAACTCCCAACCAAGCTCAAGTTATGAATTTCACAAGTTTTCTAGGGTTTTAGGGTTTCCAAAAAAAAAATGCCAAACAAATTGGAAATGAAAGATCAAATCATGGCCATTTAATCTCACAAACTACATTCTAAACACAATGCAATGCAAAAAGAATCAATGTCACACTCTTCATGGATAGGCAGAAATGATTTTTTGAACTTTGGATCAAAATAATGCATAAAAATGATTTTAATTCAATGAGAAATTCTTAAAATGCATCAAGATCAAAAAATAAATTTGGTTTGAAGGTTGTACAATGTTTCTAAATGTCTTAGAACATTTCATGAATTTTTTGGTGATTTTTAAATACCTCAAAGTATTTTTAATAAATTAATTTACATTAATCAATTAAAAATAAACTTTTAAATATTTAAAAATACTTTTTTAATGCTAAAAATAAAAATAAAAATTTTTTTGTGCTTTAAAAATTAATGAAACTCTTGAGAAAAAGTTTCATAATTTTTAAAACAATTTTGCTATTTTAAATAAATTGTGGAAGTTAAATGAAAGAAAATGAAATAAAAAATGAATTTAAACTGAATTAATGAGAAGTCAACAGATCTGATGGCCTGGATTCAAACAAAAACACGCGCGCATTGACCTGGCGCCAAATCCCACGGCCAGAATTCAAACTCAGTTAATCAATGCTTATGCCCTAATCTCACCGTTAATTACTTTCAGATGACCGGAACAGTGTTCCGGTCATCTTCTCCGTTCACCCCAAACCTCAAACTCCTTCAAAATGCATCTAAAACAAAATCTAAAAACACAGAAATGATTCCCACTCACTCACGAATCAAAACCCTAAATCAAAACAAATTTATCATTCATAAAATGGCTGAATCGAATCAATCTATTTCTAGGGCAAAAAGTTTCAGAAGCATGGTAAACTCTCATCTCTCCACCATTTTCAAAACTAAAGGCATCAGAACAATCAGTGAAGCATATAGAACAACTTAAGAACTTAAAAAACGATTTCTGGAAAAAATGTTCTTGAGCTACCTGAGTTTCGAAGCTTTCAATCCAGCAACTTTCTGACCTCTCCCTTTGATGCAATCCACTTTACTTGGTCCCCTGATGATCCTTGAATGCTTAGGAGGAGTTTATGTTGGCTGGTTAAGGAGTTTGAACAGCTTCTGCTCAAGCTCAGTTGAAAATGGTAATGGTGATTCAGGCTGTTTTAGGCCAATGTGAGTGGTTCTTTGTGATCAGGGTGATGTTTTGAGAAGGTTTGTGGAGTTTGTTCAAGTGTTTGTGGCCTGTGGAATGAGTTTCGAAAGCTTTGGCTTTGAGAGTGAAAAATGGAAGAATGGTGTTCTTGCTTGATTCAGGCCTAAGTCTTGTTGGTTTTGGCTCAGTGAAGCAAGGTGAGTTGATCTATGAAAATGGTTTTTGTGTTTGTGTGTTGTGTAGAGAGATTCGAAGAGAAATGCTTGAGGGAGTGTTTTTGTGAATGTGTTGTTGTGATCTGTTTCAGGCTGGCTTGATGTTATGTTTTGCTTGCAAATGGATAGTATAAACAATTCCAATTGGTCAGATGATGTGACCTGGCCTGCTGTGATTGGGATGTCCACTTTTGCAAAAAGTCCACTTTGTTGTAAGAGAGGCATGGGCTTGGTTATAGGCTAGTACAAGCATGGGGGATGGCGCAGCATGGTGTGTGAGTGAAGCTAGAAAGGTTCAATAGCCAATGCAGCAAGTTGGTGAAAGTGTGATGATGGTTTTGCAAGTTGGTTCCTTCTTGGTTCATATGGAAAGATCTTGTCCCACAAACCATGAAACATGAGAAGTTTTGGTTCAAATCTGATTTTTAGGTCACATAGAATGTTTATGTAGTGGTTCGACATGAATTAGGGGTTGCAAATGCCTTGGTACAAAGTTCTTGCAAGTTTCTCATTTGGTGCATAACTTGAAAATTAGTGATTTTTGCCAACTTTGACACACCACAACTTTTGATCCAAAATGAATTAGGTCATGTTCTTGTACTTTTTGAAAAGGGAAAAATGTATTCTACAACTTTCATGACCAAAGTTTTTCCATTTGAAGCATTTTTGGATCAAAAAGTAAGGTTTGAAAAGTGACCTAAATTGACAAATTCCTTAAAAGTCAACTATGCCCTAAAAAGTCAACTTTGCAAAAACTTCAAATTCTTGAATTTTGTGAACTTCAACCTTCTTCCATGATCAAATAAAGATCATATACACTCAAAATGATGAAGATAACCCCTTGGTTGGGTCATTGGGGGCCTCAGATGCCCTGATTTTGCACTGACTTGTCTGAAAAGTCAACTCTTGGTCAGATGACTTCCCCATGGAATTTCTTCATGAAAATTGATATGCATACTCCCTATACCATATAGAGACCAATGGAAACAAGAATGAGCAAAAAATTTGGAGTTATGGCCTCTGAAACCAAAACCCTAATTTTAGGTCAACTGTGCAGTCAAACTTGGCTCTGCATCCACACCAATCCCAGTTCTTGTGATTCTTTTGCATTTTTGACTTTGAAAGGAAGTAATAAGATATAAGAACACACATGGACCCCTTTGAAGTGATTTATGGCCTTTGGAGTGGCTCAGGAGGCTCTTGGATTGCTCAGATCACAAACCCTAGGTGCAGATGACTTTGAATCTATGCAGTGAATCAAAAATGAGATATGAGATGATATGATTGTGTTTATGCATATGAAATGATCACAAGTCATGGTGTGAATGGGTGAGGGCAAATTTGGGGTGTTTACAGCTGCCCCTATTCAAACATGAGTTGGCTGTGCAGGTTGTAAGCAACGGCTTAACAGGCAAGCGAGATAACTTGTGGTTGAATACCAAAGACAGTCCAAAATTTGCACTCACAGAATGAAGAAGAAAAGGGATATAGATTGTAAAGGAAAATAAAGTATATTGTAAAGTGTGGGCGACGGAGGACGACCGTCGAGCAGAGGACGACTGCTGGGTAAAGAGCAATGACGGGGACGGCCGACATGCTGGGAAAAGTGTGGGAAATAAAGCAACGACGGGGACGGCCGACATGCTGGGGATAAAAGGTAAAGCCAAGACGGGGACGGCCGACTAGCTGGAAAAATAGGATTATGATGGGGACGGCCATCAAGATAAAGTTGTAAGATTCTCTGGGAGTTAATGAAACATGACGGGGACGGCCATCAAGTTCATAAAGTAAAGTAACCAACGACGGGGACGGCCACCGGGCTAACAGAAAAGGGACCACGACGGGGACGGCCATCGGGTTAAAGAATAAATGGAATAAACAGATGATGGGGTACGGCCATCAAAGGTGAAGGACGATCACCTAGCAGGGGACGGCTGCTCTGTTGGGTATGAGATGAGGGACGGTCATCTAAGGTGGAGGACGACCACCTGGCAGGGTACGGCTGCCGAAAATATCAACGATGGGGACGACCATCGGATGAGCATGATGGAGGACGACCATCAAGAGGTGGAGGACGACCACCTAGTAGGGGACGGCTGCTCTCAAGGTTTATCATAACACAGGACGAGTGTCAGATAACCAAAATCAACAATGGGGACGGCCATTGGATAAAATGATGAAGGACGATCATCAAAGGGTGGAGGACGACCACCTAGCAGGGGACGGCTGCTCTCAGGGTTTATCATAACACAGGACGAGTGCCAGATAAAAAGGAAAATTTGCTTTGTTGGCGATCTACTGGGGAATAGTAAACACGGACGAGCGTTTACATCCAAGAAACAAAAGGTACAAGTGTTTGGTATTTGTGTATAGATTAAAGATGCGGACGAGCATCCTTAAGACTACGATACGGACGAGTATCGGGTAGAAACAAACTGACACGTGTTCAAAGATGACGATACGGACGAGTACCAACTGGTTAACAGAGAACACGGACGAGTGTTGAATCTGAGAGGACTCTTCTGGGGAATAGTAGACACAGGCGAGTATCTATATTCAAGAAGACAGAAGTGTTTGACATGGTGTATGGATTAAAGATGCGGACGAGCATCCTTAAGACCATGATACGGACGAGTATCATGTAGAAACAAACTCTTGACGCATGTTCTGAGATGATGGTACGGGCGAGTACCAACGAGTTAACAAAGAACAAGGACTAGTGCCGAATCTGTGGGGATATATAAGTGGTATATACAAGATACGGACGAGTATCTGTATAAGAGTACATGAGCAGTGAGTATGAGTATTGTATAGATGAGTGTTTATCTGCTGGGGAGGGTGACACGGACGAGTGTCAAGAGAGAAAAGTATAATAATAACAACAAGTATGTGGGTTGTAAAAGTGTAGATGACTGTGCTGGGGATATGACACGGACGGGTGTCAAGAAAGTGTATATAGGTATATATGAGTGCAAAGAGGATGTCTTCGGCTTTCTGCTGGGGGTATGACACGGACGGGTGTCAGGACGTATCTGTAATACGGGTGGTGTTGCTCGCAAGGAGTGTTCAGGCGACTTTACTGGGGAAAGATGGCACGGGCGAGTGTTAAAATGAGTATATACTGGTGTTTGGTTGTGAGGCAGCTGCTTTTGCTGGGGACTCTGGTGGGATTTTTCTGTACGTTGATGAACTGTCGTTAAGTGTTGATTCAAAACATGGCTTATGATTATGCTATGTGTTGGATTTTTGCCGTAATGCTCCGTATTAGACGGAATGCTACGCTTTGTGGGTGAACATGATGCGAATGTTATGATTGTGCAAAGATACCAAACCGGGATCCGGGTCCCGTTGCTGCGAAGATCTTCGATCGATCTGTTGAAGTAGACATCCCAACTGGGGATGAGATCATTGGTAGATCTGATGAGATGTATCTTCTTGGGGATTCGGGTCATTGAGAGACCTATCCCAATAAATGAGAGACCCAGCTGGGGTTTGTAGAAGCTTTCTTCACTCTGTTGTGATCTTCTATGCGTTGCTCTTCTGGATAGAGGCTGCAACTCTGTGGGGAGAGCTCCTTGGCTTTTGTACTTTGGCTGAGGATGACAACTCGGCTGGGGGGAAAGAGAAATCATTGAGATCTCCCTAGGGATTCTGCTGAAGTAGATTCTTGACTCAGCCGGGGATATGGGCGCCTTCTGTGATGCCTGGCAACTCTGATAGGGAGGAGTAATAAGTGGCAAACTCAGCTGGGAGGAGTCATGAAAGGCAACTCAGCTGGGGAGAGAGCACTTTGGGTGCTAAAATTGAGTGTTGGTTTGCCAACTTGCTGGGACGAAGCTTACATGCCCCAAGTTGCGTTCTGGATACCTGCAATCCTGAAAAAGATAGAGAAACGCACAAGATAGTCCTGAGGTATCCCTTACTGGATTCCGTCATAGGAGTCAGGCACTTCTGAGAGTAAGTATATTTCCTCCAAGCATGTTTTTGTTTGAAGATAAACATCTGTATTTTATGCAATCAGTTTCTTTTTAGACATCAGACATTTTTGCAAATAAATGAAAATGTACAAAACGAGACATGACTGAAAATCTGATTTTATTAACTCATGTGCCCTGAATTGGCAAGATACAGTCAAAGAAACATATCCCCTGGAATGAGGAGATTGTTACAAATTGAGAAACAAAAAGCTGGCAGTGTTGATGACGCTTTAAGGAGCTTCCTCTTTACTATGACTCGTATGACTTTTGACGTTCTTCTCATCTTGCTTTCTGAAGAATGTTGATTCTGATTGAAGCTTGATCCCTTTGAAGCTTACCAAGTTGTAAACGATACAGACGAATTTGGAATGCAGTTGTTCGCTTATCCCCTTATTTTGCATGGATCGCCCTTTCGGGGTTTCAATCCATCGGGATACCCATTTTTGCCTGAGTTGTCCGATGTGGCTTTTCAACTCAGCGGGTGTACATTTTTTTTTATATTTTCCCTTACTTTTGCCCGAGTCTTTTATTCTGTTTTTGACTCGCCGGGATGCCCTATTTTTGCCTGGACTTACATTCTGTTTTTATGTCCAGCGGGTCATTTTATGCGAAGTATTTTTTAACTGCATCTGAATTCAAAGGGGACGGGAAGTCTTCATCATCCATGGTGCTGAGCATCAGTGCTCCACCAGAGAAAACTTTCTTTACCACGAATGGTCCTTCATAATTCGGAGTCCATTTGCCCCTGTGGTCTGTATGAGGAGGGAGGATTCTCTTCAGCACAAGATCTCCTACTTGGTACTCCCGGAGCCTGACTTTCTGATCGAAGGCTTTCTTCATTCTTTTCTGATATAGCTGCCCATGACAGATTGCAGTCAATCTTTTCTCTTTAATCAGACTCAGTTGTTCGTATCGGGACCGGACCCAATCTGCTTCATTCAGCTTAACATCCATCAGTACCCGCAGGGAGGGTAATTCAACTTCAACAGGTAGGACTGCTTCCATACCATACACAAGCTGATACGGTGTTGCCCCAGTGGATGTTCTGACTGACGTGCGGTACCCATGCACGGCAAACGGTAGCATCTCATGCCAGTCTTTGTAGGTGACTACCATCTTCTGCACAATCTTCTTGATATTCTTATTAGCTGCCTCAACAGCGCCGTTCATTTTTGGCCTGTAAGGAGAAGAATTGTGGTGTTGAATCTTGAAGTCCCGGCATAGTTCTGCCATCATTTTGTTGTTCAAGTTGGAACCATTATCAGTAATGATTCGCTCGGGAACTCCGTATCGACAGATGATATCTCTTTTCAGAAATCTGGCTACCACTTGTCTTGTAACGTTTGCATAGGAAGCTGCTTCAACCCACTTGGTGAAATAGTCAATGGCTACCAGGATGAATCTGTGGCCATTCGAAGCAGTTGGTTCAATCTTGCCAATCATGTCAATGCCCCACATAGCAAAGGGCCAGGGTGAAGATATCACATTCAAAGGATTGGGAGGCACATGCACCTTATCTGCATAGATCTGGCATTTGTGGCACTTCCTGGCATAGGCACAACAGTCTGCATCCATTGTGATCCAGTAATAGCCTGATCTCAGCAACTTTTTGGCCATGGCATGCCCTCCAGCATGGGTACCAAAGGATCCCTCGTGCACTTCATGCATTAACAAATCTGCTTCTGTCTTATCCACGCATCTGAGGAGTACCATATCAAAGTTCCTTTTGTAGAGGGAACCATCGGTGTTCAGAAAGAAACTACCAGCAAGCCTTCTCAAAGTCTTCTTATCATTGGAAGATGCCCCAGGTGGGTATGTTTGGTCCTCCAAGAAGCGCTTAATGTCATGGAACCAAGGCTTATCATCTTTAACAACATCTGCTGCGAACACATATGCTGGTCTGTCAAGTCTGGACACTGAGATCTGAGGTACGAAGTTGGCAGCTTGAACTTTGATCATGGATGAAATGGTGGCAAGAGCATCTGCAAACTGATTCTCGTCCCGAGGGATATACTCAAGCTTGACTGTTGTAAAGAAGGTCAATAACCTTCTTGTATAATCCCTGTAAGGTATCAGATGATCCTGGTGTGTGTACCATTTGCCGTTGGTTTGATTGATTACCAGAGCTGAATCTCCGAATACGGTCAACGTCTTGACCCTGAGGTCAATGGCTTCCTCAAGACCCATAATGCAAGCTTCGTATTCAGCTTCGTTGTTAGTGCAGTTGAAAGTGAGCTTTGCCGAGAAAGGCAAGTGAACTCCTTTAGGTGTAATGAGCACTGCACCAACACCACGACCATTCATGTTAACAGCCCCATCAAACATCATAGTCCATTCTTCTTCCGGGTCAGGCCCTTCAGTGTGAATAGGCTCTTCATGATCTTTTGCTTTTATGAACATGATGTCTTCATCAGGGAAGTCAAATCTCATAGGCTGATAATCATCAATAGGTTGCTCAGCAAGATATTCAGACAATACACTGCCCTTGATGGCTTTCTGAGATGTGTATTGAATGTCATACTCCGTAAGGATCATTTGCCATCTTGCAACCCGTCCGGTAAGAGCTGGCTTCTCAAATATGTACTTAACTGGGTCCATTTTTGAGATCAACAAAGTAGTGTGGGTCAACATATACTGTCTTAGTCGGCGAGCAGCCCACGCTAAAGCACAACAAGTTTTCTCGAGCAGTGAATAACGTTGTTCACAGTCGGTAAACTTTTTGCTTAGGTAGTATATTGCATACTCTTTTCGACCAGACTCGTCATGCTGGCCCAACACACACCTGTAAACACCCCAAATTTGCCCTCACCCATTCACACCATGGCTTGTGATCATCCTCATATGCATAAACACAATCATATCATCTCACATCTCATTTTTGGTTCACTACATAGTTTCTAAGGCATCTGCACCTAAGGTTTGTGATATGAGCAATCCCAAGAGCATCTTGAGCCATTCCAAAGGCCACTAATCAACTCAAAGGGGTCCATGTGTGTTCTTATGTCATATTCCATCTCCTCAAAGTCAAAATTGCAGAGGAATCACAAGAACTAGGGTTTGAGTGGATGCAGAGCCAGGATGAACTGCACAGTTGACCTAAAATTAGGGTTTTGGTTTCAGAGGCCATAACTCCAAATTTTTTGGTCATTTCTTGTTTCCATTTCTCTTTATATGGTATAGGGAGTATGCACATCAATTTTCATGAAGAAATTCCATGGGGAAGTCATCTGATCAAAGGTTGACTTTTCAGACAAGTCAGTGCAAAATCAGGGCATCTGAGGCCCCCAATGACCCAACCAATGGGTGATCTTCATCATTTTGAGTGTATATGATCTTTATTTGATCATGGAAGAAGGTTGAAGTTCATAGAAATCAAGAATTTAGGGTTTTTGCAAATGTTGACTTTTGGAGCATAGTTGACTTTTCAAGAATGCATCATTTTAGGTCATTTTTCAAGCCTTGATTCTTGATCCAAAAAGGCTTCAAATGGAAAAACTTTGGTCATGAAAGTTGTAGATCTCATCTTTCCCTTTTCAAAAAGTACAAGAACATGATCAAACTCTTCTTGGATCAAAAGTTATGGCAATGCAAAGTTGGCTAAAATCATTGATTTTCAAGGCATGCTTCAAATGGAAATTTTGCAAAGTCATGAACCAATGCATTATGTGACCTCTAATTCATTTCAAACCATTACACAAACATTCTATGAGTCTAAAAAATCATAATTGGACCAAGTTTCCCCATGGTTTGGTTTGTGTAACAAGACTTTCTCACATGTGAACCAAAGTTACAACAAGTTGCAAAACTCATGATCATGCTCCCTACAACTTGCAGCCTTGGATGCTGAGCTTTGCTAGGCCTCTCCCTCACCCTTGCTGCGCCAGCCCATGCCATGTACTTGCCTAGACCTTGAGCCATGCTTCTCTTACACATTATTTGACTTTTTGCAAAAGGTAACTTACCAATCAATAAAGGGCATGTCTTGTCAACTGACCAATGAGAGAGACTTATGTGGACAATTTGCAAGCAAAACACAACACAAGGCAAGGCTGAAACACATTCATTCATCACATTCACAAAAACACTCCCATTTGCAAGTTGCTTCGAATCTCTCTGTCCAGTTTGCAAACACTCAAACTATCTTCACCATTCAACTCACCTTGCTCCATAGACCACCCAGCACCAAGAACACAAGCCTGAAACAGCCTGAACATCTCACTGCCATTTCTCACTTCATTTTGCAGTTTCAATCGAATCTCCTTCCACAAACCACAAACACACCAACAAACACTCCAGACCTTCTCCATTCATCCTCAGGATCACAAACCATCATTCACTATGGCCTGAAACCTCCAGAAACTCCATTGCCATTTCTGATCAAGCTTGAGCAGAAGCTTTCGAATCTCACTATCCAGCCAGCTTAAACTCTCTTTGAGCATTCAAACATCATCTGGGGATCAAGTGGAGCAGATTGCACAAGGAGAAGTGGCCAGAAAGTCCTCAAGTTGAAAGCTCCAAATCTCAGGTAGCTTGAAAATTATTTTTCCAGAAATCATTTTTCTTGTTACAAACTTGTTCTATGTGATTCACTGATCATCCTGATGTTCTTAGTTTTTGAAATGGCTTTGTTTTGAGTATTTAATTTGTCTCTGAAGCTTGCGTGCCCTAGAACTTGTTCTCTTCGATTCAGCTTGTTTAGGAAGAATAAATTTGTTTTGAGAGAGGGGTTTGATTCGTGAGAGGTTGGAGATCATTTCCCAATTCATAGATTTTGTTTTTGTTACGTTTTGAGGGAGTTGGTGAGTTTCCCGGTGAGGTGCTGGCCGGAGAAGACGACCGGAAGTCTTCTCCGGCCACCTGAGTCATTAAACCCTAATCTCAGGTCATTAACTCCAGTTTGAATTTGAGCCATAGATGGCCTTTGACCTGTTGACTTCCCTCTCTTTTGGATGGCCCAGATCATTTCATTTGCCCTAATCTCTCTCATTAGCTTTAATTAATTCGTAATTAAATTAATTAAGTCAGGTGCAATCCACACCCTTCATTCACGCGCCAGTCAACACTTTCAAACTCAGAATCAATCTCAGCCATCCTTTCCTTTGACTTTCTCTTTTATTTAATTTTATTTCATTTTCTTTTCAATTAACTTGCATATTTAATTTAAAATAGCAAAAAATACATAAAAATTATGAAACTTTTTCCTCTGAGTTTTATTAATTTTTATGACACAAAAACATTTTTATTTTATTTTTTATCATTAAAAAAGTATTTTTAAATATTTAAAAGATTATTTTTAATTGATTAATGGGAATTAATTAATTAAAAATACTTTTAGGTATTTAAAAATTACAAAAAAATTCATGAAATGTTCTAAGACATTTAGAAACATTGTCCAACCTTCAAACCAAATTCCTTTTTTGATCTTGATGCATTTTAAGAATTTTTCATTGAATTAAATCATTTTTCATGCATTATTTTGATCATGGGTTCAAAAATTCATTTCTGCCTATTGGAGAAGGTTTGGACATTGATTCTTTTTGCTTTGTTTTGTGTTTAGCATGTAGTTTCTAGGGTAAAATGGCCATGAATTGTTCTTGCATTTCCAAATTGATTGGCATTTCTTTTGTTAAGAACCCTAAAAAACCCTAATAACTTGTAAAAATCATATCTTGAGTTTGGTTGAGAGTTGAGAGTTCCCCTTTGGGCAGTGGTTTATTATAGGTCTAGGGTTTCTTTGGATGCCATTTTCCATTTTTGATCTTAAGGTTTGCTTCTGTTTTTGGTTTTGGTTTGATGTTTGATCCATGAACCCTAATTTGGGCTTTCATTTGCATCCTTCTTGCATTTCTTTGCATAACATGACTTGTCTTTGCATTTTGTGCATTCTTGTGATCCATTTGACATCTTAAGACATATAGAAAACATGTTTGATCATTGAATTACACATTTGCCATGTCATTTGCCTTGTATGCTTCATAACTTTTCATGCTTGTTCATGCTCCTTAGCTTGCATCATTTGCATCCATGATCTTGTATGAGCATCCCCATGTCTTGCCTCTTGTTTGCAGCACTTCATAACATCATAATCATCATCAACATGCTTCTGGTTTTGCTTTGCATCATACCATTTCATCTCATCTTGCATTGCATTGCATTTCTTCCTAACATTTCAGGTGGTAAGTAACTTGAGAAGTGAATTTGCCTTCACTTCTCATAACTTTTCTTTTCATCTCTCTTGCATCCATTGCTGCATTTCTATTTGTGTTTGAGTTTGAGCTTGCTCATTCTTCCTTTTCCCACTTTCTTCCTTCAAGTGACTTGACTTCTTGAATGAAGCAAGTCACTTTGCTTCTCTTGATCTTATTCATCTGCTTCCTGGTGGTTCCTTTGAAGATTGTTCTTGAAAACCTCACAAACCTTAGGACCAACCAAGCATGATAATGAATTAGGGTTTTGATTAGTTCCCCCATAGTTTTACCTTTGTGTCTCTCTTTGAGTCCTCTCTTCTCACCTCCTAATCAGGGACTAAACCCTAAAGGCTTTAAGACTTTGTGATTAAGCTTATGCCTGCATCCTTCTTTTAGGATGGAGTGTATAACTTTAATCCTAAGTATTAAACCCTTAATGTGTTTAAATCTCTTAATCAATCCACTTAATAAATATCAAGACATCACACTTGTAACTTGGGCCTTGCATTAGGGTTCTAATTCTTCCTTAAGTGGTTAAGAAGGACTAACCCTAGTGTTAATGGACAAGTCCCCCTCAAGTTGTCTTACAAACAATAAAATTCACTTCATCATCATCATTAAATAAAATCCACTTAATTAAAGGTTTGTTTTGTCATGAGTTTAATCCCTAATCATGGATTAAGTTGAGGAGTTTTCCTCAGCTTAAACATTCTCATCTATTATCCTTCTTTTAGGATGGTGTAATGAGTCTGTTTAATCCCTGATTATGGCTTAACCTCATTACTTAACACTAAACAAAAACACCAAAAACATCTAAATAATCACAAGTAGGTTAATGATCTTAATCCTACACCAAAGGTGATTAAGTGTGAGAATCTGACTTCACACTTAAGGTATTCTCATTACCCCTAATCAGAGGGAAGATGTGATGAGTTTACTAACCCATTGGTTTAGGCTTAAGCTCATTATCCTATGACAAACTTCAAAAGCAATAAAAGACTGAAAACACAAAAACAAACAATAATCGTCTCCTTCGGGATTCTTTTCTCATCATCTTCATTCACAAACGAGAACTTGCTTCTTCCGTCTAATGCAAGACAGTTAGCACCTGAGCCAGACAGGTCATACACTTGAGCATAGGCAAGTAAGCAGTTCACAAGTCAATTCATCTTTCAGTCTCTTTGGGTCGAACTACGGTGTTCTGACTTCCTCATTGCACGAGAGGATACGTAGGCATAACTTAATAGTTATCGAACAAAAGTCTCTGTATATCCCCCCTCCTTCCAGCATTATTCTTTTAGCCCCATGATCTTGAGCATCTTATTCTTGTTCTTACACTGACACTGTACACTTATACACTTCACTTACACTGACACCTGTCCATCTTTTTCCAGCTATTTTATACACAGATTGCACTGACACTACCCCTTTAAAACACAAATCTTTTAAGCGTGGATCCCGTCGAGTACGGAGGACGATCTGGGTGCTAATACCTTCCCAGGTTGTAACCAACCCCCTTTCTCAGTCTCTCTGGTTCGCAACCGTCTTATCCATCCTTTTCTAGGTCTATGCAGCATTGCCTTTCCTCCGGGATAAAAATGCCTAGCTGGCGACTCTTTTCATCTCCAGTGGGTTCACGGCTGTGTGTTCTCATTGTCCCTCTCGCCGACCGTTCGCGCTTGTACCTGGATGCAAATCTTTGGGAGCGACAGCTTGGCGACTCTGCTGGGGATCCTTATACTGCAACCAGGGCTTCTGGTTCTTTTTGTGGGTTCCTCCTAGCGCTTGATTGATTTGTGTTTACTGGGGTGTTATGTGCTTGTATTTATTTTTGTTTATTGCTTTATGTACAGTTACTTTACTGCTTTCTTTATTGCATTTATTTATATCATACTGTCATTGCTGCTGGCTGGATCTGGTTGTTTGCCTTGGTGGGTGGGTGATTCATTGAGAGTTAAGGTCCTATACCTGGGACCTGAGTGACACCTAGGCTAGAGTGAATCATATTCTTTCCCATTCCATTTCGGTCTGGTGCGGGAATATGAAACACGGTTCAGATATGGGTTTCTTCTTGAGAACTCTGTGTTGCAGATTTCCTGCAATGCTAGGGCTATCTGGGAAGCCTGCTAAGTCTGGATGACCTTTTAGTATTGACCTTCAGAAACTAAGGTGAATTAGAGGAGGAATTGTTATGGTTATTGTAAACACTGTACCTCCGGGTTAGAAGTGTTTACACTTCTCATAACTGATCCAAGTCTGAGGATCCTTGTTCTAGATCATCACCTGTGAGGGGGTTGGGCTGTTTACAGGTTTGCAGGTACCTTGACCTCAGAATACCCTGTTACTTTGACTTTGTTAAGAATACTCCATGTTGGACAGTTCTTGTGATTCTAAAACCTTGGACTTGTGGCTCTTTATTTGAGTCCCCCACCCTGGTTACTGGATTTATAGACCTCCATCTGGAATTCTTGAACACACATGGACTTATACCAGGGCATTTTGATCAGATCCAGCTCAGTCACAAACCCTTTGCATATCATTTGCATACATACCCATTGCATCATATTAACATTTGCTTATTTGTGTTTCAGGGTATCCATTTTCATCTGGTTTTGGTTTTGACCCCATCTGCAGTATTGACCCATCTTCACCAGCACCAGCCAATCAGTGGCTCATTCTTTCAGCATCTTCATCAGCACTCTACTCAGTCTTCAGCATCATGGCTCCAAAGAAAAGCAACATCACTTATCATTTCTTCCAACCAGACTTATCAGATATCAGGAGGATCCAAACCCTGATCACTCCAGAGCACATACCTTTGTTCAGGGAGCATTATGGGGATATACTTGACTTGGTCATGGATCTGGACCCATCCCAGAGGAGTTTGATCCACACCTGCATTCAGTTTTATGACCCCCCATTGAGATGTTTCACCTTTCAAGACTTTCAGTTGGGGCCTCTTTTAGAAGAATACTCATCTTTGGTTGGTTTGCCTATCAAGAGGGAAATCCCTTTCAACCCTGAAATGGTCTTTCCCAGCAATGGAGAGGTGGCAAAAGCTCTGCACCTGGAACCTGCTTTGATTGAGCAGCATATGACCTCTAAGGCTGGGATCCCTGGTTTTCATCTTGACTTCCTGATTTCCCAAGCTAGCCTGAAGGCCTCCCTGGGGGAGTGGAGAGCTGTTTGTGCTCTGTTGGCCTTAAGTGTATATGGAATTGTGTTGTTTGCAGATGAGCCTCGATTCATTAGCAAGAATGCAATCCATTTGCTCATCCTGAAGAACCCAGTGCCAACTTTGCTAGGAGATCTCTATTACTCAGTGCACCAGAAGAATGAGAAGCAGAGGGGAAGGCTAGTGAGGTGTTGTGCTCCATTATTCCATGCTTAGCTTCTAAAGCATCTACCCAGGACAGATGCATTTCTCAATCCTCATCAGCAGAGCAACTGGGCTAAGAGGCTCACTACTCTCACTTCAGCAGATATCAGATGGTGTACTCAAAGCACCAAGGGCAGAGATATCATTACAGGCTGTGGGCACTTTCCCAATGTGCCTTTAATAGGGGTCAAGGGAAGTATCAATTACAACCCTCTGCTGTTCAGGAGGCAATTAGGCTATGCACTGGTCCATACTCCCAGGGAGCAAGACTTGGTTGAGACCCTCTACTGTGAGAACAAGATAAGTCTGGCAACTGTTAGGCAGGCTGCCTGGGCTTGGGATCATGTTCAAACCAAGGGAATCACCATTCTGGGGAAGTGCAATAATGTGGCATCAGTCCAATATTATGAGTGGTCCCATGCTAGGGCCCAATTCTCTGGAATGCCCTTCACCATAGAAGACACGCCTGAGTCATCTTCAGCACCACCCCCTGCCACTATCAGTTTGGAAGAGTTTGAGAGCTTGAAGGAAAGAAATGAGAAGTTAACCCAGGCTTTGCAGAAGACCCTCCGGGAGAGGAGTGAAGGTGTGAGGGAGATTGAGAGATTGGAGAAATTGAGAGTGGAACACTTGACTAAAATTGAGAAGTCTGGAGATCATATCAACAAGTCTAAAGCTGGTGAACAGATTCTGAAGAATGCTTGTAAAGAAGCCCAGTTCCAGAGAGCAAGAACAGACCTGTACCTGAAGGAGAGTCAGGCCAGGTGGGTCCGGATCACTGAGGCCCGTACTCTAGAAGACAAGAGAGTTCAAGACAAAATGGAACAGATGGAAAAAGCCCTGGCAGCAGCCCAGAAGGAAATATCAGAGCTAGAAATCAGAGCTGGAGTGAAGAGGTCTAAGGACCAAAGTCAGAACAAGAAGTTGACTGCAGCTGTTGCAACAAGAAACCTTCTCATCAGAGGTCTCACGGAGCGTCCGGCTGATCCTGTGACCGAAGCACTTCTTAAGGAAGTTCGTGAGGATGAGTTTGGCCTTGGGGTTTGATCATTTGCTTGTTGTTATTCCTATTCCATGTACTTTTGTTTTTGTGATGTATTTTTGACCCCTTTAAGGGCTGGTGTTGTAAAATGAACAAGATGTATTATTTCACCTTTTGTAATATATTTGTGTTAGTTTCCATCTGGGTTACTTCAGAAGCAACTTCAACAGCATCATCTTCAAGGGTCTGGAAGGGTCAAAACTGAAGGCCAAACCGGATACCTTGAGAACAAATAAGCATAACTGCATTGCATACTAACCCTTTTGTTTGTTTTGTAGGTTTTTTGTTTTGTTGTTACTAACCTCTGTTGTGAATCTCAGGAATTATTGCTCGCCGCTGGGTATTTCCTCTCAACAGGCCACACAGGTACCCAACTAGAAACAACCTTCCGGGAATTCAGATGGATCAGATGCAGCAGGACCTTACGGAGGTCAGAAACCAGATGGCCAACGAAAGGTTGGAGATGAGAACTCAGATAACACAGTTCATGGAAGTGATGAACAACTTAGCTCAAAGCCAGGAGAGGCTCAGAGCTTTGGTAGAAGGGAGGAATCAAGAGGAGCCCCATGTGGGGACTGCAGGCACAAGTAACAATGAAAGGGTCCAACCTCATGTCAATCCCCCAGTTTTTGGACCCCATCTCCATCCAGAGGCCAACATCCCAGTCAACATTCAAGGGACAGCCACAGCAGGGAGAGTACTTCAAGAAGATCCTCAGGAGGACCAATTTACAGTAATGGGTGCTGGAGAGGAAACTTATGATAGACGATTGGAAGAAATAGCTGAGAAGTTAAGGTCCTTAGAATCTCAAAATTCTTTGGGTTTCGACGTCATGGACATGGGTTTGGTAGACGGGGTCAGGATCCCCCATAAGTTCAAGCCACCTTGTTTCGAAAAGTATAATGGGACTTCATGCCCCCGGACTCATCTACAATCATTTCTGGGAAGGCTGAAGGCCTATACAATGGATGAGAAATTGTGGATGTTCTATTTTGAAGATAGCTTGACTGGAGCTTCGAGGGAGTGGTATTCCCATCTGACAAGAGCAACAATTAGATGCTGGAAGGACCTGGCAGAGGCCTTCATCCGACAGTATCAGTATAATCTAGACATGGCACCCAACAGGACTCTCCTAATGGGAATGTCACAGTCTTCGAGGGAGAGTTTCCGAGAATATGCTCAAAGGTGGAGGCAACTGGCTGCTGCTGTTCAACCACCTATGTCTGAGAGAGAAATGGCAGACATGTTTATGAACACTCTCCAGGGAACATATATTGACAGGTTGGCTGCTTTCTCTTCCACTAGCTTCGCAGATGTTGTTATAGCTGGGGAGAGAATTGAAAGCCTGTTAAAAACGGGTAAGATTTCCGATAATGGTGCCAGCTCGTCCAGTAGTACAAGAAAGCCTTTTGCAGGCCCAAGAAGAGCTGGCGAGACCAATGCCATCCATTCAAACAGGGGTAGGCCCCAATATGTTCAAAGGACAATAGCAGCAGTCACTATCCCTGCTCCAGCTCATCCACAGCCAGTCTATCAACCTCCTCAACAAAACTTCCAACAACAACCTCAGTACCATCAGCAAAATCAGTATCCTCCAAGGAATTACAACAGCAACAACACCAACAACAACAATCAACAGAGGCCATTCCAACAGAGGCCATCCCAAGCTAACCGAGTGATCGACCCGATCCCAATGCCGTATGCTGCCTTGCTGCCACAACTTCTGAAACTCAACCTGGTTGAGCTAAGAACGTTGGCACCTCCGGATCCCAACAGTCTACCAAGGAACTATGACTCCAATGCTAGGTGTGCTTTTCATTCAAACGCACCTGGTCATAGTACAGAAAAATGCAGGGCTCTGCATATGAAGGTACAAGACTTGGTAGATTCCAAAGCTCTGAATTTTGCACCTCCACCCAATGTCAATAAAAACCCAATGCCAAACCATGGTGGTCCCCGAATTAATGCTATTGAAGAAGACCAACCGTCTTATTTAATAACCAGTGTGGATCAGATCAGGACACCATTGGTGGAAATCAAAGCTCAACTCCGCGAAAACCAAATATTTCCGGGGTGTGAACTAGGGTGTCCCTATTGCAATATTTCATGGAATGGGTGTGAGGACCTGAGAAATGGCATTGACAGCCTTATTCAGAGTGGCTTGCTACAGATCACTACAACTTCATCAGCAACGGTTTCAGACCCTCCTACAAATGCAGCAACTATTATTCCCGACAATTCACCAGCAACATCAACAAGTACTTCACCTGTCCTTCCAAATGATCAGTTTTCAACAGTTTCTCCTGCTACAACTTCAGCTTCATTCCATTTCGAATCTCCATCAACAACAACAACAGTCCTTCCAACAACACCTCCTACAACACCAGCAATCAATCATGAAGATGTCTCTACTGTTACCATATTCTACGATCCTGAAAATAACTCCGCCTACCATTCAGAAGGTGCTGCTCCCGTCAGAGCACCAGTTACAATCTTTTATGATCCACAAACAATAACAGTCCCTTCAGCAGCAGCAATCAGTCCAGTCACTGTCACGGTGCCTGGACCAGTACCATATGAAAGCAATAGGGCCATCCCTTGGCACTATGGCTCTGACGTGTACTGTGAAGGGAAAAGAATCACTCTTGAAACATCAACACCTGCACCACAAGTAGATAATGTGGGGGGAGGCGGAGGCTTCACTCGAAGCGGACGTCTCTTTGCTTCACAAGTTCAAAGACCCACAGCCGAAGCAGAAGCTGCTGCCAAGGCAAAAGGAAAAGGCCCGGTGCAGGAAGATCCAGCTACCAAAGAAGCCTTGAAAACTCCATTCGATCAGGAAGTTGATGAGTTTATGCGAATCATCAAAAAGAGTGATTATAAAATTGTGGATCAGCTTCACCAGACGCCATCCAAAATCTCTATCCTCTCACTGCTTATGTGCTCCGAAGCCCATCGGAATGCACTACTTAAAGTCCTGCACGCAGCTTACGTGCCTGAGGAGATTACTGTCAACCAATTG
Organism: Lathyrus aphaca; assembly: GCA_963966055.1. Lineage (NCBI taxonomy): Eukaryota > Viridiplantae > Streptophyta > Magnoliopsida > Fabales > Fabaceae > Lathyrus > Lathyrus aphaca. Next base: position 68,452,147 of record OZ014520.1, read on the forward strand.
GAAACCGTGGTTGGAAATGTTACTGCTAGCAATGGGCTAGGGTTTACCAATTCTGACCTGACAGTGGATGGCCGCAATCACAACAAAGCCTTGCACATAACCATGGAATGCAAAGGAGCTGTCCTTTCTCATGTGCTGGTGGACACAGGTTCTTCCCTGAATGTCTTACCAAAGAAGTCTCTGGTGAAGTTAGAATATGATGGATTGGCATTGAGACCCAGCAACCTGGTGGTAAGAGCCTTTGATGGTTCGAAGAGATCGGTTCTGGGAGAGATTGAGCTGCCTGTGACAATTGGCCCACAGACTTTTAAAACTATCTTTTATGTGATGGACATTCAGCCCGCCTACAGCTGTTTGTTGGGTAGACCCTGGATTCATGCCGCCGGCGCAATAACGTCTACCCTTCACCAAAAGTTAAAATTTGAGTGGGAAGGTCAAGTTGTCACAATCTGTGGGGAAGAGGATATATTCGTTAGCCATCTGGCTACTTACAAATACATTGAGATGGACGGGGAGATCCATGAAACAATGAGCCAAGGTTTTGAAGCCTTGAATGTCAATGAAGCATCTGCTGTGTCAGGTATCTCCATGTCGTCTTATCAACAAGCCCGGAAGGTTGTTGAGGAAGGAACTGCCCTAGGCTGGGGCAAGGTTTTAGCTGTGGAGGAGAAGAAGGACAAGTTTGGGTTGGGTTACAAACCAACTCAACATCAAGCAAAGGCTGCTGCAGAGCCTGGTTTTGTCAGTGGGGGGATGCTTACCCCCGATGCTATCAACTGTCTGGAAGACGAGCTGGAAGAGGAGCGCAATCTGGAGAATTGGATTCGTCCAAAGATCCCGGGGAGCAGTGTCTCGAACTGGTCTTCCCAGGAAATTATAAGAGTTACTCATGCAGAGTAATTATTATTTCCTGTATTTTTTATAGCATGCATCAAAGTCTTGCATCTTGCCCAAGATGACAAGACTCATTTTGTAATCAGGGCCATTTGTACTTTTGTGCAAACAAGATTAAATCAATGAAATATCAGACATCTTTTTGCAAACAAGTCTTTTTCTTTTCTGCTCACTGTTTTTCCATTTTTCTTTTTGTACAAAAATAAATGGCGGTGTTTTCAAAATGATAACTTCTTTTCACTTTTTTCTAAAGCAAGATTAAAATCAATCACTAAAATGAACAACTTAACCCTTGCAGAGAGTGCCTTCCTGACAGTACCGACAACAGCACGGCTATGACATCGTATGACTTTGACAATCCAATCAATCAAGTTGATGAAGGGGTTGATGAAGAATATGAGCTTCCTGAAGAGCTAGCCAGGTTGTTGAGACAGGAGGAAAAGGTTATTACTCCTCACCAGGAGGAGATTGAAGTGATTAATCTTGGTACAGACGAAGACGTGAAGGAAGTAAAAATCGGGGCCTGCCTGCAAGACTCAGTGAAGAGACAACTGACAGATCTGCTTCAAGAGTATGTTGATGTGTTTGCTTGGTCGTATCAAGATATGCCAGGGTTGGATACCGACATTGTTGTGCATAAGCTGCCTTTGAGGGAAGAATGCCCACCAGTTAAACAGAAGTTGCGCCGAACTCGCCCAGACATGGCTATGAAAATCAAGGAAGAGGTACAAAAGCAATGGGACGCCGGGTTCCTTGCTGTGACTAGCTACCCGCCGTGGGTTGCTAATATAGTACCTGTGCCTAAGAAAGATGGAAAAGTAAGAATGTGTGTTGATTACCGGGATCTGAACAGAGCCAGCCCGAAAGATGATTTCCCATTACCTCACATCGATGTATTGGTGGATAACACGGCTCAGTTCTCGGTATTCTCCTTCATGGACGGATTTTCAGGATACAACCAGATCAAGATGGCACCTGAAGACATGGAGAAGACAACATTCATTACACCTTGGGGCACGTTCTGTTACAAAGTGATGCCATTCGGACTGAAGAATGCTGGTGCAACATATCAACGGGCTATGGTGACATTATTCCACGATATGATCCACAAGGAAATAGAATGTTATGTGGATGATATGATCGCCAAGTCCCTTACAGAGGAAGATCACCTGGTGAATCTGCTGAAGTTGTTCAAGCGTCTGAGGAAGTATCAACTAAAGCTGAACCCCAACAAATGCACATTCGGGGTGCGATCCGGTAAGCTGTTGGGCTTTATTGTAAGCAAGAAAGGGATTGAAGTTGACCCTGATAAAGTCAAAGCTATTCAAGAAATGCCTGCGCCGAAAACTGAGAAAGAAGTTCGAGGGTTCTTAGGTCGATTGAACTACATTTCACGGTTCATATCTCACCTTACAGCAACCTGTGAACCCTTGTTCAAGCTGTTAAGAAAGGAACAGACGGTCAGGTGGAACGAAGATTGCCAGAAAGCTTTTGACAAGATCAAGGAATATTTACAAGAACCTCCAATCCTTATGCCGCCAGTTGAAGGAAGACCTCTGATTATGTACTTGACAGTATTAGAAGAGTCAATGGGGTGTGTGCTGGGCCAGCATGACGAGTCTGGTCGAAAAGAGTATGCAATATACTACCTAAGCAAAAAGTTTACCGACTGTGAACAGCGTTATTCACTGCTCGAGAAAACTTGCTGTGCTTTAGCGTTGGCTGCTCGCCGACTGAGACAGTATATGTTGACCCACACTACCTTATTGATCTCAAAAATGGACCCAGTTAAGTACATTTTCGAGAAGCCAGCTCTCACCGGACGGGTTGCAAGATGGCAGATGATTCTCACAGAATACGACATACAGTACACATCTCAGAAAGCCATCAAGGGCAGTGTACTATCTGAATATCTTGCTGAGCAACCCATTGATGACTACCAGCCTATGAGGTTTGACTTCCCTGATGAAGACATCATGTTCATTAAAGCAAAAGATCACGAAGAGCCTATTCACATTGAAGGGCCTGACCCTGAAGAAGAATGGACTATGATGTTTGATGGGGCCGTTAACATGAATGGTCGTGGTGTTGGTGCAGTACTCATTACACCCAAAGGAGTTCACATGCCTTTCTCGGCAAAACTCACTTTCAACTGCACTAACAATGAAGCTGAATACGAAGCTTGCATTATGGGTCTTGAGGAAGCCATTGACCTCAGGATCAAAACTTTGACTGTATTCGGAGATTCAGCTTTGGTAGTCAATCAAACCAACGGGAAATGGTACACCCACCAAGATCATCTGATACCTTACAGGGATTATACAAGGAGGTTATTGACTTTCTTCACAACAGTCAAGCTTGAGTATATCCCTCGGGACGAGAATCAGTTTGCGGATGCTCTTGCTACCATTTCATCCATGATCAAAGTTCAAGCTGCTAACTTTGTACCCCAGATTTCAGTGTCTAGACTTGATAGACCAGCATATGTATTTGCAGCGGATGTTGTAAAAGATGATAAGCCTTGGTTCCATGACATTAAATGCTTCTTGGAGGATCAAACATACCCACCTGGGACATCTTCCAATGATAAGAAGACTTTAAGAAGGCTTGCTGGGAGTTTCTTTCTGAACACTGATGGATCTTTATACAAAAGGAACTTTGATATGGTACTCCTCCGATGTGTTGACAAGACAGAAGCAGATTTGTTGATGCATGAAGTGCACGAAGGATCTTTTGGTACCCATGCTGGAGGGCATGCCATGGCTAAAAAGTTGTTAAGATCAGGCTATTACTGGATCACAATGGATGCAGACTGTTGTGCTTACGCCAGAAAATGCCACAAATGCCAGATCTACGCAGATAAGGTGCATGTGCCTCCTAATCCTTTGAACATCATGTCTTCACCATGGCCCTTTGCTATGTGGGGCATTGATATGATTGGCAAGATTGAGCCAACTGCTTCAAATGGCCATAGATTCATCCTGGTTGCCATTGATTATTTCACCAAGTGGGTTGAAGCAGCCTCGTATGCAAATGTTACAAGACAAGTGGTAGCCAGATTTCTGAAGAGAGATATCATCTGTCGATATGGAGTTCCCGAGCGAATCATTACTGATAATGGTTCCAATCTAAACAACAAAATGATGGCAGAGCTGTGCCGGGACTTCAAGATCCAACATCACAATTCTTCTCCTTACAGGCCAAAGATGAACGGCGCTGTTGAGGCAGCTAACAAGAATATCAAGAAGATTGTGCAGAAGATGGTAATCACCTACAAAGACTGGCATGAAATGCTACCGTTTGCCTTGCATGGGTACCGCACGTCGATCAGAACGTCCACTGGGGCAACACCTTATCAGCTTGTATATGGTATGGAAGCGGTCCTACCTGTTGAAGTTGAACTACCCTCGTTACGGGTATTAATGGATGTTAAACTAAGTGAAGCAGAATGGGTTCGGTCCCGATTCGAACAACTAAGTCTGATCGAAGAGAAGAGATTGGCCGCAATCTGCCACGGGCAGTTATATCAGAAGAGAATGAAGAAAGCCTTCGATCAGAAAGTCAGGCACCGAGAGTACCAAGTGGGAGATCTTGTGCTGAAAAGAATCCTCCCTCCTCATACAGACCACAGGGGCAAATGGACTCCAAATTATGAAGGACCATTCGTTGTAAAGAAAGTTTTCTCTGGTGGAGCACTGATGCTCGGCACCATGGATGGTGAAGATTTCCCATCCCCTGTGAATTCAGATGCAGTTAAAAAATACTTCGCATAAAATGACCCGCTGGACATAAAAACAGAATGTAAGTCCAGGCAAAAATAGGGCATCCCGGCGAGTCAAAAACAGAATAAAAGACTCGGGCAAAAGTAAGGGAAAATGAATAAAAATGTACACCCGCTGAGTTGAAAAGCCGCATTGGACAGCTCAGGCAAAAATGGGTATCCCGATGGATTGAAAACCCGAAAGGGCGATCCATGCAAAATAAGGGAATAAGCGAACAACTGCATTCTGAATTCGTCTGTATCACCTATAACTTGGTAAGCTACGAAGGATCAGACTTCAATCAGAATCAACTCTCTCCAGAAAGCAAGACGAGAAGAACGTCATTGTCATACGAGTCATAGCAGAAGAGGAAGCTCCTTGAAAGCGTCGTCAGCATCGCCAGCATTTTGTTTCTCAATTTGTAACAATCTCTTCATTTCAGGAGATATGTTTCCTTGACTGTATCTTGCCAATTCAGGGCACATGAATTAATAAAATCAGATTTTCGGTCATGTTTCGTTTTTACATTTATGTTTTGCAAAGAGTTGTCTGATATCTCTAAAAATACAATTGCATAAGTACAGATGCCTTTCTCTAAAAATAAAAACACATGCTTACAGGGAATGTGATTATTCTCGAAAGTACTTAACTCCTATGACGGAATCCAGTGAGGGATACCCCGGGACCTTTTGTACGTTTCCTTATCGTTGCAGGATTGCAGGTATCCAGAACGCAACCTGGGGCATGCAGGTTACATCTCAGCAAGTTGGCGAATCATTATCAACTCGGTCTATCTTCCGCGTGGCACTGGAGAGTGCCCACCTCCCCAGCAAAGTTGCCAAATCAACAAACAGGCTTAACACTCAGGATGTTTTCTCCCCAGCCGAGTTGCCTCTCATTACTCTCCCCAGCTGAGTTATCAACAGCATTCCCCAGCTGTAGTACCAACCATTCTTCCTCAGCAGAATGCAGAAGTCAGGGAATCATCTCCCCCACAGAATCCCCAGCCTCTATTCAGAAGAGCAACGCACGGAGAAGTCACAACAGAGTACGGAAAGCTTCTACAAACCCCAGCTGGGTCCCATATTATAAGGATATGTCAATCAACGACATGTATCCCCAAACAGATACATCATTAGATCTACCAGTGATCTCATCCCCAGCTGGGATGTTCACTTCAAGCAGATCAACCAGAGATCTTCGCAGCAACGGGATCCGAATCCCGGGTCTTTGCCTCTTTGCATAATCATAGCATCCGCATCATATTGTCCCCTCAGAGCGTAGCATTCCGTCTAATACGGAGCATTACGGCAAAAATCAAATGCATAGCATAATCATAAGTCATGTTGTGAATAGAACACCTGTGAATAATAAGCCGTTCATCATCATTATACAGAAATCCCCACCAGGGTCCCAGCAAAAGCAGTTGCCTCTCCAATCACCAAACACCAGTATATATTTCTGACACCCGTCCGTGTCATCACTTCCCCAAACAGGTTGCCTGAATACACTTTACAAACAAAATCACCCGTACTACAGATACTTCCTGACACCCGTCCGTGTCATATCACCAGCAGAAAGCCGAAGACGTCCTCTTTGCACTCACATATACTTGTATATGCACTTTTCTTGACACCCGTCCGTGTCATATCCCCAGCGCAGTCGCTTACACCTTTATCACTCATATACTTGTTAATATTATACTTTTCTCTCTTGACACCCGTCCGTGTCACTCTCCCCTGCAGTTAACACTCATCTATACAATACAATGCTCATTACTCATGGTACACTTATACAGATACTCGTCCGTATCTTGTATACACCATCACTCATATCCCCACAGATTCGACATTAGTCCTTGTTCTTTGTTAACCCGTTGGTACTCGTCCGTACCATCATCTCAGAACATTGCGTCTAGCGTTTGTTTCTACATGATACTCGTCCGTATCATAGTCTTAAGGATGCTCGTCCGCATCTTTAATCCATACACCGTGTCGAACACTTATGTCTCCTTGAATGTAGATACTCGTCCGTGTCTACTATTCCCCAGAAGAGTCCTTTCAGATGCAACACTCGTCCGTGTTCTTTGTTAACCAGTTGATACTCGTCCGTATCATCATCTCTGAACATGTGTCAGTTTGTTTCTACATGATACTCGTTCGTATCATAACCTTAAGGATGCTCGTCCGCATCTTTAATCTATACACAATACCAAACACTTATACCTTTTGTTTCTTGGATGTAAACGCTCGTCCGTGTTTACATTATCCCCAGTAGATCACCAACAAATTTTCTTTTTATCTAACGCTCGTCCTGTGTTATGATAACCTCGAGAGCAGTCGTCCCCTGCTGAGTGGTCGTCCTCCACTTCTTGATGGTCGTCCTCCATCATGCTCGTCCAATGGCCGTCCCCATCGTTGACCTTTTCCATCCGATGGCCGTCCCCATCGTTGATATTTTTAGCAGCCGTCCCCTGCTAGGTGGTCGTCCTCCACCTTTTGATGATCGTCCTTCATCATTTTATCCAATGGCCGTCCCCATTGTTGATTTTGGTTATCTGGCATTCGTCCTATGTCATGAGAAACCTCGAGAGCAGCCGTCCCCTGCTGAGTGGTCGTCCTCCACTTCTTGATGGTCGTCCTCCATCATACTCGTCCGATGGCCGTCCCCATCGTTGACCTTTTCTATCCGATGGCCGTCCCCATCGTCGATATTTTCGGCAGCCGTACCCTGCCAGGTGGTCGTCCTCCACCTTTGATGGCCGTCCCCATCATATTCCATTTATCCCCAACAGAGCAGTCGTCCCCTGCCAGGTGGTCGTCCTCCACCTTTGATGGCCGTCCCCATCATATTCCATTTATCCCCAACAGAGCAGCCGTCCCCTGCTAGGTGATCGTCCTTCACCTTTGATGGCCGTACCCCATCATCTGTTTATTTCATTTATTCTTTAACCCGATGGCCGTCCCCGTCATGGTCCCTTTTCCTTTTAGCCCGATGGCCGTCCCCATCGTTGGTTACTTTACCTTTATGAACTTGATGAACGTCCCCGTCATGTTTCATTAATTTCCAGAGAATTTTACAGCTTTATCTTGATGGCCGTCCCCATCGCGATTTTACTTTCCCCAGCATGTCGGCCGTCCCCGTCATCGCTTTGTTTTCCGCACCTTACAATATACTCTACTTTTTTCATTTACAATCTATATCCCTTTTCTTCTTCATTCCGTGAGTGCAAATTTTGGACTGTCTTTGGTATTCAACCACAAGTTATCTTGTTTGCCTGTTAAGCAGTCGCTTACAACCTGCACAGCTAACTCGTGTTTGAATAGGGGCAGCTGTAAACACCCCAAATTTGCCCTCACCCATTCACACCATGGCTTGTGATCATCCTCATATGCATAAACACAATCATATCATCTCACATCTCATTTTTGGTTCACTACATAGTTTCTAAGGCATCTGCACCTAAGGTTTGTGATATGAGCAATCCCAAGAGCATCTTGAGCCATTCCAAAGGCCACTAATCAACTCAAAGGGGTCCATGTGTGTTCTTATGTCATATTCCATCTCCTCAAAGTCAAAATTGCAGAGGAATCACAAGAACTAGGGTTTGAGTGGATGCAGAGCCAGGATGAACTGCACAGTTGACCTAAAATTAGGGTTTTGGTTTCAGAGGCCATAACTCCAAATTTTTTGGTCATTTCTTGTTTCCATTGCTCTTTATATGGTATAGGGAGTATGCACATCAATTTTCATGAAGAAATTCCATGGGGAAGTCATCTGATCAAAGGTTGACTTTTCAGACAAGTCAGTGCAAAATCAGGGCATCTGAGGCCCCCAATGACCCAACCAATGGGTGATCTTCATCATTTTGAGTGTATATGATCTTTATTTGATCATGGAAGAAGGTTGAAGTTCATAGAAATCAAGAATTTAGGGTTTTTGCAAATGTTGACTTTTGGAGCATAGTTGACTTTTCAAGAATGCATCATTTTAGGTCATTTTTCAAGCCTTGATTCTTGATCCAAAAAGGCTTCAAATGGAAAAACTTTGGTCATGAAAGTTGTAGATCTCATCTTTCCCTTTTCAAAAAGTACAAGAACATGATCAAACTCTTCTTGGATCAAAAGTTATGGCAATGCAAAGTTGGCTAAAATCATTGATTTTCAAGGCATGCTTCAAATGGAAATTTTGCAAAGTCATGAACCAATGCATTATGTGACCTCTAATTCATTTCAAACCATTACACAAACATTCTATGAGTCTAAAAAATCAGAATTGGACCAAGTTTCCCCATGGTTTGGTTTGTGTAACAAGACTTTCTCACATGTGAACCAAAGTTACAACAAGTTGCAAAACTCATGATCATGCTCCCTACAACTTGCAGCCTTGGATGCTGAGCTTTGCTAGGCCTCTCCCTCACCCTTGCTGCGCCAGCCCATGCCATGTACTTGCCTAGACCTTGAGCCATGCTTCTCTTACACATTATTTGACTTTTTGCAAAAGGTAACTTACCAATCAATAAAGGGCATGTCTTGTCAACTGACCAATGAGAGAGACTTATGTGGACAATTTGCAAGCAAAACACAACACAAGGCAAGGCTGAAACACATTCATTCATCACATTCACAAAAACACTCCCATTTGCAAGTTGCTTCGAATCTCTCTGTCCAGTTTGCAAACACTCAAACTATCTTCACCATTCAACTCACCTTGCTCCATAGACCACCCAGCACCAAGAACACAAGCCTGAAACAGCCTGAACATCTCACTGCCATTTCTCACTTCATTTTGCAGTTTCAATCGAATCTCCTTCCACAAACCACAAACACACCAACAAACACTCCAGACCTTCTCCATTCATCCTCAGGATCACAAACCATCATTCACTATGGCCTGAAACCTCCAGAAACTCCATTGCCATTTCTGATCAAGCTTGAGCAGAAGCTTTCGAATCTCACTATCCAGCCAGCTTAAACTCTCTTTGAGCATTCAAACATCATCTGGGGATCAAGTGGAGCAGATTGCACAAGGAGAAGTGGCCAGAAAGTCCTCAAGTTGAAAGCTCCAAATCTCAGGTAGCTTGAAAATTATTTTTCCAGAAATCATTTTTCTTGTTACAAACTTGTTCTATGTGATTCACTGATCATCCTGATGTTCTTAGTTTTTGAAATGGCTTTGTTTTGAGTATTTAATTTGTCTCTGAAGCTTGCGTGCCCTAGAACTTGTTCTCTTCGATTCAGCTTGTTTAGGAAGAATAAATTTGTTTTGAGAGAGGGGTTTGATTCGTGAGAGGTTGGAGATCATTTCCCAATTCATAGATTTTGTTTTTGTTACGTTTTGAGGGAGTTGGTGAGTTTCCCGGTGAGGTGCTGGCCGGAGAAGACGACCGGAAGTCTTCTCCGGCCACCTGAGTCATTAAACCCTAATCTCAGGTCATTAACTCCAGTTTGAATTTGAGCCATAGATGGCCTTTGACCTGTTGACTTCCCTCTCTTTTGGATGGCCCAGATCATTTCATTTGCCCTAATCTCTCTCATTAGCTTTAATTAATTCGTAATTAAATTAATTAAGTCAGGTGCAATCCACACCCTTCATTCACGCGCCAGTCAACACTTTCAAACTCAGAATCAATCTCAGCCATCCTTTCCTTTGACTTTCTCTTTTATTTCATTTTATTTCATTTTCTTTTCAATTAACTTGCATATTTAATTTAAAATAGCAAAAAATACATAAAAATTATGAAACTTTTTCCTCTGAGTTTTATTAATTTTTATGACACAAAAACATTTTTATTTTATTTTTTATCATTAAAAAAGTATTTTTAAATATTTAAAAGATTATTTTTAATTGATTAATGGGAATTAATTAATTAAAAATACTTTTAGGTATTTAAAAATTACAAAAAAATTCATGAAATGTTCTAAGACATTTAGAAACATTGTCCAACCTTCAAACCAAATTCCTTTTTTGATCTTGATGCATTTTAAGAATTTTTCATTGAATTAAATCATTTTTCATGCATTATTTTGATCATGGGTTCAAAAATTCATTTCTGCCTATTGGAGAAGGTTTGGACATTGATTCTTTTTGCTTTGTTTTGTGTTTAGCATGTAGTTTCTAGGGTAAAATGGCCATGAATTGTTCTTGCATTTCCAAATTGATTGGCATTTCTTTTGTTAAGAACCCTAAAAAACCCTAATAACTTGTAAAAATCATATCTTGAGTTTGGTTGAGAGTTGAGAGTTCCCCTTTGGGCAGTGGTTTATTATAGGTCTAGGGTTTCTTTGGATGCCATTTTCCATTTTTGATCTTAAGGTTTGCTTCTGTTTTTGGTTTTGGTTTGATGTTTGATCCATGAACCCTAATTTGGGCTTTCATTTGCATCCTTCTTGCATTTCTTTGCATAACATGACTTGTCTTTGCATTTTGTGCATTCTTGTGATCCATTTGACATCTTAAGACATATAGAAAACATGTTTGATCATTGAATTACACATTTGCCATGTCATTTGCCTTGTATGCTTCATAACTTTTCATGCTTGTTCATGCTCCTTAGCTTGCATCATTTGCATCCATGATCTTGTATGAGCATCCCCATGTCTTGCCTCTTGTTTGCAGCACTTCATAACATCATAATCATCATCAACATGCTTCTGGTTTTGCTTTGCATCATACCATTTCATCTCATCTTGCATTGCATTGCATTTCTTCCTAACATTTCAGGTGGTAAGTAACTTGAGAAGTGAATTTGCCTTCACTTCTCATAACTTTTCTTTTCATCTCTCTTGCATCCATTGCTGCATTTCTATTTGTGTTTGAGTTTGAGCTTGCTCATTCTTCCTTTTCCCACTTTCTTCCTTCAAGTGACTTGACTTCTTGAATGAAGCAAGTCACTTTGCTTCTCTTGATCTTATTCATCTGCTTCCTGGTGGTTCCTTTGAAGATTGTTCTTGAAAACCTCACAAACCTTAGGACCAACCAAGCATGATAATGAATTAGGGTTTTGATTAGTTCCCCCATAGTTTTACCTTTGTGTCTCTCTTTGAGTCCTCTCTTCTCACCTCCTAATCAGGGACTAAACCCTAAAGGCTTTAAGACTTTGTGATTAAGCTTATGCCTGCATCCTTCTTTTAGGATGGAGTGTATAACTTTAATCCTAAGTATTAAACCCTTAATGTGTTTAAATCTCTTAATCAATCCACTTAATAAATATCAAGACATCACACTTGTAACTTGGGCCTTGCATTAGGGTTCTAATTCTTCCTTAAGTGGTTAAGAAGGACTAACCCTAGTGTTAATGGACAAGTCCCCCTCAAGTTGTCTTACAAACAATAAAATTCACTTCATCATCATCATTAAATAAAATCCACTTAATTAAAGGTTTGTTTTGTCATGAGTTTAATCCCTAATCATGGATTAAGTTGAGGAGTTTTCCTCAGCTTAAACATTCTCATCTATTATCCTTCTTTTAGGATGGTGTAATGAGTCTGTTTAATCCCTGATTATGGCTTAACCTCATTACTTAACACTAAACAAAAACACCAAAAACATCTAAATAATCACAAGTAGGTTAATGATCTTAATCCTACACCAAAGGTGATTAAGTGTGAGAATCTGACTTCACACTTAAGGTATTCTCATTACCCCTAATCAGAGGGAAGATGTGATGAGTTTACTAACCCATTGGTTTAGGCTTAAGCTCATTATCCTATGACAAACTTCAAAAGCAATAAAAGACTGAAAACACAAAAACAAACAATAATCGTCTCCTTCGGGATTCTTTTCTCATCATCTTCATTCACAAACGAGAACTTGCTTCTTCCGTCTAATGCAAGACAGTTAGCACCTGAGCCAGACAGGTCATACACTTGAGCATAGGCAAGTAAGCAGTTCACAAGTCAATTCATCTTTCAGTCTCTTTGGGTCGAACTACGGTGTTCTGACTTCCTCATTGCACGAGAGGATACGTAGGCATAACTTAATAGTTATCGAACAAAAGTCTCTGTATATCCCCCCTCCTTCCAGCATTATTCTTTTAGCCCCATGATCTTGAGCATCTTATTCTTGTTCTTACACTGACACTGTACACTTATACACTTCACTTACACTGACACCTGTCCATCTTTTTCCAGCTATTTTATACACAGATTGCACTGACACTACCCCTTTAAAACACAAATCTTTTAAGCGTGGATCCCGTCGAGTACGGCGGACGATCTGGGTGCTAATACCTTCCCAGGTTGTAACCAACCCCCTTTCTCAGTCTCTCTGGTTCGCAACCGTCTTATCCATCCTTTTCTAGGTCTATGCAGCATTGCCTTTCCTCCGGGATAAAAATGCCTAGCTGGCGACTCTTTTCATCTCCAGTGAGTTCACGGCTGTGTGTTCTCATTGTCCCTCTCGCCGACCGTTCGCGCTTGTACCTGGATGCAAATCTTTGGGAGCGACAACACCCCATCGACTCCTCTAATACTGTCAAGTACATGATCAGAGGTCTTCCTTCCACTGAAGGCATAAGGATTGGAGGTTCTTGTAAGTACTCCTTGATCTTGTCAAAAGCCTTCTGGCAGTCTTCGTTCCACCTGACCGTCTGTTCTTTTCTCAACAATTTGAACAAGGGTTCACAGGTTGCCGTAAGGTGGGATATGAACCTTGAGATGTAGTTCAATCGACCTAAAAAACCTCGAACTTCCTTCTCTGTCTTCGGTGCAGGCATCTCTTGGATGGCTTTGACTTTATCTGGGTCGACTTCAATCCCTTTCTCGCTTACGATAAAACCCAGCAGCTTACCAGATCGCACCCCGAATGTGCACTTGTTGGGGTTTAACTTCAGTTGGTACTTCCTCAGACGCTTGAACAACTTCAGCAGGTTTACCAGGTGATCCTCTTCAGTGAGGGACTTGGCAATCATGTCATCCACATAACATTCTATCTCCTTATGGATCATATCGTGGAATAATGTTACCATAGCCCGTTGATATGTCGCACCGGCATTCTTGAGCCCAAATGGCATTACCTTGTAGCAGAACGTGCCCCAGGGTGTGATGAAGGTTGTCTTCTCCATGTCTTCAGGTGACATCTTAATCTGGTTGTATCCTGAAAATCCGTCCATGAAGGAGAATACCGAGAACTGAGCTGTGTTATCCACCAATACATCAATGTGAGGTAAAGGGAAATCATCTTTCGGGCTAGCTCTATTCAGATCCCGGTAGTCAACACACATCCTTACTTTGCCGTCTTTCTTAGGCACAGGTACTATATTAGCAACCCACGGTGGATAGCTAGTTACAGCAAGGAACCCGGCGTCCCATTGCTTTGGTACCTCTTCCTTGATCTTCATTGCCATGTCTGGGCGAGTACGGCGCAATTTCTGTTTAATCGGTGGGCAATCTTCTCTTAAAGGCAGCTTGTGCACAACAATATCGGTGTCCAACCCTGGCATATCTTGATAAGACCAAGCAAACACGTCCACATACTCTTGAAGCAGGTCAATCAATTGTCTCTTTACTGAGTCTTGTAAGCAGGCCCCGATTTTAACTTCTTTCACGTCTTCATCTGTACCAAGATTGATCACTTCAACCTCCTCCTGGTGAGGAGTAATAACCTTTTCCTCTTGTCTTAATAACCTGGCTAGCTCTTCAGGAAGCTCATACTCTTCTTCAACCCCTTCATCGGCTTGATTGATTGGATTGTCAAAGTCATACGAAGTCATAGCCGTGCTGTTGTCGGTGCTGTCTGAAAGGCACTCTCTGCAAGGGTTCAGTTTGTTCATTTTAGTGATTGATTTTAATCTTGCTTAGAAAAGTGAAATAAAGTTGTCATTTTGAAAACACTGCCATTTATTTTTTGTACAAAAAGAAAAATGGAAAAAACAGTGAACGAAAAGAAAAAGACTCGTTTGCAAAAAGATGTCTGATATTTCATTGATTAATCTTGTTGCACAAAAAGTACAGATGGCCCGATTACAAAATGAGTCTTGTCATCTTGGGCAAGATGCAAGACTTTGATGCATGCTATAAAAATACAGGAAATAATAATTACTCTGCATGAGTAACTCTTATAATTTCCTGGGAAGACCAGTTCGAGATACTGCTCCCCGGGATCTTTGGACGAATCCAGCTTTCCAGGTTGCGTTCTTCTTCCAGCTCGTCTTCCAAACAGTTGACAGCATCAGGGGTGAGCATCCCCCCACTCACAAAGTTGGGCTCTTTCGCAGCCTCTGCTTGATCTTGTTGAGTTGGTTTGTAACCCAACCCAAATCTACCCTCTTTCTTCTCCACCGATAACAGTTTGCCCCAGCCTTGGGCGTTTCCTCCCTCAACAACCTTTCGGGCTTGTTGGTATGATGATATTGAAGTACCAGGCACAGCAGATGTTTCATTGACATTCAAAGCTTCAAAACCCTGGCTCATTGTTTCATGGATCTCCCCATCCATCTCAATATACTTATAGGTAGCCAGGTGGCTGACAAAAATATCCTCCTCTCCACAAATATTAACGATTTGACCCTCCCACTCATATTTTAACTTCTGGTGAAGGGTAGAGGTCACGGCGCCAGCGGCGTGAATCCATGGCCTACCCAATAGACAGCTGTAGGCAGGCTGTATATCCATCACGTAGAAGGTCGTTTTGAAGGTCTGCGGGCCAATCGTTATGGGCAACTCGATCTCTCCCAGAACCGATCTTTTTGAACCATCAAAGGCTCTCACCACCAGGTTGCTGGGTCTTAACGCCAATCCATCATATTCTAGCTTCACCAAGGCCTTTTTAGGTAAGACATTGAGGGATGACCCCGTGTCTACCAGCACATGGGAAAGGACAACACCTTTACATTCCATGGTTATGTGCAAGGCTCTGTTATGGTTGCGGCCTTCCGTTGTCAAATCAGTGTTGGTGAACCCTAGTCCATGACTAGCATTAACATTTCCAACCACAGTTTCCAACTGATTGACGGTGATCTCTTCAGGCACATAAGCTGCGTGCAAGACTTTGAGTAGTGCGTTCCGATGGGCCTCGGAGCACATAAGCAATGATAGGATTGAGATCTTGGAAGGCGTTTGATGAAGCTGATCCACTATTTTATAATCACTCTTCTTGATGATTCGCATGAACTCATCAACCTCTTGATCGAAGGGTGTTTTCAAAGCTTCTTTAACAGTCTGCTCTTCCTGCACCAAGCTTTTTCCTTTTGCCTTGGCAGCAGCTTCTGCTTCGGCAGTGGGTCTCTGAATTTGTGGAGCAAAGAGACGTCCGCTTCGAGTGAAGCCTCCGCCTCCTCCCACATTGTCTACTTGTGGTGCAGGGGTTGATGATTCAAAAGTGATTCTTTGTCCTTCACAGTACAGGTCAGAGCCGTAATGCCACGGGATGGCGTTACTACTTTCATAAGGTACTGGTCCAGGCACCGTGATAGTGACTGGACTGATTGCAGCTGCAGAAGGAACTGTGATAGTTTGCGGATCATAATAAATTGTGACTGGTGCTCTGATGGGAGCAGCACCTTCTGAGTTGTAGGCAGAGTTGTTTTCAGGATCATAAAATATTGTGACAGTTGAGACATCTTCATGATTTGTTGCTGGTATTGTAGGAGACATTGGTGGAAGAATGGAGGTTGTTGTTGTAGGAGTTTCAAAATGGAGTGGTGCTGGAGTTGTAGAAGGAACATTTGTTGATATCTGGTCAGTTGAAATGACAGATGAAGTACTTGTTGATGAAACCGAAGAATTGTCAGGAACAATGGTTGTTGCAGTTGTAGGAGGTTCTGGAGTTGTTGCTGATGAGATTGCTGGATTTGTTGGAAATGATGTGGTGATCTGAAGTTGGCCACTCTGAATGAGACCGTCTATGCCATTCCTCAGGTTATCGCACCCATTGACCGAAATATTGCAGTAAGCACACCCCAACTCACACCCCGGGAACATTTGACATTCGAGGAGCTGAGCCTTAATTTCTACCAACGGTGTCCGGATCTGACCCACACTGGTTATTAAATAAGACGGTTTGTCTTCTTCAATGGCGTTAATTCTGGGACCTCCGTGATGTGGCATAGGATTTTTGTTGACATTGGGTGGTGGTGCGAAATTCAGAGCTTTTGAGTCTACCAGGTCTTGTACCTTCATGTGCAAGGCTCTGCACTTTTCTGTACTGTGGCCAGGTGCATTTGAATGAAAAGCACATCTGGCGTCGGAATCATAATTCCTGGGTAGACTGTTGGGATCCGGAGGTGCCAACGTCCTTAGCTCAACTAGGTTGAGTTTCAGGAGTTGTGGCAGCAATGTAGCATATGGCATAGGGATCGGATCGATTACTCTGTTGGCTTGAGAAGGCCTCTGTTGGAATGGCCTTTGCTGGTTATTGTTGTTGGTGTTGCTGTTGTTGTAATTTCTCGGAGGATACTTATTCTGTTGATGGTACTGAGGTTGTTGCTGATAGTTGGGCTGCGGGGGTTGATAAGCTGGTTGCGGATGGGCCGGAGTGGGAATGGTGACTGCTGCCACAGATCTATGGACATATTGGGGCCTGCCCCTGTTGGTGTGGATGGCATTGGTCTCGCCAGTTCTTCTTGGGCCTGCAAAAGGCTTCCTTGTACTACTGGACGAGCTGGCACCGTTGTCAGATATCTTGCCCATTTTTAACAAGCTTTCAATTCTCTCCCCGGCTATGACAACATCTGCAAAGCTAGTGGAAGAGAAAGCAGCCAGCCTGTCAATATATGTCCCCTGAAGGGTGTTCATAAAAATATCTGCCATTTCCCTCTCAGACATAGGTGGCTGAACAGCGGCAGCCAATTGCCTCCATCTCTGGGCATATTCTCGGAAACTTTCCCTCGAAGACTGTGACATCCCCATTAGGAGGGTCCTGTTGGGTGCCATGTCTAAATTGTACTGATACTGTCTTATGAAGGCCTCTGCCAGGTCCTTCCAACACCTGATAGTTGCCCTTGTCAGGTGAGAGTACCATTCTCTTGAAGCCCCTGTCAAGCTATCTTCAAAATAGAACATCCAGAGCTTCTCATCCATAGTATAGGCCTTCAGCCTTCCCAGAAATGATTGTAAATGAGTCCGGGGGCATGAAGTCCCGTTGTATTTCTCAAAACAAGGAGGCTTGAACTTATGGGGAATCCTGACCCCGTCTACCAAGCCCATGTCCATGACATCGAAACCCAAAGAGTTTTGAGACTCTAAGGACCTCAATTTCTCAGCTATCTCATCCAGCCTTCTATCATAAGCTTCCTCCCCAGCACCCATTACCGTGAACTGATCCTCTTGAGGGTCTTCTTGCAGTACCCTGCCTGCAGTGGCAGTCCCTTGAACATTTGCAGGAATATTGACCTCTGGATGGAGATGGGGGCCAAATACAGGGCGATTGACATGAGGTTGGACCCTCTCGTTATTGCTTGTACCAGCAGTTCCTATATGTGGATCTTCTTGATTCTGCCTTTCCACCATGGCCCTCAATCTTTCCTGGCTCTGAGCCAAGTTGTTCATCACTTCCATAAACTGAGTCATCTGGTTCCTCATTTCCAACCTCTCGTTGGTCATTTGGTTCCTGACCTCAGTAAGGTCCTGCTGCATCTGATCCATCTGTATGCCCGGGAGGTTGTTACGGGTTGGATAACGGTGCGGACGATTGAGGGGAAATACCCGGCGCCGAGCAATAGTTCCTGAACATCACAACAGAGTTAGTAGCAATAAAACAAAAACCTACAAAACAAACAAAAGGGTTAGCATGCAATGCAGTATGCTTATTTGTTTTCAAGGTATCCGGCTTGGCATTCAGTTTTGACCCTTCCAGACCCTTGAAGATGCTGTTGATGTTGCTTTCGAAGTAAACTCGGATGGAACAAACTAATACATATATTACAAAAAGCAAATGGTACATAGTTTGTTTTACAAATACAAGCCCTCGGAGGGGTCAAAAATACATTACAAGAAAAAATGAAAAATACACGGAATGAAAGCAACAACAAGCAAATGGTCAAACACCAAGACCAAACTCATCCTCACGAACTTCCTTGAGAAGTGCTTCGGTCACTGGATCAGCTGGACGCTCCGTGAGATTCCTGATGAGGAGGTTCCGGGTCGTAACAGCTGCTGTTAGCTTCTTGTGCTGGCTTTGGTCCTTTGATCTCTTCACTCCAGCTTTGATCTTTAGCTCTGATATCTCCCTCTGGGCTGCTGCCAGGGCTTCTTGCTGCACTTTTGCACTAGCTTCCAGTTGCTCCATCTTGTCTTGAACTCTCTTGTCCTCCAGAGTACGAGCCTCGGTGATCCTGACCCACCGGGCCTGACTCTCCTTCAGATTCAAGTCTGTCCTTGCTCTCTGGAACTGGGCTTCCTTACAAGCATTCTTCAGAATTTTTTCTCCAGCTTTAGACTTTTTGATATAATCCCCAGACTTCTCAATCTTAACCAGATGCTCCACTCTCAACTTCTCTAGCCTCTCAATCTCCATCCTGCCATCATTCCTCTCCCGGAGAGTCTTCTGCAAAGCCTGAGTTAACTTCTCATTTCTTTCTTTCAAGCTCTCAAACTCCTCCAAACTGACAGTGGCAGGGGGTGGTGCTGAGGATGATTCGGGCATATCTTCTATGGTAAAGGGCATTCCAGAGAATTGAGCCCTGGCACGAGACCACTCATAATATTTTGCTGATGCCACATTGTTGCACTTCCCCAGAATGGTTACTCCCTTGGTTTGAACATTATCCCAGGCCCAGGCTGCCTGCCTAACAACAGCCAAATTAGGCTTGTTCTCGCAATAAAGAGTTTCAAACAAGTCCCGTGCCTTAGGAGTGTGGACCAGTGCATAGCCCAGTTGTCTTTTGAACAGCAGAGGGTTGTAATTGATACTACCCTTAACTCCTATTAGGGGCACATTGGGAAAATGCCCACAGCTGGTGATGATATCCCTGCCCTTGGTGCTTTGGGTGCACCACCTGATATCAGCTGAAGTTAGAGCAGTGAGTCTTTTAGCCCAGTTTCTCTACTGATGAGGATTCAAAAATGCATCTGTCCTGGGTAGATGCTTGAGAAGCCAAGTGTGGAACAATGGAGCACAACACCTCACTAATCTTCCCCTCTGCTTTTCATTCCTCTGATGCACTGAGTAGTAGAGGTCCCCCAATAAAGTGGGCATTGGGTTCTTCAAGATGAAAAGATGGATTGCATTCTTGCTAATGAATCGAGGCTCATCTGCAAACAACATAATTCCATATATACTCAAGGCCAATAAAGCACAGACAGCTTTCCACTCTCCTAAAGAGGCTTTCAGGGTAGCTTGAGAGATCAAGAAATCCAGATGAAAGCCAGGGATTCCAGCTTTAGAAGTCATATGCTGCTCAATCAGAACAGGTTCCAGATGCAAAGCCTTTGCTACTTCTCCATTACCAGGAAAGACCATCTCAGTGTTGAAAGGGACTCCACCTCTGATAGGTATACCAATTAATGATGAGTATTCTTCCAATAAGGGGCCCAGCTGAAAGTCTTGAAAAGTAAAACACCTCAAAGGGGGATCATAAAACTGAATGCAGGTGTGAATCAGGCTTCTCTGTGAAGGGTCCAGATTCATAACCATATCAAGTATATCTCCATAGTGTTCCCTGAACAATGGTATATGGTCTGGAGTAATTAGGGTTTGAATTCTCCTGATGTCAGATAGCTCTGGCTGGAAAAAGTGATAGGTGATGTTGCTCTTTTTAGGAGCCATGATGCTGAAGATGAGTAGAGACAGGTGCTGATGATAACACTGAAGAATGGGCCACTGATTGGCTGGTGCAGGTGATTGGAATAGATAGCTGATAACTAAAGTAGGTGCTGATGAAGATGGGTCAAATACTGAAGATGGGGCCAAAACCAAATCAAAAATGAAAGTGGATACCCTGAAACACAAATAAGCAAATGTCAATATGATGCAATGATTATGTATGCAGATGATATGCAAGGGTTTGTGACTGAGCTGGATCTGATCAAGAGCTCTGATATAGGTCCAAGACATATTCAAGAAAACCAGATGGAGGTCTATAAATCCAGCAACCAAGGTGGGGGGCTCAAATAAAGAGCCACGTGTCCAGGGTTTTAGAATCACAAGAACTGTTCCAACATGGAGTATTCTTAATCAAAGTAATAGGGTATTCTGAGGTCAAGGTACCTGCAAACCTGTAAACAGCCCAACCCCCTCACAGGTGGTGTTCTAAAACAAGGATCCTCAGACTTGGATCAGTTATGAGAAGTGTAAACACTTCTAACCCGGAGGTACAGTGTTTACAATAACCATAAAAGTTCCTCATCTAATTCACCTCAGTTTCTGAAGGTCACTAAAGGTCATCCAGACTTAGCAGGCTTCCCAGATAGCCCTAGCATTGCAGGAAATCTGCAACACAGAGTTCTCAAGAAGAAACCCATATCTGAACCGTGTTTCATATTCCCGCACCAGACCGAGATGGAATGGGAAAGAATATGAACCACTCTAGCCTAGGTGTCACTCAGGTCCCAGGTATAGGACCTTAACTCTCAATAGAACACCCACCCACCAAAGCAAACAACAGATCCAGCCAGCAGCACAGTATGACAATATGATAATATATGCATAAAGCTATAAAGAAAGCAATAAACAAAACTGTACATAAAGCAAAAATAAATACAAATATACAAACACAAATAAGCACATAACACCCCAGTAAACACAAATCAAACAAGCGCTAGGAGGAACCCACAAAAAGAACCAGAAGCCCTGGTTGCAGTATAAGGTTCCCCAGCAGAGTCGCCAAGCTGTCGCTCCGGATAAGTGGGACCAGGCCCAAATAAAGGTACAGACGCGAACGGTCGGCGAGAGGGACAATGAGAACACACAGCCGTGAACTCACTGGAGATGAATAGAGTCGCCAGCTAGGCATTTTTATCCCGGAGGAAAGGCAATGCTGCATAGACCTAGAAAGATACGGATAAGACGGTTGCGAACCAGAGAGACTGAGAAAGGGGGTTGGTTACAACCTGGGAAGGTATTAGCACCCAGATTGTCCTCCGTACTCGACGGGATCCACGCTTAAAAGATTTGTGTTTTAAAGGGGTAGTGTCAGTGCAATCTGTGTATAAAAGAGCTGGAAGAAAATGTACAGGTGTCAGTGTAAAAGAAGTGTGAAGTGTATATATGCAGTGTCAGTGTAAGAATGAGAATGAACTGCTCATGATAATGAGGCCAAAAGAATGAGGCTAGAAAGAGGGGGAATATACAGAGACTTTTGTTCGATAACTGTTAAGTTATGCCTACGTATCCTCTCGTGCAATGAGGAAGTCAGAACACCGTAGTTCGACCCAAAGAGACTGAAAGATGAATTGACTTGTGAACTGCTTACTTGCCTATGCTCAAGTGTATGATCTGTCTGGCACAGATGCAAACTGTCTTGCATTAGACGGAAGAAGCAAGTTCTCGTTTATGAGTGAATGAGATGAGAAAAGAATTCTGAAGGAGACGATTATTGTTTGTTTTTGTGCTTTCAGTCTTTTATTGCTTTTTGGATTTGTCATAAGTTAATAAGCTTAAGCCTAAACCAATGGATTTAGTAAACTCATCACATCTTCCCTCTGATTAGGGGTAATGAGAATACCTTAAGTGTGAAGTCAGATTCTCACACTTAATTACCCTGACGTAGGATTAAGATCATTAACCTACTTGTGATTATTTAGATGTTTTTGTTGTTTTTGTTTAGTGTTAAGTAATGAGGTTAAGCCATGATCAAGGATTAAACAGACTCATTACACCATCCTAATAGAAGGATAATAGATGAGAATGTTTAAGTTGAGGAAAGCTCCTCAACTTAATCCATGATTAGGGATTAAACTCATGACAAAACAAGCCTTTAATTAAGTGGATTTTATTTAATGGTATGATGAGGAAGTGAGTTTTATGATTTGTAAGACAACTTGAGGGGGACTTGTCCATTAACACTAGGGTTAGTCCTTCTTAACCATTTAAGGAAGAATTAGAACCCTAATGCAAGGCCTAAGAGAAGGATGCAGGCATAAGCTTAATCACAAAGCCTTAAATCCTTTAGGGTTTAGTCCCTGATTATGAGATGAGAAGAGAAGACTCAAAAGAGACTCAAAGGTGAAACTAAGAGGGGAGACTAATCAAAACCCTAATCATTGTCATGCTTGGTTGTCCCTAAGGTTTGTGAGGTTTTCAAGAGAAGTCTTCAATGGAACCACCAGGAAGCAGATGAAAGGGTCAGGAGAAGCAAAGCAACTTGCTTCATTCAAGAAGTCAAGTCACTTGAAGAAAGAAAGTAGGAAGAAGAAGAATGAGCAAGCTCAAACTCAAACACAAACAAAAATGCAGCAATGGATGCAAGAGAGTGATGAAGAGAAAGTTATGAGAAGTGAAGGCAAATTCACTTCTCAAAATCACTTACCACCTGAAAGGTTAGAAAAGGAATGCAATGCAATGCAGAATGGGATGAGATGACATGATGAGAAACAAAACCAGAAGCATATACATGATGATAATGATGCTATGAGATGCTACAAACATGAGGTAGCACATGGAAATGATCATACAAGCTTATGAATGCAAATGGGGCAAGCTAAAACACATGAACATACATGAAAAGTTATGAAGTGCACAAGGCATACAACAAGGCAAATACATGATGCAATGATCAAGCATGCTTTCAATATGTCTTATGATGTCAAATGAATCAAATGGATGCTTGAAATGTCATGGCAAGTCATGTTATGCAAGAGAATGCAAGATGGGTGCATAAGGAAGCCCAAATTAGGGTTTATGAACCATATATCAAACAAAAATCAAAATCAGAAGCAAAACATAAGATAAAAAATTGAAAATGCCACTCAAAGGACCCCTAATCCTATACTAAACCAATGCCCAAAGGAGAAGCTTCAACTCCCAACCAAGCTCAAGTTATGAATTTCACAAGTTTTCTAGGGTTTTAGGGTTTCCAAACAAAAAAAATGCCAAACAAATTGGAAATGAAAGATCAAATCATGGCCATTTAATCTCACAAACTACATGCTAAACACAATGCAATGCAAAAAGAATCAATGTCCAACTCTTCATGGATAGGCAGAAATGATTTTTTGAACTTTGGATCAAAATAATGCATAAAAATGATTTTAATTCAATGAGAAATTCTTAAAATGCATCAAGATCAAAAAATAAATTTGGTTTGAAGGTTGGACAATGTTTCTAAATGTCTTAGAACATTTCATGAATTTTTTGGTGATTTTTAAATACCTCAAAGTATTTTTAATAAATTAATTTACATTAATCAATTAAAAATAAACTTTTAAATATTTAAAAATACTTTTTTAATGCTAAAAATAAAAATAAAAATATTTTGTGCTTTAAAAATTAATGAAACTCTTGAGAAAAAGTTTCATAATTTTTAAAACAATTTTGCTATTTTAAATAAATTGTGGAAGTTAAATGAAAGAAAATGAAATAAAAAATGAATTTAAACTGAATTAATGAGAAGTCAACAGATCTGATGGCCTGGATTCAAACAAAAACACGCGCGCATTGACCTGGCGCCAAATCCCACGGCCAGTATTCAAACTCAGCTAATCAATGCTTATGCCCTAATCTCACCGTTAATTACTTTCAGATGACCGGAACAGTGTTCCGGTCATCTTCTCCGTTCACCCCAAACCCCAAACTCCTTCAAAATGCATCTAAAACGAAATCTAAAAACACAGAAATGATTCCCACTCACTCACGAATCAAAACCCTAAATCAAAACAAATTTATCATTCATAAAATGGCTGAATCGAATCAATCTATTTCTAGGGCAAAAAGTTTCAGAAGCATGGTAAACTCTCATCTCTCCACCATTTTCAAAACTAAAGGCATCAGAACAATCAGTGAAGCATATAGAACAACTTAAGAACTTAAAAAACGATTTCTGGAAAAAATGTTCTTGAGCTACCTGAGTTTCGAAGCTTTCAATCCAGCAACTTTCTGACCTCTCCCTTTGATGCAATCCACTTTACTTGGTCCCCTGATGATCCTTGAATGCTTAGGAGGAGTTTATGTTGGCTGGTTAAGGAGTTTGAACAGCTTCTGCTCAAGCTCAGTTGAAAATGGTAATGGTGATTCAGGCTGTTTTAGGCCAATGTGAGTGGTTCTTTGTGATCAGGGTGATGTTTTGAGAAGGTTTGTGGAGTTTGTTCAAGTGTTTGTGGCCTGTGGAATGAGTTTCGAAAGCTTTGGCTTTGAGAGTGAAAAATGGAAGAATGGTGTTCTTGCTTGATTCAGGCCTAAGTCTTGTTGGTTTTGGCTCAGTGAAGCAAGGTGAGTTGATCTATGAAAATGGTTTTTGTGTTTGTGTGTTGTGTAGAGAGATTCGAAGAGAAATGCTTGAGGGAGTGTTTTTGTGAATGTGTTGTTGTGATCTGTTTCAGGCTGGCTTGATGTTATGTTTTGCTTGCAAATGGATAGTATAAACAATTCCAATTGGTCAGATGATGAGACCTGGCCTGCTGTGATTGGGATGTCCACTTTTGCAAAAAGTCCACTTTGTTGTAAGAGAGGCATGGGCTTGGTTCTAGGCTAGTACAAGCATGGGGGCTGGCGCAGCATGGTGTGTGAGTGAAGCTAGAAAGGTTCAATAGCCAATGCAACAAGTTGGTGAGAGTGTGATGATGGTTTTGCAAGTTGGTTCCTTCTTGGTTCATATGGAAAGATCTTGTCCCACAAACCATGAAACATGAGAAGTTTTGGTTCAAATCTGATTTTTAGGTCACATAGAATGTTTATGTAGTGGTTAGACATGAATTAGGGGTTGCAAATGCCTTGGTACAAAGTTCTTGCAAGTTTCTCATTTGGTGCATAACTTGAAAATTAGTGATTTTTGCCAACTTTGACACACCACAACTTTTGATCCAAAATGAATTAGGTCATGTTCTTGTACTTTTTGAAAAGGGAAAAATGTATTCTACAACTTTCATGACCAAAGTTTTTCCATATGAAGCATTTTTGGATCAAAAAGTAAGGTTTGAAAAGTGACCTAAAATGAGGCATTCTTGAAAAGTCAACTATGCCCTAAAAAGTCAACTTTGCAAAAACTTCAAATTCTTGAATTTTGTGAACTTCAACCTTCTTCCATGATCAAATAAAGATCATATACACTCAAAATGATGAAGATCACCCCTTGGTTGGGTCATTGGGGGCCTCAGATGCCCTGATTTTGCACTGACTTGTCTGAAAAGTCAACTCTTGGTTAGATGACTTCCCCATGGAATTTCTTCATGAAAATTGATATGCATACTCCCTATACCATATAGAGACCAATGGAAACAAGAATGACCAAAAAATTTGGAGTTATGGCCTCTGAAACCAAAACCCTAATTTTAGGTCAACTGTGCAGTCAAACTTGGCTCTGCATCCACACCAATCCCAGTTCTTGTGATTATTTTGCATTTTTGACTTTGAAAGGAAGTAATAAGATATAAGAACACACATGGACCCATTTGAAGTGATTGATGGCCTTTGGAGTGGCTCAGGAGGCTCTTGGATTGCTCAGATCACAAACCCTAGGTGCAGATGACTTTGAATCTATGCAGTGAATCAAAAATGAGATATGAGATGATATGATTGTGTTTATGCATATGAAATGATCACAAGTCATGGTGTGAATGGGTGAGGGCAAATTTGGGGTGTTTACAATGATGTCATGATGTCATGCTCAATCACAAACATGTGGCACACACAAACAAGTCACACAATAGCCCTAGGTTTGAAGGCTTGCATGAGGTTTAAAGGTAAGTACCCTCCCCTGAAGTTTAGATGGTTCTGTCGTACCCCGAAAAATACGACCTCACGTGATCCGAAAGGACAGGAGTCGCGCGCTGGACGGACTGAAGAGTCGCCACCTAATTCTATTTATTCCCGAAGAGGGAAAGGGAAGATATAGATACAACCCGGGAGGAAAGGACGAAGACAAAGGTCAACGGAACCATTGCCTGGGTTTGGGAGTCGGTTATGCAGGGGGGAGGTATTAGCACCCCCTACATCCATCGTACTCGATGGGAACCATCTAAGTTAACGTCCGAGAAAGGATTTCTATGCCTAAACGAATTGCTTGCTAGAGGGAAATGAGTTGAATTATAAGTTAGATTGAACCTAGGTGCTCGGCAAGGATTGAGATCCTCGTGCCTACGTACTCCCGTGTGCAATGGGAAAGTCAGAGCCTCGTAGTTCAGCCTACTACAGGTGATGGTTGTTTGATTTTATTACCTTTCTTCGATGAAAGGGTTTAGGAGTTGAAATGCACTAAAGACTATGGATAGTTTATCTCGTCCAACAAGACGAGCGTCTTGTGTAGAAAATAATCGGAGCGAGTAACGAGAGCTCGTTATCCTCCTTTCTACCGCTTAAGGCTCGTGGCGTACATATCTTCTTGCATTTATTAAAGTGTTTTATTTCCTAAGACCGCTTGACGTTGGATCAAGGGTTTGGATCTAAAAAGAATCGTTTTAGTTTTTGAGGTTAAAAGGGTAAATGCAAGTGGAGGTTTATTTTGTAGTTTGTCAGCGAGGCACAATGCGCTCGGCTCGCAAGGATAGGTGGATCCTAATAAACAAAATGATAACTGGAAAATAAAGTGCAAGTGTGCAAGTGAGATCGCTTGGCGTTGGACCAAGGATTTAGAATTAAATAAAATACGGAAAATAAAATGCGTACAAAGTAATGGGAGAGGGATACAAAATAAATACAGGGGATTGCGAGAAATAAAGAGGTCTCGTTGTATTTCGCCCAAGAGAAAGCGTGTGTGCAGTGTTTTTGAACTGTTCGAAGGCGTTCGGCCTTTTTGATCGGAAACAACTATTCGAAGGCGTTAGACCTTTTTAATCGAGAACAACTATTCGAAGGCGTTGGACCTTTTTGGGACGCGTCGAAATTTACTTCGTGAACTACCTTAGAATCGATTCAAAATTGGAATCATTCTATAAGGAGTCGAAACATTATTTTTTGAAATGCGATATTAAATAAATAAATTGAATTGAATCACAAAAATTATAATAAAATAATAAATACAAATTAATAAATAAATTGGTAATATTTGAGAATAAAGAATAAAAATTAATTAAATTGGATATTTATTGGTCAAAATAATAAAATAAAAAAATAAAATAAAAAGCTAATTACAAGGAGGGCCTCATATTGACCGAACATCACCGATTTAACGAAATCGGGCGAATATCGGCCTTTTATTATGTCATTGGCCCCTTAAAATAAAGTGAAAATAAAAGATAATAAAGGATCAAGAGATCAACCACTAAATAAAACTCTAAAAAATCTAACATAAAATACAAATTAAAAAATTGGGATGGTGCTTGCTGGAAATAAGTGGTGCTGGTAGAAAACTGACATGGGCTTCCAAAGCCCAAACAGAAAAATAATACATAAAGAAAACAAAAAAAGTGGGAGGCTTTGCTGATTGAGGTGGTGTGAGTAGCGAAAAGAAAGGACATGGGCTCCCCTAAGAGGGTCATGACCCAGATTGTGAAAAAAAAAATAATAATATAAAATAACCAAAGAGGAAAAAAATGAGTATGTAATATATGCAGCAGCAGCATGATCGGTGGGCTTAAAACAAATCTACAACATTAATAACCCTAAAAAAAATCTCAAATAAAATATTAGTTTTTTTTATAAAACACAAGGAACAGCAATTAGAAAGTGAAAAGAAAAAAGAAACGTGCTTATCATTCTCACTCTCAAAAGCGATTAACAGAGAACCAGGAAACACACCATGTTTCTCTGAAAAAACAGCGACGACGACAACCCTTTTCACAGTTCAAGCTTGCAAACGGCAACAACAAAAAATTCAATGGTGGACACTCCCTCCGACCTCTCGACGGCTTCCTCTCAGCGATGGTCTTTCGCCGGCGGGATCTCCCTCAGTCTCCAGCTCGCTCGAATTTTGCCTCAAGCTCTCGACATCGCACCCTCACCTGTCGCTCCCGGGATTTTCATCCTAGTACAAACGCGAAAGTGGCGCGGAAAAGGTTAGAGTCGCCAGCCAGACATTTTTATCCCAAAGGAATGGGAAAGGTAATGTTGCACAAACCTGAAGAAGAAGGAAAAGGACGAGGCCTTGCGAACCAAAGATCTGAGTTCGGGAGTCGGTTACGAACTGGGAAGGTATTAGCACCCCAGATCGTCCGTCGTACCCGACGGGATCCACGCTTGCTTGTTTGTTTCAAAGGGTGAGAAAAATATAACTGCTGCTGAACAAAATCGCTAACTGGAATGGAATGAGAAATGAGAAAGGAACTGAAATAAGAAAATGAGAATGGAAAGAAAAGGGGAAATGTAGGGAAAATAAAGAATGTGCTCGAACGGGCCCTACCCCGCTGCCTACGTACCTCATCGGGATAATGAGGATCAGAGTCGACGTAGTTCGCCTAACCTAGGCGGGAACTATTTGTTTGTGTTTTTTACAGCTGGAACTGCGTATGTCTATGCTCAGGTGTTGCAGGCTCGTCTGGTACGAGTGCGTTAACCGTCTTGCATGCGAGACAAGTAGTCGCGAGTTCGCGTTGTGAGTGAATGAGATGAGAAAAGAAGTTCCCGCAGGATAGTCGCTTATTGTGTTTTTGTCTTTTATGAGAAGTGTTTTGAATTTGTTTGTGAACTGTCTTGTACTAAGACCTATCCATTGCGGGAAGTATTTACACCTCGCCCCGAAACAGGACGCGTATAAACACTCTGCAACAAAGTCTCGTGTCGTACAAGAACGTTCGATTTTTATTAAGTGTTTTATTGCTTTTCTTTTGAGATGAGAAAGAGAATGACTCAAGTTGATAAAAGGAAAAATCTAAGGGACTAAGACTCAATCCTAATGTATTATGTATTTACAAAGTGATCCTAGTGGTTAGTGAGGTTTTCTATTCCTAATGGAAAAAGGAAAAGAAAAAAAAGGAAAAAGGATGCAACTTACTTCCTAAGGAAGATAAGTTGGTCCTAACAATGGGGAATCCTACCAATCACAAACATGGAAGGAAAAATGAATTAAAAAGCCTAAAAGAAATGCATAAAAAATAAAGGATAAAGTGGAGTAAACTTACCTCAATCTTCCCCACTACAAAACAAGTGTTAATGCACATTTTTATTAAAAAGAATAAGGCAAACACACATTAATTAAATCCTAATTAAATCCTAAGGCACCTTAGACCTAAACTAGACTCTATTTTAATCCTAAAGGAACTAGAAAAATGCTAAAACCAAAATACAACACCTATTACAGCCCCTTAATACACAAACAGCTATGAAACTAAGCCTAACACCCACCAGCTTTTTACAGCCAGCATGCAACATGAAAAAGTAGGTGTAGAAAGTCACACACATCATACTAATATAACAAACACCATGTATCTTACAGCAGCTATATACAAAAACAGCTATGAAATGCAAAATCCAAATTTGATTATTTTTATTTATGTGCACAAAGTGAATGATAAACAACACATTAATGTCACTTGACATGAATCTACATGCATCACAAAATGAACTCAAACATGTGAATTTATTTACATCATTTATTTGATTAAAAATGACAATGATCAATCAAGAACAAACATACTTTTTTCATGTTGCACACATGAGCATTTTATCATGAGATTGAACAAGTATCACTACAAGCATCAATTGTTACACATGCATGGCATAAAATCAGAATTGAACTCATGTTAAGATATGGTCAATTAAGCACAAGAAACTTGCATGAACATGTGAAACATTTAATCACTTTTGGCAAAAATTCAACATGGTATTTAATCACTTTATCAATCAAGCAAGCAATGACAATAATCATGAAGCATATGTTGGATTTAAGCAAGCAATTAACATGTGAAACAAATGATTAAAGTGTAGCAAACAACATCAAGAATCACTTATATCACATTTGCACCTTTAACACAAAACATAGAAAAGTAAATGGAATCATGTCGAAACGACTCGAAAAAAATAAATTGGCTACTGGAAATGGACCCAAAAATTCCCTAAAATCACTACCTAAACATACATGAACATTAGAGGCACTAGGAAGCAAGATTGAGCAAGAAAATAGGCTAAAAATCCAAAAATGAACAGCGTTAACCGGTTAACCATATAGGTTAACCCGTTAACGGGCAGAAAAATACAGCATTCTGGCCAAAAACGCATGCGTTAACCGGTTAACCAAATGCGTTAACCGGTTAACACTGAACAAAAAGTGAAAAATGCTTTTGAAAAAAGTGCTTTTGGCCACAATCTTCCTTCTAAACAATCCTAACCCCCACTTAATCATGCTAACACAAATTTCTACTCAACTGGAGCTTATTTACACATGGTAGAACCTATATCTATTAACACCTTAAATCCAAATTCAACCAAAATCACAAATCACAAGCAAACATAATCGAAACGGGATTGATTTTAAACAAAGCGAAAAGCACTTAAAGAATGCCAAAAATGGCGAGATGGAGAGAATAACTTAAAGAAGAAATGATTAAGATCACCAACCTACGAAGCGGAGGAGTGCTTCGGTGATTGTTGCAAGAATCGGAGCTTGAATCGAAGAGAAAACCGAAAACCAAGAAATCGCAAAATAAATGCGTTCTTGAGCTTGAATCTTCGTGTGCTTCTGATAAGTCGATAATCCTCACAAAATTCAGTAGCTTATCCTTCTTCAATCCACAAAATATGAAGGTTGGAGGCTTAAGCTTCAAGATCTTCAAGTTTCAATGTGAAACTTGAAGAGCTTATTTGAAAAAGCTTTGGTGAGAGGGAGAGGAAAAGTGAGAGAAAAAAGTGCTTATCAAAGAGTGAGATTGGAAAATGGTGTTCAACCCTTTTTGTTTGGATGAAAATGGCTTAAATAGAGACTAGGCTAGGAGCTAGGTTTGGGTTTGGGGCCCAAATATTAGGTTTGGGATCCAAAATTAGGTTTGGAAGTTAGTTAGGGTTAGGGTTGGAAAAGGGAATATTCCTTGGAACACTCTAGAAAATGGTGGAAGGTGGTGGAAGTTTCCAAGGGAAATGGAGTGGAATTGAAGTGGAAAAATGAGACGGAAAGAATGAAAGGAAGTGTGGAAAGAAAGTGGAAGGAAAGGTGGAGGGAAATGGTGAAACTAACTACCTTTCAAATGATTTTTCTTTGGTTTTTCTATGATTCCTCCATCATTTCTTGATCAAGTTTGAACCATAGGATCATTGTAACCCTAATTTCACGATCTCGATCTTAAAAGTCCGGAGTCGACCCTTTTTACCTAGCCCGATTGCCTTTTCTCCAATTCCTCGATTTTTCGTCGTCCGGCCAGTCGAACCCCTTCCAAAATGAATTTGTGGACGAGATTTGAACCCTAGGCACTTGACATCATATATAAGTCAAAGAAATCCACTTCGACTCAAAAATTTATGTAGAAGCCCTGTAGAAATGAAACCCTAATTCGGATCTTTTCCCTCAAGAAGTATTGCACTGCTTGCCTCCTTCAATCAAACCAAAACTTTCCATGACTTGTGGCTTCAAGTGAAGACTTGTGGGATATTGTGAACCCTTTGCACAAGGTTGAGAAGCTTTGTGGCCCTTCGGTAGCCTCTTCATAACTTTCGGTTGCTCCGATCATTGATCACATACCCACGCCTCGGCTATGCTATATATGATGCAATGTTTTTGGTTATTTTATGAATCCATATATGCAAAATGATATGCAAAATGTTGAGGAAATGAGAGGGCAAATTTTGAGGTATTACAGCTGCCCCTATTCAATCAACTGCAGACCTGAACGGATGATTGCAACAACTTTTAGGCGTTCAAGGTATGGAGTGATTGAATACTCGAATAAAACCTGAAAATTTGCACACCGAGGGTAATGGAAATGCCATCTGCCCATTTATTTATTTATGTATTTTCTGATTTTGACCTCCGAATAGGTAGCGGAAAAATAGAAACAGGTGGAAATTTACTGGGAAGCATGCCATCCTCGAATGACAACTCAAAAGAAGATAAGACGGGATGAAACGGGATCATTGTACTTAAATGATAACCCGAATGAAATGGGATCGTTGTACTTAAACGAGAGCCCGAACAGACAGGATCATTGTACTTAAATGATAACCTGAGACGCGACCGTTGTACTGAAACGGAGACGCGAAAGGAAATGAGACTGTTGTACTGAAACAAGACTCAAATACGAGACCATTGTACTTAAATGGAGACTCGAAAGGAACGGGATCGTTGTACTTAAACGAGAGCCCAAGACGCGACCGTTGTACTGAAACGGAGACGCGAAAAAATGAGCCTGTTGTACTGAAACAAGACTCAAAGACGAGACCATTGTACTTAAATGGAGACTCGAAAGGAACGGGATCGTTGTACTTAAACGAGAGCCCAAGATGCGACCGTTGTACTGAAACGGAGACGCGGAAAAAATGAGACTGTTGTACTGAAACAAGACTCAAAGACGAGACCATTGTACTTAAATGGAGACTCGAAAGGAATGGGATCATTGTACTTAAATGATAACCCGAGACGCGACCGTTGTACTGAAACGGAAACGCGAAAAAATGAGACTGTTGTACTGAAACAAGACTCAACTGGGGATAACAACAAGACCTGGTAGAAGTAACCACCCTGGGAAACGAAGTTGCATTCTGTGGGGAATACTTCAATCTGATTGGAGATGTAACGGGTCTTATGTAATATACCTCAAAACTGGCCCATGCTGGTATGCATATATTTGGATTTATGGCGTAATGCTCCATGATGATGGAAATGCTATGCTTTGGAAGATGCAGACGCAATGATGATTATGCGAATGACAATGCAAAGGAGATCTCCTGATAAGGAGACTGCAGGTATCCCAGATAACTTGGCTGGGGAGAAACGATGATCACTGCATTGATCTGGTTTGCCCTGATGAGGAGGAGATAACTCTGCGGGGAAGGTTGTCAATGATACACTGGCTCTGAACAGCCGTCATTGCCAAAAATAAATTGGACTTTGAGATTGGAGACCCTGCTGGAGATGGACTCTTCCTGAACCCTGATGGGGAAATGAATACCTCCCGACTTGGCTGAGAACCAAAGGCATGACACTGCTGAGGGAGAAATTGCTGGGGAGGAAAGACATTCTTTATACGGCTGAGAATTGCCCCTGTCTGAAGGGAAACTTCTGCTTGGGGACGACACCCACTTTCTGCTACCTTGCTGGGTGAAATTTCAACTTCCACATGGCTGGGGATGACGGGTGATATCAATGATAAAGCTTCCTGCTGAAGATAAAAGCTCAAGATGCCACTTGCTGGGGATAAGAGATAAATCCTCTCATGTTGGGAATGAGAGATGTAAGGCGTCTCATGTCGGGGATGAGAGATGATGATATCCTTCTGCTCAAGAAGTAATCTTCCATTTGCCGCACTACTGGAGAAGGGATTGTCTAATGAGACTTGCTAAGGAATTCTGATCGATGAAGTCCGTCGATGAAACAAATCCTGAAGTACTATGCTGACAATGGCTTTGCTCCTAGCCCTGGGTTGATAAGTTGCCAACTAATCATGAATGAACAATGGTTCCTTACAATCTTCAACTCGCCTTCCACTAGGATCTATCAAAAGATAATGTCTCAAGAGGATTTTACAGAAAACTGGCATACGAGATGCCTCAGTGTCTTCAAACTCTTGGAGAGATTCGTCGGATCTCGAAATAACTGCCCCAGTATGCATGGTTTGTGCAAGAATTTGCCTCGCAAGGATTCATGAAGAACCTCATATCACTGTGAGATATTCTGCCCCAGTATTTTGAACCTTGGGTAGGTGCTTCTGATTAACCGTCTTCAGGAGAAAGTAACTTCCAGTGCTCTTGGGGTGGCCTGCCCCAGTACAAGTCTTGAAGTGATCACCTCTGAATGACTGCTTTGAAGAAAACACCCAGATCAACTATTCTTCGAGATATTGGATCTCGAGGTGATTGCCCCAGTTTGGCTGAAATGCTTCCGCCTGATGGCTCTTTGAGAGATTTGAATCTCGAAGTGATTGCCCCAGCTTGGCTGAATTTTGAAGAGATTGCTCGACATGATTGCCCCGGATTAGTTGGCTCTTGCTAGGAATGTTGGGAAAGTCCCTACTCGATGGAGTTTTCTTAAAAAGTGAACCTCGACAGATTGTCCTTTGGAAGTTTCAGACTTCTCCACTTGGCAAGATTAAGCTTCTAGACTGAGATTCCATAAGTGAACTTTATGATGCCAAACAAATGTATGCAAGCAGAAACTGTTTATTTTGAGAATAAAAATTCTAATGCAACACACGTGTTAACCTTGAAGTTTTACTGAAAAAGATGTCGCAAACCTTTGTGAGCGAATCACTGGTTAAGATACGACATTAATTTTTGATGAATGAAAGCATGCACATGCAACACCAACAAAGAACTTTTAGCACAACTCATAGGAGTCAGGAACGCGATCTCGTGGTAGTACGCTTTTGAAATAACCCTGTTTCAGTTAGGACTTTTGAGGGTTGTATCATGGTCTGGTTCACGGTTATAGAAACAGAGGATATAGGCTCGAAATTTATTTGTGCCCACCCATCTTCGTGATGTTCTCCATTCCTATTTTCAGCTAGCTTTCACAAGCGTTCAACTCTCAAAAAGGGTTTTGTGATGGTTGAGGAACCAATTACGCTAACCGTTTAAGCACCAATTAGGTTGTCATTTGGAGTCAGTCACCCCTTTTATCATTGGTGTCTGTGCCACACGACTTTGTTCTTGTTTTAAGGATTTTTCTTGAGTAATCCTTTTCGTCTTTCGCTTTTGCATTATTTTTCTTATCCCTAACTTTTGCCAGGACTGATTCTTGTGAATCCTTGATTGCGAAGTCCAGCGGGATGCCCTAATTTTTGCCTAAGTCGCTTGTTTTCAAGTTTCGACTTAGAGGGCTTTCTCATTCATTTTTTTCTTTTTTTTTTTGAACAAATCGTGTGACACTGGTTGTCTTGATTGCTTTGAAAGGGTCGTGACTGCCTCATTCTCTGGTTGAGGAAGGATAACCTTTGTGGTTTCCGGTCTCTGGACATCTTGATTGGGATAACCATTGTGGTTCCTGGTCATTAGACCTCCTGATTTGGTACAACGAAAGGAAATGGATCCTCAGATGTGCACTCCTTTTTGAAATTTGAATGCTCGGTCAAACTAACTGATGCCTACCCTGCCCCTGGGTTAAGTGCGAGGGTTTTTTCATGCAAAAAGAAACTCCTACTTCAAGGCTCAAATGGGTTGGCGAGGGTCTATCTCCCTTATATCTCCGGTGTTTAGGACTTGAAACAATGCCTGTACATCGTCAACAGGGTCTTTCTCAAAAGCACACAATTAGAGATTTTTGCGTTTTCATTTCGTCGTCCTCCCTGATAGAGTTTAATCACAACAGTTGGTATTGCAATGCACATACACAAAATCATGAGTGAATACGAATGGATTACTTCAAGAAAAACATGTGCATTTTATTATGATTATCATTCAAAAACAAATAAGTTTCATGCATGCATACAAATGTTTAAACAAACAATATAAACTATAAATGAAAATGCAGTAAAGAAGCTGAACATTGCCGTCATTGAGGAGACTTGACTCTGTCTGGACTTATTGCTTCTGAAGATGCCCTTGCAAACTAGGATGCCAATTTGATAAGGAGATTTCAATATGTGAGCAGACCTTCTGGCATGATGACCTTTGAGTCAATCAAATTCGGGACCTTGTCTTCACCTTTGCCTCTGAAGGACTTGCAATCTTCAATTAAAAGGTCGGGTGCCCCAGAATGGTAATCATACTTGGCATTGAAACCCCAAAGGAAGCTTTGTCGGAGATGATCCTGATGCAATTAGCTCAACCACTCCGAATTTGCATAAATGAGGAAACTTGTTGCACGTACGTCATCAGAATATGATCAAACTTCTTTTCAAGTTGTTTTGGCCTTTACCCGTATGCTCTGCCCTTAGGACTCTTTTGGGAAGCTGAAATTGGATCCTGACAAACGACATCTGAAGGGAAGAAGTTGATAAATGAAGTTGATAAATAAGGTTGCTCGGAAAGATCTGATTTGATCTCCTGCCTACGTATCTCCATTGACCAATGGAGAATCAGAGCAGCGTAGTTCCCCTCAGTAGGGATGCAAATAGCTTCATTTCCTTGACACCACATTCAGGATTTCCATAACCGGCTTATCTGAGTCTTCATTTGGTTGACTTCCTCTTTCAACAGTTTCTGATTCTGAAATAAAGCTTGTACCTCGGCCCTGAATTGCCCCAGCTAGGTCTTCCTTCGATTACCTCCGCCCGGAGTTGCTTCAAATATATACCTTGATGATTGTGATTCAAGTTGTCCATTTTGATGAGAAGTCAAGTTAGGAAAAGAATCTGTCTCTGAACACCTGTCAAGAATGCAAGGATGTATGCAAATGCCATGTTCAATTATTTCTGAGGAATCTATCTGCTTTGATTCAAGTTTTGATACAGAAAAAATCCAACAACATGATTCAGATATGTGATCCTCGGAAATAACTGAACATGTGTGCAGAAATGCTATGATGTCATGTATGCAACAGACGTGTGATCAATGGTGTGATGTTGGTGTTGAGCAGTGAACCAACTGTTTGAATAGAACCATAATAGTAGCATCATCTCTGTACAGAACCCCATAACTGAGAACCCAATAATTGTAGAACTGGATCACATAATATAACAATCACTGATGGTATTGAAGCTGAACAACGAGCCAAGTGTCTGTGGAGAGTCATAATAACAGTCACAATATCAGGGTCACCATGGTAATCACAGTAACAATCTCTCTGAATAGAAATCCCGGATCTCAGAATCAAAGAACCATATAGCACCAGATAATATCATAAAACAACACTGGCAAAGCGGGTATGTTGAAGTTTAGGGTTCCTGCAAACCTGTAAACCCCTCCCAATCTCACGGGTGTGCTACTCGGGTCAACATCACGGACTCTCAAAGCCGAATAGCAATAATACGTTTACCATCTTCGAGAAATGGCTCATAACCAGATCAGGGAATCGGTTTGGCATTATGTACTACTCAGGGAGGTCTCAGTTGAGTCCGGAAAGAACAAGCATCCCTCACAAGTTTCCAGCTTCAAGCACTGAGTCGAGAAACAATAGTACATTCATCCCGAAGGGTACAATACTACCGTCATACGAACAGTTTTGCTTTAACTGAATTCCTGTGAAAGAACCAGGCCATCCTATGCGAGTTCCCAATGGACCCTCGGATGCGAGTGGGTTTGCCAACAAATGTGGTCTGCCACTGTCATCACTGGAGAGGGGTGTTCCCATTAAGGTCCTCGAAGATCGGTCACCAGATGCACATAACTATCAAGGTCGTACCCTGAAGTGAGGTAATCCCCACACAGAATAGTTCCAAGACGGTCGCAATCTGGGTGTGGAACACATCGCCACCCATCATGGTGAGATACCATAAGAGTACAATGTCTGTCCACGCTAATCCTATGGTGCACTCAAGCCGGGTATTTGGCTTATCTCACAGTAACTCCCAACCCACAGAAAAAATGAAAACCAGCACAGCCAGACAGTCCAGTATAATATGATGCATGGAAAATAAAATACTGAAAGCGGTAAATAAATGCGATAAAGTAAAGCTGTAAATAAAACTGTAAATAAAACAGTAAAGCTAAACTAAAGCACTCAGCAACAAACACATATACACCCAAAGAACAAAACCGAACAGGCGCTAGGATTGACTCTACAAGGGAAACCGGAAGAATCAGGTTATATCCCCAGCAGAGTCGCCAGCTGTCGCTCCCGGGATTTTCATCCTAGTACAAACGCGAAAGTGGCGCGGAAAAGGTTAGAGTCGCCAGCCAGACATTTTTATCCCAAAGGAATGGGAAAGGTAATGTTGCACAAACCTGAAGAAGAAGGAAAAGGACGAGGCCTTGCGAACCAAAGATCTGAGTTCGGGAGTCGGTTACGAACTGGGAAGGTATTAGCACCCCAGATCGTCCGTCGTACCCGACGGGATCCACGCTTGCTTGTTTGTTTCAAAGGGT
Organism: Lathyrus aphaca; assembly: GCA_963966055.1. Classification (NCBI taxonomy): domain Eukaryota; kingdom Viridiplantae; phylum Streptophyta; class Magnoliopsida; order Fabales; family Fabaceae; genus Lathyrus; species Lathyrus aphaca. Next base: position 68,490,873 of record OZ014520.1, read on the forward strand.
GAGAAAAATATAACTGCTGCTGAACAAAATCGCTAACTGGAATGGAATGAGAAATGAGAAAGGAACTGAAATAAGAAAATGAGAATGGAAAGAAAAGGGGAAATGTAGGGAAAATAAAGAATGTGCTCGAACGGGCCCTACCCCGCTGCCTACGTACCTCATCGGGATAATGAGGATCAGAGTCGACGTAGTTCGCCTAACCTAGGCGGGAACTATTTGTTTGTGTTTTTTACAGCTGGAACTGCGTATGTCTATGCTCAGGTGTTGCAGGCTCGTCTGGTACGAGTGCGTTAACCGTCTTGCATGCGAGACAAGTAGTCGCGAGTTCGCGTTGTGAGTGAATGAGATGAGAAAAGAAGTTCCCGCAGGATAGTCGCTTATTGTGTTTTTGTCTTTTATGAGAAGTGTTTTGAATTTGTTTGTGAACTGTCTTGTACTAAGACCTATCCATTGCGGGAAGTATTTACACCTCGCCCCGAAACAGGACGCGTATAAACACTCTGCAACAAAGTCTCGTGTCGTACAAGAACGTTCGATTTTTATTAAGTGTTTTATTGCTTTTCTTTTGAGATGAGAAAGAGAATGACTCAAGTTGATAAAAGGAAAAATCTAAGGGACTAAGACTCAATCCTAATGTATTATGTATTTACAAAGTGATCCTAGTGGTTAGTGAGGTTTTCTATTCCTAATGGAAAAAGGAAAAGAAAAAAAAGGAAAAAGGATGCAACTTACTTCCTAAGGAAGATAAGTTGGTCCTAACAATGGGGAATCCTACCAATCACAAACATGGAAGGAAAAATGAATTAAAAAGCCTAAAAGAAATGCATAAAAAATAAAGGATAAAGTGGAGTAAACTTACCTCAATCTTCCCCACTACAAAACAAGTGTTAATGCACATTTTTATTAAAAAGAATAAGGCAAACACACATTAATTAAATCCTAATTAAATCCTAAGGCACCTTAGACCTAAACTAGACTCTATTTTAATCCTAAAGGAACTAGAAAAATGCTAAAACCAAAATACAACACCTATTACAGCCCCTTAATACACAAACAGCTATGAAACTAAGCCTAACACCCACCAGCTTTTTACAGCCAGCATGCAACATGAAAAAGTAGGTGTAGAAAGTCACACACATCATACTAATATAACAAACACCATGTATCTTACAGCAGCTATATACAAAAACAGCTATGAAATGCAAAATCCAAATTTGATTATTTTTATTTATGTGCACAAAGTGAATGATAAACAACACATTAATGTCACTTGACATGAATCTACATGCATCACAAAATGAACTCAAACATGTGAATTTATTTACATCATTTATTTGATTAAAAATGACAATGATCAATCAAGAACAAACATACTTTTTTCATGTTGCACACATGAGCATTTTATCATGAGATTGAACAAGTATCACTACAAGCATCAATTGTTACACATGCATGGCATAAAATCAGAATTGAACTCATGTTAAGATATGGTCAATTAAGCACAAGAAACTTGCATGAACATGTGAAACATTTAATCACTTTTGGCAAAAATTCAACATGGTATTTAATCACTTTATCAATCAAGCAAGCAATGACAATAATCATGAAGCATATGTTGGATTTAAGCAAGCAATTAACATGTGAAACAAATGATTAAAGTGTAGCAAACAACATCAAGAATCACTTATATCACATTTGCACCTTTAACACAAAACATAGAAAAGTAAATGGAATCATGTCGAAACGACTCGAAAAAAATAAATTGGCTACTGGAAATGGACCCAAAAATTCCCTAAAATCACTACCTAAACATACATGAACATTAGAGGCACTAGGAAGCAAGATTGAGCAAGAAAATAGGCTAAAAATCCAAAAATGAACAGCGTTAACCGGTTAACCATATAGGTTAACCCGTTAACGGGCAGAAAAATACAGCATTCTGGCCAAAAACGCATGCGTTAACCGGTTAACCAAATGCGTTAACCGGTTAACACTGAACAAAAAGTGAAAAATGCTTTTGAAAAAAGTGCTTTTGGCCACAATCTTCCTTCTAAACAATCCTAACCCCCACTTAATCATGCTAACACAAATTTCTACTCAACTGGAGCTTATTTACACATGGTAGAACCTATATCTATTAACACCTTAAATCCAAATTCAACCAAAATCACAAATCACAAGCAAACATAATCGAAACGGGATTGATTTTAAACAAAGCGAAAAGCACTTAAAGAATGCCAAAAATGGCGAGATGGAGAGAATAACTTAAAGAAGAAATGATTAAGATCACCAACCTACGAAGCGGAGGAGTGCTTCGGTGATTGTTGCAAGAATCGGAGCTTGAATCGAAGAGAAAACCGAAAACCAAGAAATCGCAAAATAAATGCGTTCTTGAGCTTGAATCTTCGTGTGCTTCTGATAAGTCGATAATCCTCACAAAATTCAGTAGCTTATCCTTCTTCAATCCACAAAATATGAAGGTTGGAGGCTTAAGCTTCAAGATCTTCAAGTTTCAATGTGAAACTTGAAGAGCTTATTTGAAAAAGCTTTGGTGAGAGGGAGAGGAAAAGTGAGAGAAAAAAGTGCTTATCAAAGAGTGAGATTGGAAAATGGTGTTCAACCCTTTTTGTTTGGATGAAAATGGCTTAAATAGAGACTAGGCTAGGAGCTAGGTTTGGGTTTGGGGCCCAAATATTAGGTTTGGGATCCAAAATTAGGTTTGGAAGTTAGTTAGGGTTAGGGTTGGAAAAGGGAATATTCCTTGGAACACTCTAGAAAATGGTGGAAGGTGGTGGAAGTTTCCAAGGGAAATGGAGTGGAATTGAAGTGGAAAAATGAGACGGAAAGAATGAAAGGAAGTGTGGAAAGAAAGTGGAAGGAAAGGTGGAGGGAAATGGTGAAACTAACTACCTTTCAAATGATTTTTCTTTGGTTTTTCTATGATTCCTCCATCATTTCTTGATCAAGTTTGAACCATAGGATCATTGTAACCCTAATTTCACGATCTCGATCTTAAAAGTCCGGAGTCGACCCTTTTTACCTAGCCCGATTGCCTTTTCTCCAATTCCTCGATTTTCCGTCGTCCGGCCAGTCGAACCCCTTCCAAAATGAATTTGTGGACGAGATTTGAACCCTAGGCACTTGACATCATATATAAGTCAAAGAAATCCACTTCGACTCAAAAATTTATGTAGAAGCCCTGTAGAAATGAAACCCTAATTCGGCTCTTTTCCCTCAAGAAGTATTGCACTGCTTGCCTCCTTCAATCAAACCAAAACTTTCCATGACTTGTGGCTTCAAGTGAAGACTTGTGGGATATTGTGAACCCTTTGCACAAGGTTGAGAAGCTTTGTGGCCCTTCGGTAGCCTCTTCATAACTTTCGGTTGCTCCGATCATTGATCACATACCCACGCCTCGGCTATGCTATATATGATGCAATGTTTTTGGTTATTTTATGAATCCATATATGCAAAATGATATGCAAAATGTTGAGGAAATGAGAGGGCAAATTTTGAGGTATTACATCACCTCTTCTGGTTTTCTCACGGTGACAAGGTTTCATTCGATTTTGGTTGTGGTTTGGGGGAAGGGCGGCGTTCACGGTTCAAGGTGATGAAGGTGAGTCGCGGATTCGAAATGGGGTCGGCCGTTTGTGAAGTTTTGTTTCTCAGATTCAGATTTTTTGGTTCACTCACAGTTCGGAGATGATGGTGTTCAAGAGGTTGAAGGTTTTGAAGCTTGGTTTTGCTACGTGTAGATGTTTAAGAATTGGCAGAATTTTTGACCAAACAAGAAATGCTAAATTCAGTTCAGAATGTACTATCAGATGTTGGGACATTATCAAACAGAGTATGTGAATTTATTTCAGGATGTCTCATCAGATGTTGGGACATTGTGTGAATAAATTAAGTTCAGTTTTTCAGGATGTCCCAACAGATGTTGAGACATCTCAGACCTGCTACCAGAATTAATTATTGATTAACAGATCAGAGATATTTAAGGAGAACTATCTGGGATTAATTAATGCTGGATAAAAACAGAACAAGGCGCATCTGTAGGGAGTTTTAAATTGAAGATTCAGATTAAAACAGAAGACCTAATGCACCTAGAATATAGGAGGTAACAAACCCTAAATTCAAGGTGACAGTTGCTGCACATTAGGGCTGGATCATTCTACAGAAAGCCCAAAATTCAGATACCTATTTAAACAACAGAAACTCATAGAATTGAGTACGAATTTCAGAAGACCAAATAGGGTGTCTAGTGTTTTAAATAGCAGGTTGTTTTTATGTACCACTTTATGAGCTTTTAAGCAAAAGTGCATTTGTGACTTGATTGAAACTGTTAAGTAAGATCAAGCTGTTTTGTTTGAAGGATGTCTTCAATTTCAGTAAACTTGTAAACTTGATCACTGGGTGATTGAGGGGGAGTGAGTAGGGTACTCTTATCTAAGTGAGTCTTAGGTAGAAATTGCATTGGGTAAGTATTAAGTGATAGATTAAACAGGGTGGTTTAAGTCTAGAATTAATATTACTAATAGTGGATTTCCTCCTGGCTTGGTAGCCTCCAGATGTAGGTGTGGTTATACACTGAACTGGGTTAACAAACTTCTGTGTTGTTTACTTTTCTTGCTGTTTAAGTTTTGGTTAAATTTGTCAAATGTCCTATTAAGTGTTGGGACATCTCTTAGGACATCTCATACCTGATCACAGAATTTCACTACGGCTTCAGTTTCGTAAGGTTTGCGATGTTTTCGTTTGTTTGAGAATTTATGCGATTTGATTTCAGTGACAAAGGGTAAGCAGTGTGATTCGGTATTGAAGGTATGGTTTTCGTCGTATCGGGCTTCTCTTTTCAGATCGATTTCGAAGGTTATTTGGCGATGGATGGTGATTTCTTTTTTTGCGGTTAGATTTTGAAGGAGATTTGAGCAGGTCTGTTATGGTGGTGAAAAAGTAGTTAAAGGTGTTGAAGGATGGATGAAGAATGATTAGGTTTCTTTAAAACTGGTTGTACATATTGTGGTTACGAAGATTGAGTGATTTTTTTAGTGAAAGGATTTTTGTTGCAGAAGGGATGGGGGGTTTTGCATTTACTGTGAAGGGTCTGATGAAGAGGTGGACATGGATGGATTTTTACGGTTGTGGTTGAAAAAATGGTTTGGGTTGCGATGAATTTTTGGTTACTGAGTTTTTATGAGGGCCAAGAGATTTTGGTGCTTTAATCTTTTTAACTTTTTCGGTCCTGCTCCCTTTTTTATGAGATTGATTTTATAAAGATTATGAAGGGTATTTGTGGAATTGGATTTGAGGATTGGAATGAGGATTGAAAAGAATCTTTTTTTGATTTTGTGAGTTGTGTGTTGGTAGTGGGATGCTGTGAGTGGAACGACAATTGCTTGGTGTGAAAGTAGTGTGTGCTTGGTAAAACAAACAAAAAAACGTAAACTTGATACAATTGGAGGATTTTTTATACTGATGAAATATTGTAATCTAATATTTATTATTTTATCATTTTGTAACCTATTTGTAACAGTTATAATGAAAATAATGTTAAATAATAATAATATAAATGATAAGTTAGAGAAAAAAATAATATGAATAATTAATAAAATAATGAATAAATTATAAAAGTAAAAATAATAAAACAAATTTTAAAGAAAGTTAATGAACATATTTTAATAAAATGAACTCAAATGATGAATTGGATAATGATGTGAAAATAAACACAGAGTCAAGATATGAAATACCATTGCACGGAACTCTAAGTGAATTGGACCTGAACTTTAACCACACACACTAAAACGCGATTTTGCCTTTTTGAACAAATTGAAAAAATATTCTTTTTTGGATTTTTTAATAGTAATAAATGACATGAATGGATCATGTTATCTAATGAAAACGAATATTACACTAACAATGAACTACTTGTAAAACTTTATAAAAATAAGCATGACCATTATCATGAGGTGAAATATTTAACTAAAACCAACATGAAATAATTTTATTTGTGAACACAATATGAGTGAAGTGAAATCGGTGTGTATGTCTAAAAAAATATATTTTTCTACAAAGATAAAACATGAAATAATATTCTTTAAAAACAAATGTATCTAAAAAAAATGATAAATGCAATCCTTAAAAAAAAGATGAAAATTGATATATGCGAATGGACCATGATTTCTTTGATTTTATGAAAACTTATGACCAAATGAAATGGTCACGCCAATGCACATGAATATAATCTGAAGAATATAATGCGTACTCAAGGTAGGACAAATTTGTGGTATGACAGGTTCATCCTGTCCTACAAAAGTAACCAGGTTCTAAGGGATCTCAAAATCACTGATCCTTCTGAAGGGTGGTTATTCAGTAGGCAACTTACTTGCCAACCAAAACCCTCCAAGTTTAGGATCTCAATGAGCGTAGCATCGAGTATCAACCCACTTCATTTTTCACCGAAGCCAGCAATCTCACTACTTTTTAAAGGCCAAAATCGAATAACTAGGGTTCTAAAGGTCAGTTAGTGTATTAACAACATATGGCAACCCCATATTATCCTTAACTTACTTAAGGAATATAAGCACCAACCAAAAAGTCACACTAACTATGGCCACCAGATCAACCATATCGGTATATGCCGTACAATTTCCTTGGTCTATTGCCATTTACCTAGGGTACACTAGATCCGGGTTAGGATCTTTCACACAAAAGCCCAACAGATAATATAAAGAAAACAAGACAAACAATTAAGTAATCTAATTCCTAAGGGTACCCCTTTTTTACTTAGTAACTCCCCAGCAAAGTCGCCAGTTCTGTAACACAATGGGAGAACTGACTTTTAGTCATGTTGTAGATAGCAAGAGTCTCCACCGACTTTTATTTTATCCATAAGAAAAGGACATAAAAGAACAGGAAAGACTGTTTTGAAAAGACTTGAGTTCGGGGGGTAGGTTATATAAAGGGAAGGTGTTAACACCCTTTATATCCATGGTTATCCATGGGCTTTTAGTTACTTAGCTCACTTAAATGTTTTTTTTAAAGATGGAGTGTGTGATTAGAAATTTTTCTAAGTACTTTGTAATGATCCTCGTATGGATGCATACAAAGCCGTAGAAGCGGATGCGGTTGAACTAATGTTTGTTGAAGTGGTAGAGGAGATGATTGTTGACTGTGTAGCAGAGTCTGTCGGAACAATTGTTTCTGAAGTTGTAGGAAGAGTGCTTGTTGTTGCTGTAGGAGGAATTGCTGTTGTTGTAGATGTTGAAACCGTTGATGTTATCTGCAGGATACCTTCTTTGATAAGGCCATTGATGCCACTTTTTAAACTCGCACAACCATTGACGGAAACATTGCAAGATTCACAGCAGGCCTCACAACCTGGGAACACTTGGAATTTTAAAAGCTGAGATTTAACCTCTGCTAGAGGTGTTTGAATGCTAGAAGCATCTTCAATTAGGTTCACTGGTTGATCATCCTCAATTGCATTTATCCTGGCCCCACCATGGCTGGGCATAGGATTCTTTGTGACATTAGGAGGAGGTGCGAAATTTAAAGCCTTTGAATCAACTAGATCCTGGACTTTCATGTGCAAAGCTCTACACTTTTTGTGGTATGGCCAGGTGCATTAGAATGGAAGGCACATCTGGCATTGACGTTGTAATTCCTTGGAAGGTTCTGAGGATCTAGTGGAGCCAGAGTCCTTAATTCAACGAGATTAAGCTTCAAAAGTTGTGGTAGAGAAGGGGCATAGGGCATTGGGATAGGCTCAATTACCCTGTTGACTTGAGATGGCCTTTGCTGGAAAGGACGTTGTTGTTGGTTGTTGTTGTTGTAGGACCTTTGTTGAGGGAAATGTTGTGGTTGTGGAGTGTATTGTTGTTGAGGTGGTGGAGTGGGAATTGTGACAGCGGCAATTGACCTTGGCATATACTGGGGCCTACCTCTTCCCACGTGTACTGAATTGGTTTCACCCAACCTATGAGGCCCTGCAAAAGGTTTCCTTGTGCTGCTAGAGCTGGCGCCATTATCAGAAATCCTACCCATTTTTAACAAACTCTCAATCCTCTCTCCCGCTATGACCACGTCAGCAAAGCTAGTGGAAGAGAAAGCAGCCAGCCTATCAATGTATGTCCCCTGTAGGGTGTTCATAAACATATCTTCCATTTCTCTTTCCGAGATTGGAGGTTGAATGGCAACAGCTAATTGCCTCCATCTTTGAGCATACTCTCTGAAGCTTTCCCTGGAGGATTGTGACATGCCCATTAGGAGAGTTCTATTAGGAGCCATGTCTAAATTGTATTGATATTGGCGTATGAAAGCCTCGGCCAAATCCTTCCAATTTTTGATTGTTGCCCTAGTCAGATGAGAGTACCACTCATGGGATGCCCCGGTCAAGCTATCTTCAAAATAGAACATCCATAGCTTTTCATCCATAGTGTAAGCCTTCAATCTTCCCAGAAAGGATTGAAGATGGGTGCGGGGGCAAGATGTCCAATTATATCTTTCAAAACAGGGAGGTTTGAATTTGTGAGGAATTCTTACTCCCTCCACCAGCCCCATATCCATAACATAAAATCCTAAGGAGTTTTGGGACTCCAGGGATCTCAACTTCTCTGCTATCTCGTCCAGACGACGATCATAGATTTCATCTCCAGCTCCAACTACAGTGAATTGTTCCTCCTGAGGGTCCTCTTGCAAGGCCCGTCCTCCAGTATTACCTTGGGTATTCCTTATAGCATTAACATCAGGGTTGAGATGAGGCCCAAACTTCGGGGGGTCAGTACGTGGCTGTACATGATCATTGTTGCTGGTACCCTCTGTACCTGGGTGATTTTATTCATGAGTTTGCCGCTCGACCAACTCTCTTAATCTTTCTTGGCTTTGGGCCAACCAAGTCATTACTGCCATGAACTGGTTCATGTGAGCCCTCATTTCAGTTCTTTCATTAGCCATCTGGTTTCTCACGTCAGTCATATCTTGCTGAACTTGGTCCATCTGTAAGCTCGGAAGGTTGTTTCTTGTAGGATACCGGTGAACTCTGTTGATGGGGAAGACTCTCCTACAAGCAATGTTTCCTGAAACCACAACAAAGTGAGAAAACAAAAACAAGAAAACCTACAAAACAAAGAATGAGGTTAGTATGCAATGCAGTATGTCTATTTGTCTTTCAAGGGTATCCGGTGTGGTTCTTTGGTTTTGACCTTCCAGACCTCGAGGAATGATGATGTTGAAGAGAAATGAAGCCCACAGAATAACACACAAACCATATATTACAAAATGTAAAGATACATAGTTCATGATTACAACAAGTTCCCATGATGGGTCAAAATACAACAAAATCAACAAAAGTACAAGCAAAATGAAGTACAAATACAACAAAATCAAACATCCAGCCCAAAGTCATCCTCTTTGACTTCCTTAAGGAGAGCATCAGTCACTGGTCCAACTGGGTGCTCTGTGATGGTCCTGATAAGAAGGTTCCTGGTGGCAATGGCATTAGTCAACTTCCTATACTTGTCTTGGTCTTTTGACCTATTCAACCCCGCCCAGAGCTTCAACTTGGAGATTTCCTTTTGTGCTGCTAACAAGGCTTCTTGACTCTTCTTCTCATTAGCTTCTAGCTGCTCTATCCTAGCCTGTGTCTTCTAATCTTCCTATGAACGAGCTTCAATAATTCTGATCCATCTAGCCTGACTCTCTTCTAAGTAGTGCTCAGCTCTGGCTTTTTGAATCTTAGCTTCTTTGCAAGCATTCTTCAACATTAACTCCCATGCCCGGGCTCTTCTGATGTAATCATCTGTCTTCTCAATCTTGGTCATATGCTCGATCCGGAGCTTCTCTAACCTTTCATTGTCCAGAAGACTATCATTCCTCTCCCAGAGGGTCTTCTTTAGAGCTTCAGAAAGCTGGATATTCCTCTCTTTCAACTTCTCAAACTCTTCTAAACTGACTGTAGTTACAGGATCCACTGCTGATGGTCCTGGCACATCCTCTAGGGTAAATGGAATGCGGGTAATTTGTCCTCTGATACGAGACCAATCAATATACTGAGCTGAAGCTATGTTGTTACACTTTCCAAGAAGGGCAGTCCCTTTTGTTTGAATGTTATCCCAAGCCCAGGCTGCTTGTCGGATGATGGCATGATTATTCTGAATGTCACAGTAAAGGGTTTCTAACAAGTCTTGCTCTCTTGGTGGATGTACTAAGGCATACCCTAGTTGATTTTTGAACAGCAAAGGGTTGTAGTTGATGCAACCCTTCACTACAATAAGAGGTACATTGGGATACTTCCCACAGCTGGTGATTATGTCTCTGCCCTTGGTGCTCTGAGTGCACCACCTGATGTCTTCTGATGTGAGAGCAATCATTCTCTTAGCCCAGTTTCTTGATAGATGATGATTCAAGAAAGCTTCTGACTTTGGCAAGTGTCTCAATAACCAGCAGTAAAAGAGAGGTGCACAACATCTGACTAATCTTCCCCTCTGTTTCTCATTCCTCTGATGCACTGAGTAGTAGAAATCCCCTAGTAAGGTAGGAATTGGATTCTTCAGCAAGAAGAGATGGATAGTATTCTTGCTTACAAACTTAGGCTTGTCTGCAAACAAGATGATACCATATATGCTAAGGACCAAAAGAGCACAAACAGTTTCCCGCTTCCCTGCTGCAGCATGACTGGTGGCCTAAGTAACCAAGAAGTCTAAATGGAGGCCTGGGATTCCAACCTTGGTGGTCATATTATGATCAATGATAGTGGTTTCCAAATATAGAGCCTTAGTTATATCTTCATTCCTAGGAGAAGTCATCTCAGGGTTGAAAGGAATCCCTCTCCTGATGGGGACACCCAACAACATGGAAAACTCCTCTAACAAAGGGCCCAAATGAAAGTCTGGAAAGGTGAAACATCTGAGAGGAGGGTCATAGAACTGAAGGCAAGTGTGGATCATACTCCTCTGTGATGCATCCAAGTCCATGACCATGTCCATAATGCCACCATAATGTTCCCTGAATAAAGGGACATGATCAGGAGTGATGAGTGTCTGAATCTGTATGATGCCTGCCAGGGAGGGCTCAAAGAAATGGTATGTGATGTTGCTCTTCCTGGATGTGTCCATACTGAAAATGGATTCTGAAGAAAATAACTGAGGAGAAGTGCTGATGAAGGTAACTGATGAAGGTGCTGAAGAGAATCTCTGAGGAAGATGGCTGATGAATATATCTGATGAAGATGATTTCTGAGTAGAAGAACAGTCAAAACCAAACCAAAGATAAGATGTGGATACCCTGTAAAACAAATAGACAAATGTTAAAATGATGCAGAATGATATGCAAGGGTTTGTGATCAAGTGCTGGATCTGTTATCTGCCTTGATAAGGTCCATGTGTGTTCATGAGTCCAGATGGAGGCTAGAGAACCAGTAACCAGGTGGGGGACTCAAATAAAGAGTCACAAGTCCAGGGTTTCAGTCCAAAATGATGTAACCTTAAAAAAAATCTGGTAACAGGGTATGATGAGGCCAAGGGTTCCTGCAAACCTGTAAACATCCCAACCCCCTCATAGGTATTGTTCTAGAACAAGGATCCTCAGAATTGGATCAGTTTTGAGAAGTGTAAACACTTCTAACCCGGAGGTACAATGTTTACATTAATCATAAAGGATCCTCCTCTAATTCACCTCAGATGCTGAAGGTCATCTAAAAGGTCATCCAGACTTAGCAGGCTTCCCAGATAGCCCTAGTACTACAGGAAATCCGTAGCACAGAGTTCTCAAGAAGAAACCCACGTCTGAACAGTGTTTCATATTCCCGCAACAGACCGAAATGGAATGGGAAATAATATGAAGCCACTTTATCCTATGTGTCAATCAGGCTCCCAGTATGGAACCTTACTCACTGAATATCCCTCCTACCAAGGTAAACAACAGAACCAACACAATGATATGATGACAGTAATATGGAATGCATAAACAGTAAATGAAAGCAATAAATAAAGTTGTACAAGAAACAGTAAATAAAGCAATAAAACAAAAAGCATATATAGCACATACCACCCCCATAAACACAAATCAAACAAGCGCTAGAAGAAACCCACAAAAAGAACCAGAAGCCCTGGTTGCAAGAAACGCATCCCCAATAGAGTCGCCAAGTTGTCGCTCCCAAAGATTTGCATCCCTGTGCAGACGCGAACGGTCGGCGAAAAGAAAAAATGAAAATGAATTGAATAGAGTCGCCAGCTAGGCATTTTTATCCCTAAGGAAAGGTAATGATACATAAACTTGGAAAGAGAGTGATAAGACGGTTGCGAACCAGAGAAACTGAGAAAGGGGGTTGGTTACGACCTGGGAAGGTATTAGCCCCGAGATCGTCCGTCGTACTCGAAGGGATCCACGCTTACAAGATTGTGTTTAAAGGGGTAGGTGTATATGTTATCTGTGTGCAAAAGCTAAAAATGAATGTACAAGTGTCAGTGCAAAAGGGTGAATGCTCAGGAACTGAGGCTTAGAAAAGAATGCTGAAAGAGGGGGAAGACACAAAGACTTTTGTTCGATAACTGTTAAGTTATGCCTATGTATCCTCTCGTGCAATGAGGAAGTCAGAACACCGTAATTTGACTCAAACAGACTGAAAATAAATTGATTGTGAACTGATGGCTTGCCTATGCTCAAGTGCATGACTCGTCTGGCTCGAATACTAACTGTCTTGCATTAGACGTAAGAAGCAAGTTCTCGTTTATGAATGAGTGTGATGAGAAAAGAATCCTAAAGGAGACGATTATTGTTTGTTTTTTGTGTTTTCAGTTTTGTTATTGTTTTTGGTGTTTTGCATAAGTTAATGAGCTTAAGCCTAAATCAAAGATTTGTAAGCTCATTATATCCTCCCCGATTAGGGATAATGAGCATACTTAAGTATGAGATAAGCATCTCAACTTAATTACCATGATGATGTAGGATTAAGATCATTAACCTACTTGTGATTATTTAGATGTTTTTGGGTTTTTGTTTAGTGTTAAGTAATGAGTTTAATCTCTAATCACAGATTAGTGAACTCATTACACCATCCTAATAGAAGGATGATAGATGAGAACACTTAAGTTGAGGAAGATACCTCAACTTAATCCATGGTTAGGGACTAAATTCATTATATAACAAGCCTTTATTAAGTGGGTTTTAATTAAGGGATGAGATTAAGAAGTGGATTTTAAGTTTGTAAGACAACTTGAGGGGGACTTGTCCATTAAACATTAAGGTTAGTCCCTCTTAACCATAAGGAAGAGATAGAACCCTGATGTAAGGCCCAAGTTACAAGATAAAGTATTGGTGATTATTAATGTGATTTGATTAAGTGGTGTAAAAACATTAAAGGTTTAACACTTAGGATTAAAGTTATACACTCCATCCTAAGAGAAGGATGCAGGCATAACCCTAATTCCAAAGTCCTAAAACTTTAAGGGTTTAGTCTCGAATTATTGAGATGAGAAGAGAGACTCAAGGAGACTCAAAGGTAAAAGACTAAGGGGGACTATACACAACCCTAAAATTTATCATTCTAGGATATCCTATGGTTTGTTAGGCTTAAGAGAAAAGATCTTCAAGGCCACCAATGGAAGAAGCAGATGAAAAGGGGAGGAGAAAAAAGAACAAGTTACTTACTTCCTGAAGAAGATAAGTAACTTGAAAGAAAAAAATGAGAAGGATGGAACATAAGTGAATTAGATTCACTTCAAATACATTTAAAAATGCATATGAATGATATAAGAAGAGGTGGTAAGTGAAGTCAAATCCACTTCCCAAATAACTTACCAAAGGTACCTGAAATGTTAGTATGAATGCCTAAGACATAAAGCATAAAGAAATGAAATGAAATGAGATGTAAAGACCAAATTCAGAAGTGATTATGCAATGCAAAGGGCATATGAGATGATGCAAAGTCATACAATATGTATATGAATGTTCATACAAAGATGAGATGTCATGAAAGCATGTTTAGAAGTTTGAAAATACATGGATGTTTATGAAATGTAATGAATGCAAGACATGGAAAATGGATGAAGAAATTATCAATAAATGTTATAACATGTCCTAAGATGTCTAAGATGACATACAAATGCTTGAAATTTCAAGGAAAGTTCTTATGATGATGATATGCAAATATGGCTGCAAATGAACATGAGAAATTAGGGTTTTATGAATACATGAGATGCAAATGACCAAAACAGAAGCATGCAACATGATAAAAAAATTGAAATCAAGCTCAAAATAGCCTTAAACCCATACAAGGTCAAACCCCAAAGGAGAAGGTCGGAAGCTAATCCTATTGAAAGTTTTGAATTTCCTAAGTTTTCTAGGTTTTTTGGGTGATTCTTAAAGGAAAATTTAAATCAAATTGAAAATGCAAGATAAATTCATGATAAAAATAACCTAGAAACAAAATGCAATATGTGAAACAATGCAAAAAGAATCAAATTCAAACTCATCTTGGTTAGGCAGAAGTGAAATTTTCAAGTTAGGGTTAGAAAAATATGATTTTAAGAACCCTAATTTCAAGAAAATTGTGAAATTATGATCAAACCTAAAAAGAAATTTGTATGATGAGTTTGAAAATGTTTCTAAATGTATTGGAATGGTTCATGATTTTTTTGGTGATTTTTAGAAACCTAAATGTATTTTTAATTAATTAAAATTTATTAATTAATTAAAAATAACTTTTAAAAATTTTAAAAATACTTTTTTAATGCAAAAAATAAAATAAAATTCATTTTTGGGTTGAGAAAAATATTTGGATCAGAAATGCAAAAGTTTATATTTTTTTTGATGTTTTTAACTATTTTAAATAAATTATGCAAAAGAAATGAATAAAAATGAATTAAAAATGAAATAAAGGAAAGTCAATGCATCTGAGGGTTGAGGTTTGTGGTTTGTGTTGAGAGAATCGAAGAGATGAAGGTTTTGGTGGATTTTGTGCAATCTGACTTGTGATATGTTTCAGGCTCCAAGAAGATATGAAATGAGGTCCATGAGGCATGTATGTGAAGTCTTGATTGGTCAGAAGAGTTGTTGTGGCTCAGCTTGATTGGTATGAGAGGTTTTGCAAAAAATTCAAATTTGTGTACTTTAGGCATGGGCCATGGCAGAGCTGGCTCCATGGGGTGTCTGGCCTCAGCAAGATTCATGGAGAGCCATAGAATCAAAGTTATGCAGCTAGCACAAGTGGATGAAGCCTTTCCAAGCATTTTGCAACTTTTCCCTCTTTGAGAATTTCATGAAAATGTCTTGTGGAAACTTGCAATCCAAGGCACAATTTTGGTTCAAACGCGTTGCACTATGTTTGTATGATGCCTAGCAATCAATTAGAGGTCATGAAATGGCTTGGAACTTGAATTTGCAAAAAATCCTCTTTGGCATGAACTTGAAAATTATAGGATGTTTGCCAACTTTGAAAGGCCATATCATGAGTTCTATGATGAATCAAAACATGTTCTAGTACTTTTTGAAAAGGGAAAGACCTAATTTACAACTTTCATGTCCAAGAATTTTTCATTTGAAGCATTTTTGGTCATGAAA
Source organism: Lathyrus aphaca (assembly GCA_963966055.1). NCBI lineage: Eukaryota > Viridiplantae > Streptophyta > Magnoliopsida > Fabales > Fabaceae > Lathyrus > Lathyrus aphaca. The sequence continues at coordinate 68,506,431 of OZ014520.1, forward strand.
GAGGAGGTTAAAAATCTTTCCCAAAATGGAAAGTTTCCATTACAAGTCATTTCCAAAAATGGCAAGTTTGCATTTGGCTCAAAATTCTTCAACTTTGTTAACTTCCAACCACTTCTAAGATTAAATAAAGATCATAGAGACTCAATTCGATTAAAATGATCCTTTGGTATCCTTGTTGGGGCCTCAAATGCCCTGATTTTTACTTTACTTGCTCAAGAAGTTACCCAATGATCAGATGACTTCCACAATGAATTTCTTCAGGAAACTTGGTACACATGATCCTTATAACATATTAAGAACATTAGAAACAATAATGACCAAAAAATTTGGAGTTAAGGCCTCTGAAACCAAAACCCTAATTTTGGTCATCTGTGCAGGAAAACCCTAGCTCTGCTTCCATGCCTTTGCCATTCTTTGTGATTTTTGACTTTCATGAACTTTGGGGAGCATATTATGATCATGGAACACACATGGACCCTCTTGGAAAGCTTCAAGACCATTGGGATGGCTCATATTGATTCTTGGATTGCTCAGATCACAAATCCTAGATGCAGATGAAATGGAACTATGCAGATGAAACAAATATGCAATATGAGATGGTATGCTTATGTAAATGCAAAAACGAAAGATCACAAGCCATGGTGTGAGAAGGAGTGAGGGAAAATTTGGGTGTTTACACCTATGAACAAGAGCACCAATGTGATAAGGCAAAGCAAATAAATGCATAAAGGAATAAGAATGGAGTGATTACCTCATCTTCCCCCTACAAAGCAATCATTAGTATGATGGAGAAAAATGAATGATTATAGAATGGAAATCTTCACAAACAATTCACACTAATTAAGGAAAAGATTAGTGAACTCCTAAGACAAATACCTAAGCCTAAGGCAACTTATAAGATGGCAAACTTGAAAAGTCATTAGCTAAACTCAAGTATTCTAAAGCTATAAGAGTGAACAATTTCAAACTATGCCCTAAAAGGAAGCTAAACCCTAATAAGAGCTAAGGTAAAGTTACATGAAGAAACCTAAATGGTTAAGTAGGCTAAAATTGTATAAACCCTAAGGTGAATAGAAAATCCAGGGGCTAACACCTAACTAAAGTATCCTATGATGTCATACTAAAAGGGATGAAGAGATCCAAGTGAAAGAGATCCGAACATTATGTGTAATGGTGTGAGAATGAGAAGAAAATACATATAAAACTTCAAAGGAAGAAAGACTTAAAGTAAAATTCAAACATGACCAAGAGGATTTGGATTTCCCATAAAAAATCCAGGGACTTGATGAAATGTTAAGAAGTGGTTTAAACATGCAATGATTATCACAAAATTGGTTTTGAAAAGTTAAGATGGAGGATGAAGAAGAATTAGGTCAAAAGGAGGCAAAGGCAACTTATGACTCAAGCAAACCCTAAAATAAAAAGACAAAGACCTAATGATTGTACTTTATACTTAAGGACATCTAATGTGACCTACAAGACTCAGAATCAAGACCATAGAGCAATGACATGAATGCCTTATTCAAATGAAGATAAGGAAGCTTGTAAAAGGGGCCAAAAATGACTTAGGGCTTAAGTAACTTGAGAAAAATATCAAATGACTTAGAAAAATTATGGAATTTAATATTGAACATCAAAATCCAGAGAATGACTTGTGTACAAAAAATATCATGAAGACTCCTAATTTTGAATGGTCAAAGGATCACTAGAATGCAATTAGGGTTTATATGAACCTATGTGGAAGAATGGACTCAAAAGGACCTAAACATGACCTAAAAATCCAGAGAAAAATGTTTTGAAGAAGTATGATGAAACATCAAGTGAATTCAAAAGGAATGGTATCTTTATCATTTTTTATTTAGGAGGAAAAAATGTAGAAAATGATTGGTCAAAAATGAAGAAATTGTGGAACAATTAGAGGGAAAATTAATTCTGACTTCAAAAATGGATAAAATCAAAATCTAAAAATATGGAAAATTAGAGAAAATTATGAAGATCCTACATGAATTAAATTGGAATTTATTTATGACTTTTAGTCTTTTTAAAAATAGGAAACGAAATTGTAATAATATGAGAAAAATAAATAAAATGAAATGAATTGGTTTGGGCCTGGGGGGTGCTGGAAGCAACAAAAACAACATAAATGGGCTCAGGTCAAGGCTCGTGGGGTGTGGATAGTATGTTGAGGATTTTCTTCACATAAATGGCACGTGATGGTCACGTTTATTTTTATTTGATGGCATGTTAATGGCCTTTGGATAAAATAAATCAGACGGTCACGTTATATTCTCACCACTGACCTAGGGTTACTGTTCAGGTGACCAGGACTCACCTCCGGTCACCATCTCCAGCGCATCTCTATTAGGGCATAAATATAATCACCAAGAAAATGAAATGTAAGACCACAGTTCTACTCGCTCCCTCACCCTGATCAAGAATATGGCAACATATCTCACTAAAGGTCCCTAAATCTCATGAATCGAAGACAAACAATTTCAGCCCTAAAAATTGATCTAAGCACATATGGTACATATCATCTAGCCAGTCATTCCATAGCTTCTATCAAGCTTAACACAACATAAAACCAATGCAAAATGTATGATTCGAGATGGTGGAATTTCAAGACATACCTGAGTTGCAGAGTTATCAAAGTGCTGCTAGAAGGCCAGAGAGGAGACTCCTTAAAATGCTTGATCTTGCTCTAAGACAATAAGAGTGAAATAAACACTCTATGATGCGTGAATCTTGAGAAATTGATGAGGATGCAATGAAGATCAATGTTATGCAGTGTTGAATCCTTGATGATTTGAGATGATCAAGCCATGGAGATGAAGCTAAACACAATGCTGATGATGAATTGAGGTAGATTGAAGCTGAAGTGATGATGATAGAAGATCCTTGATCCAAAATGCAGTGCAACTTCAATATTGTAGTAGATGATCCTTGATGAATCAAGCGATGAAATCCATGGAGATTGTTCTTGGGGTGGTGATGATGATAGCTTGATGAAGAATGGATCAAGGAGACTCAGAATGGAGCTTCCTCGAGACCAAAAGCAATGTGAATGCAGAGAGAATTTTGATGCACTTCTATGGTGTGATTTTAGCAAAGTGGTGAGAGAGCTTCACAATGCATTGCACTCCTCCTTTTATAGACTCTTTTACCTCAGGTTAATAGTTAGAACCAGGGTTCCAGTAGTGGTTAACTGAGTTGAATTAGTTAGAAGGTGAGTCGAGTTAGTTATGCCATAGAACTCTCTAGAAATTTCCATACTCGAGCTCAATTCTGTGTGGTGATATTTATGGAAGTTATGGTGGGAATGAGATGCACAATTGCTCAGCTGATCAATGATGGCAAACTGAAGTCAATATCTCTTGCTGACTTACTCAAGAGGTACATGATAATCAATGTGATCTTGCACATACTTGATGACAGCTCAGTTGTGCAATGATCTTAAAGCTTCACTTATCCAATTCACACGTGTTCATGATCCTCATGGTAGAATGCAGTGTGATTGAGGATGAGATAATGCAATCATTCTTTCCTAATTTTGAATGTTGCTAGTGTATGGCAATGATGTGGAGAAGCAGCCATGGGATCATATCCTTTTTAGAGCAATGCATTTGATCAGAATGTGGTGAATAATGTCAATGAAAGTGAACTGAAATGCAGCTTGGTACAATGCCTTATCACCCAAGAAAACCAGTTGAGAACCATGACTTTCAATGGAAGATTTCTTCCATCTCAAGCAATCAATTCAAGTGACTCTTGGACTCAAATTGAAGCTGGCAATGTGTGGTAAAAGTTTGAAGTTGATACCATGATGAATGATGACCTCTAATCATCTCAAAATGACCATTGAATAGCATGTCACCAAGCTGCACATTTGGCCTTCCAGATTGCCTTGCCTCGAGCCCATGGTGCCCATGCATGATCAATTGCAACTCTCTCACTTTAGCTCCTCATAGCTATCAATCCTTTGCTCAAATGAAAAATTGTTGAACATCAATATTATAGGGATCATGTAGGGGAATAACTTTATAGTTCACAAAAAAAATTGATTTGAAGTATTTTTGACCAATAAAAATGGTTGGACATTTGAACCTCCACCTGTTTGATGAAATACTAGGCAGGGCGCGCGTGCTGGCTTGCAGGCTGCCTCGCTCATGCCTTGCATTTTGCCCTACTTTCCTTCCACTTTGCAAGACCATATCTCTAATTTTTAATGCTATGAGGGAGTTACACCTATGGATTTGAAGTTCAAGATGCCCTCTTTAATTGGATCAAAGTATAATTTTGATAGCCCTCATATTTTGGGAGAAGGTCTCTCTCAAAGATGCTGCAAAAATGGCCAAAACTTGCCATTTTTGGAAACCCTAATTTTCCAAAAATGGTAAGTTTTGGGTTTCTTGATTTCTCTTGATTCCTCTATAATTTCTTGATCAAATTTGAACCATAGGATCCTTGTAACCCTAATTTCATGATTTTGACCTCAAAAAGTCAGGAGTTGACTTTTTTCTCAACATAGTTGACTTTTCCCCAATTCCCTGATTTTTAATCATCTGGCCAGTTGAACTCCTTCCAAAATGAATTTGTGGATGAAATTTGAACCCTAGGCACTTGTCACCATATATAAGGCAATGGAATCCTCTTTGAATCATAACTTCATGCAGAAGCCCAATAGAAATGAAACCCTAATTTGGCCTTTTTCATCTAGAGATGTTGCACTGCTTGCCTTCTTTGATCAAACCAAATCTTTCCATGGCTTGTGGCTTCAAATGAGGACTTGTGGGATGTTGTGAACCCTTTGCACAATTTTGAGAAGCTTTGTGGCCCTTTGATTTCCTTTGTATAGCCTTCAATTGCTCCAATCATTGATCACATACCTATGCCTCAGCTATGCTACACATGATGCAATGTTGTTAATTATTTCATACATTTATATATGCTAAATGCTATGCAAAATGTTGAGGAAATGAGAGGGAAAATTTTGAGATATTACACCTTCGACGTGGTGATCTCTGTAGGCATGTCAAAGCTCTTCGACACCCTTTTGGATTCTTGCTTTTGAATGTCGACCCATAACTGACTTTCCTTATTTGGTTGTGTCGAAACCCTTCCTTCTTTGCACGTTCATGGACTTGCTCCTGAATATACCTTACTAAGTAGGTCAAAATCTCTATCCAACAAATTTCCCCCAAAAAGGCCATTTTTGACCGAGAGGTATTCGACCAAGAAGCTTGGCCTTTTGGAATTCCCTGTGTGATTTCGACACATTTTCAACCGTCGATTTGTATCAACTGACTGCTCATATTCTGCCGGACTGAGACAACCTATCACACATGTCATAATTCCAACTTTGGTGCCACAACTCTCCTAAGACATGGGGATCTCCCATCTTCCCACTACGATAACTCAAAACCCTAGAAAAAAACAACCATTGTGTCGCCTGGCCTTGGGTATAAATATCATCCCCCTTAGTCCATTTGTAACTGGAGTGGAGATAATGTCATGAATCCCCTTCCTCAAAATTGGTCCTTCATATTAATTGAAAGAGTAGGGACAACGTTCCCAAGACCTCGAAAGGGCTATTTTTTGGCGGCATTCTTTTCCAAGACTGATCTCACGCCTATCCTACCGCCAGGTGCTTCATTTGAGGAATATTGCTCTTTATAAAAGGAGGGGGTTCATTCACCTTCTAGTTACACTAATTCACATGAGATCTTCTTAAAATTCTCTCGCAGCCTAGAAGGTGGCTAAGAAAGATCTAGAACCCTCCAAAAATACCACTTCAAAGGCGACAATGTCGGAGACCGGGGCTAAGATTGCTGGGAAGACGTCAGTGACCCAGATGAAACCTCCCAAGAAGAGGATATATACCTCAACATTGCGACTTAGATCCAGACGTTGATGAAGACTAGATGAGCTTCCTCAACTCATGAGGATGGAGAGGCATGGATGAATAACCCTTTTTTTCCAAACTCCATTTAGTTGTTTTTGCATTTCATTTTCTGCACTTTGTTAGCCTACAGGCTTTTTATGTTTAATTTTGTAATGCACTATGCATTCTCAGTATGCCACTTTTGGTTGTTGGTCTGTTGTGACCATTATTAATGAAATTTTTATGCATGAATGTGTACTTCTAGTAGCATAACTTTATATCGTTTTAGATATTTCCCATTTACTCTCTAGATTCTCTCATCGAAGCCTATCTATTTTATCTCATATGCATAGTTGCTAAAGGTTTGACTTATTTTGAATGGTCCTTCCCAATTGGGTGAGCATTTTCCTAAGGTTCAATCTTGCCTATCCATGGATAAGATGGCCTTCTACATATAATCATCAACCTCAAAGGTCTTTTCCTTGACCCTCTTATTATATGTTTTTGCCACTCTCTCTTTTTGACGTAACAAACCATCCAACACCCTTAACCTCTCCTCGTCCAAGTTTGTGATCTCTTCGAACATCATATCGTGATATGGTTCCGACGGGATCTCAAATTGACGTTTAAACCTTATCAACTGAAAGCCAATTTCTGCAGGTAGGACGACGTCGTGACCAAAAGTCAAACGGAAACGTGTCGAGTTTGTTGACTCTTTTGGGGACGTTCGACATGCCCATAGGATTTGATCCAAAATATTGTGCCAGTTTCTAGGTTTTTTGGCAACATGTTGTTTCTCAATAAGTCTGGTCACTACTTTGTTTGCAGCTTCGACATGCCCATTCGCTTGTGCATAGTATGGTGTCGATGTGACGAGTTTAAATTCCATTTATGGTGTAAACTCATGCATCTTTTGACCCATAAACATTGAACCTTGGTGTCGCTCCCTGGATTTCCATCCTGGTACAAACACGAAAGTGGTGCGAAGAAGGATAGAGTCGCCGACCAAGAATTTTTATCCCGAAGGAAGGGTAATACTGCACAAACCTGAAAAAGAGAGGAAACGATAAGGTCATTGTAACACGGTGGGAGAACTGACTTTAGTTATGTTGCGAATAGCAAGAGTCGCCACCGACTTTTATTTTATCCAAAGGAAAGGCATAAAAGAACAGGAAAGACCTTTTAAAAGATTTTTGGGTCCGGGGGGTAGGTTATGTAAAGGGAAGGTGTTAGCACCCTTTACATCCATGGTTATCCATGGGCTCTTAGTTACTTAGCTCACTTTAAACTGTTTTTGAAATGTGAAGTGTGTGAATAGAAATTTTCTTAAGTATTTTATAATGATCCATGTACGGATGTATATAAAACCTTTGTTTTGAAAATTGTTTGAAATGTATGAAGTGTTTGAAATGTTTTGAAGAGTGAGCAAGTATCTAAGAGGAACCTACCCTAAGTTTAAGTCTTTTCTGTTCTTGAATCCTTTAAATGGTAAGACTATCCCTATTATTAAGGAATAGGTAGTCATTACCTTGGATGTGAGGGACAAGTGAAGGGACATCTGTTATTTAGGCAACTGTGGGGTGTATAAGCAATTCGAAGGGACTTATCATCTTTATTCGAAAGGGACAAGATCATTACGAAGGCAACATTCGAAGGGACTTGATCTTTTTATCTGTTTAAGGGACTAGATGATGTGAAATGAGGGACTTTGCTTTATACACCCTACTTGACCTTTTGTTTAGGCAACATGAGAGGTAACCCTAGAAAGTGAGATGGCGATCAAAGATCGACTTACGTGTGTGAGTGTACAATTTTAAATATTTATCTTTTAAATTAGTGATCTAAATCAATTTTAAATACAAATACGTTTCACTCCCTATTTTACTAACCATAGCATTTAAAAATAAATATTAAACATTACTACTAAAATATTACATAAAGGAGACAATTACATAATAATAATAATTAAATCACATTAAATAAATAAGCAAAATAGGTAATAATAAATAATTGGGTTAGTAATAATAATAATAAATAATCACAATATATATAAATGGGGTTAGTAATAATATATGAAAATAAATAGAATTAATAATAAAATAAACAAGAACATTAGCATAATAATTAAAAGTTCAATTTTTATATAAACAATTATTTTTAAGATTAAGAAGAAAATATAAGCAATTATATACTAATTATTATAAAGTTTTAAATTATATAAAAATTATAAAAATTAGGTTAATTATAAACATATTATGAAAATAAATTATATTTACAAAATTAAATTAGCAAGTTTTAATTATTTTTAAGCATACACTAAAAAAATTATTTACATATAAGAATTAAATTATAATTACAAACCAATTATAAAATATATACATATAATTAAAGTTTATTAAAAGTTATAATTAACAAATAAAATTAATTATTTACAATGAGGGTTTATAAAATAATTAGGATTTTAGAAAATATTAGGGTTATATGTTTAGAAAAATAAAATAGGATTAATTAATAATATACAAAAATAAATAATTTTTTTAATGAGATTAAATTGTAAAAGAAAATGAGTTTAAATTGTAATAAAGTAAATAATAATATACACATTATATATATTTTTTTAATTTATTTAGTTATAATATAAACAAGTTAAATAAATAAAAACAAGAAAAGTGAAGAAAAAGAACTTACCTAGGCTGGGATTCGAACCCAGCCCCTGGACAATGCAATCTCCAAGACCAATACACCAGCCACTAGGCCATGCGCGCGCAGGTGATAAGGAGAATACTCCATTTGATTTTGTTGTTAACCTGGAAAAATCATGACAAAACAAAACAAATAACACAAAAAGGCCTGGGGAGGGATTCGAACACATGACCTTCACACAATACGCAAGCACACTTACCATCCAGCCGGGAGGGCGCAACTGGTGGTATAATCATTACAATCAATAATATATTCAGTCTAACAATTAAATGAACAAAATAAGAAAAAATTGTTGCGCCCAGGATTCGAACACAAGCCTTCAAGCATAACACACGCATCCCTCACCACTGGGCCATACACGCATCTGTGAAATAAAACAACAAACAATTCTAAATATATTAAACTCAATTTTGAATTTTCCAGATGGCGCCAAGAGCTTCGTCTTCCTCCTCTATCCTTGCGTTTTTTGCTGCGAATTTCCCTACGAAATTTCCTGCGAATTTTTCAAAACCCTAAACCTGTGTTTTTCGAAACATCACGCAAACCATCATGATAACCAACATTAATGGCCCAGATCAATTGTACAAAGCTCATACATCACAGCCATGGTTTTAGAATTGATTTTAAGGTCTTAAATGTATGGTTCCCGTTTTGAACCTTCAAACCCTAATAATGGCAATCTTCAACACAGTCCATAATAATTCAATTAATCTATGCAAAAATCTTCTAAACATCACAACAAACACAAATATTTGATTAGTTTTCAATATTAATACATGAATCAATCAAATCGAAAAATTTCAAAATGTGAAAGAGATGCATTCGGTTTATGCGAATTAGGGCATGAATGACCAATGTTGTGATCCAAAATCACTCTATGAACTCCCAGGCACAAGTTGCTACCTTCAAATTGTCTTGAAAGGGCTTGAATGATGGAATCCGAATTTGATTTTTGGTGAATTTTTTGAATGTGCAAACTTACTCTTTGAGGCTGTGAAATTCGTCCCTATGCATTGTGTTCTCTTCATATACTTATAGTGAGTGAATTAGGTCAGAAAGATTGGATCATTGTGTGGATTTTTTTGATTTTGGAGATTGAAAAAGATTAGAACTTAAATTTCAAATATTTGTGAATGAGACCTTTCTATTTCAAGGCAATCATCATCAATGTTATATCAATTCAATCCAAATCATGTTAATGACCTTCTAGAACCAAAATATATTTTAAATTTTCACATTTGATATTTTATTTAAATTTAAAATGATTTTTAATATAAAAAATCATAATAAATAAATTAAATAAAATAAAATTATGAAAATATCAAATAAATTTCGTGCATGATGTCATGGAACACTTTGGGTCACAAAAAATTCAGCCCATTTAGAAAAATTTGGTTTTAAGACCCTATTTTCTTCATAAACCACCCAAAAATTTCCCAACTTTGCAAGGGCACACATCCTTCAATTTTAATGCTATGAGGGTGTTCTTGGAAATTTTGGAATGCTTGAAGAGTCCTCTAACCAACCCCATTGGTTTCATGTCCATATCATTTACCATTCTCAAGTTATGCCCTTTTGAAGTTGTTGACTTTTTGTTGACTTTTAAAAGGACCTATAATGTCTTAGCTCATACCTTCCAAATGAAGCATTTTTGGGCTTGGCTTGTGAGACACAAAGTTGTAGAGAATTCAATTTCCTTCAAAATTAGCTTTGGATGGAGAAAATGTGATGAAGCATGTGAAAGTTATGGCTGGTCAAAGTTCAGTTGACTTTTCCTGAGGAAACACTAATTTAGAAACCCCTGATTCCTGATGATCTGAGATCTCCTTGATGAATCATGATCAACCCTTGATCAAATGATGAATTTTACTTCATATACTTGATGTTGGCAAAAAATCATGAATTTTGACTTTGGTTTGACCACAGTTGACCTCAGTTTGACTTTTTAAATGCTTTGACTGATTTTGACTTATCTGATCATTTGACTGAGCAAACCTTTGAGAAAAGTTCTGAAATTTGTCATGGGGATTCTTAAACACATATAAGATGTTATGAAGCTCACTTGAAGTCTTGTAAGCACATTTAGCCTTATTAAAGTCAAAACCCTAGTTTTGGATGCACTGCTTAGGAGGATGCATTGTCTGAGGGAATTGTCAAATCTTCTGACTAAATGTGAACTTTGTGAACCTTGTGAACCTCATAAGATTTCTTGTGAATCTTGTGAACCTCATAAGATGTCTTGTGAACCTTGTGAACCTCTTAGCACACAAGGTCTTGTATTGTGAGGGCAAATTTTGGGGTGCAACAGTCATACGAACCAAAGAGACTAGGTTCGGGAGTTGGTTACGAACTGGGAAGGTATTAGCACCCCAAATCGTCTGTCATACCCGATGGGATCCACGCTAGAAAGAAACTATTTCAAAGGGATAAGAATGAATTGCTGCTGAGAAAGAACTAGAAACTGAACTGAAGAAAAGAAAATAAAGGGGAAATGTAGGAAAAATAAAAGAGGGCTCGAATGGGCCCTACCCCACTGCCTACGTACCTCATCGGGAAATGATGATTAGATTAGACGTAGTTCCCCTAACTAGGGAGGAAAACTGTATGTGATTTTTAAAGCTTGGACTGCTTATGTCTATGCTCAATTGTTGCAGGCTCATCTGGAATGAGTGTGTTACCGTCTTGCAAAGAGACAAGTAGGAGCAAGTTCTTACGTTGAGAGTGAAGGAGATGAGAGAATAATTCCCAAAGGAAAGACGATTACTGTTTGTTTAATATTTTTTAGGAGTTTTTTTTTTCTCTGAGGTTTGCATAGGTGAGTGTATCCGAGTCTTCTCAATGGGATGTGTACTTCTCACATCATCCCGAAATGGAACGGATAGGAGGCACACCTAAATATGGGGGATATCCCCAAATCTAGTCCCACATATGAAGGCTCAAGCGCACTAGCCTATTGTACTTTATTAAGTGTTTTTGTAGTTTTTGGATTAAGAAGTGCTTGTTAGATTTTGTTTGTGAAGCACCCTCATGCTAAGACTTATTTATCATGATATGTACCCTACACCTCATCCCCATATGGGGTGTATGCAAGTACCCCATGGCAAAGTCCCTTGGTACATGAGAAGACTTGTCATTTATTAGGTGTCTTGAAGTTGTTTTGAGATGAGAAGAGAGAAAGAGAGAGAGAGAGAGAGAGAGAGAGAGAGATCACCAAAGAGAACCAAAGGTAAATAGTTTAAAGGGGGGCTAATAATCCTAAGAGTTATCATGCATGGGATACCTAAGTTAGTGAGGTTTGAGTTCTATCCTAATGAATAAGAAGGAAAGAAGAAAGAAGAAAGAAGAATAGGATTCAACTTAATTCTTATGAGAAGATAAGTTGATCCTAAAGGGGATGATTACGAATTAAGCAAGGATAGCATAAGCACGTCTCAAACACAAGTATAAAAACTTAAAAGAAATCAAAGAAGAAGTTGAGATGTGGAAGCAACATCTACACCTCTCAAACTTACCAATGCCCCTACAAAGTTAGAAATATTCACGTAATTGCAAATGAAACTCAAACAAGCACAAGAAAGTAAGACAAGTTTCATAAATATTCAACAATCCACCAAAGAAGGAATGAAATGAAAGGAGGTGATCAAGTAAGGCAAATAAGTCAAAATGCAACAAATAAGGTGAAAGTAAGAAGCTAAACACCTTTAATAATTCTATATTATGTCAATTAAATGTCATACAAGTCATGTGTTATGGTATGTGAGCATAGGAGATGAAATGAGGATGAAATGAGATGAAGATGCAAGTATGTGTTCATGAAACAATGTCACTTAATAAGATGACACAAGCATACAAGCATGATATGATATGATTATGAACCAAATTCAGAGGTGTATCAACATATTAAGATGCACATAATATGCACAAGTAATTACATTTGAACATGGATGGCACATTAAGAAGTTAGATGAAGAGATGAGATGAGATTAGGCCATTTAGGGTTCACATGATTCATACTTGGAAAACATACATCAATGCAAGTAAACAAGTGAACACATGCTTCATACAATCCTTGTGAATACCTAAAATAATGTCAAGATGCACAATTAGATACTAACATGATGGCACAAGTGACTCATAATGCAAATAAGCAAAGCACAAACAAATGATGCATCAAGAAGTTCACACAATGAAAAAAAGTCAAACAATGATCAAGGATGACACAAAAATTCAAAAACTAAACTCAAAGAGTCCTTAAAAAGAAGAAAATGAAGTGAAAAAATATGGATCAAAGAATCACAAAGAGGCTAGGTCAAACAAGTAAGATAGTTCACCTAGGGTTTCTAAGGATCACACAAGAAGAACAAATGCAAATGGTATGCAAAATGGACTTTAAAAATATTAGAAAAATAGTTTGAGATGTTTTAAGATATTATGAATGCAATGCAAAAAGATTGAAGTTCAAACTATGCTCTATGAATGCAAAACAATTCATGAAAGTTTAAGTATTCAAATGAGAATGCATATGGAATTAATTGAGGAAAATATTCAAAATAAAATTATAAAATAATGCAAAAATGCAAAATAAAATAATGTTAGTTCAAATATGAAGCAGACCATAAACAATGGGTGCCAAAAGCAGATCCAGCCCATCAGCGCATTTACAAAAGAAAAGTCAACAAAATTGACTCAGCAAAGACCATCAGATTAATCACAAGGCTCACACGCAGTCAAACTTCATAAAAAGTCCCCTAGATCTACGCATATGATTGAGTCAAACAAAAAGTAAATAGATCCAAGGCACCAAAATGAGTCAGCAAAAGGTATCCTCATCCAACATACACAACCAGTCAACTAAATCAAAGGTAAACACAATGAACGCACAAGATCCAATGTTCACAATAAGTATCATCATCTGGAACACAAAACAAATTAAAAAGAAAATAGAAAACATGCGTATGTCACATGGATTTTTTAATGTGTTGTCATGATCCTGACCGCTAAAAAGATCAGATCCAACATTCCACATTTAAACTGAGAATTTTATAAACCCTAAAGCAGTCACCGGCTAGAGAAGATTCTGGTTGTCTTCTCCGGCCAACCTCTGGTGGCCAAACCCTAAAACCTCACCAAAATTAGAGATCCAGCTATCAAAATGTTCAGGAAGTCACAAGAAACAAAAATCCAACATCATTTTTCATTTATCATACATACACAAGCCAAATTGAAGAGAACAAATTCATGCTCAAAAAATTCAGATCCATATTATGCTCATGCTACACGTCCATTTTCAATTCTAAATACACATATGCACTCAAAGGATCTCAAATATCATCATGCACAACATGGAATCAAGGTATGAGAAGTGATTTGAAGTTTACCTGAAAGTATGGTGGAGCTTGCAAAACCTTCATAAATCCTCGCCAAAGCTGCATATCTACTCCTTAGAACTTCTATTTGCAAAATAAATGCAAATAGATTTTCAATTCAGCATAGATCTTGAGATTCGAAAGAAAATACTTCTGAACTTGACCTTGTGAAATCTTTGGTTAGAGCTTTAAATGGTGAGTGATTTGTGTTCCTTAGAGGTCACTGATCATGAATAAGAAGAAAGATCACAAAAAACTCTATGGATGAAGAGATTCGAAAAGAAGAAGGTATGAGAGCAAAAACTTCAAATCTGGAAAATGTGTGAGCCTCTCCTTGAATAATTCGTGTGAGTGAATTTATATAGTGTGCATGAGGACCTGATTAGGGTTTTGTAAGTGGAGAGACTTGAAATTAAGAGCTATGGATCATTATGCAAAATGGCAAAAATGTGACCATGTGATATTTCACGCGTGCAAACTCAGTATGAAGAGCATGAACACTCATCATTTGATTCACGGAGGGCCATTGGATTGATCTTGTGGCAAGAAATGCTTGGATTAGTGTTTTTCAATTGGTTTTGCAAAAAAGCATAATGGAGAGTAAGTGATCATAATGGCACGAATTGGCTTGCTTCAAAGGCCAAAAATACTTATTATGGTGTGTACTTAGATATGGTGAGGTAACAAGATCAATTAGAATCCATTACAAGTCATTTTGAGGCTTTATGCAAAAGGTACCAAAGTTGAAACCATGAAAAACCCTAAAATGACCTCTAACTTCCATCAAGGATAACTTTTGATACACACATGCTATGAAGGAGTTCTTGTACTTTTTGAAAATGGGAGAGAAAGCCCTACAATTTTGATGTTCAAGGAAAATTCATTTGGAGCTTCTTTGATCATGAAAAGATTAGTTGAAGTTAAGGTAAAAATTGCCAATGATAGAAACCTCTCATTACAAGCCATTTTCCATTTTTAGTAAATTTTCACAAACTCTTGATTCTTGAAATTTGAAATCATTCATTCTATTACTTGACCAAATAAAGGTTCATAGGCTTGAAAATCATGATTGGAACCTTTGGAAACCCTTGGTTGAATTTTCTTCTGCATTGTTAACTTTTTCTTGTTTCACAAGCAACTGAGCCACTGCCTGACTTTCTCAATGATTCTTTAAGCCAAATTGTACCCCTAGAAAATGTCTGACATATAGAAGCCATTGATCACAAGAATTGATCAAAGCCATGAGGATATCTTGCTCTGGGACAAAACCCTAATTATGGTTCCTTGTATAGGAGAATGTACACTGATGAACCAACCATCTTCTAAGGCCTTGAGGAAACGTTTAAGCTTGTACAAGATATGAGGATATCTTGTAGGCTTGTTTCAAGACAACTTGGCTCTCATCTTTTGCTTTGAAGAATCACAAATTGATAGATTAATGATCACATGCCCTATGCCTCTAACCATGAATGTTATGCTTCAATTTTCTATGAAAAGATGTAATGATATGTATGCTACATACTATGCTATATGTCATGAAATGAGAGTGTAAATTTTGGGGTGTTACATTTAGTTGGTGGTTATGGTTTAGGGAATCCCAAACCTATATATTATGTGGCCTTGGCTGAAGTTGATAATAGCTTCCTGGTCCAGTTTTACCAAAGGTACCGCCTCTATCCATTTAGTAAAGTAATTTATCCCTACAATCAAACAATAATTTATGATCCAAAGGATCAACAACCAATAGCACCAAAGATCTACATCTTGAATGATTGTGATAAAGGTGTAACAATGGAGGAAGATAAATTACCAAGAAAAAACTTCAAATTACTCTAATAGAAAGCTTGATCTACTGAAATTGATAAGGAAAAATTAAAAGGAAGAAGGTTTAACTCAAAGTTAATCAAGAAATCAATGTAATTTCATGATAACTTTCAAAAGAAGAAAATGAGCTTTAGGTGAATTTTGTGTTTTGAGGATGTATTTTGCAAGGAGTTTTTTGGCTATCAAAAGCTTGAAAATGAATGAAATGAGGGTGTTATTTAAAGACTTTAGGTATGGAAAATTGGTGGAATGGAACTTGCTTTGGAAAATAAAAATTAGGCTTGGAAATCAAATTTGGAGGGAAATTCATAAAAGAATGGTGATTAGTGAAGGTATAAGGTGAGAAATGATCAAAGTGGTGTAAAGGAATAAAAGTGGAATGGATATAGAATATTCCAAGTGAGATCAAGGGCTAGGATGTGCTGAATTTGAACAATTTATTCAAATTTTCCTGGTTAATCGGTTAACACATTAGTTAACTGGTTAACCAACTCAAAATTTGAATATTTTGTTCCTTTTCATTGCATGGTTATTGTTTTGACTCGATTCTTTTGCGCGTAGAAGAAGGCATGGAAAAAAATACATGAACCTTTGAATTCCTTGAATAAATCATTTAAAACTTGGGAAATATTTGATCAAATAAAGTTGAATTGTTTGTGGATCAACTTCGATTTTTTATCTGTGAAATTCATTCAAGTTGTGGGACTGCTATTTTTGGTATTTTTGACCTGCTCTTCCCCTGAAAGTGTTAATAAAAGAAAAAAAAATATTTTTGGATATTAATTAATGGTTAGTAAACATAAAAAAACTAAAATGCACACAAAAGCAATGGTGCTCCCATGTGAGGCATAAACCTGCAATAAAAAAAAGGACCAAGGAACCAATGCGTGATCTTGTTTGTATGCAAAATGATGCAAATGCAAAACAAAATCTTAGGGGGAAAATTAGGGTGTTACAATATGGTACTCAAATACCTCAATAAGGTCATCCTTTTCTTTCCGGAGACTCTGAATTTTGGCATTCTCTAGGCTGAGAATCTAATATTTCTTTTTCCAAGAGTCTCTCTCCCTCTGCATTTTGTTGAAAGGTATCTGAAGCTTCTCTATATCATTGATGAAGTAAGGAATAGTTTCTCTTAGGGTAAGCACTCCCTGTCGAGGGTAAGACATCCTCAGTTTCAATGCTCTAGCTTGTACCCATTGGAGGTAAGGATCCAAAGAGATAAAATTTTGTTTTCCCAGAGATTATATTCCTTTCTTGTGTACATGTTTCTAAGCATGCACAATTTCTTTTCTGATAGTCTTGTGCTCTTCTCCTTCTTCGAAGAAAAATCGTTCATTCTGAGCATTGACGGGTACATCTCTCAACGGGTATCCCATCTGACGTCGAGTTAACTTTGGGAGATAATTGATCCCTTCCTTAGTACTAATGAGAGATACATTAAGGAAATTACCACACTGGTGATGATCCAAATTTCGTCATAGACTGGATTGAACCAACTGATGTTTGAATTGGTCAAAGACATGATTTCTGAGACTAGTGAATTCCACTTTTAGTTTCCCAAAATGTTGATGACTTGAGTAAGTGGGAAGTGAGCCATTTATAGAGAAGTGGTACACAACAAGTAATCATTCCTCCGCCACATAATTTCCTCAGGTGAACTGAGTGGTAAGCATATGCGAGCAGTGTAGGAACTGGATTTCTTATAAGAAAGATATTTATCGTATTAATGTCGACAAAGTTTTCTACATTGGGAAATAAGAAAAACATGAGAAATGTGAAGATGACTTCGAACGCAACAGTATTTCTAATACATGCGAAGTATAATGCTCTCTCAATTAGAAATTTGGAGGGTAAACCCACGATTCCTCCTTTGGTAGTCCAATGAGCCTTAACTTCCGACTCTTCCAAAGAAAGATTCTTGGCAATTGTTGATTCTCTCGGCATTCCTTCCAATTTGGAGAATGCTATTTTTATCATTAATAGGGATTCCTATCAACTGAAAATACTCTTCTAATGTTGGGCAGAGCTGATAATTAGGAAATGTGAAGCAGTGGTACACCGGGTCGTAGAACTGGACCAATGTAGCAAGAACACCTTTTACCTTGCTGACCTTCAGTAGGGACAAAAGTTCTCCAAACTTTGGCCTAAAAGCTTCTATATATGTGACAAGCTTTCCTAGCTTTCTCATATCGTCCATTTTTGAAAAGAGTGATAATATGCAACAAACGTTCATTCAGTTCTTTTAAAGGAGAAAATTATGATAATTGTTTTTTGAAAAATATTTTTCTTTTGATGAATGCATGAATGCAACACACAAAAGGATAGAAAAAACATGGGTTCAAAGGTTCGGTGTCCTTAGGCCAGAGCTCTATCTGTTCCCAAAGGTTTATACTATAGTAAAATATTTTTTTACCTGTAGATCATGTTACTCAAGGTCAAGGGGGTAAATGTTTACTAAATCCTCAGTGTTATGAGTATCCGATTGGAAATCGTTGAGTGTTCGTGGAGTACGCTATAAACATCGATTTCACTCCGGATACCTAGACTGATTCAGGGACTTTTGAGGTTTCACCTGTTCGAGATTGGACTCCCTACAAGCTATATCAATTATGCCCTACCTATCTTAAAGTGTACTCGAGATCACCCAGATGTGAATTAATCACATTCCCATTTTTGAAAGACCACCCAAAAGGATATCATTTGAACATATATTTTACGGAAACATAAACATAAAATAGTATAAAAGTAATATAAAAGTTGTATATATACATCTTTCTAAACCTAGGGTTTTTTATATATATAAAGGGTTTAAAAGAAAATTATATCTTAAAATAGTCAGAAGAAATCCCCACAGATTGTGTCATTTACCCTGTAGCTCGATTTTCATGGTCTTTAATCACTATCACATTTTTGCTACTTTCTGATTTCTTATTTTTTCATGATAAAGTTGATTGTGGAAGGGAAAAGATATCTTAAGTTTAGTGCAAAATTTGCTCTTTTTGATATTGATGAGGTTTCTTTGATTTGGGTCTGGGAATTATGTGAGTGTTGGTAAGATAGCATGAAGTTGATTTTGTGTTTTCATAATTTTATGTTATTTTTCATAGGTCTGAGAAACTATTGTTTTTTTTGTTTGGTGTGCTCGCAAAGATCTTACGACCTTTTGCCTACGTACCCCCAAAAAGAGAATTGAGGGATTAGAGCATCGTAGTTCCTCCTAAAAGGCTAGATCAAGGAGGAAAGGGTTGATTTGTATCATGGTTAAAGCACAATATGTTGATGCTCAAAGTTTGATTTGTGTCTTGATCATAGCCCAAGATTGAAGCTGAATGTTTGTTTGTATCCTGATTAAAGCCTAGGATTGAAGCTGAAATGGTTTGTTGTAACTGATATGTTGCTTGAATGGGTGCCCTGAATTGCATAGCTCAAGGAGAACTGAATGGTTTACCTAAATTGCATAGCTTATGAAAGCTAACTGGGTTATCTTGATTTGCATAGCTCAAGAAAGGTTGGATGTTTAGCTTAGTTAGACTCCAAGACTATGACTGTAGTAAATTAACTTAGTTAAAGTCCAAGGTTATGATTGCGTTAATGTTATTAGCTTAGTTAAAGTCCAAGACTATGACTGTATTGATTGACTGTAAAGTGTTTGACTGTTTGTGCCTTGATTGAAGCCCAAGGTTGAAGCTAAATAAAGAAAATTGACTTTATAGTGAAATTTTTATCTGTGTCCTGATTTGGAAGCCCATGTGTGAAGCTTATTTTTTAGATATTGACTCTTGATTTATTTGTATCTTATATGAAGCCTAAGATGGGAGGATGAAAAATTGTTGGGACACTGACTCTGTATGAAGAGTGTTTTGTCTATTGGAAAATTTATGAGAGATATGGTCATTAGACTTTCCTTTGTCTAGGAGGATTCAATTGTACAAAGTATAAGATGAGGCTAGCTTGGTCATCCATCAGAGAAAGGGAGACTACTTAATATGTTTGATTCTAAAGGATATGTTCCAATGCTTTTAGGAAGCCTTTGAGGGTCCTAGTGTTTAAGCCAAAGAGGAGGATATGTTACCTATAAGAGGCCCATGGGTCATTGAACAAAGCCCAAGAGGAGGCTGGGGGAAGGTTGAATAACTTCTAAGCCTTTGAGAAGTCACCTTTAAGAGGCATGGGGTCCTTGAATAAAGCCCAAGAAGAGGATATGTTTTGCCCTAGTAGGGTTCTAATTATTCAAAGGTTAGGTCTGGTGATAGTAACCTGATTACTTAGATTCTAGCAGAGATGAAAATATATACAGTAAAGATGCATGAAGACAGAAAAAAGGTGTCAGTGAATGGGTTTGACAGTTTTTAGTATGTCTATGGTTTGAGTATCCTTAAATGTTTTATTAAGAATGATGTTGGAAGTTACACTGGGAAGAAGAGGCCCAAAATCCCGGGGGAGAAAAATTACATATGTTTTTTACATTATATTCTCTTTGTCATTAAGAAGTATTTTATTATATTTTCTTTAGCATGTGGTGAAGAAATATAATTTTGGCAAACAATCCTAATCTAACAAGCAAACAATAGTTTAAGAAAACAACGAGAAGTTAGAGGAAGAAGAGATGGCTCAAAAGCAAATAATAGGGCTTATATATAAGGATTCCTATGTAATTTGTTTTGTTGATTAATTATCTTGATGATTTCATACACATAGTAGGGCTTGGATGTTGAAAAGCTGCCTACAGCCTAGAAAGCACTTCACTTGAGTGAAGCTCAGTCTAGTTGCTGGTGTATTAGATCTTTAGTCGTAAAGATGAAAAATAAAAAGAGATGAGATTTGTAAATAAATACTCATGAATCTCTGTTTAGGAGATTTGAAACTATTTAAGAAAAAAGTTAGGGGATTCAGGATTTATACGGAAACCTAGCAGGGTATTAAAACAAACCGGAGAAAGTTTAAAACAATAAAGAATGGGTCCTAAACACAAAGGATTCTCCAAGAAACATTTTCACCATTCATTTTAGAAAATAAAATATTATATGTAAAGAAGTTCACAGAAAAAGATTAACAAATGAAAACTTAATGCGGTGAAAAAAGAGATCGCGCAGAATTTTTTGAAAATTGATCAGATGAACCCTAATGGTTCATTTTTCAAAAAGGGGTGGGTCTTACACACTAATAGAGGCCCATGAGTGTGATAAAAATCAATTTGAGGGTGATTAAATCAAAACTCTGCCTTTTTTATATTTTAAATATAAAAAATATTTAAAGCTTTGATAAATTTCAAACATAAGTGAAAAACAAGTTGAAACCTTGGATCAATGTTTGAAAAGTTATGTTTTATCCATGAGATAATTTGAATATCATTTATGTTTGAAAAATCAAATGAAAGTAATATTTTTTTTAAATGTTTAGGAACAAATAAAATTAATTATTTATGAAAATATTAAATATATTAAAAAAAATATTTTTTGGTGATTTTTTCATGGAATAAAATATTTAAACATTTTTTAGAATTAATGAAAAAATAATCATTTTAAAACTCAAAATAATTAAAGAGGAATTAATTTTGGAATTAATTAAATAAAATCACAAATTTTAGATATTCAAATTTTCAAAAAGGGCGCCAAGAACACCTTGGGCAAGAGCACGCGTGAATCAGTTTGCCAAAAATTTGTAAAATCAATCGTATCTCATGGAATATGCATCTATTTGAGATGAAATAAACATCATAATTGTGTTCTGATCCCACGAACACAATGGAACCAATTAATTTTATTTATTTTGTGTGTGGAGTGAAAAATCAGTGATGAACACTGAAGAACCCTAATTTGGTCTGAGCCTCATGAAATTCTACATGATAATGATTTTGTGAAATTGATTGAGGGGAATTATTTAAAATATGATTACGCACACATGGTTAAAAGATAGTGTGAGGAAATATGCATAGATTGAGAGATGACCAAGTTTGAGGCTTACCAGACTTGAAGCTTGCAACAACTAAAGTGATTTTGAGTAGGAGGTGTTACATATGATTGGTGATGATCTGGACAACTTCCCTACACCATATGAAGTGTGTTTGAACACTTGGAATTGATTGTAAGTGGATGAATCAAGTTGTGACCTTCAAGTTGCAGAAACAAGGTGTTTTTGAGGTTTTGAAAAGTAATTTTTGGTTAAAGGTGTTTCATAGGTGATCTAAGTGTTTGAACAGTTTTGGATGGTCACTTTGATCCATGATTTCTTCATGTACAAGCAAGAGCTTTTCATGCTAATTGGTTCTTTGAATTGTTAGCAACATTTGCAACAACATTGGTGTTTTGACAAGGATCTAAATCAACATGGAACTAGGTGAAAAATCCCTCCAAGTTTTGGTGTTTTGCGGATTTTGTACTTAGATAAATTTTGTCTAAGTGTTGGAAATCAATAATTTTCTTGATTTTGATCCATCTTCAACTTAAAATCCATAATGAATCAGAGTTTTGTGTAGTTGAATTTTTTGTAGTTTGTGATTAGATATTTTATTTGAGCTTTGGTTCACAAAAATCTAATGCTTGGATCACAAGTTATGATGCTTGGAAGTAGGGTACTTGAACAATTTTTTCCATAACTTAGAAATTTATCTAAGTTTCAAAGATTGCCCCTTTTACAAGTTATCTCCAAATTTTTGATTTTTTGTGATCAAATGAATTCATGGACCATATATTCTTGTAATATAGGTTATGAGGATCATTGTGGGTGAAAAAATCAAACTTTAACTTTTTGGTCCAGATGAAAATTACACTAGATACTCCTGGTTTTCAGATTTTTTGACTGGACATCCTTTGAGGTATTTTGACCTTATGAATGGACGTATATGATGCATATGAGCTATTTAAACCATTTCCTATGGTATTGGATCTTGTACAGATGAAAATCTTGACTTTGGGAACCTCGATTAGTCAGAAACCCTATTTTGGGCACTGTGAAAACCCTAATCGTAGAATCCTTGATCTCTACAGATTTTGTACTTGTAAACTACTTGTCTAAGTCATATCAATATTTCTTGATGATTTTTGGAGGCCTTAACTCCTTTTCTGATGAAAAGTTTCATCTGGAGGGCATCAGTTGACTGAAACCCTAATTGGTGGTTCTGATGGCTCGGGGCCCAGATCACTGAAGTTTTTGTACAGTCTTTGAATGATTTTCCATTATTTGAGATTCCTTAACCCTTTGATAGTGATTGAAAGGTTGAAAATATTATGTATTAATGATTGGTCTTTTTCCTGAATCCTTTGAGGGACTCAGGAATCCTAATCCATTACAGGGATATTCTTCAAACCAATCTGGCATAGTCCTTTGGTCAGTGGATTTTCTTTGTTGAGGTATATATCTTAGGGTCAACATTTATAGTATGACAAACATTATTAAAAAATATAACTTAAATTAAAACATTATATTTTTGACTATCAAAATTCTCTCTTTTGTCACCCATTTATATATTAAAGACTATATATATATATATATATATATATATATATATATATATATATATATATATATATATATATATATATATATAATGTATTTAGTTCTCTAATCATATACATTTTAACTATTATTTAACAAGATCTTATGTATCATCTATTGGTGCAGAGGTTGAAGATGAAGAACATGAGCGAGAGAGAGAGAGAGAGAGAGAGAGAGAGAGAGAGAAATTTTATGACTAACTTTCATTCACAACAAAAAAACGGTTACAACGAATTATTATTTTTCTAGATGAAAAGCAAATTTAGATTATATACAATTTAGAATCTAAATAAAATTCATATGCAAAGTAAATTAATTCCAAATGAAACTTAAATTAATCTGAGTTATATCTGACATCATCTCTTAATTCATATTCAACTTATCAAAATCAACAACACCAATTGCATCCCTCAAGTGAATAAAGTGTTTAGTCTTGATTACTTTAGTCAACACATCCGCCAGCTGCTTCTGAGTGTTATATGTAGCAGTAAAATCAAGAGTGTGAGCTATTGGTTAAATTAACTCAAAGTAAACAGAGTCACCACCACGCTTTTATTTTATTCCAAGTGGAAAAGGAAAAAAGAGCGAATAAATCCTAATGAATCTAAAAGCAAAAAGCTAAAGAAACAAACAGAGAACCGGGTAAGGGGATAGGTTACAAAATAGAAAGGTTTTACACACCTAAAATGTTTGTGGTACTCCACAGGAACCCTGAAAAATTTATTGCTTTTGGTTTGAAAATGGTTTGTAAAAAGAGAGTGGATGGATAAGAAAATAATTGATTTTTAATGTTTTTTTGTTTGGAGAGGTTTACCACCTCATGCCTACATACCCACAAAGTGCAATGCAAGATCAAAACCCTGTAGTTCGTGGTATAAATAGTGAAAAAACTAATGTGTTAGATTGATTTTGAAATGTAAAGATAAGTCGTCGTTCTTTAGCGAATAATTTCGTTAGAAAGAATGAATCATAACTAAACATGAGTTTTTGTATTTTTTTATGGTCTTTTAAAAAATGTCTTGATATACTTATATGCTTTAACATTTATTAAAGAAAATAAAAGAAAGGTAAAAATCACTTTACCTAAGTTAAAGTTTGATTATAAAAGCGGTTTTAAGTTTGATAACAAAGAAGTTTTTGAAAAGAGAGAGAAGTTTTTGAAAATTTAAGAAGGGGGAGATGAAGAGACTATCCTAAAAGAATAATAAAGAGATAAAGGAGGAAAAATCTAACCAAACTTGATGATGCTTCACATTTTATGATCATAAGAGTTTCATCCTTATAAGCTATCAAATGGTCAAATAAAGGCAAAGCTACCATCTCCATAAAGATCAAAGCAAAGGGAAGGTGTCCTAGAATCTAAGTCCAAAACTCCAATTCCAATGCAAAGGATAGTAACCAATAGTCCAAGATCAAGATCACAAGTTTTTTTTTTAGGTTTAATCCTTTATTAATATTTTTGTGTCCAAATGGACAAAAGGAAAATCAACACAATAATAATAACAAGAATATAAACATGATAATGGATGATAAAGCAATATAAAGCATAATAAAAATAAAGAAGATAAAGGTGAAAGAAAGAAATTAAAATGTTAGTATAGTAATAGTAATAATAATATACATAATATTGGTTTGGTGAACTTAATCATCCACAACTAAAAGAGTAACCAAGGTACTTAGTACCAAAAATTGAAAAGGGAACCAATTCCACTTAGTATCTTACACTATAGTGATTAATCAAGGCGATTAGATCCAAATTCAATGAAATTTGAAAGAAGATTGGGAGACCTAAAGCAACTACGCATCAAACTTCATAAGTCTTGGATCTTAATGCAAAAAGATCAATCACTTTGGGATTACGCGACCAACACGAGCTTCGATCCATGAAAGTGCAAGTATCCAATTGGATTTTTATTCTGAATTCGGGACACATTTAGGTCTAAGTTAAGCAATCGCCGAGTAATTTACGAAGTAATTACCCAACAAATGAGGCCGGAAAACACCAATTAAGGTGAACGATGTATGTGCTAATGCATGCGAGATAAACGATATGTAAATCGCCATCCGGAAGCAATATCGCACGAAACTAAAGATGCATACCAAATTGAGTTTCATTTATGGTATTCTTTCATCTTTAAGTTCAATCACTCATCTTGGTGGATTCATGTATGAAAATATCTCACAAATGCAAAGTACCTAAAGTGAATTAAATAATTCACTTAAAGGTAGATTTGGACTAATGAATATTAACCACTCTAATCTACACCTAAAGTTCATTGAAATTAAAGAGAAATCAGTCTCAAGAATTTCTCCCAAGGTAAAAATAAGGAGTAAGAAGAAGAAGCAAGAGGAATAAAAACAACTAAAAAATAAGCTAAAAATTCAGTTCTGACTCAGAGTAACCGGTTACTACCTAAGCGGTAATCGGTTACCTGAACAAAAAAATCAGTTTTCTAGAAAAATTAACACAGGTAACCGGTTATTACCTAAGCAGTAACCAATTACTTTGCGTGCAGAATCAAAAATTCTGCTAAAATTCAACATGATTCATTTTTAAAACCTTTTTTCAAACACCACATGATCATGAACTGAATTAACACGAATTTTACAATCAAAACACCGTGAAATCCCCGCAATCAAAGAACAATTTATGATCTAGAAGATAAACAACCAAAAGCATCAAGGATCTACATCTTGAATGTTGATGATGAAGGTAGAACCATGGAAAAAGTGAATTACCAAGAGCACTCTTCAAATTGATCCAATATCAAGCTTGATCTACTGAAATTGATGAACAAAAAAGAATAGAATGAAGGTTTAGCTCAAAGTTTATCAAGAATTCAAGGTGAATTCTTGATAACTTTCAAGAAAGAGAAGAAGAGCTTTAGTGAATTTTTGGAGGGAATCATGAAAAGAGTGGTGATTAGTGAGGGTTTATGGTGGTTATTAATTTTAATGATGTATGTGAATTAAATGGAGATGGTCTAGAATATCCCAAGAGTGATCAAAAATGAAATTGTGCCAAGATTTAAAAAATGAGATTGCTGCCAAAATTTTCAAAGTTGCACGCAAATAACCGGTTACGCCCTAGGTAGTAACCGGTTACTCAATGCCAAATTTGAAAATTTTGTTTTCCTTTTGCATTCCTATGATTCTGGCTCGATTCTTTTGCGCGTCAAAGAAGGCATGGAAATAAACACATTAACCTTGGAATTTCTTGAATACATCAATTAAATCGGGAAGTCCTTGATAAGATAAAATTTGAATTATTTGCAGATCGATTTCGACTTTTATCAGTGAAATTCATTCAAGCTGCGGGACTGCTATTTTTGGCATTTTTGACCTGAAAATGACTAACAAAAGAAAGTAAAAATATTTTTGGATTTTAATTAATGGTTAGTAAACATAAACAAATAAAAGCAAATGGTGATCCCCTGTGAGGCATAAACCTACACCCGAGAAAAACTAAAAAACCAGTATGATCTTGTTTATATTGCAAGATGCAGATGAAAAATGCGAAGAAGTCTTAGGGCAAAAATTAGGGTGCTACACTATAGTGAACAACTTCAAGTAATCCACTATGAACTTGGTTGAACAGAAAATGAAACTTTATGTTAATGTTCTTAGTCCTTCCATACAACACTGGATTCTTCGCAAAGCTTATATTGGATTTGTTATCAATCATCAACTTCACATGCTTTATCACCATGATCTTCAAATCCCACAACAAATTCAGAATCCAAACAACTTGACAAGAAGACAAAGAACCTAAAATGTACTCAACTTCACAGGTTGGCAATGAAACCACTTGTTACTTCTTGGAACACAAATAAATGGGACCTCCCAGATACTTAAATAAATATCCAGAAGTACTTTTTTTGTCAACTCTATCTCTGTACCAATCAGATTCTTAGTAGCACATTAGATCTAAAACATATTTTCCATCAAAGGGGAGCAAAACTCCATACCTCAAAGTCCCCTTAATATACCCCAGTATCCTGATATTAGCTTGGTAATGTGACCACTTCTTTTTATTCATAAACCTACCCACCATTTTAAATGCATAGTTGCTTTCAGATCTTGTATTACAGAGATTTCTCAATGAGCCTACCAACCATTTAAAATATGTATGATCTACATCATCACCCTCACTATCAGAACTCATCTTGTGATTTATTTTAGCAGGTGTGATTGCACACTTGCAATTCATTAGCTTAAATCTCTTCAGAAGCTCAAATTCAAACTTCAGTTAATGCAAAATTATACCCTTATCATAGTGTCGCTCCCGGGATTTTCATCCTAGTACAAACGCGAAAGTGGCGCGGAAAAGGTAGAGTCGCCAGCCAGACATTTTTATCCCGAATGAATGGGAAAGGTAATGTTGCACAAACCTGAGGAAGAAGGAAAAGGACGAGGCCTTGCGAACCAAAGATCGGGGTTCGGGAGTCGGTTACGACCTGGGAAGGTATCAGCACCCCAGATCGTCGTACCCGACGGGATCCACGCTTGCTTGTTTGTTTCAAAGGGTGAGAAAAATATAATTGCTGCTGAATAAAACCGCTAACTGGAATGGAAATGAGAAATGAGAAAAGGAGTAAGAAAAGAGAACAAAAAGAAAGAATGGGGAAAAATGTAGGGAAAATAAAGAGTGTGCTCGAATGGGCCCTACCCCACTGCCTACGTACCTCATCGGGATAAATGAGGATCAGAGACGCCGTAGTTCGTCTAACTAAGGCGGGAACTATTTGTTTGTGTTTTTTATGCTGGAACTGCGTATGTCTATGCTCAGGTGTTGCAGGCTCGTCTGGTACAAGTGCGTTTACCGTCTTGCATGTGTAACAAGTCGTCGCTAGTTCGCGTTGTGAGTGAATGAGATGAGTAAAGAAGTTCCCGCAGGATAGTCGCTTGTTATTTGTTTTTGTATTTTATGAGAAGTATTTTGAATTTGTTTGTGAACTGTCTTGTACTAAGACCTATCCATCGCGGTGAGTATTTACACCTCGCCCCGAAACAGGACGCGTATAAACACTCCGCAACAAAGTCTCGTGTCGTACAAGATTGTTCGTTTTTTATTAAATGTTTTATTGCTTTTCTTTTTGAGATGAGAAAGAATGACTCAAGTTGATAAAAGGACAAAATCTAAGGGGACTAAGACACAACCCTAAGTTAGTTATTATGTACAAGAGAGGTCCTATGGTTAATGAGGTATTCTAATCCTAAGAAAGAAAAGGAAAAGAAGAAAAGAGAGTTAGAAACTAACTTACTTCCTAAGGAAGTTAAGTTGTCTCTAAAGAAAGGGAAAACCTATAAGCAAGCACCAAGTGCTAAGGAAAACGCATTTAGATTGCATAAAAGATAGGAATGAAGTGAGGCTTACCTCAATCTTCCCCCTACAAAACAAATATTAGCATGACAATGCATATTGAAAGTAAAATCGAAGCATGAAAGCGATTAAGTACCATAAACATCCTAGAATGGAACTAGGGTTCAAAATAAGACCTAAGTCTAAAGGTGAAGGTACCTAAAGGTTACATGACTTCTAAAATCAGTAGCTACATGATATAGGTCCCTAAGTATGCTAGGATACCTCACAAGATCAAACTATGTCAAACTATGTACAAAAAGTTCACCTAAGTTCACATAAATGCAAATTAGGGTTTATGGATGAAGTATGAATGCGTATGGCTTACAAGCATGAATTAATACATGAAATGAACATCAAAGTCAGTAGTGAATGCTTATGAAGATGGATGAATGAATATACAATCATGGATGCAATGGATTAGTCATATGGAGCAATGAGAAGAAGATATGAGAAGAAACGAACAAAAACCGCATAAGATCGCACATGATGAAAGTTAAGGAAGAATGGAATGTGAATATGCATGAAATGATTATGAGTCAGTAGCATACAAGGTATGAGATACAATTAGAATTCATTAATAGGAATTAATGATTTCCACATAATTCAAGTTATTATTTAGAGGAGAAGAGAAACTAGTTTAGGTTAAAGTTAATTCACATGAGTATGCACTTTAAAGCACCAAAACAAACCAAATGAGTATGGTTCAAAAAGTGACCTATGACTGGAATTAAAGACATACAAATGACCTATAATCAACTCCTAAAAGCTACCAAAAATCCCCTCAATAAAATGGCATGAATGCCTTCTTAACACTTAGGTTATGCGACACATAAACACATGAATCAACCTAGGATTTAGGTGACATGGAAAAATAGCAAAAAGCCTTTAAAAATTATGAAATTAAATCCCTGGAATGATATAGTCATTATACTACATGGTCCAAAATGATTCTACAAAATTATACACCAAAGTGCCAAAACAATTCCTTGATTAGCAAGGTAACAAAACATGATCACCAAAAACAACTCCACAAAGTGGATCAAAAAGGGCATCTAAAATTATGGAAAAAAATGCCTAAGGGGCATCAAAATGTCACAAATTACAGTGATTAATCACACACAAAAAATAGGTTTCACACCTATGGGGAAAATCGATTTCGGTCCATTATACCAAAACCTTCCTTTTTGGGACAGCTTGTGATCTAAAATCCAAATAAAATATTGAAACCACCCAAATCTGGAAACAAAAAATATGAAAAATTAATTAAGAGGATGAGGATCACTCATGAATTTTTCCAGAATTTTATCCCACCTAAAACTATTTTTAATATTTGCGACGAAACGGGCAAAAAAGTGGATTTTAAGGGGAAGTGAAAGGAAGCGATCCTAATGGTTCGTAACCTAATCCCTAAGCTCCGAAATCGACACAAACCAACATACATCACAAATATATCCAATGCCTCAGGTGGGAGGGCTCAATATGCACCTTAAGTTACATGATCCTAAGCCGCATACAACTATAATGATGCTTAAAAGTGGATTGTCGAAACTACTTACTTGAATGACGTGCCGATTCTTCACATAAAAGAAATCCGAAAAATTCATGAAAGCTCTTGTGATCTCCATAAGCAAAATAAATGCTTATCTTCCATAATTGCTTGGTGAAAATCCACCATTATTGAAATCGATCCAATATCGATCAAAACAAAATCCATGAATCCTTTAATCCAAAATTGATTCTAAACCATAATTAAAATTATGAAAATATCTAATTAAAAAATTATTAAGAAACAAATTAAGATCCTAATCCACAAAAAATGATTTAAGAATAAAATTAATTGACAATTTTGTTACCAACAAAATAGAAATCATTAGGAATTTCTAAAAATAAGAAAATAGGAAGAAAAGGGGTGTAAGAGAACTCCTAGGTTTGTGAATAAGAAAAAGTTTGGCCCAAAGCCCCATAACTAGTGAATAATCCACAGAAGGGGTGTCCTTAGCAAAACAGAGGGTCCGAATAGCATAATCATGGGCTGAAGGCCTAATTCAACCTATCTTTGTGAGATTTTGCAGGGAGGTTTAAATAGGAAACATGAGGGTGCGAATACGATTTAGATGGACCTGAAGCCCAATCTGAATTCACTTGCAAGGGAGGGGTCTTGATAGTGGTTGTATGGTGTAGATAGCAGTTCAATGGGTCCATAACCAAAGCCCGGTCCAAGCTAGTAGTGAAACCCTAATAACATCAATACAATAATTGGGACCGTCTTCTTCTTCACATACCATAGCCGAAGAAGACCCATCATCATCGCCGGCAACGGCACTCTCCTCCCGTCCATCTCGGTTCCTCTTCTTCGAAACTCCTTCCGTCAACCCATCCTCTGTTCGCTACACGTCTCTTCTCTCACCAAGAAAACTCATCACCGCTGATCGTCAATCTCACCTCGTTATCATCTTCGTTCGTCGCCGATCCAAAACCTCACGGCGATGACCTCTCCCTGCCCCGTCGTTGTTTCCGTTTTCACTTTCGTAAACGCAATTTGAATGAACAACCAGAACGGAGGCCTCTCATGATCCACGGTGGCGCCTTTGACACATACTCTTCCGGACTCGAAGATTTCGTTCATCCTTCGAATGCATTGCTCGCTATCGCTCTCCAATGCAATACAGAAGAAATACTTCGTCGCGTCCTGTTCGGTACAGATGACGGTGGGAGGAAGTCATCCTCACCGCGAGTTGAACGAATCGAAACTTTTAGGTAAATTCTTGAGCCTTTGATTTGTTGTTAGCTTCTCGTGAATTCGTTCCTTTCTTCTTCTTCAATTTCGCTTATGTTCAAATCTGAGCTTGTGGTTGTTGTAGTTGATACATGATGATGATGAAGGATGTGGATGCTTCGAAATCACATGTTCTGTGAGTTGTGTTCTTGAGGTATGAATTGGTTCTGAATTTTGAGCAAGAAATGAATGTGACACCGATTGTGTGAATTCCTGCGAGGTTTTCGGATGCCGAGAGACTTTTTGCGAAAGATTGAAGAGTTGATGAAGATCTTCATTGATTGAAGAATGGAATAGGGTGATGATGAAGTTCGATGATGAAGTTTTGATGCTGATTCATGGAGAAGAGAGTGAAAATGGTTAGAAGCTTTTTTTGATATTTTGCATCTTTGTTTCTGAGTTCATTGTGAGTTCGATCCAGTCTTGTTGTTGCGACATTGAATCGATTAATGGATGTTGTTGTGTTCACAATTGTTGAATTCTGGCTGCAGGTTATTGTTGAAGTTGATTGAAGATCAGATTTTGTTGAAGGTTTTCCATGGAGATTGATGGGAAGGTAGTGGGTTCAAGAAGAAGATGAGGGTTCTGCCCAAAAATTGGTGATGAAGATGCAATGATATTTATGGATTGGTGCTGATATGAAAGATATTGAAGGAGAGTGCAAATGAGTGATGAATGACGCAGGCTGAATGATGCAGGCTGAAAACTGAGAGAGAGTTTTTGAGTTTTTTAGAGGATTGGATATTGATGAAGTTTTGCAGAGCTTTTTCCCTTGAGTTATGTTTCTTTAAGAATGGAAATTAGAGAGGATCTCAGTTATTGGTTTGAGAGGCTGATTGAAGATATTGAAGTGTTGATTTTCTGTTTTTTTTCCAGTTTGATAAGTTAGCCCCGAAATCTTATGGTTGATGATTCTTTTTTTTTCCTGTTATATCAGTTATGGTTATAACTGATTTTTTCTGTTATTTTGTTGTAACTGTATTGTAACTGTTTCTGTTATATATCAGTTGTATCAGTTTGAAAGAAAACTGTTTTGGATTTCTATTCATTGCTCAACATTGGTTAACATCCTTGAGATTTAATTTTCTAACTCTTTTTCCTTAATGAGGCCATGGATTCCTAGATGAAGTTAAAACAACTTGGGAAAAACTTGAATTGAGAATATATGAAACTTGATTATCTTTTTCCCTTTTGCACTAATATGAACATTTTTATGTCATTTTCTGTGATTTTTTCTTTGGCTGGATTTGAAATATGGAAAGCAAAAAATCAGTTACAATTTGGGCTGAACTTGAAATAAGAAAACAAAACCTATGGACATAGTTCTTGACCAAAAAAAAGTAGAAAGAAATTAATGATGGTAAAGAGGATGAATATTTTTAAATGGACTTAATGAATTGGGCCTAGAATTATGGTTATTGGTTTAGAGAAAAAAGCAAAGAAAGAAATGGATATGGTGTTTAGATTTTCCATTTGAGATTGGACAACAAAATGAGGCCAAGAGAAGGATTTTAATTGGGCCCGAAGTATGGTTAAAAGGATGATGGAAATATAATCAATAGGTTCGGAAACAAGAACAAGTATATGGACTATGAACATCCGTGGATACAAATTTTGGTTATCAACATTGGTAGGCACGACATAATCATTTTGACCGGATACAGTTTTCAATAAGCTCGTCTCTTCGAATTCCACTCAATACACCCGACTCAACTTAATCAACTCAAAGACTCAATCCGTATCAAACTCGTATCCTCAAAGAATCCCCAAACTCAAACTTCAATCAAAAAAACTTCGACCTTATTAACTTGTATCACCAACAACGAAACACAGTGATCTAATCACCATACGAGCTCATAACTTGATCTTTCACACCCCGAACCAATGTCCCTTTGCCATGAACCCTAATCAGTTATGCACACATCACAATCTTCACTGAATTATGTCTCAAGTAATGATGGAATTCCTTGAACGACATGACCACCTACGAAAATATTCCGCCAGTGAACTTTATCGAGTATTACTTAATTAGAGAGATAAACCCTACTCAGGAACTGAGAGTATAAACAGATGCTATTAGCCACATAACCCGGCACCTTGAATTTATCTTATGACTGTAGATAAAGCATGAAGTTCTAATTCCAACTCCAGTAGAGTAGTAACCTCAAACCAAGGGAATAACTTGATTCTTCAGAGTGCATTTATCCCATGCCTTAAGAGCCAATGCAATGCATGATCGTGAACGCTAATGACCTAATGAAAAATGCGGATGAATACGAAGCGATAAACCAATTAAGGTAAAAAGAATGAGGGCAAATTTTGAGGTATTACACATAGTATAAAATCTTTATCCCTAGAAAATATGTCATATTTACTAGATCAGTCATCTCAAACTCATTCATCAACACCTTCTTGAACTTAGCTTTCATATGAACAACTCCCTATTAGCAATAAATCATCAACATAAAGACACATAAGAATCATATTGCTAACATATGTATGTTGAACATAAACACCATACTCCATCTCACATTTTCTAAATCCATAAAGCTTGAAAATGAATCAATTTTCAAATTCCAGGCTCTAGAAGCTTGTTTTAGTCCATACAAGGAATTATGCAACTTGTTTCAATCCATATCGTGTTCCTTAATTGTGATGTTTTGCTAAGTAAAAAGTAACAGGCGAGGAACACAACTTTTAGTTCATCCCCTGTTGTAATGGAATTTGATGGTAGAGAATATAGCCACTTTTTGTCTCTATCCATAAGGGGGAAAAAAACTTAATCAAAATGTGATTGGGTATACTCTATTCTTCTTAAGAGTATTACAGAATTTGACAAAAATAGACAGATGTAAATTGGAATCATCTGTTGGTGAACCAAAATAATAGTTTTGTTATACCATGGACAACAAAGATGATTTTAACTAAAAGTTGTTAACCTGTATTGTAGGAAAACATATGCTCATATGAGGTTCCTCATTCGTAGGAATATCATAATCTTTTATGGGGAAATTTAGTTCAGATACAACAATCGCTAAAGGTGTTTGTTTCAATTTACTCTTTTTTTGGAAATAGCATTTGATTTTGATAAATAGTTTTGTGAGCTTCCATAAACTATGGGTTCTTTGCATACAACTGAAAACCATAAGTTTTTCAAAGAAAAAATTTCTTATTCTAGTTAGAAGAACAATAGAATATCAATATCAAAATTTGTCCCCAGAAATAGCACCAAAACTTGACAAGACACAAGCATACAACTACATCAAAGTAATAAAAAAAAAGTATCGACCTTAGAGACCATATCGGATACTAGTTTGTAAAAAACTTGGTGTCTAATTCTCAGTGTTACAAGCCTTTTACATGCCTAAAACCATAAAGATAGTTATTAATTTGAATTATTAGACCTTAAAGCTAAAAAAACATCTGTAACTGCTAAAAATTGAGAAGTCGTTAAGAATTGTAGAAGAGAAATGGAATATGAGACCGACTTCTAGTGCACTACGGTCATAGTGCAAGCTAGAGGTTGGCTGTAGTTCCTTCGAGTTCTCATTATGTGGTCAAATATAAGAAATAAGGGAAGGCATCAACTACGGCATGTAGCACCTTCTATAACACCCTAAAATCCCAACTCATAATTAAAAGCATAAAATTCATATTTTATGATGCTACTTAAACACAACATGAACATACTCAAAATATATTTAAAACTCGCAGTAAAACACAAATAAATAACATAAATTTAATTATTTCCTTAAATTGAAAATACTTAATCAAAATAAAATAATCCAATTATTTACTCAAAACAAGTAACACACCCCGTAGTCAATGTTACACAGCAAAATATATAACCCAACAAAATAACGATAAACGTTAAAATAGATTAATAAAGCATCAAGGCCATCTTCCAACTCACAACAACACTTATTCCCCATAAGTATTTGTACAACAATCAACTGAGAAACACAAAACAAGCAAGAAAGGAGTGAGAATACACTCAAATATATACAATGTAAAATAATACAAGGCTAGATTAATCACAAAATTAACAGCACACATTCAATCACACTGAAATTCTGGTATGCAGATCACAACTAACTTAACCACTTGTCGAGACATTGATCTCTAGTATGAGTTAAACAAGGTTCAGACACACAAACTAATATTCACTAATATCAGTGCAAGTGCATGTGAGATGTCCCAACATTTTTCTTGACAAGTTTGTGCAGTCAGTATAATAGCATAGTTGTAGAATTTCAGAATGATAAAAAACCATAATTTGTTAACCCAGTTCGGTCGAAATCACCTATTCTGGGGGGATCCCAATCCAGGAAGAAGATTACACTATAAGTGGATTATTGATTGTACAGAACACTCATTATACAAATAAACACAAACCTTTTACCTAACCCTACCCAATGTAATTCACTACCGCAAAAACCCATCAATTGATACAAGAATCCCATCTTACTTCCTCATCATTGCATGCCCCGTAACGGTATCAGGTTTCACCCTGCAACTCCTTCATGTTATACTCCCACAACTTTACCATTCATGAATCCTCCTTTCTATGAAATGTCTAGCCAACTCTCTTTGGTTGTCGTTTCTCATTGGATATGCTTACCAGCTTCATCCAAGAACAATATACAATTCATTACCTAATGGTTTCTAAGTCTATATCAACAACTATGTCTACCTCAACGTACCCTACTGATATAGAGGGTGACTTACAAAAAAAGAAAGCCAACAACTTTCAAACCATAAACCTTATTTTCTAATTTACAAAAGTGTTACAAGGATTAGTTATTTTCCCTAGGTCTAAGGACTTCTATTTATAATCTTCTACTGATCCATGGGCTTTAATCTTTTGACTTTTGATTCATTGATGTTACTTCATATTTATTGGAGAGTCCTGGAGAAGATTTAAAACAGATTTAAATCTTCTATTGTAACAGTCCAGGATGTCGAATCTTCATGCTAGGACATCTCATTCAACATCTTTTGTCTTTGGCTAGTTTCTTCATAATTGTGTGTTCCCAGATTTCTTTATCTTCATTAGATTCTTTAATCTTTATGTTTTACCAAAACTTGTCCAAACCCTTAGAGCTTTCAATCTCCCCGTTTTGGAAAGTTTTGGCTAAAACATTTTCCTGCACATTATTTGGTAGAAAAAGAAAGTCTGAACACTTGTAAAGCTCATTCTGACTACTGGAAGCCCTAGCTGACTGATGGTGTATATGAGGAAGAGAAAGATAGTTACTCCCCTCAAACCAATACTTTCCATGAAGGGATAAATATTCTTCTCAATAGGCACAAGAGATCCATTAAGAAGGTCTAGAAAGAGCTTAAAAAGAAACAATCATTTTCAATGTAAATCAGAGTTTGTAGGCTATACAACTCAGGTCCCAAGACATAACCTGCTTCATAACTCAGAACTCAATAAACAAAGGAAGAACAAACTAAAGCAATACAAATAAGATGTTAGAACATCTTATCTAGCATTCTTGTAAAACACCTGCACAAAAGCACACACACGAACAACCACCAAAACACAGATAACCATTCTCCCTCTTTCTAGCCAGAACTTGACAAAATCTTCTAAGGCAAAACTAGAATAAGATATTACCAACCCAGCATTGAAATAATTTCATTGAACTCAATCATGGACACATTTAAGGAGGAAGAATAGACATTCTCCTTTTTATAGATGAACACAACTTAGGAAGTATCAATATTTAACAATATCAGAGGTCATGGTCAACTAGGGACCGTTCTTTGAGGAAGAATTCTTCAGCAATGAAACTCGTGCACCATATAAAACTTATTAAAATAATTTGGACTGATTCTACGCATGCATGATCAAAA
Organism: Lathyrus aphaca; assembly: GCA_963966055.1. Taxonomy (NCBI): domain Eukaryota; kingdom Viridiplantae; phylum Streptophyta; class Magnoliopsida; order Fabales; family Fabaceae; genus Lathyrus; species Lathyrus aphaca. Next base: position 68,543,705 of record OZ014520.1, read on the forward strand.
GACACGTTATAACCACCCTTCTGACATGTAACTGTTGCACCCCAAAATTTGCCCTCACAATACAAGACTTTGTGTGCTTATAAGGTTCACAAGGTTCACAAGACCTTTCATGAGGTTCATGAAGTTTACAAGACACTTTATGAGGTTCACAAGGTTCACAAGACATCTTATGAGGTTCACAAGGTTCACAAAGTTCACAATTAGTCAGAAGATTTGACAATTCCCTCAGACAATGCATCCTCCTAAGCAATGCATCCAAAACTAGGGTTTTTGACTTTAATTAGTCTAAATGGACTTCCAAGACTTCAAAGGATCTTCATAACATCTTATATATGTTTAAGAATCCCCATGACAATTTTCAAGACTTTTCTCAAAGGTTTGCTCAGTCAGATGATCAGATAAGTTAAAATCAGTCAAAGTAGTTAAAAAGTCAAACTAAGGTCAACTGTGGTCAAACCAAAGTCAAACTTCATGATTTTTTGCCAACATCAAGTATATGAAGTAAAATTAATCATTTGATCAAGGGTTGATCATGATTCATCAAGGAGATTTCAGATCATCAAGAATCAGGAGTTTCTAAATTAGGGTTTTCATAGGAAAAGTCAACTGAAATTTGACCAGCCATAACTTCCACATGCTTCATCAAATTTTTCCCATCCAAAGCTCATTTTGAAGGAAATTGAATTCTCTACAACTTTGGGTCTCACAAGCCAAGCCCAAAAATGCTTCATTTGGAAGGTATGAGCTAAGACATTATAGGTCCTTTTGAAAGTCAACAAAAAGTCAACAACTTCAAAAGAGCATAACTTGAGAATGGTAAAAGATATGGACATGAAACCAATGGGATTGGTTAGAGGACTCTTTAAGATTTCCAAAATGTCTAAGAACACCCTCATAGCATTAAAATTGAAGGATTTGTGCCCTTGCAAAGTTGGGAAATTTTAGGGAAGTTTATGAAGCAAATAAGGCCTAAAATCAAATTTTTGCTAAATGAGCCCACCAAATTGCCATCCCATCTTTATGAAAACATCAAGCACGACCCAACCCATGCATTTTCTGAATTTTTATATTTTATTTGATATTTATTTGAATTTTATTCATTAAAATACATATTAAATTAAAATAAAATATGAAAACCATATATTTGGAAGAGATTATGATTCTAGAAGGTCATAAACACCATTCAAGACTAATTGATCACATCCAAATTCGTGCTAGACCAAGATAGTAAGAATATATTGGATTTTTTTGACATTTTTGGATAAGAGATTTCTTCATAATCAAGCAATCAATTGTCATCATTACAAAGCCCATAAATCCATGACTTTTTGACCTAATTTTCATATCTATATATACTTGAAGATATCCCAATCACAAGGACGAAAAAATTCTGCCTCCAAGCATAGAAACAAAGTCACAAAATCTCAAAGAAAAGTGAGCATCGAATTTTCATTTAGAGGCCATCTTAAAGCAAGTTGAAGGTCTAAACATGTTTCTTGATCGTCATTGATGCAATTTGAATGCTTTACATCATCAAAAACATATCTAAAAGCGTAATCTGAATTCTCACTCTTTCATGGTTTTTCAATTTTGCGTTTTCATAGATTAACCAATATTAAATTGTTTTTGAATACTGATTTGTGTTTGTGACTTTGCAAGGATCGTTTCTGGGCAATCAATTGAAGAAATCATGGCCATATGTGTAGAAACCGAAAGCTAGGGTTCTTGAGAAATTTTTTTGGGAACACATGATTGAGTTAATTTCTGTTAAAATCAATGTGATATTTGTGTTCATAGGCCTCATGTTAGTCAATTTGGACCATTAAAACTGTTTGATTCATTGTATATTGGAAGTTTGATTTATGAAGGTTTTTAGTGACGAACATAATCTGTCACTATAGGCTATAGCGACGGAAAACTGTCACTATAGCCTAAACAGACGGCTGGAGGTTGAAGAAGGCTCATGGCGCGAAAATATAATTTGAAAATTGAGTTATTCTTATTATGTATTGTTTGCATTATGTTTCACAAACGTTGCAGTGGTTCAGTTGGTAAAGCATACGCGCATATGAAGCTAATGTCAATGGTTCGAATCTGGCTTGAAGCAGTTTTTGTTTTTTAATCCATTTATTTTGCAGGTTTATTATTTAATGATTGGAAGTCACGTAAATGTCATCAGCGCGCGCTGGCCTGGTTGGTTTTGTGCTACGCATGTGAGGTAGGGGACCTGGGTTCAAATCCCAGGTCCTTTCTTTTTGGTCAAATTTCCTATGTTTTTCTTATTTTAATTTATTTTATTATATTAATCCTATTCTATTTAAATTAGTAAATATAAATTATAAAAAAATATTTTCTAATACCATCAAAATACTTTTCTTTATATTCTTAAAATATTATAATTTATTTTCTTAAAAAATTTAAATTGTTTATATAATATGTATATATGTATAATTATCATATTTTTGTAAATAAATTGTTTTATTTTGTAAATCATATACATAAAACCTAATTTTTTATAAACCCTAATTTATTAAAAACCCTAACTTTATTTTATGAATTTAAATTATTATTTTTATATGCTTACTTAATTATAATTAACAAATATATGTATATAAAATTAAAATAATTAGACTATTAGTCATATTTTGTTAATATATAATATGTATCACTTATTTCTATTATTAATAAAAAAAAACCTTAAAAATAATTATTCATTTAAAATTGAACTTTTAATTTATTATTTATCATTATTCTTATTCTTATTTATTTTATTACTACTAATCCCCTTTATTTATTTATTTATTTCTTATGTGATTATTTATTTTACTATTATTATTACTAACCCAATTATTTATTTATTTACTTATTTATTTTTATTATTTTTATTATTATAATGTAATTGTACCCTTTATGTAATAGTTGTAGTAATTTTTATTATTTATTTTTAAATGCTATGGTTAGTAAAATAGGGAGTGCAAGACATGTTTGTACTTAAAATTGGATTTAGATCATTAAAATTTAAAGATAAATATTTGAATTTGTATACTCACACACGTAAGTCGATCCTGGATCGCCATCTCACTTCTTAAGGGTTACCTCTCAAGTTGCCTAAACAAAAGGTCAAGTAAGGTGTAAAGCAAAGTCCCTCATTTTATATCATCTAGTCCCTTAACAGATAAAAAGATCAAGTCCCTTCGTGGTTGCCTTCGTAATGATCTTGTCCCTTTCGAATAAAGATGATAAGTCCCTTCGAATTGCTTATACACCTTACAGTTGCCTAAATAACAGTTGTCCCTTCACTTGTCCCTCATCACATCCAAGGTAATGACTACCTATTCCTTAATAATAGGGATAGTCTTACCATTTAAAGGATTCAAGAACAGAAAAGACTTAAACTTAGGGTAGGTTCCTCTTAGATACTTGCTCACTCTTCAAAACAACTTCAAACACTTCAAACATTTCAAACAATTTTCAAAACAAAGGTTTTATACGCATCCGTACATGGATCATTATAAAACACTTAAGAAAATTTTTATTCACACACTTCACATTTCAAAAACATTTTAAAGTGAGCTAAGTAACTAAGAGCCCATGGATAACCATGGATGTAAAGGGTGCTAACACCTTCCCTTTACATAACCTACCCCCCGGACCCAAAAATCTTTTAAAAGGTCTTTCCTGTTCTTTTATGCCTTTCCTTTGGATAAAATAAAAGTCGGTGGCGACTCTTGCTATCCGCAACATAACTAAAGTCAGTTCTCCCACCGTGTTACAGAACTGGCGACTCTGCTGGGGATTTAATATTAAAGAGGGGTACCCTTAGGAATTAGATCACTTTAAAATTGTTTGCCTTGTTTGCTTTATACTTACTTGTTGGGCTCTTATGTGTGAAAGATCCTAACCCGGATCTAGTGTACCTTAGGTAAATGGCAATAGACCAAGGAAACTGTACGACGTATACCGATATGGTTGATCTGGTGGCCATAGTTAGTGTGACTTCTTGGTTGGTGCTTATGTTCCTTAAGTCAAGTTGAGGATAATATGAGGCTGCCATATGTTGTCAATACACTAACTAACTTTTAGAACCCTAGTTATCTCATCTTGGCCTTTAGAAAGTAGTGAGATAACCGGCTTTGGTGAAGACTGAAGTTGGTTGATACTCGATACTACGCTCATTGAGATCTTAAACTTGGAGGGTTTTGGTTGGCAAGTAAGTTGCCTACTGAACAACCACCCTTGTGAAGGATCAATGATATTGAGATCCCTTAGAACCTGGATAATTTTGTAGGACAGGATGAACCATCTAAACTTCAGGGGAGGGTACTTACCTTTGGACCTCATGCAAGCCTTTAAACCTAGGGCTATTGTGTGACTTGTTTGTGTGTGCCACATGTTTGTGATTGAGAATAACATCATGACATCATCATGCATCATAAGCATAGCATTTTTACTAACCATTTCAAGGACCAAAGGATTTATCTTTGTTCTTTGTTGCAGGTCATGGCTTCTGCTCGTAGAAACACTATCAGGATCAACTTTGTAGGGATACCTGCTAAGCTTAAAGAGTTGGTTTCCCAAGTGTCTGATCATTCCCAGTTCATCAAGAGACATGGTCACCTATTGGATCTAGTCACCTTAGGATTCAATGAAGACATGATGAGTGTTCTGTTCCAGTTCTTTGACCCTAAGCACCATTGCTTCACATTCCCGACTATCAGCTGGTTCCTACAATGGAAGAGTTCTCTAAACTTCTGGGTATACCTGTTCTTGATCAAAGACCCTTAACAAGCTTGGAGAAGGAGCTTAAACCAGAGGTTATTGTTGCAGCTCTACATCTGAAAAAGTCTGACATTGTTCTAGAAACGAGAAGCGGAGTTAAGGGTATTCTTGCTAAGGTATTAATGGATAAAGCTCAAGTGTTCTTGAAAGCTATGAGCTATGATGCTTTTGAGGAGATCTTAGCCTTGTTAATTTATGGCTTAGTGTTGTTTCCCAATCCTGATCAGTTCATAGACGTTCATGCCATCAACATATTCCTGAGTCACAATCCAGTGCCTACATTGCTTGGAGACATCCTGCATTCTCTTCATACTCGTACTACAAGGGCAAGAGGAACTTTGATGTGCTGCATACCTTTGCTATCTAGGTGGTATATTTCTCACCTTCCTCGCTCAGTAATGAAGAATGAGCAAGGGTTCAGGTGGTCCAAAAGAATTATGTCACTCTCTCATTCAGATATCCACTGGTGCTCCAGATCTATGGAGAATATCACTATCATTAACTGTTGTGGGGAGTTTCCTAATGTGCCACTTCTAGGCATAAGAGGAGGCATCACCTACAACCCCTCTCTAGCTTTACGACAGTTTGGTTACGCTCGGAGTGATGGTCCACATGACATGTTGATTCAGGGCATTGTGTTTGACTATGACAACGATCTTCAAGGTTACCGTCAGAGATTCATACGAGCATGAGGAAAAGTGAACAAGGTTGACAGCAAGACACTGGAGCCTAAGTACACTATTCCTATGGAGGCTTATCTCAGATGGGTGCGATCTCGTGCTCAGACTCTCATGATGCCATATCCTGCTATCCTGCCAGTTACCATGGAACCTGTTGCTGAAGGAGATACTTCTTATACTATCCTTCACCCAGACATGCCTACTGACATGGAAGATTTACAGAGATCCTGGATCCAATTGAAGGAGCAAAGGGATACCTTCGAGGCTCATTACAAAGCAAGCCAAGAAAGAATCCTGGAGCTAACAAAGCAACTTCACGAAGAACGGAATCTCAACTCATACCTCAACGCAAAGAGGAAACGTCCATGGGAGACTTAAAATCCCATCTCTTGTATTTATTTCATTTCCTGTAAGCCCAAGAGGCAAAACAAATTTATTACTAATAAAAGTTTACCTTCTTGATTGTTTAAGCAAATTTAAATCCTGCGGTCCTTGAAAACATTGCATACGCATTCACATATCATATCACTGCATCACAGGTTTATTGTGCACAGGTTTCTTATCTTCTCGCTGTTTATTTCAGCAATGGCTCTTGAACAAACAGTTAAGGATCTCCAGGCAAAAAATGCACAGTTCCAAGAGCTGATCCTGAACTTGTCCAAGGGGCAAGATGAATTGAAGACACTGTTGGCTAAGAAGAAGAGTCCTGAGGACAACAAGGATGGTCAGTTGGAACAATTGCAAGCTGAGATAACAGAAATGAGGATCCAGATGAATGGCCAGGTGGCCCTTATCCAAAGTTTATCTCAGGGGCAAGAAGAGCTGAGAACCTTTGTCCAAAAACTTCAAAGTAATGGGGTCAGGAATCTAATTGTCAATCAACCTCCGTTAAAACAAGCTGATTTGGTTGAAAGGAAGATGAGGATAAAAGAAGGTAAGAAACCGGTTACCACTGATTGTTCTTCAGTTAAAGAAAAAAGACATGGTAAAGTTAATCCATCTCAACACAAGGGATGTAGAAGACAGTTTATCAAATTCAGCACTCCAATGTCACAAGTTCTGCAATGTTTGTTGGAGATGAAACTAATTTCCTTGAAAAATTCTCCTCAAAATCCTAAAACTTCCTCTTCTCGCTATAATCCCAAGGCAAGGTGTGGGTATCATTCCAACTGTCCTGGACATGATACTAATAGTTGTTGGACATTGAAGAAAAAGATCCAAGACCTGATTGACGAAGGAATCCTAGAGGTTACTCCAGAAGGTCAAATTGAGTTCTACTATCGTCCATCAAACATCGAAGCTGCAAGACAAGTTGCCCAAAGTAGCAAGAAAGGAAGACCACCTATTCCTGTTGAGATATGGGGCACCTTGGGACATCCAAGTGGCAAATTTGATTTCATGGTGAAGTATACTGCTCCTCAAAGTTCACAGATTGCAATTGAAGACATTCAGCCAACTGGATGGGACAACATTTGAGCTTTCATTTGTAATTTCTTTTGTTTTGTCTAAACATTTACTATTATGTTAAACTTTTGTTTTCATTAATGCATTGCATATGTTTGTCTTGAATTAATCCATTCGTTCCACTATATTTTGAATTATGCTTCTTATTTCTATCTTGTGATATTTAACTCCTGATAAAGCTATAAGCATGTAGAGGGAGGATGACGAAAACAATACCATAATATTAGGCAGCATGCTTTTGAACAGACTATGCTGACGATGTACATGCATTGTTTCAATTCCTAAACAGTGGAGATATAAGGAAGTTAATTCCTAGTCAACCCTTTTGAGCCTATGAAGTAGGAGTTTTTATTCTCGTACAAATTAAAACCCTTATTCATAACCTGGGGCAGGGTAGTTACTCGGTTAACTCAAATATACCAATTGTTTGTGTTGTACACAACTAATGATGGTTCTCTGTAATCATTAAACCTGACAGTCAATATCCAGCAAAGGAAAAGCTCACTAAGTCAAAACCTATGAAGGAGACTTAGTAAAAAAAAAATTAAGACATTCTGCTGACTGTAACCTTGAAATAAACAGTTCAGGCGAAAAGAAGATACAACAAAGTCAAAAGAAAAAAGAGGTCACTATGAATCCTCAACAAATAAAGATGACTGAATGTTCAAATAAATTTTTGGTTTCTGAACCATCATAAATGTCAGTGTTACAATTCCAAATTCCTTTGAGCCTCAATGCATAAGTTAACTGAGCATAGGACTGAAGAATATCATGGAGATTGGGTTGGGTACAAATAAAATTTGAGCCTTTATCCTTTGTTTCTTAAACCGTGAACCAGGCCACGTTACAACCCTTTAAAAGTCCTAACTGAAGCATGGTTAGTTCGAAAGTGTACTGCTACAAAAAGGTATCCTGACTCCTTTAGGGCTTATTATAAAACTTGAGTTAATATCACAGTTTTCTTTAAAAATAAAAATTTAAAATAATTCTTTTTCAAAAACTTCAAGACAAACATAAGAATTGCATTTTTGAATATATTTGTTTGCATATACCTGAGTGTTTGACAAATGGAGAAACTTACAGGATGAATGTTCAATGAACCAAAGTACTTCCGATGAACAAAGTTGCTTCCTGGATCAAAGTCCATGTATACAAAGGGGCATAGTCATTATCTCCCAATCAAGGGAGTAGGCCATGATACTGCCTAACTCATATGGGGCAATCAGGACAGGATTCAGTTATGTTTAAGTATCCAGGGGAAGATCTTTACATCTGTTTAAATTACCGAGGGTAACATTACAAAGTTCATAATGCCAGGGGCATAGTCACTGTTTCCCAGTCAAGGGGCATACCAACTTACTGTTCAATTCATTTGGGGCAATCAGGCCCAGGTTCAACAATGCTTAATAAGCCAGAGGCAGCTCTCCTCATATATGTGAATTTCATGATGTCAGGGGCATATTATTGTGAGGCACTCTGTTTATTTCTCTTGAGGTAACTACATTCAGATACTTCCATTATGGGACAATTCATCCTCAACCAAAGAGCAATGCTTTCTTTTCAAATCTAATATCCAGAGCGTATATGGTCCATCACAATTTGAAAACACATTCCTCTCATTGTGTTACCTTGATATTGGATTCTCAGCAGAAGCCATGATGGAGATTAATTGTCTACGCCAGTAGTATCAGATGGTGTCAGTATCATGTCTTCAGATCCAGCTATGAGGATTTCTGGGAAGGTATTCAGGAGAATTAAGAATCTCAGGAGCTCTAAATCCAATTGGTTATACACTCTCGAAGTTGAAATGATTCTGTTTTCAAGTTCAGCTTTACTTTTCCCTCTGAATCCAGATTTACTTTTACCCTATTTATATAAGCGGAACGTCCATTGGTTGTGTTTGAATGTATGTATGCTTTTGAATATGATTGATGTTTACCAGAAATGCATGAAAATGCAGTAATAGTATTTACTAAGGACGAACGAGGGAAGGAATTCAACGAAGCTTCGCCGGTTCATCCCTACAAGACAGCTACAAATCCCCAATAGGAAAAATCCATATTCATAAATACTTCGAGTCACATCTCCCCTGGAATTTATATCCATCTCTTTTATCCTCATACTGATAGTCAGGAATTTATTTTTCCAAAGGGAGTACGACGAACGAAGACGGGAGGTTATGTATAACCTACTATCGAACGAAGACGGGAGGTTATGTATACTCTACTATCGAACGAAGACGGGAGGTTATGTATACCCTACTGTCCAACGAAGACGGAAGGTTATATATACTATATTATCGAACGAATGTAAACACCCCAAATTTGCCCTCACCCATTCACACCATGGCTTATGGTCATCTCATATGCATAAACACAATCATATCATCTCACATCTCATTTTTGATTCACTGGATAGTTTCTAAGTCATCTGCACCTAGGGTTTGTGATCTGAGCAATCCCAAAGCTTCTTGAGGCACCCCAAAGGCCACCAATCAACTCAAAGGGATCCATGTGTATTCTTACATCATATTCTATCTCCTCAAAGTCAAAAATGCAGAGGAATCACAAGAGCTAGGGTTTGAGTGGATGCAGAGCCAGGTTGAACTGCACAGTTGACTGAAAATTAGGGTTTTGGTTTCAGAGGCCATAACTCCAAATTTTTTGGTCATTCTTGTTTCCATTGATCTCTATATGGTATAGGGAGTATGCATATCAATTTTCATGAAGAAATTCCATGGGGAAGTCATCTGATCAAGAGTTGACTTTTCAGACAAGTCAGTGTAAAATCAGGGCATCTGAGGCCCCCAATGACTCAACCAATGGGTGATCTTCATCATTTTGAGTGTATATGATCTTTATTTGATCATGGAAGAAGGTTGAAGTTCATAAAATCAAGAATTTAGGGTTTTTGCAAATGTTGACTTTTTGGGCATAGTTGACTTTTCAAGAATGCATCATTTTAGGTCAATTTTCAAGCTTTGATTCTTGATCCAAAAATGCTTCAAATGGAAAAACTTTGGTCATGAAAGTTGTAGATCTCATCTTTCCCTTTTCAAAAAGTACAAGAACATGATCAAACTCTTCTTGGATCAAAAGTTATGGCAATGCAAAGTTGGCTAAAATCATTAATTTTCAAGGCATGCCTCATTTGGAAATTTTGCAAAGTCTTGGACCAATGCATCATGTGACCTCTAATTCATCTCAAACCATTGCATAAACATTCTCTAAGTCCTAAAAATCAGATTTGAACAAAGAATGCCATGGTTTTATGTTTGGTTAGGCAAAAGAATCACATGTGAACCAAAATGTCACAACTTGCAAAAACTCATGATCATGCTTTACCAACTTGCTGCCTTGAATGCTGGACCAAGCCTAGCCTTTCCCTTCACTTTGCTGCGCCAGAACCAGCCCATGTCCTTGCCTAGCACTTCACCATACCTCTCTTACACATAAAGTGGATTTTGAGCAAAAGTAAACTTACCAATCACTATAGGCCAGGTCACATCATCTGACCTATAGGATTATAATACAATATCCCTTGGCAAGCCAAAGATATGAAGAAGCAAGGCTGAAACCATCACATTCACCACATACACAAAAACCTTCCATTTTGCATAAGCCTTCGAATTTCTCTATACAGCCTGCAAACACTCAAACCTTTTCCTCCATTCAACTCACCCTGCCTCATAGATCACAAAACACCAAGAACACAAGCCTGAAACAGCCAAGAGATCCCACTGCCATTTCTCACTTCAGTTTGCAGTTCCATTCGAATCTTCCATCCTAGCTCACAAACAGCCAAACAAACCTTGCAAAGCTTCTCCATACATCATTTGGACCTCAAACCATCATTCACAATGACCTGAAAGAGCAAGAACCTCCATTGCCATTTCTGATCAAGCTTGAGCAGAAGCTTTCGAAACTCATTATCCAGCCAGCACAAACTCATTTTGAGCACTCAAACATCTTTGGGGGATCAAGTGGAGTGGTTTGCACAAAGAGAGGTGGCCAGAAAGTCCTCAAGTTGAAAGCTCCAAATCTCAGGTAGCTCGAAAATAATTTTTCCAGAAATCATTTTTCTTGTTACAAACTTGTTCTTCATGTCTTGCTGATCATCCTGATGTTCTTAGTTTTTAAAATGGTTTTGAAATGAGCATTTAATTTGTTTCTGAAGCTTGCGTGACCTAGAACTTCTTCTCTTCGATTCAGCTTGTTTAGGAAATATAAATTTGTTTTGAGAGAGGGGTTTGATTCGTGAGAGGCTGGAGATCATTTCCCAATTCATAGATTTTGTTTTTGTTACGTTTTGAGAGGTTTTGAGGTTTCTCAGGTGAGGGCTGGCCGGAGAAGACGACCGGAAGTCTTCTCCGGCAGCCTGAAAGTCATTAATCACTAATTAGGGTTAGGGCACCAACTTTGAACCTGGGCCTTTAGATCCTGTTTCCCGCGCGTGAATGGAAGGCCTGGATCTTGTCATTAGTTTTAATTAGGTTTAATTTATTTAATTAATTAAGATTAACCTAGTTTGAATCTGAACCACAAGATCACGCGCGCAGTCAACACATTTGAACTCAGAATCAATCTCATCCTTCCATTCTGTTTACTTTTTATTTTATTTAATTTTATTCATTTTTCTTTCAATTAACTTGCATAATTATTTTAAAATAGCAAAAAATTCATAAAAATTATGAAACTTTTTCCTTAAAGTTTTAATAATTTTTATGACCCAAAAATATTTTTATTTTATTTTTTATCATTAAAAAAGTATTTTTAAATATTTAAAAGATTATTTTTAATTGATTAATGAGAATTAATTAATTAAAAATACTTTTAGGTATTTAAAAATTACAAAAAAATTCATGAAATGTTCTAAGACATTTAGAAACATTGTCCAACCTTCAAACCAAATTTCATTTTTGATCTTGATGCATTTTAAGAATTTTTCATTGAATTAAATCATTTTTTATGCATTATTTTGATCATGGATTCAAAAATTCATTTCTGCCTATTGGTGAAGGTTGAGACATTGATTCTTTTTGCTTTGTCTTGTGTTTAACATGTAGTTTCTAGGGTAAAAAGGCCATGAATTGTTCTTGCATTTTCAAATTGTTTGGCATTTCTTTTGTTAAGAACCCTAAAAAACCCTAATAACTTAGAAAATTCATATCTTGAGTTTGGTTGAGAGTTGAGAGCTCCCCTTTGGGCAGTGGTTCATTATAGGTCAAGGGTTTCTTTGGGTGCCATTTTCCATTTTTTGTCTTAGGGTTTGCTTCTGTTTTGGGTTTTTGTTTGATGTTTGATCCATGAACCCTAGTTTGGGCTTTCTTTTGCATCCTTCTTGCATTTCCTTGCATAACATGACTTGTCTTTGCATTTTGTGCATTCTTATGATTCATTTGACATCTTAAGACATGTAGAAAGCATCATTGATCATTGCATCTCATACTTGCCATGTCATTTGTCTTGTATGATTCATAACTTTTCATGCTTGTTCATGCTTCTTAGCTTGCATCATTTGCATTCATAATCTTGTATGAACATCTCCATGCCTTGTCTCATGTTTGCAGCATCTCATAGCATCATCATCATCATCAACATGCTTCTGGTTTTGCTTAGCATCATATCATTTCATCTCATCTTGCATTGCATTGCATTTTCTTTCTAACATTGCAGGTGGTAAGTAAACTTGAGAAGTGGATTTGCCTTCACTTCTCATACCTTTTCTTTTCATCTCTCTTGCATCCATTGCTGCATTTCTATATGTGTTTGAGTTTGAGCTTGCTCATTCTTCTTCCTCCCACTTTCTTTCTTCAAGTGACTTGACTTCTTGAATGAAGCAAGTCATTTTGCTTCTCTTGATCCTGTTCATCTGCTTCCTGGTGGTGCCTCTGAAGATTCTTCTTGCAAACCTCACAAACCTTAGGAACAACCAAGCATGACAATGAATTAGGGTTTTGATTAGTCCCCCTCATAGTTTTACCTTTGTGTCTCCTTGAGTCCTCTCTTCTCACCTCATAATCAGGGACTAAACCCTAAAGGCTTTAAGACTTTGTGATTAAGCTTATGCCTGCATCCTTCTCTTAGGATGGAGTGTATAACTTTAATCCTAAGTCTTGAACCCTTAAGGTGTTTAAATCTCTTAATCAATTCATCTAATAATCATCAAGACATCACTTGTAACTTGGGCCTTGCATTAGGGTTCTAATTCTTCCTTAAATGGTTAAGAAGGACTAACCCTAGTGTTAATGGACAAGTCCCCCTCAAGTTGTCTTACAAACCATAAAAATCACTTCATCATCTTATCATTAACTAAAATCCACTTAATAAAGGCTTTGTTTTGTCATGAGTTTAATCCCTAATCATGGATTAAGTTGAGGAGCTTTCCTCAGCTTAAACATTCTCATCTATTATCCTTCTTTTAGGATGGTGTAATGAGTCTGTTTAATCCCTGATTATGGCTTAACCTCATTACTTAACACTAAACAAAAATCACAAAAACATCTAAATAATCACAAGTAGGTTAATGATCTTAATCCTACATCAAAAGGTGATTAAGTGTGAGAATCTGACTTCACACTTAAGGTATTCTCATTACCCCTAATCAGAGGGAAGATGTGATGAGTTTACTAACCCATTGGTTTAGGCTTAAGCTCGTCAACTTATGACAAACTCCAAAAGCAATAAAAGACTGAAAACTCAAAAACAAACAATAATCGTCTCCTCCGGGATTCTTTTCTCATCACCTTCACTCATATACGAGAACTTGCTTCTTCCGTCTAATGCAAGACAGTTTGCACCTGAGCCAGACAGGTCATACACTTGAGCATAGATAAGCAAGCAGTTCACAAGTCAATTCACCTTTCAGTCTCTTTGGGTCGAACTACGGTGTTCTGACTTCCTCATTGCACGAGAGGATACGTAGGCATAACTTAACAGTTATCGAACAAAAGTCTCTGTATATTCCCCCTCTTTCTAGCTTTATTCCTTAGCCTCATTATCATGAGCATTTCATTCCTGGTCTCACACTGACACTGTACATTTATACACACCACATTTCTTTACACTGACACCTGTACATTCTTTTCCAGCTATTTTATACACAGATTGCACTGACACTACCCCTTTAAAACACAAATCTTTTAAGCGTGGATCCCGTCGAGTACGACGGACAATCTGGGTGCTAATACCTTCCCAGGTTGTAACCAACCCCCTTTCTCAGTCTCTCTGGTTCGCAACCGTCTTATCCATATCTTTCTAGGTCTATGCAGCATTGCCTTTCCTCCGGGATAAAAATGCCTAGCTGGCGACTCTATTCATCTCCAGTGAGTTCACGGCTGTGTGTTCTCACTGTCCCTCTCGCCGACCGTTCGCGTCTGTACCTTCATATGATCCATTTTCATTTGTCGGGAGCGACAGCTTGGCGACTCTGCTGGGGAACCTTATACTGCAACCAGGGCTTCTGGTTCTTTTTGTGGGTTCCTCCTAGCGCTTATTTGATTTGTGTTTACTGGGGTGTTATGTGCTTGTTTGTGCTTGTATTTATTTGTGTTTATTGCTTTATTGTACAGTTGCTTTACTGCTTTCTTTATTGCTTTTGTATATATCATGCTGTCATTGTTGCTGGCTGGATCTGGTTTTTGTTTTGGTGGGTGGGTGTTCCATTGAGAGTTAAGGTCCTATACCTGGGACCTGAGTGACACCTAGGCTAGAGTGAATCATATTCTTTCCCATTCCATTTCGGTCTGGTGCGGGAATATGAAACACGGTTCAGATATGGGTTTCTTCTTGAGAACTCTGTGTTGCAGATTTCCTGCAATGCTAGGGCTATCTGGGAAGCCTGCTAAGTCTGAATGACCTTTTAGTACTGACCTTCAGAAACTGAGGTGAATTAGAGGAGGAACTTTTATGGCTATTGTAAACACTGTACCCCCGGGTTAGAAGTGTTTACACTTCTCATAACTGATCCAAGTCTGAGGATCCTTGTTCTAGATCACCACCTGTGAGGGGGTTGGGCTGTTTACAGGTTTGCAGGTACCTTGACCTCAGAATACCCTGTTACTTTGACTTTGTTAAGAATGCTCCATGTTGGATAGTTCTTGTGATTCTAAACCCTGGACATGTGGCTCTTTATTTGAGTCCCCCACCCTGGTTACTGGATTTTTAGACCTCCATCTGGAATTCTTGAACACACATGGATCTATACCAAGGCAGTTAATCAGATCCAGCTCAGTCACAGACCCTTGCATATCATTTGCATACATACCCATTGCATCATATTAACATTTGCTTATTTGTGTTTCAGGGTATCCATATTCATCTGGTTTTGGTTTTGACCCCATCTGCAGTTTTGACCTATCTCCATCAGCACTTGCTTCAGTTTGTCAGCTATACTTCAGTTACTTGCACTAGCCAGCCAGTGGCCCACTCCTCAGCATTTTCATCAGCACTTACTCTACTCAGTCCTCAGCATCATGGCTCCAAAGAAAAGCAACATCACTTATCATTTCTTCCAACCAGACTTATCAGACATCAGGAGGATCCAAACCCTGATCACTCCAGATCACATACCCTTGTTCAGGGAGAGTTATGGAGATATACTGGACATGGTTATGGATCTGGACCCATCTCAGAGGAGCCTCATCCACACCTGCATTCAGTTCTATGACCCCCCATTGAGATGTTTCACCTTTCAAGACTTTCAGTTGGGGCCCCTATTAGAAGAATACTCATCTTTGATTGGTTTGCCCATCAAGAGAGAAATCCCATTCAACCCTGAAATGGTCTTTCCCAGCAATGGAGAGATAGCAAAAGCTTTGTATCTGGAGCCTGTTTTGATTGAACAGCATATGACCTCTAAAGCTGGAACCCCTGGTTTTCATCTTGACTTCCTGATTTCTCAAGCTAGTCTGAAGGCCTCCTCGGGGGAGTGGAAAGCTGTTTGTGCTCTATTGGCCTTGAGTGTATATGGAATTGTATTGTTTGCAGATGAGCCTCGATTCATTAGCAAAAATGCAATCCATTTGTTCATCCTGAAGAACCCAGTGCCAACTTTACTGGGTGATCTCTATTACTCAGTCCATCAGAGAAATGAGAAGCAGAGGGGAAGATTAGTGAGGATTTGTGCTCCATTATTCCATGCTTGGCTTCTCAGGCATCTACCCAGGACATATGCATTTCTCAATCCTCATCAGCAAAGCAACTGGGCTAAGAGGCTCACTACTCTCACTTCAGCAGATATCAGATGGTGTGCTCAAAGCACCAAGGGCAGAGATATCATTACCAGCTGTGGGCACTTTCCCAATGTGCCTTTGATAGGAGTTAAGGGAAGTATCAACTACAACCCTCTGCTGTTCAGGAGACAATTGGGCTATGCACTGGTCCACACTCCTAGGGTACAGGATTTGGTTGAGACCCTCTACTGTGAGAACAAGGTTAGTCTGGCAACTGTTAGGCAGGCTGCCTGGGCCTGGGATCATGTTCAAACCAAGGGAATCACCATTCTGGGGAAGTGCAATAATGTGGCATCAGTCCAATATTATGAGTGGTCCCATGCTAGGGCCCAATTCTCTGGAATGCCCTTTACCATAGAAGACATGCCTGAGTCATCTTCAGCACCACCCCCTGCCACTATCAGTTTGGAAGAGTTTGAGGGCTTGAAGGACAGAAATGAGAAGTTAACTCAAGCCTTGCAGAAGACCCTCCGGGAGAGGAGTGAAGGTGTGAGGGAGATTGAGAGATTGGAGAAGTTGAGGGTGGAACACTTGACCAAGATTGAGAAGTCTGGAGATTATATCAACAAGTCTAAAGCTGGTGAACAGATTCTGAAGAATGCTTGTAAAGAAGCCCAGTTCCAAAGAGCAAGAACAGACTTGTACTTGAAAGAGAGTCAGGCCAGGTGGGTCCGGATCACTGAGGCCCGTACTCTAGAAGACAAGAGAGTTCAGGACAAGATGGAGCAGATGGAAAAAGCCCTGGCAGCAGCCCAGGAGGAAATATCAGAGCTGAAAATCAAAGCAGGATTGAAGAGGTCTAAGGACCAAAGTCAGAGCAGGAAGTTGACTGCAGCTGTTGCAACAAGAAACCTTCTCATCAGAAATCTCACGGAGCATCCGGCTGATCCTGTGACCGAAGCACTTCTCAAGGAAGTTCGTGAGGATGAGTTTGGCCTTGGAGTTTGATCATTTGCTTGTTGTTATTCCTTTTCCATGTACTTTTGCTTTTTTGTGATGTATTTTGACCCCTTTGAGGGCTTGTGTTGTAAAAATGAACAAGTCGTATTATTTCACCCTTTGTAATATATTTGTGTTGGTTTCTATCTGGGTTCACATCAAAAGCAACTTCAACAGCATCATCTTCAAGGGTCTGGAAGGGTCAAAACTGAAGGCCAAACCGGATACCTTGAGAACAAATAAGCATAACTGCATTGCATGCTAACCCTTTTGTTTGTTTTGTAGGTTTTTGTTTTGTTGTTGCTAACCTCTGTTGTGAAGTTCAGGAATTATTGCTCGCCGCCGGGTATTTCCCCTCAACAGGCCTCACAGGTACCCAACTAGAAACAACCTTCCGGGAATCCAGATGGATCAGATGCAGCAAGACCTTACGGAGGTCAGAAACCAGATGGCCAACGAAAGGTTGGAGATGAGAACTCAGATAACACAATTCATGGAAGTGATGAACAATTTAGCTCAAAGCCAGGAGAGGCTCAGAGTTTTGGTAGAAGGAAGGAATCAAGAGGAGCCCCATGTGGGAACTGCTGGCACAAGTAACAACGAGAGGGTCCAACCTCATGTCAATCCCCCAGTTTTTGGACCCCATCTCCATCCAGAGGCCAACATCCCAGTCAACATTCAAGGGACAGCCACAGCAGCCAGAGTACTTCAAGAAGATCCTCAGGAGGACCAGTATACAGTGATGGGTGCCGGAGAGGAAACTTATGATAGACGATTGGAAGAAATAGCTGAGAAGTTGAGGTCCTTAGAATCTCAAAATTCTTTGGGTTTCGACGTTATGGACATGGGTTTGGTAGAAGGGGTCAGGATTCCCCATAAGTTCAAGCCTCCTTGTTTCGAAAAGTATAATGGGACTTCATGCCCCCGGACTCATTTGCAATCATTTCTGGGAAGGCTGAAGGCCTATACAATGGATGAGAAATTGTGGATGTTCTATTTCGAAGATAGCTTGACTGGAGCATCAAGGGAATGGTATTCCCATCTGACAAGAGCAACTATAAGATGCTGGAAGGACCTGGCAGAAGCCTTCATCAGACAGTATCAGTATAATCTAGACATGGCACCCAACAGGACCCTCCTAATGGGAATGTCACAGTCTTCGAGGGAGAGTTTCCGAGAGTATGCTCAAAGATGGAGACAGCTTGCTGCTGCTGTCCAGCCACCAATGTCTGAGAGAGAAATGGAAGACATGTTTATGAACACTCTTCAGGGAACGTATATTGACAGGTTAGCTGCTTTCTCTTCCACCAGCTTCGCAGATGTTGTCATAGCTGGGGAGAGAATTGAAAGCCTGTTAAAAATGGGTAAGATCTCAGACAACGGTGCAAGCTCGTCCAGTAGTACAAGAAAGCCTTTTGCAGGCCCGAGAAGAACTGGCGAGACCAATGCCATTCACACCAACAGGGGTAGGCCCCAATATGTTCAGAGGTCAATAGCAGCAGTCACCATTCCTGCTCCAGCTCATCCTCAGCCAGTCTATCAACCTCCTCAACAAAACTTCCAACAACAACCTCAGTATCAGCAGAATCAGTATCCTCCAAGGAACTTCAACAACAACTCCAACAACAACAATCAACAGAGGCCATTCCAACAAAGGCCATCCCAAGCTAACCGAGTGATCGACCCGATCCCAATGCCGTATGCTGCCTTGCTGCCACAACTTCTGAAACTCAACCTGGTTGAGCTAAGAACGTTGGCACCTCCGGATCCCAACAGTCTACCAAGGAACTATGACTCCAATGCTAGGTGTGCTTTTCATTCAAACGCACCTGGTCACAGTACAGAAAAATGCAGAGCTCTGCATATGAAGGTACAAGACTTGGTAGACTCCAAGGCTCTGAACTTTGCACCTCCGCCCAATGTTAATAAAAACCCTATGCCAAACCATGGTGGTCCTCGAATTAATGCTATTGAAGAAGACCAACCGTCTTATTTAATAACAAGTGTGGATCAGATCAGGACACCATTGGTGGAAATCAAAGCTCAACTCCGTGAAAACCAAATATTTCCAGGGTGTGAACTAGGGTGTCCCTATTGCAATATTTCATGGAATGGGTGCGAGGACCTGAGGAATGGCATTGACAGCCTTATTCAGAGTGGCTTGCTACAGATCACTACATCATTTCCGATAAATCCGACAACTTCATCAACAACGGTTTCAGAACCTCCTACAACTACAGCAACTATTGTTCCCGACAATTCATCAGCACCATCAACAAGTACTTCACCTGTCTTTCCAAATGATCAGTTTCCAACAGTTTCTCCTGCTACAACTTCAGCTTCATTCCATTTCAAATCTCCATCAACAACAACAACAGTCCTTCCAACGGTACCTCCTACAACTCCAGCAATCAATCATGAAGATGTCTCTACTGTTACCATATTCTACGATCCTGAAAATAATTCCGCCTACCATTCAGAAGGTGCTGCTCCCGCCAGGGCACCAGTTACAATCTTGAAATTCTGTAATGAGATGTCCTAAGAGATGTTCCAACACTTAGTAGGACATTTGACAAATTTAACCAAAACTTAAACAGCAGGAAAAATAAACAACACAGAAGTTTGTTAACCCAGTTCAGTGTATAACCACACCTACATCTGGAGGCTACCAAGCCAGGAGGAAATCCACTATTAGTAATATTAATTCTAGACTTAAACCACCCTGTTTAATCTATCACTTAATACTTACCCAATGCAATTTCTACCTAAGACTCACTTAGATAAGAGTACCCTACTCACTCCCCCTCAATCACCCAGTGATCAAGTTTACAAGTCTACAAAAGTTGAAGACATCCTTCAAACAATAACAGCTTGATTTTACTTAACAGTTTTAATCAAGTCACAAATGCACTTTTGCTTAAAAGCTCATAAAGTGGTACATAAAAACAACCTGCTATTAAAACACTAGACACCCTATTTAGTCTTCTGAAATTCGTACTCAATTCTATGAGTTTCTGTTGTTTAAATAGGTATCTGAATTTTGGGCTTTCTGTAGAATGATCCAGCCCTAATGTGCAGCAACTTTCACCTTGAATTTAGGGTTTGTTACCTCCTATATTCTAGGTGCATTAGGTCTTCTGTTTTAATCTGAATCTTCAATTTAAAACTCCCTACAGATGCGCCTTGTTCTGTTTTTATCCAGCATTAATTAATTCCAGATAGTTCTCCTTAAATATCTCTGATCTGTTAATCAATAATTAATTCTGGTAGCAGGTCTGAGATGTCTCAACATCTGTTGGGACATCCTGAAAAACTGAACTTAATTTATTCACACAATGTCCCAACATCTGATGAGACATCCTGAAATAAATTCACATACTCTGTTTGATAATGTCCCAACATCTGATAGGACATTCTGAACTGAATTTAACATTTCTTGTTTGGTCAAAAATTCTGCCAATTCTTAAACATCTACAAACTCCCCCTTTGGCTAATTTTTGGCTAACATCTTTTCTGGTTTTCAGAGTGCAGCAGAAGTTCTTTTTATCAGAGTATATCATAACTTTTCTGTTGATTCTTATTTGAGATTACTCCCCCTCAAACAAATATGTGTCCAGTCTTGTTGCAACAGAAATACACACTGATTCAGTTCAGACAGAAACAAACAGATCTTTCATTCATTTAAACAGCAAATACATTTGATGTTGTTCTCCCCCTTGGTAGGCACAAAATTAGGGGCCAAAGAACTATTATTCAGAATTACTAATCATTGCTGTCATTACAAATGCCTCACATACAAAGATCACTCAGATTCATCATTCTCAGTAGCTTCCTCCACTTCAGTTTCAGCTTCACTTGCTTCATCAGCTTCATTGTCTTCATCAGAGGCATTATTTGCATTAGAGGCAGCTTTCTGGTCTTCTTCATTCTCCAATCTTTGAATGATTTCTTCCAGTTTCAGCTTCCTTGCTTCAAGCTCCTTGCATGTGCACTTTAGCTCAGCAATTAACTCTTTCTTGGAGATTGAATTCTTAGCAGTTGAGGGACCAGCAGATGTCCCAGCAGGTGCTTTAACATCTGCAGCATGGTGACTTAGGAATAATTTGTAATGAAAAGCCAGGGGGCTCTCTCTTTTGCATGCAGTATCCTTGTCAGTTAAAATCCCAGGATATTGATTGAGTACAATACCACACAGCAATGATGGAAAAGCTATTGGTAGCTTTGTTGCAGTAGAGATGGCATGCTTCATAGTCTGATCAAAAATATATTCTCCATAATCCATCTTGGTTTGAGTCCCCACAGCATATATAAATCTGGCTAGACCAGTTGAGATTGAGGAAGTGTGGTTTGTAGGCACCCAATTAGCAGTTCCAATCCTGTTCAGCATGGCATACTTTCTGGTAAGCATGCTCACTGAAAGCTTACCCTTTACAGGCCATGCCTTGACCTGGTTTGCAGTGATCACTTTACAGACTTGATTATCTGTCTTACCTAGTTCATTGGGTCCATCTGTTTCTCTTCCTAGATACTCATTGATGATTTGAGGAGAAAACTGTACACATTTACCTCTAACAAAGACTTTTCTAAACTCAGAAGACTTACCATTTGAGCAATCCTCCTGAAGATTCACAATGAACTCTTTGACAAGAAGTTCATAGCAGGGAGAGAGGTCTGAGACTGTTCTGAATAGTCCTGCAGCAGAGATGAGATCAATCAGTTTTGTGCACTCAAGTGCATTGCTGCTCAGTTCTCTTTCCAGGGCAACCCTTCTTTGGTACACATACTTCCACCTGTTCACACTAGAGACATGGTGAAATGATATGTTGTCCAAGGGAGCTTCTGGTACAGCAGTTGAAGCTCTGGATGTTGCTGGTCTCTTCTTGGGAGGAGATGTTGGGACATCTGATTCAACATCTGAATCTGATGGTGTGACAGCCTTTCTTTTCTGAGTTTGAACTTTACTCCATTGTTTTGATGGCCCAAAAGAGGCTTTAGCTTTCCCTTTCTTTGGAGAGGCTTTCTTCTTTTCAGGAATTGCTGCTTCAGCTTGCATTTTACCCTTCCTGGACCTGAGTCTTTTGGCTATGCTGGGTTTGACAGATGATATGATCTCTGCATCAGAATCCTGTTCCAGATTGACTATTGGAGGGGATTGAGCAGTCTCCTCATCAGCTTGTTGATCAGTAGAAGATTGATCTTCATTTGAGTCTTTAGCCTGTTCCATAGAAACTTCTTTATCACTTTCACTTGAGACCTCTTTCTTGTCCTCAGTCTGTTCAGTATCAGCATCAGATGAGTTTGCTTTCTCATCTGCATATGTTCCAACATCCGTTGGGACATCTTGTTCTGCAGCAGTGTTCTTTGTATCTTGAGCAGGTTCTTCTTGAGGTGCAGGAATGGTGTTCAAGGGAACAGAGATTCCTTTCACTACTCTTTGTTCAGAGAAAACTTGGTTGACAATCTCCTTGATGGAATCATCAACATATTTGGAGTATTTAACATGTGAAGGAATTTCTTTAGCTTTGCTTCTGATTTGATCTTTACCTCTTTTTGGTGTTCTTGCCTTCTTAGTGTGAGAGGCATTTCCCCTGAGCTCGTCTAATGGTGTTGATTGCATTGGCACCATAGAAATAGGAGTGGCATGAACCACGTCTTCCTGGTTGAGAACTTCTTCAGCTGTTTTAGGGTTTTGAGACATTGTTGAGGAAGATGAATGTGCAGCTTTAGGGTTTAAGATTTCTGAAGGATTACTAGTTAATGTGATTCGCTTGTGATGATGTGATGAGACTCTTGATAGCTGCTTATAAGGAATTACTAAATAAGTAGCCGTTACAGTCCAAATGATTAGGAATGAAATTCCCAAGGATCTAGTCCAGACTAGCTTTGCCATCTGGAACTTATGCCATGCAATGTCATATGACATGTTGGCACATCTCATTAACTGCTAGATATCACATACACAGATTCCAAGTTTGCCCCTTAAGCTCTCAAATTGTGTAGCATCCAATGCTTTGGTAAAGATATCAGCTAATTGCAGATCTGTAGCAACATGCTCCAATGAAATCACCTTCTCTTCTACAAGATCTCTGATGAAATGATGTCTGATATCAATATGCTTTGTCCTGCTATGTTGAATGGGATTCTTTGATATGTTGATTGTACTTAAGTTGTCACAGTACAATGTCATGACATCCTGTGGGACATTGTACTCAGTGAGCATCTGCTTCATCCAAACCAACTGAGAACAACTGCTACCTGCTGCTATGTATTCAGCTTCAGCTGTAGATAAAGATACACAATTCTGTTTCTTACTGAACCAAGAAATCAGATTGTTTCCTAGAAAGAAGCATCCTCCTGAAGTGCTTTTTCTGTCATCAGCACTTCCTGCCCAATCAGCATCACAGAAGCCAGTGAGAATAGGTTTGCAACCATGAAAGTACATTATGCCATAGTCACAAGTACCATTAACATATTTAAGGATTCTCTTGACTTGATTGAGATGACTGACTTTTGGATCAGCTTGATATCTTGCACAAACTCCTACTGCAAATGCAATGTCTGGTCTGCTAGCAGTCAAGTATAGCAAGCTTCCAATCATGCTTCTATATAAACTATGATCTACATTCTCACCCTTCTCATCTTTAGTCAGCTTTAAATGTGTAGGAGCAGGAGTTCTTTTATGAGAAGCATTTTCCATTCCAAATTTCTTCACTATGTTCTTGGAGTACTTGCTTTGTGAGATGAACATTGAGTCTTCCATTTGCTTAACTTGCAGACCAAGAAAATAGGTTAATTCACCTACTAGACTCATTTCAAATTCAGATTCCATCTGCTTGACAAAATGTTTGACCATCTTATCAGACATCCCACCAAACACAATGTCATCAACATATATTTGTGCAATCATGACATTTCCTTCTTCATCTTTAACAAACAGGGTTTTATCAATCCCACCTTTTCTGTATCCTTGCTTGATAAGAAATGTGGTAAGTCTTTCATACCATGCCCTTGGAGCTTGCTTCAGACCATAAAGTGCTTTCTTGAGTTTGTATACATGATTTGGACAGCTTGGATCAACAAATCCTTTAGGCTGTTCTACATATACCTCCTCATTAAGATAACCATTAAGAAAGGCACTTTTCACATCCATTTGAAATAGCTTGAACTTTAAGATACAAGCAATTCCCAACAGTAGTCTTATTGATTCAAGCCTTGCTACTGGTGCAAAGGTTTCATCAAAGTCTACTCCTTCAATTTGAGTGTATCCTTGAGCCACAAGTCTAGCTTTGTTCTTTGTAACAATTCCTTGTTCATTTGACTTGTTCTTATACACCCATTTTGTACCAATCACATTTATGTCATCAGGTCTAGGTACAAGATTCCACACTTCATTCCTTGTGAATTGACCTAATTCCTCTTGCATAGCACAAATCCAGTATTCATCAGTGAGAGCTTCATTGACATTTTTAGGTTCTATTTTGGAAACAAAACAAGAACCTGAAATCACTTCTCTTGATCTAGTGCTCACACCTCTGTTGGGATCACCAATTATTAAATCTTTGGGATGATCCTTCTGTATTCTGATGGAGGGAGGTTTGCTTGAATCTTCTGACCTTGTATCATTTTGAGTGAAGTTATATTGATCATTCTTTTCTTCAGCTTCAACCTTGATATCAGCAGATGTTCCAACATCTTCTGGGACATCTGTAGGAGCATCATCAATTATCACATTTATGGACTCCATGATAACATTTGTTCTGTAGTTAAATACTCTATATGCTCTGCTGTTTATAGAGTATCCAAGGAAAATTCCTTCATCACTTTTAGGATCCATTTTTCTCCTTTGCTCCCTATCTGCCAGAATATAGCATTTACTTCCAAATACATGAAAATACTTAACAGTGGGTTTTCTGCCCTTCCAGACTTCATATATTGTGGACAAAGTTCCTTTTCTCAAGGTAACTCTGTTATGGATATAGCAGGCAGTGTTCATGGCTTCAGCCCAGAAATACAGAGGTAGCTTTTTAGCATGTATCATAGCTCTTGCTGATTCTTGAATGGTTCTATTCTTCCTTTCAACAATCCCATTCTGTTGAGGAGTGATAGGTGAAGAATACTCATGATTGATTCCTTCTGAAGAGCAGAAATCTAAGAACTTTTGATTCTCAAATTCTTTTCCATGATCACTTCTTATTCTGATCACACAGCTGGATTTTTCCCTTTGCAATCTTTGACATAATTCTTTGAATACATCAAATACATCTGACTTTTCTTTGATGAAGTTTATCCATGTATATCTTGAAAAATCATCAACTACAACATAGGCATACCTCTTACCACCAAGACTTTCAACCTGCATAGGTCCCATAAGATCCATATGTAGAAGTTCCAAAACTTTGGAAGTTGTCAGATGTTGAAGCTTTGGATGGGACATCTTGGTTTGCTTGCCTATTTGACATTCACCACATATTTTGCCATCATCAATCTTCAGTTTAGGAATACCTCTTACAGCATCCATAGATATGATCTTCTTTATGCCTCTGAAATGAAGATGACCTAGTCTTTGATGCCACAGTTTCACTTCTTCTTCTTTAGCTAGAGAACAGGTTGAAGTGAGACTGAGATTTTGGGATTCCCACATGTAACAGTTGTCTTTAGATCTGGCTCCTTTCATGACAACCTCTTGTTCTTTGTTAGTCACTATACATTCAGATTTGGTAAAGTTTACACTGTACCCTTGATTACATAACTGACTTATACTGATCAGGTTAGCAGTTAAACCTTTAACAAGCAGCACATCATCTAGTCTTGGAACATCTTGACAATCCAAGGTTCCAACTCCCTTGATCTCTCCTTTAGCTCCATCTCCAAAGGTAACATACCTGGATGAATGTGACTTTAAGTTTACTAGCAAATTCTTCAATCCAGTCATGTGTCTTGAGCATCCACTGTCAAAGTACCAGTCTTCTTTAGCTGATACTTTCAAAGATGTATGTGCTATGTATGCAGTACTTTTCTTTGACCAGATGAGTTGAGATTTCTTTTGATGCCTCTGCTCTGAGTGTTGTTCAGCTGATCTCCAAGCTTGATTGTTGATCTTGTTCTTGTGTATGTGGCTTTGATCAGTCTGAATGTCAGCTTTTGGTCTCCAAACTGTCTTGATTACTTCTGTCTTT
The DNA here is from genome assembly GCA_963966055.1 of Lathyrus aphaca. Classification (NCBI taxonomy): domain Eukaryota; kingdom Viridiplantae; phylum Streptophyta; class Magnoliopsida; order Fabales; family Fabaceae; genus Lathyrus; species Lathyrus aphaca. The sequence continues at coordinate 68,569,975 of OZ014520.1, forward strand.
TGCTTAGGAGGTTGCTGATTTCTATGCAGCACTTTCTTGGTACCTTCTACTTTCTGCTTGGAAGGTTGCTGACACATCTGATTTGGATATCCATGTAGCTTATAACAGTGAGGTTTGATATGCCCAAATCTTCCACAGTGATGGCATCTCCATCTTTGATATTTTTTCTTCATTTTGTTCTTTCCAGAATTTTGAGACATCTGTTGGAACATTATGTTTGTCTTTGTGTTCTGATGTTGAAGCATCTGTTGAGACATCTTGTTTGACTGTATAGTTTTTGAAGTAGTTTTGCTAGAGCTTGCTTCATCTCTGTTATATCCCAGTCCACTTTTGTCCCCTGAATGTTTATTATTGCAGAGAATAGCATCCAGTGTATTTGAGCTGCTGTTCATCATTCTAACAGATTTGGACATATGTTCCAGCTTAGAATTGAGAAGAGTTACTTCACTTTTTAAGGTATCAATGATTACTTGATCACTTGCTTTTTCTTCTTCTAGTACTTCATTCTGCTTCTTTAGCTTTATGACCTCACTGCATACTTCAGTACTTCTCTTGTACAGATCCTTGAAGGCTTGCTCAAGATCTGCATAAGTAAGCTCTTCACAGCTGGAATCACTGTCATATTCACACAGTCCAGCTAAAGCAGCAATGTGCTTAGCTGATTCTTCTTCTGAATCTCCTGAGTCTTCATCAGACCAGGTCACAGAGAGTCCTTTCTTTTGCCTCTTTAAGTAGGTAGGACATTCAAACTTGATATGTCCATATCCTTCACATTCATGGCATTTGACTCCTTTATCTTGACTGGTCTTTTCAGCATACTTTACCTTTTTGTTAGCATCATAAGGTCTTCTGTTCTCAGAGTTTGTGTTTCTTCCACTAGGTTTGAATTTTCCTTCCATTCCTCTGAGAATCTGTTTGAATTGTCTTCCAATCAATGCAAGGTTTTCTGATAAGCTTTTATCATTTGCTGGTTCATCTTCTTCATCATCTGTATTTGAAACCAAGGCAATGCTTTTGTTCTTTTTAGCATGTGTGTCATTCATTCCCATCTCAAAAGTTTGAAGGGAACCAATGAGTTCTTCAGCTTTCATGGAGCATATGTCTTGTGCCTCTTCTATTGCTGTGACTTTCATGTCAAATCTTTTTGGCAAAGATCTGAGAATCTTCCTTACAAGCTTTTCATCAGTCATCTTTTCTCCCAAGGCTCCAGAAGTATTGGCTATATCCAAGATGTTCATGTAGAACTCATGAATTGATTCATCTTCCTTCATTCTCAAGTTTTCAAACTTGGTGGTGAGAAGTTGAAGTCTTGACATTTTTACTTTTGATGTTCCTTCATGAGTTGTCTTGAGGGTATCCCACACATCTTTGGCCAGCTCACAATGATGCACCAGTCTGAAAATATTTCTATCAATGCCATTGAATAAAGCATTTAAGGCTTTTGAGTTGCCTAGTTCTGAATCTTCTTCCTCTTTACTCCATTCTTCTTCAGGTTTCAGAACTTTTGATCCATCTTTGGTGTCTTGGACAGGATGTTTCCATCCAACATTTACTGCTCTCCATGCCCTGTTGTCAAGTGATTTTAAGAATGCAATCATTCTTGGCTTCCAGTAGTCATAATTAGATCCATCCAGAATAGGTGGTCTATTTACTGATCCTATATCTCTGTCCATGTTACAGAATTTGTTTTCCCTAGATCTCACCCAGTATAAACAGGCAGGGTGCCTGCTCTGATGCCAATTGAAATTCTGTAATGAGATGTCCTAAGAGATGTTCCAACACTTAGTAGGACATTTGACAAATTTAACCAAAACTTAAACAGCAGGAAAAATAAACAACACAGAAGTTTGTTAACCCAGTTCAGTGTATAACCACACCTACATCTGGAGGCTACCAAGCCAGGAGGAAATCCACTATTAGTAATATTAATTCTAGACTTAAACCACCCTGTTTAATCTATCACTTAATACTTACCCAATGCAATTTCTACCTAAGACTCACTTAGATAAGAGTACCCTACTCACTCCCCTCAATCACCCAGTGATCAAGTTTACAAGTTTACAAAAGTTGAAGACATCCTTCAAACAATAACAGCTTGATTTTACTTAACAGTTTTAATCAAGTCACAAATGCACTTTTGCTTAAAAGCTCATAAAGTGGTACATAAAAACAACCTGCTATTAAAACACTAGACACCCTATTTAGTCTTCTGAAATTCGTACTCAATTCTATGAGTTTCTGTTGTTTAAATAGGTATCTGAATTTTGGGCTTTCTGTAGAATGATCCAGCCTTAATGTGCAGCAACTGTCACCTTGAATTTAGGGTTTGTTACCTCCTATATTCTAGGTGCATTAGGTCTTCTGTTTTAATCTGAATCTTCAATTTAAAACTCCCTACAGATGCGCCTTGTTCTGTTTTTATCCAGCATTAATTAATTCCAGATAGTTCTCCTTAAATATCTCTGATCTGTTAATCAATAATTAATTCTGGTAGCAGGTCTGAGATGTCTCAACATCTGTTGGGACATCCTGAAAAACTGAACTTAATTTATTCACACAATGTCCCAACATCTGATGAGACATCCTGAAATAAATTCACATACTCTGTTTGATAATGTCCCAACATCTGATAGGACATTCTGAACTGAATTTAACATTTCTTGTTTGGTCAAAAATTCTGCCAATTCTTAAACATCTACAAATCTTTTATGATCCACAAACAATAACAGTCCCTTCAGCAGCAGCAATCAGTCCAGTCACTGTCACGGTGCCTGGACCAGTACCATATGAAAGCAATAGGGCCATCCCTTGGCACTATGGCTCTGACGTATACTGTGAAGGAAAAAGAATCACTCTGGAAACATCAACACCTGCACCACAAGTAGATAATGTGGGGGGAGGCGGAGGCTTCACTCGAAGCGGACGTCTCTTTGCTTCACAAGTTCAAAGACCTACTGCCGAAGCAGAAGCTGCTGCCAAGGCAAAGGGAAAAGGCCCGGTGCAGGAAGATCCAGCTGCCAAAGAAGCCCTGAAAACTCCATTTGATCAGGAAGTTGATGAGTTTATGCGGATCATCAAAAAGAGTGATTATAAAGTTGTGGATCAGCTTCACCAGACGCCATCCAAAATCTCTATCCTCTCACTGCTTATGTGCTCCGAAGCCCATCGGAATGCACTACTTAAGGTCTTGCACGCAGCTTACGTGCCTGAGGAGATTACTGTCAACCAGTTGGATAACAAAGCCTTGCACATAACCGTGGAATGCAAAGGAGCTGTCCTTTCTCATGTGCTGGTGGACACAGGTTCTTCCCTGAATGTCTTACCGAAGAAGGCTCTGGTGAAGTTAGAATATGATGGATTGGCATTGAGACCCAGCAACCTGGTAGTAAGAGCCTTTGATGGTTCTAAGAGATCGGTTCTGGGAGAGATTGAGCTGCCTGTGACAATTGGCCCACAGACCTTTAAAACTATCTTTTATGTGATGGACATTCAGCCCGCCTACAGCTGTTTGTTGGGTAGACCCTGGATTCACGCCGCCGGCGCAATAACGTCTACCCTTCACCAAAAGTTAAAATTTGAGTGGGAAGGCCAAGTTGTCACAATCTGTGGAGAGGAGGACATTTTTGTCAGCCACCTGGCAACCTATAAGTACATTGAAATGGATGGAGAGATCCATGAAACAATGAGCCAGGGGTTTGAAGCTTTGAATGTGCATGAGGCATCTGCTGTATCTGGTACTCCAATGTCGTCTTACCAACAAGCCCGGAAGGTTGTTGAAGAAGGAACTGCCCTAGGCTGGGGAAAGGTCTTAGCTGTGGAGGAAAAGAAGGACAAGTTTGGGTTGGGTTACAAACCAACTCAACATTAAGCAAAGGCTGCTGCAGAGCCAGGTTTTGTCAGTGGGGGGATGCTTACCCCCGATGCTATCAACTGTTTGGAAGACGAGCTGGAAGAGGAGCGCAATCTGGAGAATTGGATTCGTCCGAAGATCCCGGGGAGCAGTGTCTCGAACTGGTCTTCCCAGGAAATTATAAGAGTTACTCATGCAGAGTAATTATTATTTCCTGTATTTTTTTATATAGCATGCATCCAAGTCTTGCATCTTGCCCAAGATGACAAGACTCATTTTGTAACCAGGGCCATCTGTACTTTTGTGCAAACAAGATTAAATTAATGAAATATCAGACATCTTTTTGCAAACGAGTCTTTTTCTTTTCTGCTCACTGTTTTTCCATTTTTCTTTTTGTACAAAAAATAAATGGCGGTGTTTTCAAAATGATAACTTCATCTCACCTTTTTCTAAAGCAAGATTAAAATCAATCACTAAAATGAACAAACTTAACCCTTGCAGAGAGTGCCTTCCAGACAGCACCGACAACAGCACGGCTATGACATCGTATGACTTTGACAATCCAATCAATCAAGCTGATGAAGGGGTTGACGAAGAATATGAGCTTCCTGAAGAGCTAGCCAGGTTGTTAAGACAAGAGGAAAAGGTTATTACTCCTCATCAGGAGGAGATTGAAGTGATTAATCTTGGTACTGACGAAGACGTGAAAGAAGTTAAAATCGGGGCCTGCCTGCAAGACTCAGTGAAGAGACAACTGATAGATCTGCTTCAAGAGTATGTTGATGTGTTTGCTTGGTCGTATCAAGATATGCCAGGGTTGGATACCGACATTGTTGTGCACAAGCTTCCTTTGAGGGAAGAATGCCCACCAGTTAAACAGAAACTGCGCCGAACTCGCCCAGACATGGCTATGAAAATCAAGGAAGAGGTACAAAGGCAATGGGACGCCGGGTTCCTTGCTGTGACTAGCTATCCGCCGTGGGTTGCTAATATAGTACCTGTGCCTAAGAAGGACGGCAAAGTAAGAATGTGTGTTGATTACCGGGATCTGAACAGAGCCAGCCCGAAAGATGACTTCCCATTACCTCACATTGACGTATTGGTGGATAACACGGCTCAGTTCTCGGTATTCTCCTTCATGGATGGATTTTCAGGATATAATCAGATCAAGATGTCACCTGAAGACATGGAGAAGACAACATTCATCACACCTTGGGGCACGTTCTGTTACAAAGTGATGCCATTCGGACTGAAGAATGCTGGTGCCACATATCAACGGGCTATGGTGACATTATTCCACGATATGATCCACAAGGAAATAGAATGTTATGTGGATGATATGATCGCCAAGTCCCTTACAGAGGAAGATCACCTGGTAAATCTGCTCAAGTTATTCAAGCGTCTGAGGAAGTACCAACTAAAGTTGAACCCCAACAAATGCACATTCGGGGTGCGATCTGGTAAGCTGCTGGGCTTTATTGTAAGCGAGAAAGGGATTGAAGTTGACCCTGATAAAGTCAAGGCTATTCAAGAAATGCCTGCACCAAAAACTGAGAAAGAAGTTCGAGGGTTCTTAGGTCGATTGAACTACATTTCAAGGTTCATATCTCACCTCACAGCAACCTGTGAACCCTTGTTCAAGCTGTTAAGAAAAGAACAAACGGTCAGGTGGAACGAAGATTGCCAGAAGGCTTTTGACAAGATCAAGGAATATCTGCAAGAACCTCCAATCCTTATGCCGCCAGTTGAAGGAAGACCTCTGATCATGTACTTGACAGTATTAGAAGAGTCGATGGGGTGTGTGCTGGGCCAGCATGACGAGTCTGGTCGAAAAGAGTATGCAATATACTACCTAAGCAAAAAGTTTACCGACTGTGAACAGCGTTATTCACTGCTCGAGAAAACTTGCTGTGCTTTAGCGTGGGCTGCTCGCCGACTGAGACAGTATATGTTGACTCACACTACCTTATTAATCTCAAAAATGGATCCAGTTAAGTACATATTTGAGAAGCCAGCTCTTACCGGACGGGTTGCAAGATGGCAGATGATTCTCACAGAATACGACATACAGTACACATCTCAGAAAGCCATCAAGGGCAGTGTACTATCTGAATATCTGGCTGAGCAACCTATTGATGACTACCAGCCTATGAGGTTTGACTTCCCTGATGAAGACATCATGTTCATTAAAGCAAAAGATCATGAAGAGCCTGTTCACACTGAAGGGCCTGACCCGGAGGAAGAATGGACTATGATGTTTGATGGGGCTGTTAACATGAATGGCCGTGGTGTTGGTGCAGTACTCATTACACCTAAAGGAGTTCACATGCCTTTTTCGGCAAAACTCACTTTCAACTGCACTAACAACGAAGCTGAATACGAAGCTTGCATTATGGGTCTTGAGGAAGCCATTGACCTCAGGATCAAAACATTGACTGTATTCGGAGATTCAGCTTTGGTAGTCAATCAAACCAACGGGAAATGGTACACACATCAGGATCATCTGATACCTTACAGGGATTATACAAGGAGGTTATTGACTTTCTTCACAACAGTCAAGCTTGAGTATATCCCTCGAGACGAGAATCAGTTTGCGGATGCTCTCGCTACCATTTCATCCATGATCAAAGTTCAAGCTGCTAACTTTGTACCCCAGATTTCAGTGTCTAGACTTGATAGACCAGCATATGTATTTGCAGCAGATGTTGTAAAAGATGATAAGCCTTGGTTCCACGACATTAAGTGCTTCTTGGAGGATCAGACATACCCACCTGGGGCATCTTCCAATGATAAGAAGACCTTGAGAAGGCTTGCTGGTAGTTTCTTTCTGAACACTGATGGGTCTTTATACAAGAGGAACTTTGACATGGTACTCCTCAGATGTGTTGACAAGACGGAAGCAGATTTGCTGATGCATGAAGTGCACGAAGGATCTTTTGGTACCCATGCAGGAGGGCATGCCATGGCTAAGAAGTTGTTAAGATCAGGCTATTACTGGATCACAATGGATGCAGACTGTTGTGCTTACGCCAGAAAATGCCATAAATGCCAGATCTATGCAGACAAGGTGCACGTGCCTCCCAATCCTTTGAATATCATGTCTTCACCATGGCCCTTTGCTATGTGGGGTATTGATATGATTGGCAAGATTGAGCCGACTGCTTCAAATGGCCACAGATTCATCTTGGTCGCCATTGACTATTTCACCAAGTGGGTTGAAGCAGCCTCATATGCAAATGTTACAAGACAAGTGGTAGCCAGATTTCTGAAGAGAGATATCATCTGTCGGTATGGAGTGCCCGAGCGAATCATTACTGATAATGGTTCCAACTTGAACAACAAAATGATGGCAGAACTGTGCCGGGACTTCAAGATCCAACATCACAATTCTTCTCCTTATAGGCCAAAGATGAATGGCGCTGTTGAGGCAGCAAATAAGAATATTAAGAAGATTGTGCAGAAGATGGTAGTCACATACAAGGACTGGCATGAAATGCTACCATTTGCCTTGCATGGGTACCGCACATCAATCAGAACATCCACTGGGGCAACACCGTATCAGCTTGTATATGGTATGGAAGCAGTCCTACCTGTTGAAGTTGAACTACCCTCTCTACGGGTATTGATGGATGTTAAACTGAGTGAAGCAGAATGGGTTCGGTCTCGATACGAACAACTGAGTCTGATCGAAGAGAAGAGATTGGCTGCAATCTGCCATGGGCAGTTATATCAGAAGAGAATGAAGAAAGCCTTCGATCAGAAAGTCAGGCACCGAGAGTACCAAGTAGGAAATCTTGTGCTGAAAAGAATCCTCCCTCCTCATACAGACCACAGGGGCAAATGGACTCCAAATTATGAAGGACCTTTTGTTGTAAAGAAAGTTTTCTCTGGTGGAGCACTGATGCTCAGCACCATGGATGGTGAAGATTTCCCGTCCCCTGTGAATTCAGATGCAGTTAAAAAATACTTCGCATAAAATGACCCGCTGGACATAAAAAACAGAATGTAAGTCCAGGCAAAAATAGGGCATCCCGGCGAGTCAAAAACAGAATAAAAGACTCGGGCAAAAGTAAGGGAAAATGAATAAAAATGTACACCCGCTGAGTTGAAAAGCCGCATTGGACAACTCAGGCAAAAATGGGTATCCCGATGGATCGAAAACCCGAAAGGGCGATCCATGCAAAACAAGGGAATAAGCGAACAACTGCATTCTGAATTCGTCTGTATCACCTACAACTTGGTAAGCTTCCAAAGGATCAAGCTTCAATCAGAATCAACTCTCTCCAGAAAGCAAGACGAGAAGAACGTCATTGTCATACGAGTCATAGCAGAAGAGGGAGCTCCTTAAAGCGTCGTCAACACCGCCAGCACTTTATTTCTCAATTTGTAACAATCTCCTCATTTCAGGAGATATGTTTCTTTGACTGTATCTTGCCAATTCAGGGCACATGAATTAATAAAATCAGATTTTCAGTCATGTTTCGTTTTACATTTATGTTTTGCAAAGAGTTGTCTGATATCTCTAAAAATACAATTGCATAAGTACAGATGCCTTTCTCTAAAAAATATAAAAGCACATGCTTGCAGGGAATATGATTACTCTCGAAAGTACTTATCTCCTATGACGGAATCCAGTAAGGGATACCTCGGGACCTTTTGTAGGTTTCCTTACCTTTGCAGGTTTGCAGGTATCCAGAGCGCAACCTGGGGCATGCAAGTTACGTTTCAGCAAGTTGGCGAATCATTATCAACTCACATGGCACTGGGAGGTGCCCACTTCCCCAGCAAAGTTGCCAAATCGACATACACTCAATCTCAGCATCTGAAATGCCCTATCCCCAGCTGAGTTGCCTCTTATTGCTCTCCCCAGCTGAGTTGCCTCTCACAATTCCCCAGCCGAGTTGCCATTCTTCCTCAGCAGAATGCAGAAATCAGGGAATCATCTCCCCACAGAATCCCCAGCCTCTATTCAGAAGAGCAATGCACGAAGAAGTCACAACAGAGTGAAGAAAGCTTCTACAAACCCCAGCTGGGTCCCGTATTATAAGGATATGTCAATCAGTGACCCATATCCCCGAGCAGATACATCATTAGATCTACCAATGATCTCATCCCCAGCTGGGATGTTCATTTCAAGCAGATCGACCAGAGATCTTCGCAGCAATGGGATCCGAATCCCGGATCTGCGCCCCTTTGCATAATCATGGCATCCGCATCATATTCACCCCCCAGAGCGTAGCATTCCGTCTAATACGGAGCATTACGGCAAAAATCAAATGCATAGCATAATCATAAGCCATGTTCTGAAGTAACACTTGTGAATAACAAACCATTCATCATCATTATACAGAAATCCCCACCAGAGTCCCAGCAAAAGCAGCTGCCTCACAAATCACAAACACCAGTATATACACCTTTTGGTACCCGTCCGTACCATCTTTCCCCAGTAAAGTCGCCTGCACACCCTTTACAAACAAATCACCCTCATTACAGATACGTCCTGACACCCGTCCGTGTCATATCCCAGCAGAAAGCCAAAGAGGTCCTCTTTGCACTCACATGTACTTGTATATACACCCTTCTTGACACCCGTCCGTGTCATATCCCCAGCGCAGTCGCGTACACTTTCATCAACCCACACACTTGTTAATATTATACTTTTCTCTCTTGACACTCGTCCGTGTCACTCTCCCCAGCAGATAAACACTCATCTATACAATACAATACTCACTACTCATGGTACGCTTATACAGATACTCGTCCGTATCTTGTATACATCATCACTCATAACCCCACAGATTCGGCAGTAGTCCTTGTTCTTTGTTAACCAGTTGGTACTCGTCCGTACCATCATCTCAGAACATTGCGTCTAGTGTTTGTTTCTACCTGATACTCGTCCGTATCATAGTCTTAGGGATGCTCGTCCGCATCTTTAATCCATACACCGTGTCAAATACCTATGTCTTCTTGAATATAGATACTCGTCCGTGTCTATTATTCCCCAGAAGAATTCTTTCAGATGCAACACTCGTCCGTGTTCTTTGTTAACCAGTTGATACTCGTCCGTATCATCATCTCTGAACATGTGTCAGTTTGTTTCTACATGATACTCGTCCGTATCACAGTCTTAGGGATGCTCGTCCGCATCTTTAATCTATACACAATACCAAACACTTATACCTTTTGTTTCTTGGGTGTAAACGCTCGTCCGTGTTTACATTATCCCCAGTAGATCACCAACAAATTTCCTTTTTATCTGACACTCGTCCTGTGTCATGATAACCCTGAGAGCAGCCGTACCCTGCTGAGTGGTCGTCCTCCACTTCTTGATGGTCGTCCTCCATCATGCTCATCCGATGGCCGTCCCCATCGTTGATTTTTAGCAGCCGTCCCCTGCTAGGTGGTCGTCCTCCACCCTTTTGATGATCGTCCTTCATCAACTGTATCCAATGGCCGTCCCCATTGTTGATCTTTGGTTATCTAACACTTGTCTTGTGTTATGACAAACCCCGAGAGCAGCCGTCCCCTGCTGAGTGGTCGTCCTCCACTTCTTGATGGTCGTCCTCCATCATGCTCGCCCGATGGCCGTCCCCATCGTTGACCTTTTCTATCCGATGGTCGTCCCCATCGTTGATATTTTCGGCAGCCGTACCCTGCCAGGTGGTCGTCCTCCACCTTTGATGGCCGTCCCCATCATATTTCTTTTATACCCCAACAGAGCAGCCGTACCCTGCTAGGTGATCGTCCTTCACCTTTGATGGCCGTACCCCATCAGCTGTTTATTTCATTTATTCTTTAACCCGATGGCCGTCCCCGTCGTGGTCCCTTTTCCTTTTAACCCGATGGCCGTCCCCGTCGTGGTCCCTTTTCCTTTTAACCCGATGGCCGTCCCCATCGTTGGTTACTTTGCTTTATGAACTTGATGGCCGTCCCCGTCATGTTTTCTCCAAAAAATTTTACAACTTTATCTTGATGGCCGTCCCCATCATAATTTCTTTTCTTTCCCCAGCTAGTCGGCCGTCCCCGTCTTAGCTTTACCTTTTTATCCCCAGCATGTCGGCCGTCCCCGTCATCGCTTTATTTTCCTGCACTTTTCCAGCATGTCGGCCGTCCCCGTCATCGCTTTACTTCACATTTATCCCAGCATGTCGGCCGTCCCCGTCATTGCTCCTTACCCAGCAGTCGTCCTCTGCTCGATGGTCGTCCTCCGTCGCCCACACTTTACAATATACTTTATTTTGCCTTTACAATCTATATCCCTTTTCTTCTTCATTCTGTGAGTGCAAATTTTGGACTGTCTTTGGTATTCAACCACAAGTTATCTTGTTTGCCTGTTAAGCCGTCGCTTACAACCTGCACAGCTAACTCATGTTTGAATAGGGGCAGCTGTAAACACCCCAAATTTGCCCTCACCCATTCACACCATGGCTTATGGTCATCTCATATGCATAAACACAATCATATCATCTCACATCTCATTTTTGATTCACTGGATAGTTTCTAAGTCATCTGCACCTAGGGTTTGTGATCTGAGCAATCCCAAAGCTTCTTGAGGCACCCCAAAGGCCACCAATCAACTCAAAGGGATCCATGTGTATTCTTACATCATATTCTATCTCCTCAAAGTCAAAAATGCAGAGGAATCACAAGAGCTAGGGTTTGAGTGGATGCAGAGCCAGGTTGAACTGCACAGTTGACTGAAAATTAGGGTTTTGGTTTCAGAGGCCATAACTCCAAATTTTTTGGTCATTCTTGTTTCCATTGATCTCTATATGGTATAGGGAGTATGCATATCAATTTTCATGAAGAAATTCCATGGGGAAGTCATCTGATCAAGAGTTGACTTTTCAGACAAGTCAATGTAAAATCAGGGCATCTGAGGCCCCCAATGACTCAACCAATGGGTGATCTTCATCATTTTGAGTGTATATGATCTTTATTTGATCATGGAAGAAGGTTGAAGTTCATAAAATCAAGAATTTAGGGTTTTTGCAAATGTTGACTTTTTGGGCATAGTTGACTTTTCAAGAATGCATCATTTTAGGTCAATTTTCAAGCTTTGATTCTTGATCCAAAAATGCTTCAAATGGAAAAACTTTGGTCATGAAAGTTGTAGATCTCATCTTTCCCTTTTCAAAAAGTACAAGAACATGATCAAACTCTTCTTGGATCAAAAGTTATGGCAATGCAAAGTTGGCTAAAATCATTAATTTTCAAGGCATGCCTCATTTGGAAATTTTGCAAAGTCTTGGACCAATGCATCATGTGACCTCTAATTCATCTCAAACCATTGCATAAACATTCTCTAAGTCCTAAAAATCAGATTTGAACAAAGAATGCCATGGTTTTATGTTTGGTTAGGCAAAAGAATCACATGTGAACCAAAATGTCACAACTTGCAAAAACTCATGATCATGCTTTACCAACTTGCTGCCTTGAATGCTGGACCAAGCCTAGCCTTTCCCTTCACTTTGCTGCGCCAGAACCAGCCCATGTCCTTGCCTAGCACTTCACCATACCTCTCTTACACATAAAGTGGATTTTGAGCAAAAGTAAACTTACCAATCACTATAGGCCAGGTCACATCATCTGACCTATAGGATTATAATACAATATCCCTTGGCAAGCCAAAGATATGAAGAAGCAAGGCTGAAACCATCACATTCACCACATACACAAAAACCTTCCATTTTGCATAAGCCTTCGAATTTCTCTATACAGCCTGCAAACACTCAAACCTTTTCCTCCATTCAACTCACCCTGCCTCATAGATCACAAAACACCAAGAACACAAGCCTGAAACAGCCAAGAGATCCCACTGCCATTTCTCACTTCAGTTTGCAGTTCCATTCGAATCTTCCATACTAGCTCACAAACAGCCAAACAAACCTTGCAAAGCTTCTCCATACATCATTTGGACCTCAAACCATCATTCACAATGACCTGAAAGAGCAAGAACCTCCATTGCCATTTCTGATCAAGCTTGAGCAGAAGCTTTCGAAACTCATTATCCAGCCAGCACAAACTCATTTTGAGCACTCAAACATCTTTGGGGGATCAAGTGGAGTGGTTTGCACAAAGAGAGGTGGCCAGAAAGTCCTCAAGTTGAAAGCTCCAAATCTCAGGTAGCTCGAAAATAATTTTTCCAGAAATCATTTTTCTTGTTACAAACTTGTTCTTCATGTCTTGCTGATCATCCTGATGTTCTTAGTTTTTAAAATGGTTTTGAAATGAGCATTTAATTTGTTTCTGAAGCTTGCGTGACCTAGAACTTCTTCTCTTCGATTCAGCTTGTTTAGGAAATATAAATTTGTTTTGAGAGAGGGGTTTGATTCGTGAGAGGCTGGAGATCATTTCCCAATTCATAGATTTTGTTTTTGTTACGTTTTGAGAGGTTTTGAGGTTTCTCAGGTGAGGGCTGGCCGGAGAAGACGACCGGAAGTCTTCTCCGGCAGCCTGAAAGTCATTAATCACTAATTAGGGTTAGGGCACCAACTTTGAACCTGGGCCTTTAGATCCTGTTTCCCGCGCGTGAATGGAAGGCCTGGATCTTGTCATTAGTTTTAATTAGGTTTAATTTATTTAATTAATTAAGATTAACCTAGTTTGAATCTGAACCACAAGATCACGCGCGCAGTCAACACATTTGAACTCAGAATCAATCTCATCCTTCCATTCTGTTTACTTTTTATTTTATTTAATTTTATTCATTTTTCTTTCAATTAACTTGCATAATTATTTTAAAATAGCAAAAAATTCATAAAAATTATGAAACTTTTTCCTTAAAGTTTTAATAATTTTTATGACCCAAAAATATTTTTATTTTATTTTTTATCATTAAAAAAGTATTTTTAAATATTTAAAAGATTATTTTTAATTGATTAATGAGAATTAATTAATTAAAAATACTTTTAGGTATTTAAAAATTACAAAAAAATTCATGAAATGTTCTAAGACATTTAGAAACATTGTCCAACCTTCAAACCAAATTTCTTTTTTGATCTTGATGCATTTTAAGAATTTTTCATTGAATTAAATCATTTTTTATGCATTATTTTGATCATGGATTCAAAAATTCATTTCTGCCTATTGGTGAAGGTTGAGACATTGATTCTTTTTGCTTTGTCTTGTGTTTAACATGTAGTTTCTAGGGTAAAAAGGCCATGAATTGTTCTTGCATTTTCAAATTGTTTGGCATTTCTTTTGTTAAGAACCCTAAAAAACCCTAATAACTTAGAAAATTCATATCTTGAGTTTGGTTGAGAGTTGAGAGCTCCCCTTTGGGCAGTGGTTCATTATAGGTCAAGGGTTTCTTTGGGTGCCATTTTCCATTTTTTGTCTTAGGGTTTGCTTCTGTTTTGGGTTTTTGTTTGATGTTTGATCCATGAACCCTAGTTTGGGCTTTCTTTTGCATCCTTCTTGCATTTCCTTGCATAACATGACTTGTCTTTGCATTTTGTGCATTCTTATGATTCATTTGACATCTTAAGACATGTAGAAAGCATCATTGATCATTGCATCTCATACTTGCCATGTCATTTGTCTTGTATGATTCATAACTTTTCATGCTTGTTCATGCTTCTTAGCTTGCATCATTTGCATTCATAATCTTGTATGAACATCTCCATGCCTTGTCTCATGTTTGCAGCATCTCATAGCATCATCATCATCATCAACATGCTTCTGGTTTTGCTTAGCATCATATCATTTCATCTCATCTTGCATTGCATTGCATTTTCTTTCTAACATTGCAGGTGGTAAGTAAACTTGAGAAGTGGATTTGCCTTCACTTCTCATACCTTTTCTTTTCATCTCTCTTGCATCCATTGCTGCATTTCTATATGTGTTTGAGTTTGAGCTTGCTCATTCTTCTTCCTCCCACTTTCTTTCTTCAAGTGACTTGACTTCTTGAGTGAAGCAAGTCATTTTGCTTCTCTTGATCCTGTTCATCTGCTTCCTGGTGGTGCCTCTGAAGATTCTTCTTGCAAACCTCACAAACCTTAGGAACAACCAAGCATGACAATGAATTAGGGTTTTGATTAGTCCCCCTCATAGTTTTACCTTTGTGTCTCCTTGAGTCCTCTCTTCTCACCTCATAATCAGGGACTAAACCCTAAAGGCTTTAAGACTTTGTGATTAAGCTTATGCCTGCATCCTTCTCTTAGGATGGAGTGTATAACTTTAATCCTAAGTCTTGAACCCTTAAGGTGTTTAAATCTCTTAATCAATTCATCTAATAATCATCAAGACATCACTTGTAACTTGGGCCTTGCATTAGGGTTCTAATTCTTCCTTAAATGGTTAAGAAGGACTAACCCTAGTGTTAATGGACAAGTCCCCCTCAAGTTGTCTTACAAACCATAAAAATCACTTCATCATCTTATCATTAACTAAAATCCACTTAATAAAGGCTTTGTTTTGTCATGAGTTTAATCCCTAATCATGGATTAAGTTGAGGAGCTTTCCTCAGCTTAAACATTCTCATCTATTATCCTTCTTTTAGGATGGTGTAATGAGTCTGTTTAATCCCTGATTATGGCTTAACCTCATTACTTAACACTAAACAAAAATCACAAAAACATCTAAATAATCACAAGTAGGTTAATGATCTTAATCCTACATCAAAAGGTGATTAAGTGTGAGAATCTGACTTCACACTTAAGGTATTCTCATTACCCCTAATCAGAGGGAAGATGTGATGAGTTTACTAACCCATTGGTTTAGGCTTAAGCTCGTCAACTTATGACAAACTCCAAAAGCAATAAAAGACTGAAAACTCAAAAACAAACAATAATCGTCTCCTCCGGGATTCTTTTCTCATCACCTTCACTCATAAACGAGAACTTGCTTCTTCCGTCTAATGCAAGACAGTTTGCACCTGAGCCAGACAGGTCATACACTTGAGCATAGATAAGCAAGCAGTTCACAAGTCAATTCACCTTTCAGTCTCTTTGGGTCGAACTACGGTGTTCTGACTTCCTCATTGCACGAGAGGATACGTAGGCATAACTTAATAGTTATCGAACAAAAGTCTCTGTATATTCCCCCTCTTTCTAGCTTTATTCCTTAGCCTCATTATCATGAGCATTTCATTCCTGGTCTCACACTGACACTGTACATTTATACACACCACATTTCTTTACACTGACACCTGTACATTCTTTTCCAGCTATTTTATACACAGATTGCACTGACACTACCCCTTTAAAACACAAATCTTTTAAGCGTGGATCCCGTCGAGTACGACGGACAATCTGGGTGCTAATACCTTCCCAGGTTGTAACCAACCCCCTTTCTCAGTCTCTCTGGTTCGCAACCGTCTTATCCATATCTTTCTAGGTCTATGCAGCATTGCCTTTCCTCCGGGATAAAAATGCCTAGCTGGCGACTCTATTCATCTCCAGTGAGTTCACGGCTGTGTGTTCTCACTGTCCCTCTCGCCGACCGTTCACGTCTGTACCTTCATATGATCCATTGTCATTTGTCGGGAGCGACAACGAAGACGGGAGGTTATGTATACCCTACTGTCCAACGAAGACGGATGGTTATATATACTATATTATCAAACAAGACGGGAACAAGTTCCTCATATTCTTCAGCAACAAATCGGGATTTATTTTCCCTGGCCAGCAGTTGTTATACAAAGATATCCGGACGCATCAAGCTACATGATGCATACATACATCATTTACATCATAACATACATATACATAGATACATAATACATTACTTAAGTGCATCATATTATACATGCATACATAATGCATAAGCTAATATTATCATTCATAATGTTATAATCTTGTTTTTCAGATTAATTCTCCAGCAGACAGACTTCATCAACAACTCAAGACTTTGGGCCGTTGTTTATCTTCCCAAAGGTCATATCATTTCCTCGGGACGTTGTTTATCTTCCTGAAAGCACATCAAGACTTTGGGCCATTGTTTATCTTCCTAAAGGTTACCTCATTACCTCAGGACGTCGATTATCCTCCTGAAAGCTACCATTTCTTTTGGGCCATTGTTTATCCTCTCAAAATTTATGTTTATACCTCAGGACGTTGTTTATCCTCCTGAAAGCATATCATTTCCTCGGGACGTTGTTTATCTTCCTGAAAGCATATCAAGACTTTGGGCCATTGTTTATCTTCCCAAAGGTTACATCATTTCCTCAGGACGTTGTTTATCTTCCTGAAAACATATAAAGACTTTGGGCCGTTGTTTATCTTCCCAAAGGTCATATCATTTCCTCGGGATGTTGTTTATGTTCCTGAAAGCACATCAAGACTTTGGGCCGTTGTTTATCTTCCCAAAGGTTTCCTCATTACCTCAGGACGTCGATTATCCTCCTGAAAGCTACCATTTCTTTTGGGCCGTTGTTTATCCTCTCAAAAGTTATGTTTATACCTCAGGACGTTGTTTATCCTCCTGAAATCATATCATTTCCTCGGGACGTTGTTTATCCTCCTGAAAGCCATCATTTCCTCAGGACGTTGTTTATCTTCCTGAAAGCTATCATCATTACCTCAGGACGTTGTTTATCCTCCTGAAAGCATATCATTACCTCAGGACGTTGTTTATCCTCCTGAAAGCTACCATTTCTTTTGGGCCGTTGTTTATCCTCTCAAAAGTTATGTTTATACCTCAGGATGTTGTTTATCCTCCTGAAAGCTATCATTTCCTCGGGACGTTGTTTATCTTCCTGAAAGCTACCATTTCTTTTGGGTCGTTGTTTATCCTCTCAAAAGTTATGTTTATACCTCAGGACGTTGTTTATCCTCCTGAAAGCATATCATTTCCTCGGGACGTTGTTTATCCTCCTGAAAGCCATCATTTCCTCAGGACGTTGTTTATCTTCCTGAAAGCTATCATCATTACCTCAGGACGTTGTTTATCCTCCTGAAAGCATATCATTACCTCAGGACGTTGTTTATCCTCCTGAAAGCTACCATTTCTTTTGGGCCGTTGTTTATCCTCTCAAAAGTTATGTTTATACCTCAGGACGTTGTTTATCCTCCTGAAAGCTATCATTTCCTCGGGACGTTGTTTATCTTCCTGAAAGCTATCATCATTACCTCAGGACGTTGTTTATCCTCTTGAAAGCATATCATTACCTCAGGACGTTGTTTATCCTCCTAAAAGATATCATTATATCTTCATATTTTGGACTGCTTTATCCTCCAAGAGATGTATTTGAAGAAATTTTCTCCAAGTGGCATCTTTAAGCCCACTCAAGCATATACAACTAGTCAGCAGTATCACTCCACGCACCGGTGAGTGCAAATTTTTGGGCTTTTGTGTTCAATCCCCTTCAACCTTCCAGGTCACGACTGGAAAATATACCAATCTAACCCCTCAGGTTTCAGAAAATTTAACAGGGGCAGCTGTTGCACCCCAAAATTTGCCCTCACAATACAAGACTTTGTGTGCTTATAAGGTTCACAAGGTTCACAAGACCTTTCATGAGGTTCATGAAGTTTACAAGACACTTTATGAGGTTCACAAAACCTTTCATGAGGTTCATGAAGTTTACAAGACACTTTATGAGGTTCACAAGGTTCACAAGACATCTTATGAGGTTCACAAAGTTCACAATTAGTCAGAAGATTTGACAATTCCCTCAGACAATGCATCCTCCTAAGCAATGCATCCAAAACTAGGGTTTTTGACTTTAATTAGTCTAAATGGACTTCCAAGACTTCAAAGGAGCTTCATAACATCTTATATATGTTTAAGAATCCCCATGACAATTTTCAAGACTTTTCTCAAAGGTGTGCTCAGTCAGATGATCAGATAAGTTAAAATCAGTCAAAGTAGTTAAAAAGTCAAACTAAGGTCAACTGTGGTCAAACCAAAGTCAAACTTCATGATTTTTTGCCAACATCAAGTATATGAAGTAAAATTAATCATTTGATCAAGGGTTGATCATGATTCATCAAGGAGATTTCAGATCATCAAGAATCAGGAGTTTCTAAATTAGGGTTTTCATAGGAAAAGTCAACTGAACTTTGACCAGCCATAACTTCCACATGCTTCATCAAATTTTTCCCATCCAAAGCTCATTTTGAAGGAAATTGAATTCTCTACAACTTTGTGTCTCACAAGCCAAGCCCAAAAATGCTTCATTTGGAAGGTATGAGCTAAGACATTATAGGTCCTTTTGAAAGTCAACAAAAAGTCAACAACTTCAAAAGAGCATAACTTGAGAATGGTAAAAGATATGGACATTAAACCAATGGTATTGGTTAAAGGACTCTTTAATCTTTCCAAAATGTCCAAGAACACCCTCATAGCATTTAAATTGAAGGATTTGTGCCCTTGCAAAGTTGGGAAATTTTAGGGAAGTTTATGAAGCAAATAAGGCCTAAAATCAAATTTTTGCTAAATGAGCCCACCAAATTGCCATCCCATCTTAATGAAAACATCAAGCACGACCCAACCCATGCATTTTCTGAATTTTTATATTTTATTTGATATTTATTTGAATTTTATTCATTAAAATACATATTAAATTAAAATAAAATATGAAAACCATATATTTGGAAGAGATTATGATTCTAGAAGGTCATAAACACCATTCAAGACTAATTGATCACATCCAAATTCGTGCTAGACCAAGATAGTAAGAATATATTGGATTTTTTGACATTTTTGGATAAGAGATTTCTTCATAATCAAGCAATCAATTGTCATCATTACAAAGCCCATAAATCCATGACTTTTTGACCTAATTTTCATCTCTATATATACTTGAAGATATCCCAATCACAAGGACGAAAAAATTCTGCCTCCAAGCATAGAAACAAAGTCACAAAATCTCAAAGAAAAGTGAGCATCGAATTTTCATTTAGAGGCCATCTTAAAGCAAGCTGAAGGTCTAAACATGTTTCTTGATCGTCATTGATGCAATTTGAATGCTTTACATCATCAAAAACATATCTAAAAGCATAATCTGAATTCTCACTCTTTCATGGTTTTTCAATTTTGCGTTTTCATAGATTAACCAATATTAAATTGTTTTTGAATACTGATTTGTGTTTGTGACTTTGCAAGGATCGTTTCTGGGCAATCAATTGAAGAAATCATGGCCATATGTGTAGAAACCGAAAGCTAGGGTTCTTGAGAAATTTTTTTGGGAACACATGATTGAGTTAATTTCTGTTAAAATCAATGTGATATTTGTGTTCATAGGCCTCATGTTAGTCAATTTGGACCATTAAAACTGTTTGATTTATTGTATATTGGAAGTTTGATTTATGCAGGTTTTTAGTGACGAACATAATCTGTCACTATAGGCTATAGCGACGGAAAACTGTCACTATAGCCTAAACAGACGGCTGGAGGTTGAAGAAGGCTCATGGCGCGAAAATATAATTTGAAAATTGAGTTATTCTTATTATGTATTGTTTGCATTATGTTTCACAAACGTTGCAGTGGTTCAGTTGGTAAAGCATACGCGCATATGAAGCTAATGTCAATGGTTCGAATCTGGCTTGAAGCAGTTTTTGTTTTTTAATCCATTTATTTTGCAGGTTTATTATTTAATGATTGGAAGTCACGTAAATGTCATCAGCGCGCGCTGGCCTGGTTGGTTTTGTGCTACGCATGTGAGGTAGGGGACCTGGGTTCAAATCCCAGGTCCTTTCTTTTTGGTCAAATTTCCTATGTTTTTCTTATTTTAATTTATTTTATTATATTAATCCTATTCTATTTAAATTAGTAAATATAAATTATAAAAAAATATTTTCTAATACCATCAAAATACTTTTCTTTATATTCTTAAAATATTATAATTTATTTTCTTAAAAAATTTAAATTGTTTATATAATATGTATATATGTATAATTATCATATTTTTGTAAATAAATTGTTTTATTTTGTAAATCATATACATAAAACCTAATTTTTTATAAACCCTAATTTATTAAAAACCCTAACTTTATTTTATGAATTTAAATTATTATTTTTATATGCTTACTTAATTATAATTAACAAATATATGTATATAAAATTAAAATAATTAGACTATTAGTCATATTTTGTTAATATATAATATGTATCACTTATTTCTATTATTAATAAAAAAAAACTTAAAAATAATTATTCATTTAAAATTGAACTTTTAATTTATTATTTATCATTATTCTTATTCTTATTTATTTTATTACTACTAATCCCCTTTATTTATTTATTTATTTCTTATGTGATTATTTATTTTACTATTATTATTACTAACCCAATTATTTATTTATTTACTTATTTATTTTTATTATTTTATTTATTATAATGTAATTGTACCCTTTATGTAATAGTTGTAGTAATTTTTATTATTTATTTTTAAATGCTATGGTTAGTAAAATAGGGAGTGCAAGACATGTTTGTACTTAAAATTGGATTTAGATCATTAAAATTTAAAGATAAATATTTGAATTTGTACACTCACACACGTAAGTCGATCCTGGATCGCCATCTCACTTCTTAAGGGTTACCTCTCAAGTTGCCTAAACAAAAGGTCAAGTAAGGTGTAAAGCAAAGTCCCTCATTTTATATCATCTAGTCCCTTAACAGATAAAAAGATCAAGTCCCTTCGTGGTTGCCTTCGTAATGATCTTGTCCCTTTCGAATAAAGATGATAAGTCCCTTCGAATTGCTTATACACCTTACAGTTGCCTAAATAACAGTTGTCCCTTCACTTGTCCCTCATCACATCCAAGGTAATGACTACCTATTCCTTAATAATAGGGATAGTCTTACCATTTAAAGGATTCAAGAACAGAAAAGACTTAAACTTAGGGTAGGTTCCTCTTAGATACTTGCTCACTCTTCAAAACAACTTCAAACACTTCAAACATTTCAAACAATTTTCAAAACAAAGGTTTTATACGCATCCGTACATGGATCATTATAAAACACTTAAGAAAATTTTTATTCACACACTTCACATTTCAAAAACATTTTAAAGTGAGCTAAGTAACTAAGAGCCCATGGATAACCATGGATGTAAAGGGTGTTAACACCTTCCCTTTACATAACCTACCCCCCGGACCCAAAAATCTTTTAAAAGGTCTTTCCTGTTCTTTTATGCCTTTCCTTTGGATAAAATAAAAGTCGGTGGCGACTCTTGCTATCCACAACATAACTAAAGTCAGTTCTCCCACCGTGTTACAGTAACCATGCTTTAATTGTACCTTTTTGATGATTCCTAGGTCCTGAGAGATGTTGTGACTCTTAGTCAGACATGTTACTTTTCTTGTTCTCAAAAGAACCAGCACCTTTGCAAATCTTTCTAGACAAGGACTATGTTGAAGACTCGTGATATTTCTAACATCCTTACGATAAGACGACTAGTTCAATGATACTTACAACAACCCAACATAATTTTGATCATTGATTCCTTTAAGATAGATCCACGAAATAACTTCCAAGCTTCCCACGACTTGTGCCAATAGTATATTGTCAAGACATTTTTCTCAATATTACATTATCTTTACATTACAACTTGTGTGTTCCTAAAGCATCTAATGACAAGTCTTGCAGTGACATAACTTAGGCACAATATCAACATCCCATGTCTAAGATAACATGTGCTTCTTAATGAACTATGTTGGTGAATGGAAAACATAAGACGCATTGTCATGTCTTCAAGAGCTCACTCTTTGTCCAGCTCGCCTGTTGAACGCAATCATCTCTTAGTGCCATTACTCCATCGTCATTCTTGTTGTGAGATCATATTAGAAACACCATCATGTAGCCAACATACTCTTGGATTGAGATCAAAATCCCCATTGATCCATCTCTTCCTTAACTCATTCACACACCATATGAATTCCTCCTGAATTCTTATGCTTGAATATCAATGCTTTTTTAGATAAAATTAAATTGATTCTAGAATTCTCTTCATCCCTAAAAGAGATACAATACCTCTTAGTTTATTAGTTTCTTCATGGTCTCATATTTACTTGTCTTGATATTTTCTTCATGCCTCTGAACTCAAATCATTAGCTTGCTTGCTCCGTAGGGTTTGATCTGACTTTCTGACCAGTAGAGTAAAAAAAACCGTCTTGATCACCATGATAGCCTTCATCTTATCATCCTCCTGTATAATAAGTTAGGGTACTCCTCATATACGATGTTCTTCTCCAGGGATATCATGACCAAATTATGTTCTAACATCAGTAGGAACATCATCTATGTACTAAAATCATTAATGCAACCTTTGTCATCTTCAAGCCTCAGTATAGCTTCATCAATTGTAGCTACATTATCTTGATCATCAATACCATTTTACTATCATAGATAGAAATAAAATCTCCATAACTATTGTAATAATTATCAATTTCTTGGAACTTATGGCAAAAGCTCCAAGATATAACTCTAATAAGATTTTCCTTTGATCTTCTACCCACTACCCTTTTGCACCAAAGTAATCAATTTCATATCCACTCCTTGGATTCAAGAATTAGAACAACCAATTGCCACATATTGGTTAACTCATCTTCCATTTGAGCTTCAAGGACCTTCTGATTTGTCGATGAATCTTGATTTTCAAGTTACATATTCTACCCACTTCAATAGTAAGATGTCTAAGATACTCCAAGACGAGAACATGCACTATGTCCCACTCTATCAGCTCTTGAAATCTTAATGCTAAGATCCTTCTTGAAGTAACACTAGCTTCCATTCTTGAGATGATAAATTGAGTCCAAGAAGATAATGCCAGATGATATCAGAACCTCGGACAAGACATTTAGTTGATGATCCAACTCCTTCAGTTTTTTCCTTGATACGTTTCAGGTTATCATGTTACCTTGATAACACTTCAATCCTAACAGAACAAAAGTTCCATGCTCTCATATACTTGATTAAACCATCAAGTTTGAGTAAAAAACCTCCATTCTGCATTGTAGCACCATACTGACTATCAATTATCCTTAAGAAGAGACTTCCTAACCTCTTCAGGCATGATGATCGTGAGCCATGACGTCTTTACTCCTTAGATCAAAGAAAAATTGAGCCAAGTAGTATCCTCTAATTGAGTGATGATCTGAACTTTCCTTCTGAGTGTCTTCATTAAGCATAACTGATTCTATTACAGAACCTCTACGGATGAATTGCAAGCCTTTGCTCTTTATGTAGGAAGAAAATTACCAACACCTTAGGTCAACTTCCTAGGGCTTGGTTTCTTGAGTATGTGAAAATCCTTCCCTTTGAGGACTCACTCCTTGAGTCCTTAGGGTTTTTCACACACTGGCTTGAGTAGTTGTTTCAACATCTGATTAAACACCTGTCACTCTGAAGTCTTCTATGATGGTCTTGGTTGTACTCATCCTCTAGGTTATAGCAAGAGTTGTTGTACCTCCTGACGACCCCTCTATTCATCAGTTTCCACAAGCTCCCGGTGAAAGGATAATCAATTAAATACATGTGACTTTCACAAATAGCAATTGATCTTAAATCCTTATCCAGTAACCTTTGATGGTAAATCAGTTTCTTCCTCTCCAATGTTGAGACATCAAAACTGGCATCCTTGACTCCATTTGCATTTAGTTGACCATCTTGTCTTTATCTTCAATAAAGGTCTCCCTCAACTACATTGAAGTCTTCTTGCAGACACGATCAATCTTCAGGTTGAACAAGAATCACTCCCTTGCAAGATATGGATGATGAAAATAAATCACCTCTACTTTCTTCAGGTTGATACTCTCCACCCTTTTTACCAGAAGAGAACCAGAAGCCTTTAGAACACCATCTTTAGAATGAGCATCAGATCAAGATAATATGCTGTCAATCATGACTATCAATGCCTTTATGAGTAGACTTGAGATAAATCTCAAGTATCTTTGACATCTTCCTTCATGATCATGTTGTTTACCCAATTCATGGACTAGGAATTGTAAAACAAGAACTCAACTCGTCTTCCTCCAATATGACTTCAAGATGCATGACATAATCTCCCTTCAAGAATAAAGATATCACTACCAACCATCAACCATCCTCTTTATTCCTTTGTACAAGCCTTAAGAATGGTTAGGGTGTATATGATGTTGATATCTTCAAGAGTACAAGCTAGATTAAGAATAGATTTCAGCATATATTCTCTCTGGACAACAATCATATTCATCTATTCCCAAGAATATGTCTTCATCATCATAGATACGAAATCTCCAAGAATTCTTCCTATCATAACCATGATCAGCGGAAAACCAACTAACAACATCAACAATCTTCATACAAGATGTCACCACATCTTCTTAGACATAATCAACGAACACCAGTAGTAGCAGAATAATTTATAGAAGATTTGAACAACCATCGTGTTGTTCCCTTTGACCTAGAACACTCATCTCATTCATCAATACCATCCAAGTATATCAGAAAAATGGATCATAATAACTCATCTTATTTAACACCATAAAGTATCTCCTAAAGATCTCATCCAAAAGCAGACAGATGTCTGCTCTAATACCAAATGAAAGTCCGGTACACATATCCCAAATGTCTTAACCACTTGTCGAGACATTGATCTCTACTATGAGTTAAACAAGGTTTAGACGCACATACTATTATTCACTAATATCAGCACAAAAGCATGTTAGATGTCCCAACATCTTTCTCGACATGTTTGTGCAGTCAGTATAATAGCATAGTTGTATAATTTCAAAATGCTAAAACACCATGATTTTTTAACCCAGTTCGGTCAAACTCACCTACTCTGGGGGATCCCAATCCAGGAATATGATTACATTCAAACAATTACATGTCATTTAGAAGCTTGAAGAAGTTGAAAAATGCATTTGGATGAAACATGTTCAAGTATGCAAAGTAAGACATGAATGGCATATGAGATGAATGTAATACTTTAAAGTTAGAGGCATACATTATATGAAATTCAAATTGATGATATGGCATGCCATAAACAAACCAATTAAAATTCAAGAAGAAGCATAGAAGATAAGGGGTGAAATATTAGGTCAAAAAGAGACATGTGAAACAAGTATTGAACATGTACACAAAACAAGCATCAAATTCAAACCAATGATCTATAATTGCCTTCAAAAGTGCTATAATGATCTAAATGTGGCTCAAGAATTCAAATAATTAATCTCATACAATGGAACAAGTGTCTTCTAATGCAAGCAATCAAAGCATGGCAAATAAGTTCACAAAAAGAGGACCTCAAACAAAAGTCATCAAACAATTAGCAAACCATATTCAAAAATCATCAAATTAGGTCTCAAGAGACCACCAATAGGGGCAAACAACGTGTCAAAATATCTTGCAAATATTCATCAAGAAACTCACTCAAACAAGCATTCAATTGCAATTAGGGTTTCACATGATCATGCAAAAAGAATAGTTTCAAAAAGTATGCAAAGATGACCTTAAAAATGTGGAAAAATGTTTTTAGAGGCTTCAAGGTGCCCTTTAAAATATGCAAATAATGAGGATCAAACTATGTATGGATGTTGAGAAATAAAATCAGCAAGCCAAAGTGTCAATGATGTACCATTTGAAAAAGGAAATTCAAACAACAATTAATTCAAATGAAAAATTAATAAAAAATGAAAAATAAAATTTGGAAAATTTTATAAATGTGTAAAGATGATTCATGAATTTTATGAGAATTTTTTAATGCATCTAACTAGTTTTAAGAATTATAAATGAAACAATGCAAATATGTGAAAATAAAATGAAACGACACAAGCCATGGGTGCAATAAGTAAGGAAACCACGTTCAAAATGATCAATGGGCCTAGGGATCGGGTTCCAATAATAAATCCAATCCAATAAAACCCAATCAGCAAAGTCAAGTTAATTTATGGAATTCAGTCAACCATCAGGCTCAATAATACAAGTTAGATCCATCCAGCCATCCACAGCCAGTCAACAAAATTAGTAAGTATGCCAGAACTACGCTCATGATTGCACACACACACACACACATACACTAGTGTAAACACCCCAAATTTGCCCTCACCCATTCACACCATGGCTTATGATATCCTCATATACATAAGATCAATCATAGCATCTCATATTGCATATTTGCTCCACTGCATTGGTTCAGAGTCATCTGCATCTAGGGTTTGTGATCTGAGCAATCCAAGAGCCACTTGAGCCCCTCCAAAGGTCATCAATCACTTCAAAGGGGTCCATGTATGTTCAATCATCATATTATATCCTCTCAAAGTCAAGAATGTTAAAAAATCACAAGAACTGAGAATGGCATGGAAGCAGAGCCAGGTTTGACTGCACAGTTGACCTAGAATTAGGGTTTTGGTTTCAGAGGCCATAACTCCAAATTTTTTGGTCATTCTTGTTTCTATTGGTCTCTATATGGGATATGGATCATGCATATCAATTTTCATGAAGAAATTCAATGGGGGAAGGCATCTGATCAAGAGTTGACTTTTTGAGCAAATCAGTGTAAAATCAGGGCATCTGAGGCCCCCAATGACCCAACCAAAGGGTATTCTTCATCATTTTGATCATGTATGATCTTTATTTGATCATAGAAGATGTTAGAAGTTCACAAATTTGAAGAATTTCAAGCCATTTGCAAAGTTGACTTTTTGGGAAGGTTGACTTATAATGAAAATTGCCATTTTGGGAAACTTTTTCAACCCTTGCTTTTTGATTCAAAGATGTTTCAAATGGGAAAATTTTGGTCATGAAATTTGTAGAATGGATCATTCCCTTTTCAAAAAGTACAAGAACTCATTCTAATTCATTTTGGATCAAAAGTTATGGCTTGTCAAAGTTGGGAAAAATCACATAATTTCAAGTTTTCCACCAAAGAGGCAAAGTTTCAAAAACACTTGCCAAGGCAAATTGTGCTATCAAATGGACTTATAAACTTCATACAAACATGAACCAATGTCCAAAGATCAGAATTCACCAAGAGTTTGCTCATTTTTGTGACTTGTGGGGCAAGAAACTTCAAAAGGGCCAAAGATGAACCAAGTTGCAAAACCTCACTCAAACCCTAATCCACTTGCTTGCTGACTTCAGAATTGATCCTAGGGCTCTCCACACTTCTTGCTGCACAGGACACCCCTCTTGTCCTTGGCTAGCTATGAGCCCATACCTCTCTTACACAAAGTTTGACATTTTGGCCAAAGACCCATACCAATCACAATAGGGCACACCAACTCCTCTGACCTCTCTAGTTGTGATAAGTGGACCAAAGCCAGCATAACACACCACACAACTCATACTGAAAGACACTCCAAGCCATAGTTATCAAAATTTCTCCAACTTGCAAAACCATTCGAAAATGACTCCACAAGCATCAAACACACAAACAAACTTCACCATTGATCTCAACATGCCTCACTGATCACAAACCAACCATTAAAATAGCCTGAAACTCACTGAAATCAAAACACGATTTCCTTCCCCCCTTGAACAGAACTCTGCCAATCTCGCAAACTAGCCATCCTCAAAGCTTCCTAAGCTTCATTTCATCATCAGAGGATTCAAAGGAGTGGATTTGCAGCAAAGGAAAGGCCAGAAAGCCCAGAACCAGGAGGTTCCATCTCAGGTAACCATCTCAAACATTTTTCCAGAACTTGCGTTTTAAGTTATAAACTGATTCTATGTGGTGTGCTGATCATTTTGAGCTTTGAACCTTTGAAAATGGTTGCGTGTGTAGGATGTATTTGATCTCTGAAATTTTTGTGTGTTTTCCGTTTTGATTCATTTCTCTTGATTCAGTGGAAATAAATGGATTTTGGGGTGGGGTTTAGGTTTAATGATGTTCAATGAGTGATTCTGGAGAGATTTGAGAGGTTTCATGGCGTATTGAGAGAGATTGAAAGAGGAGCTCGTCGGAGAAGATGACCGGAACACTGTTCCGGTCACCTGAATTTGTTTAGGGTTCAGATTAGGGCACTAATCATAATTAGGGGAATTTAAATGCTGGCCGTCCATATGCGTGCCTAGTCAATTCGCGCGCGTCCCAGTTTGAATCCTGGCCATTTGATCTGTTGACTTTCTCATTTTTCAGTTTAAATTCATTTTATTTTTATTTGTTTCATATTTATTTTGCACAAATTAATAAAAATAGTAAAAATCATTGAAAAATTCTGAAAATTTTTATCAAACCTTTTATTAATTTTCAGAAACCAAAAATATTTTTATTTTTATTTTTTGCATAAAAAATTATTTTTAAATCATTTAAGAGTTTATTTTTAATTAATTAATGAAAATTAATTAATTAAAAATACTTTTAGGTATTTAAAAATCACAAAAAAATTCATGTAACCTTTAAAAACATTTAGAAACATTGTCCAACCCTCAAACCAAATTTATTTTTTGTTCTTGATGCCTTTTGATCATTTTAAATGGAATTAATTTCACTTCAAGGCATTATTTTGATTCAAACTTCAAAAATTCATTTCTTCCTAACCATTGAGAGTTGGACAATGATTCTTTTTGCATTGCATCTTGCATAACATGTAGTTTATAGGATTAAATTGACATGAATTGATCTTGAATTTTCAATTTGTTTTGCATTTTCCTTGGCAAGGTACCTTAAAACCCTAGCAATCTTAGGAAATTCATAACTCTCACTAGGTTAAGAGTTGGGTCCCCTCCTTTGGGAAGTGAGTTTGTATAGGTCTAAGGTTCCTTTGATTGCATTTTCAATTTTTTATCATGATGTTTGCTTCTGGTTTTGGATTTTGTTTTGTGTGTTGATCATAAACCCTAATTCATGCCTTCCTTTACATCCATTTTCCATTTGTTTGCATACCATGACTTGCCAGGACATTTTGTGCTTCCATTTGATTCATGACACATCCTAAGACATATTAGAATCATGTTTGATCATTGCATCTTTCATTTTCCATGTTATATGTCTTTTGCATTTCATAACTTTTCATGTACATCCATGGTTCAAAACATGCTTCTCTTGCATCCATATTCTTGTATGATCATTCTAATGCCTTGCCTCATGTTTGAATCATCTCTTAGAATCATTAACATCATACTCATGCTTCTGTATTTGGTTTGCATCATCACATTTCATCTCATTTGAATTACATTTCATTTCTTATGCTAACTTTTCAGGTGGTAAGTTGTTTTGAGAAGTGGATTTGCCTTCACTTCTCACAATCTCTTTTCATCTTCTTATGCATCATTGCTGAATTTTATCTTGTGCTTTGGATTGGGCTTGCTCATTCTTGTCCATCTTACTTTGTTTCTTCAAGCAACTTGTCTTCTTAAGTGAAGCAAGTTGTTTTGCTTCTCCTTTCTTCTTCTCCTTTCATCTGCTTCTCTCCTTGATGGCTCTTTGAAGTTTCTTTCTCTCTTAAGCCTCACAAACCCTAGGAATGACCAAGCATGATAACAATTAGGGTTTGATTAGTCCCCCACTTAGCTTTTACCTTTGTGTCTCTTTGAGTCTTCTCTTCCCATCTCATAATCAGGGACTAAACCTTAAAGGTTTTAAGGCTTTGTGATTAAGCTTATGCCTGCATCCTTCTATTAGGATGGAGTGTATAACTTTAATCCTAAGTGTTAAACCCTTAATGTGTTTAACTCCTTTAATCAATCCATTTAATAATCACTAAGACATCAGGCTTGTAACTTGGGCCTTGCATTAGGGTTCTAATTCTTCCTTAATTGGTTAAGAAGGACTAACCCTAGTGTTAATGGACAAGTCCTCCTCAAGTTGTCTTACAAATCATAAAAATCACTTCTTCATCATATCATTAACTAAAATCTACTTAATAAAGGCTTTGTTTTGTCATGAGTTTAATCCCTAATCATGGATTAAGTTGAGGAGTTTTCCTCAGCTTAAACATTCTCATCTATTATCCTTCTATTAGGATGGTGTAATGAGTCTGTTTAATCCCTGATTATGGCTTAATCTCATTACTTAACACTAAACAAAAACTACAAAAACATCTAAATAATCACAAGTAAGTTAATGATCTTAATCCTACATCAATGGTGATTAAGTGTGAGATGCTGACTTCACACTTAAGGTATTCTCATTACCCCTAATCAGAGGGAAGATGTGATGAGTTTACTAACCCCTTGGTTTAGGCTTAAGCTCATTAACTTATGACAAACTTTCAAAAGCAATAAAAGACTGAAAACTCAAAAACAAACAATAATCGTCTCCTCCGGGATTCTTTTCTCATCTCCTTCACTCATAAACGAGAACTTGCTTCTTCCGTCTAATGCAAGACAGTTTGCACCTGAGCCAGACAGGTCATACACTTGAGCATAGACAAGTAAGTAGTTCATCAGGTCAATTCATCTTTCAGTCTCTTTGGGTCGAACTACGGTGTTCTGACTTCCTCATTGCATGAGAGGATACGTAGGCATAACTTAACAGTTATCGAACAAAAGTATCTGTATATTCCCCCTCTTTCTAGCCTTATACTTTAAGCCTCATGATCTTGAGCATTTCATTCTTGTTCTTACACTGACACTTCATTTATACACTTCACATTCCTTTTACACTAACACCTGCACATCCTCGTCCAGCTCTTTTACACACAGTCTGCACTAACACTACCCCTTTAAAACACAAATATTTTAAGCGTGGATCCCGTCGAGTACGACAGACAATCTGGGTGCTAATACCTTCCCAGGTTGTAACCAACCCCCTTTCTCAGTCTCTCTGGTTCGCAACCGTCTTATCCATATCTTTCTAGGTCTATGCAACATTACCTTTCCTCCGGGATAAAAATGCCCAGCTAGCGACTCTTTTCTTTTCTTGTGAGTTCACTCCTGTGTGTTCTCACATCCTCTTTTCGCCGACCGTTCGCGTCTGTACCCCTATTGGCCCCGGTTGTCATCAGGTGGGAGCGACAGCTTAGCGACTCTGCTGGGGACCCTTATACTGTAACCAGGGCTTCTGGTTCTTTTTGTGGGTTCCTCCTAGCGCTTGTTTGATTTGTGTTTACTGGGGTGTTATGTGCTATTTTTTTTGTATATGTTATTTATTGCTTTATGTACAGTTTTGTTTATTGCTTTCTTTATAGCTTTATATACATCATACTGTCATACTGTTCTGGCTGGATCTGTTTTTTCTGCCTTGGTGGGTGGGGTTCTACTGAGAGTTTAAGGTTCTATACCTGGGACCTGAGTGACACCTAGGCTAGAGTGGTTCATGTTCTTTCCCATTCCATTTCGGTCTGGTGCGGGAATATGAAACACGGTTCAGATATGGGTTTCTTCTTGAGAACTCTGTGCTACAGATCTCCTGTAGTGCTAGGGCTATCTGGGAAGCCTGCTAAGTCTGGATGACCTTTATTATGACCTTCAGAAACTGAGGTGAATTAGAGGAGGATCTTTTATTGTTATCGTAAACATTGTACCCCCGGGTTAGAAGTGTTTACACTTCTCATAACTGATCCAAGTCTGAGGATCCTTGTTTTAGAACACCACCTGTGAGGGGGTTGGGCTGTTTACAGGTTTGCAGGAACCCTTGGCCACATCATACCCTAATACTTTTTGTGTTTAAGAATGCTTCACTTTGGACAGTTCTTGTGATTTAACCCTGGACATGTGACTCTTTATTTGAGTCCCCCACCCTGGTTACTGGACTTTTGAACCTCCATCTGGACTTCTTAAACATACATGGACCTTTTATATCAAGACAGTAATCAGATCCAGCTTGATCACAAACCCTTGCATATCATTTGCATACATCATCATTGCATCATTTAACATTTGCTTATTTGTTTTCAGGGTATCCACATTTCATTTGGCTTGGTTTTGACCCCTTCACCTACATAGACCCTTGTTCATCAGCTATCTGCTTCAACCATCTTCATCAGTTTCCTGCTTCAGCTACTGTTATCACCAGTCTCAGCCTGTCAGTGGCTCATCACCAG
This sequence comes from Lathyrus aphaca, assembly GCA_963966055.1. Taxonomy (NCBI): domain Eukaryota; kingdom Viridiplantae; phylum Streptophyta; class Magnoliopsida; order Fabales; family Fabaceae; genus Lathyrus; species Lathyrus aphaca. The sequence continues at coordinate 68,602,678 of OZ014520.1, forward strand.
TATCAGTCTTCATCATCAGCATCTGTTCTCAGCTCTTCATCAGCAATCATGGAACCCAAGAAGAGCAACATCTCATATCATTTCTTTGAGCCTGTGCTGGCTGGCATCAGGAAGGTCCAGGCACTCATTACTCCAGACCATATCCCATTATTCAGAGAACATTATGGAAGCATCCTTGATATGGTTATGGACTTGGACCCTTCCCAGAGGAGTTTGATTCACACTTGCCTGCAGTTCTATGATCCTCCTTTGACATGCTTCACTTTCCAGAATTTTCTGTTGGGACCCCTGTTGGAGGAGTTTTCATCACTAGTTGGAGTGCCTATCAGGGGTGGTATCCCCTTCAACCCAGAGATGGCTTTTCCTAGCAATGAAGAAGTGGCAAAGGCACTGTATTGGGAGCCTATTCTGATTGAGCAGAACATGACTACAAAGGCTGGAATTCCTGGCCTACACTTGGACTTTCTAACTTCTCAGGCCATCCTAAAGGCCTCCTTGGGAGAATGGAAGGCAGTTTGTGCATTGTTAGCCCTCAGTATATATGGGGTTATACTTTTTGCAGATGAGCTCAAGTTTATCAGCAAGAATGCTATTCATCTCTTCCTTTTGAGGAACCCAGTGCCCACCTTGCTGGGAGACTTCTATTATTCTATTCACCAAAGGAATGAGAAGCAGAGAGGGAGATTGGTGAGATGCTGTGCTCCTCTATTTCATACCTGGCTGCTCAAACACTTACCCAAAACTGATGCCTTCCTGAACCCTCACCAACAGAAGAACTGGGCTAGAAGACTTACTGCTTTGACCTCAGGTGACATCAGATGGTGCACCCAGAGCACCAAAGGCAAGGACATAATTACTAGTTGTGGGCAGTTCCCCAATGTACCTCTGATATGAGTGAAGGGTTGCATCAACTACAACCCTTTGCTATTCAAAAGACAGTTGGGCTATGCTTTGGTCCACCCTCCAAGAGTGCAAGACTTGGCTGAAACCCTTTATTGTGAAATAAAGCCTCATCTAGCTGTTGTCAGACAAGCATCCTGGGCTTGGGACAACATCCAGACCAAAGGGATGGCCATTCTTGGAAGATGCAATAATGTGGCCTCAGCTCAGCATTATGAATGGTCTCATGCTAGGGCTCAAACTTCTGGGATGCCTTTCACCATTGAGGATGCACCTGGACCATCCACAGCACCCCCTCCAGCTACTGTCAGCCTAGAGGAATTTGAGAAACTGAAAGAGAGGAATGAGAATCTGACTCAAGCTCTGCAGAAGACCCTCTGGGAGAGGAGTGATGGTCGTCTAGACATTGAGAGGTTGGAAAAGCTAAAGGTGGAACATCTAGCCAGGATTGAGAAATCAGAGGACTATATCAAGAAATCAAGAGCTGGAGAGCAGATTTTGAAGAATGCCTGTAAAGAGGCCCAGTTTCAGAAGGCTAGGACTGATCTTTATCAGGCCAGGATTGAGCAGTTAGAGGCCATCGAGAAGAAACAACAGGAGGCTCTGCTAGCAGCCCAGAAGGAAATCTCAAAATTGAAGCTTAGGGCTGGTGTGAAGAGGTCAAAGGACCAAGACAGGCACAAGAAGCTGACTACTGCTATTACCACCAGGAACCTTCTTATCAGAAGCATTACAGAGCACCCGGCTGGTCCTGTAACTGAAGCACTTTTGAAGGAAGTTAAGGAGGATGAATTTGGCTTAGATGTTTGACTTATTTGCTTGTTGTTGTTTCCATTTCATGTACTTTTCTTTTTGTGTGTTGTATTTTGGTCCCTCAGGGGCATATGTTGTAAAAACAAACTATGTATGATTCACCATTTGTAATATATTTGTTAGTTTGAGTTCTCTTTCTCTCAAGCAACATCAAAGCATCTTCCTCAGGGTCTGGAAAGGTCAAAACCAAGTGCCAAGCCGGATACCTTGGAAACAAATAAGCATACTGCATTGCATACTAACTTTTGTTTTGTTTTGTAGGGTTTTGTTTTGTTTGTTACTAACTCTGTTGTGATTCAGGAATTATTGCTCGCCGTCGGGTGTTCCCTCTCAACCGTCCACACAGATATCCTACTCGCAACAATCTTCCTGGTATCCAGATGGACCAAGTACAGCAAGAGCTGACAGAGGTCAGAACCCAGATGGTTAACGAAAGGCTGGAGATGAGAAACCAAATGACCCAGTTCATGGAAGTAATGAATGGCTTGGCTCAAAGCCAAGAAAGATTAAGGGCATTGGTAGAAAGGCAGACCCCAGAAGAACCCCATCTAGGGACTGGAGGAACGAGTAACAATGAGAGGGTTCAGCCTCATGTTAATCCACCAGTGTATGAGCCTCATCTTCATCCAGAGATCAACATCCCTACTAATGTACAAGGAAATGCTACTGCAGGCAGAATCTTACAAGAAGACCCCCAGGAAGAACAGTTCACTGTGATGGGAGCTAGGGATGAAGTCTATGATAGGAGGCTTGATGAAATTGCTGAGAAATTGAGATCTCTGGAGTCTCAAAACTCCTTGGGTTTTGATGTCATGGACATGGGGTTAGTGGATGGGGTAAGGATTCCTCACAAGTTTAAACCCCCGTGCTTCGAGAAGTACAACGGAACTTCCTGTCCACGAACTCACTTGCAGTATTTTCTGGGAAGACTTAAGGCATACACCATGGATGAGAAACTGTGGATGTTTTACTTTGAAGATAGCTTGACTGGAGCTTCAAGGGAGTGGTACTTTCACTTGACCAGAGCTACTATCAGGTGCTGGAAAGACCTAGCTGAAGCTTTTATCAGGCAGTACCAATACAATCTGGACATGGCTCCTAACAGAACCCTTCTGATGGGAATGTCTCAGTCATCCAGAGAAAGCTTCAGGAAATATGCCCAGAGGTGGAGACAGCTTGCTACTGCTGTTCAGCCACCCATGTCGGAAAGAGAAATGGCCGACATGTTCATGAACACTCTACAAGGAACATATATTGATAGGCTAGCTGCCTTTTCTTCCACCAGTTTCGCTGACATAGTTATAGCTGGGGAAAGGATTGAAAGCCTTTTGAAAATGGGTAAAATTTCTGATAATGGTGCAAGCTCATCCAGTAATCCCAGGAAGCCTTTTGTGGGACCAAGAAGAACCAGTGAGGCAAATGCCATTCATGCCACCAGGGGCAGACCTCAGTATGTCCATAGATCAGTAGCAGTTGTCACTATTCCAGCTCCGATTCCTCAGCAACCAGCATATCAACCACAACAATAATCACATTATCAGCAACAAATTCAGTATCCGCCGCAAAGAAACTACAACAACAACAACAACAACAGCAGTCAACAGCAAAGACCCTTTCAACAAAGACCATCACAGGCAAATAGGGTGATTGACCCTATCCCTATGCCTTATGCCGCTTTATTGCCACAACTCCTGAAACTCAACCTGGTTGAGCTAAGGACATTAGCACCTCCAGATCCTGCCAGTCTTACAAGAAACTACGATGTCAACGCCAGATGTGCTTTCCACTCCAATGCACCTGGCCACAGTACGGAGAAATGCAGGGCTTTACAAATGAAGGTACAAGATCTGGTGGATTCCAAGGCCCTCAACTTTGCACCCCCGCCAAATGTCAACAAGAATCCCATGCCCAATCATGGAGGACCAAGAATTAATGCTATTGAGGAAGACAAGCCATCTTTCTTAATCACCAGTGTTGGGCAGATTCGGACACCTCTGGTAGAAATTAAAGCTCAGCTTCTAGGATGCCAGATGTTCCCTGGGTGTGAGCTCGGTTGTGGTTATTGCAACATTTCGGTCAACGGGTGTGATAACTTGAGAAGCGGCATAGATGGTCTTATCAAAAGTGGTATACTTCAGATCACAACATCAGCTCCTACAAATCCAGCAATCTCTTTGACAACAATTCCTGAGTCTCCTACAACTGCAACAACAATCATTCCAACAAATTCATCAATATCATCAACAATGGCTCCATCCATCACTTCATCAAATCAGATGTCAACAACCATTTCTTCTACAACATCAGCACCCCTTTATTCAGCAGAATCTTCTACAACGCCAACAGAAATTGATGAAGATATCTCAGCAGTCACCATTTACTATGATCCAGCATATGTTCCTCCAAACAACAAATTTCAACAACAAACAGTGGCACCTCCTGCCAGGTCACCAGTCACCATCTACTACGATCCGCACACCATTTCAGCACCCCCCTCTGCAGCAGTCAGTCCAGTTACCATCACGGTGCCTGGACCAATTCCATATGAAAGCAGTAATGCCATCCCTTGGCATTATGGATCTGATCTTTACTGCAACGGGGAGAAAATCACTTTGGACTCTTCAACTTCTTCTCCACAGATTGATAATGTTGGGGGAGGCGGAGGCTTCACCAGAAGCGGACGCCTTTTTGCCTCACAAACTCAAAAACCTAATGCTGAAGCAGAAGCTGCTGCCAAAGCAAAAGGAAAGAGTGTGGTACCTGAAGAACCAATTATCAAAGAAAATCAGAAGACATCTTTTGAACAAGATGTAGACGAGTTTATGAGGATTATAAAGAGAAGTGACTACAAGGTGGTGGATCAGCTTCACCAAACTCCCTTAAAGATCTCCATATTATCCCTGCTGATGTGTTCTGAAGCTCACCGGAATGCATTATTAAAAGTCCTGCACGGAGCATACGTGCCAGAGGAGATCACAGTTAATCAGCTAGAAACCATGGTAGCAAATGTCAACACCATCCATGGATTGGGTTTCACCAATGCTGATCTGACAATTGAGGGATGTAACCACAACAAGGCTTTACACATCACTCTAGAATGCAAGGGTGCTGTTCTATCCCATGTACTGGTGGACACTGGGTCATCACTCAATGTTCTACCAAAGAAAGCCTTAGTGAAGCTGGAGTATGATGGCTTGGCATTACGTCCGAGTAATTTGGTGGTGAGAGCCTTTGATGGCTCTAAAAGATCAGTGCTAGGGGAGATTGATCTGCCTGTGATGATTGGCCCGCAGACCTTCAAAATTACCTTCTATGTGATGGACATTCAGCCGGCCTACAGTTGTTTGTTGGGTAGACCTTGGATCCATGCCGCTGGCGCAGTTACGTCTACCCTTCACCAGAAGCTGAAATTCGAGTGGGAGGGTCAAATCATCACCATCTGTGGGGAAGAGGACATTTTTGTTAGCCATCTGGCTACGTACAAATACATTGAAATGGACGGAGAAATTCATGAAACCATGAGCCAGGGATTTGAGGCCCTGAACATTAATGAAGCATCTGCTGTACTGGGAACCTCCATGACGTCTTATCAGCAAGCCATGAAGGTTGTTGAAGAGGGAACTGCCCAAGGCTGGGGCAAGTTGTTGTCCGTGGAGAAGAAGGAGGACAGATTTGGGTTAGGTTACAAACCAACTCAACAAGATCAATCAGAGGCTGCTAAGAAGCCCAACTTTGTCAGTGGGGGGATGCTCACCCCGGATGCAGTGAACAACTTGGAAGATGAGTCAGAAGATGAACGCAACCTGGAAAGCTGGATACGTCCAAGGATCCCGGGGAGCCATATCTCAAACTAGTCTTCCCAGGAAATTATAAGGGTTACTCCTGCAGAGTAATTATTATTTCCTGTATATTTTAAGCATGCATCAAGTCTTGCATCTTGCCCAAGATGTCAAGACTCATTTTGTAATCGGGCCATCTTGTAATTTTGTGCAAACAGATCAATCAATGAATATCAGACATCTTTTGCAAATGAGTCTTTTTCTTTTTCCGCTCACTGTTTTTCATTTTTCTTTTTGTACAAAAATAAAATGGCAATGTTTTCAAAATGATAACTTTACTTCACTTTTTCTAAACAAAGATTAAAATCGATCACTAAAATGAACAATCTAAACCCTTGCAGAGAGTGCCTTTCAGACTGCACCGACAACAGCACAGCTATGGCTTCGTATGACTTTGACAATCCAATCAATCAAGCTGATGAAGGGGTTGAAGAAGATTATGAGCTTCCTGAAGAGCTAGCCAGGTTGTTAAGGCAAGAGGAGAAGGTTATCACTCCTCATCAGGAGGAGGTTGAAACGGTTAATCTTGGTACGGAAGAAGACGTGAAAGAGGTTAAAATCGGGGCCTACTTACAAGACTTAGTGAAGAAACAACTGATTGACCTGCTTCGTGAATATGTGGATGTGTTTGCTTGGTCTTATCAGGATATGCCAGGGTTGGACACCGATATTGTTATGCACAAGCTGCCTTTAAGAGAAGATTGCCCACCGGTTAAACAGAAGCTACGCCGTACTTGCCCAGACATGGCAATGAAGATCAAAGAAGAGGTACAAAAGCAGTGGGACGCCGGGTTCCTTGCTGTAACTAGCTATCCACCGTGGGTTGCTAATATAGTACCTGTGCCTAAGAAAGACGGCAAAGTAAGGATGTGTGTGGACTACCGGGATCTGAACAGAGCCAGCCCAAAAGATGATTTCCCTTTACCTCACATTGACGTATTGGTTGATAATACGGCTCAGTTCTCGGTATTCTCCTTCATGGACGGATTTTCAAGATACAATCAGATCAAAATGTCACCTGAAGACATGGAGAAGACAACTTTCATCACATCCTGGGGCACGTTCTGTTACAAGGTGATGCCATTCGGACTGAAGAATGCTGGTGCAACCTATCAACGGGCTATGGTAACACTATTCCACGATATGATCCATAAAGAAATCGAATGTTATGTGGATGACATGATTTCCAAGTCCCTCACAGAAGAAGACCACCAGGTAAATCTGTTGAAGTTATTCAAGCGTCTGAGGAAGTACCAACTGAAATTGAACCCCAACAAGTGCACATTCGGGGTGCGATCTGGTAAGCTGCTGGGCTTTATTGTGAGCGAGAAAGGGATTGAAGTTGACCCTGATATAGTCAAAGCCATTCAAGAAATGCCTGCACCGAAAACTGAGAAAGAAGTTCGGGGGTTCCTAGGTAGATTGAACTACATCTCAAGGTTCATATCTCACCTTACAGCAACCTGTGAACCTCTGTTCAAGCTGTTGAGAAAAGAACAAACGGTCAGGTGGAACGAAGACTGCCAGAGGGCTTTTGACAAAATCAAGGAGTACTTGCAAGAACCTCCAATCCTTATGCCTCCAGTTGAAGGAAGACCTCTAATCATGTACTTGACAGTATTAGAAGAGTCAATGGGGTGTGTGTTGGGACATCATGACGAGTCTGGTCGAAAAGAGTATGCAATATACTACCTAAGCAAAAAGTTTACCGACTGTGAACAACGTTATTCACTGCTCGAGAAAACTTGCTGTGCTTTAGCGTGGGCTGCTCGCCGACTAAGGCAGTATATGTTGACCCACACTACCTTATTGATCTCAAAGATGGACCCAGTTAAGTACATTTTTGAGAAGCCATCACTTACCGGACGGGTTGCAAGATGGCAAATGATCCTCACGGAATATGACATCCAGTACACATCTCAGAAAGCCATCAAGGGCAGTGTACTATCTGATTATCTTGCTGAGCAACCTATTGATGATTACCAGCCTATGAGATTTGACTTCCCTGATGAAGACATCATGTTCATAAAAGCAAAAGATCATGAAGAGCCTGTTCACACTGAAGGGCCTGACCCAGAAGAAGAATGGACTATGATGTTTGATGGGGCTGTTAACATGAATGTTCGTGGTGTTGGTGCAGTACTCATTACACCTAAAGGAGTTCACATGCCTTTCTCGGCAAAACTCACCTTTAACTGCACTAACAACGAAGCTGAATACGAAACTTGTATTATGGGTCTTGAGGAAGCCATTGACCTCAGGATCAAAACTTTGACTGTATTCAGAGATTCAGCTCTGGTAATTAATCAAACCAACAGCAAATGGTACACCCACCAGGATCATCTGATACCTTACAGGGATTATACAAGAAGGTTATTGACTTTCTTTACAACAGTCAAGCTTGAGTATATCCCTCGAGATGAAAATCAGTTTGCAGATGCTCTTGCCACCATTTCATCCATGATCAAAGTTCAAGCTTCCAACTTTGTGCCTCAGATTTCAGTGTCCAGACTTGACAAACCAGCATATGTGTTCTCAGCAGATATTGTCAAAGATGACAAGCCTTGGTTCCATGACATTAAGTGCTTCTTGGAGGATCAGACATACCCACCTGGGGCATCTTCCAATGATAAGAAGACATTAAGAAGGCTAGCTGGTAGTTTCTTCTTGAATACTGATGGTTCTTTGTACAAGAGAAACTTTGATATGGTACTCCTCAGATGCGTTGATAGGACAGAGGCAGACTTGTTGATGCACGAGGTGCACGAAGGATCTTTTGGTACCCATGCCGGAGGGCATGCAATGGCAAAGAAGTTGCTAAGATCAGGCTATTACTGGATCACAATGGATGCCGACTGTTGTGCTTATGCCAGGAAGTGCCATAAATGCCAGATTTATGCGGATAAGGTGCATGTGCCTCCCAATCCTTTGAATGTGATGTCTTCACCCTGGCCCTTTGCCATGTGGGGCATTGATATGATTGGCAAGATCGAACCGACTGCTTCAAACGGCCACAGATTCATCCTGGTTGCTATTGACTATTTCACCAAGTGGGTTGAAGCAGCTTCCTATGCAAATGTTACAAGGCAAGTGGTAGCCCGATTTCTGAAGAGGGACATCATCTGTCGGTATGGAGTGCCCGAGCGAATCATTACTGATAATGGTTCTAACTTAAACAACAAAATGATGGCAGAGCTGTGCCGGGACTTCAAGATCCAACACCACAATTCTTCTCCTTACAGGCCAAAGATGAATGGCGCTGTTGAGGCAGCAAATAAGAATATCAAGAAGATTGTGCAGAAGATGGTAGTTACCTACAAAGACTGGCATGAAATGCTACCATTTGCCTTGCATGGGTACCGTACGTCAATCAGAACATCCACTGGGGCAACACTGTATCAGCTTGTTTATGGTATGGAGGCAATCCTGCATGTTGAAGTTGAATTACCCTCCCTACGGGTATTAATGGATGTTTAGCTGAACGAAGCAGAGTGGGTCCGGTCCCGATATGAACAACTGAGTCTGATTGAAGAAAAGAGATTAGCTGCAATCTGTCATGGGCAGTTGTATCAGAAAAGAATGAAGAAAGCCTTCGATCAGAAAGTCAGGCTCCGAGAGTACCAAGTAGGAGATCTTGTGCTGAAAAGACTCCTCCCTCCTCATACAGACCACAGGGGCAAGTGGACTCCGAACTATGAAGGACCATTCGTAGTAAAGAAAGTTTTCTCTGGTGGAGCACTCATGCTCAGTACTATGGATGGCGAAGACTTCCCGTCCCCTGTGAATTCAGATGCAGTTAAAAAATACTTCGCATGAAAATGACCTGCTGGACATAAAAAGAGAATGTAAGTCCAGGCAAAAATAGGGCATCCCGGCGAGTCAAAAACAGAATAAAAGACTCGGGCAAAAGTAAGGGAAAATAAATAAATAAAATGTACACCCGCTGAGTTGAAAAGCCACATTGGACAACTCAGGCAAAAATGGGTATCCCGATGGATCGAAAACCTGAAAGGGCGATCCATGCAAAATAAGGGAATAAGCGAACAACTGCATTCTGAATTCGTCTGTATCACTTACAACTTGGTAAGCTTCGAAAGTTTCGAGCGTCGATCAGAATCAGCCTTCTTCAGAAAGCGAGGCGAGAAGAACGTCGAAAGTCATACGAGTCATAGTAAAGGGAAGCTCCCTAAAGCGTCGTCAACATTGCCAATACCTTTTATTTCTCAATTTGTAACGATCTCTTCATCTTAGGGGATTTGTTTCTTTGACTGTATCTTGCCAATTCAGGGCACATGAATTAATAAAACCAGATTTTTCAGTCACTTTTCGTCTCGTACACTTTATTTTCATTTGCAAAATGTCCGATGCCTTTAAGATACTGATTGCATACATACAGATGCTTATCTTCCAAAAAATACGTGCGTGCAGGAAATATACTTACTCCCGGGAGTGTCTAAACTCCTATGATGGAATTCGGTAAGGGATACCTCGGGATTACTTGTGCGTTTCTCTATCTTTTCAGGATTGCAGGTACTCAAAGCACAACATGGGGCATGAAAGCTTCACCCCAGCAAGATGGCAAGTCAATATATGCTCAGTCTATCTCCCAATTAGCACCGGAGATGTTTTCTCCCCAGCTGAGTTGTCCAGTGTCATCCTCAGTAGGACCCCTACAGAAATCTCCGGGAAGACCTTTCCATGGTCTTTTTTCTTCCCCAGCCGAGTTGCCATTTACTCTTCCTCCACAGCCCAGTGCAAAAGCCAGGGAACCACCTCCCCACAGAGTCTCAACCTCTGCCCAGAAAGGCAACGCCCGAAGAACTCACAACAGAGTGAAGAAAGCTTCTACAAACCCCAGCTGGGTCCCTCATTACAAGGATATGTCTGTCAGTGACCTATATCCCCAAGCAAAGTCCTATATGTCAGATCTACCAATGATCTCATCCCCAGCTGGGATGTTCACTTCAAGCAGATCAACCAGAGATCTTCGTAGCAACGGGACCAGGATCCCAGATCTTTATCTTCGCATAATCATAGCATTCGCATCATATTTTCCCCACAGAGCGTAGCATTTCGTCTATAAACGGAACATTACGGCAAAAATCAAACATATTGCATAATCATAAGCCATGGTCCATATCAAAACACTTGTGAATATTGACAACCCATCAACAATATACATAAGACTCCCCAGATTCCCCGGCAGAGAGCCAAGGCACTTTCCCTAAAGATACGGATGCGTCCTGACACTCGTCCGTGTCATATCCCCAACAGAGAACTAAAGCTAAAGAAAATACCAGATACACCCTCCTTTTGGCACTCGTCCATGTCATCATTCCCCAGTAAAGTCACCCGAGCCTTCTTTACAAGCAGACACTTATATATTACAGATACTTCTCGACACCCGTCTGTGTCATATCCCCAGTAGAAAGCCAAAGCGTCCTCTTTGCACTCACAGATACATACTTATACCACTTCCTTGACACCAGTCCGTGTCACCTTCCCCAGCACAGTTGCCTAAACATTTTGTAAATCATACACTTGTTTATATTACACCTTTCCCTTTTGACACTCGTCCGTGTCGTACTCTCCCCAGCAAGTTAAACACTCTCCTGAACACCACTCATACTTATTACTCCTGTTTCACTCATAAAGATACCCATCCGTACCTTGTATATACCACTCATATCCCCTCAGATTCGACACTCGTCTGTGTTCTTTGTTAACCAGTTGATACTCGTCCGTATCATCATCTCAGAGCATGCGTCAATCGTTTGTTTCTACCTGATACTCGTCCGTATCATAGTCTTAAGGATGCTCGTCCGCATCTTTAATCCATACACGTGTCAAACACTTATGTCTTCTTGGATTTAGACACTCGTCTGTGTCTACTATTCCCCAGAAGAGTCCCCTCATAATCAACACTCGTTCGTGTTCCTTGTTAACCAGTTGATACTCGTCCGTATCATCATCATCTCTGAACACGTGTCAGTATTTGTTTCTACCCGATACTCGTCCGTATCGTAGTCTTAAGGATTCTCGTCCGCATCTTTAATCTATACACAACGTCAAAACACTTATGCCTTTTATTTCTTGGATGTAAACACTCGTCCGTGTTTACTATTCCCCAGTAGGTCGTCAACAAAGCAACCTTTTTTCTATCTGACATTCGTCCTATGTCATGATAAACCTTGAGAGCAGCTGTCCCCTGCTAGGTGATCGTCCTTCACCTCTTGATGATCGTCCTTCATCATTTTATCCGATGGCCGTCCCCATCGATGATCTTGTTATCTGACATTCGTCCTATGTCATGATAAACCTTGAGAGCAGCCGTCCCCTGCTAGGTGATCGTCCTTCACCTCTTGATGATCGTCCTTCATCATGCTCATCCGATGGCCGTCCCCATCGTTGATCTTGCTATCTGGCATTCGTCCTATGTCATGATAAGCCTTGAGAGCAGTTGTCCCCTGCTAGGTGATCGCCCTTCACCTCTTGATGATCGTCCTTCATCATGCTCGTCCGATGGCCGTCCCCATCGTCGACCTTTTATCCGGCATTCGTCCTATGTCGTGATACTTCAGAGCAGCCGTCCCCTGCTAGGTGATCGTCCTTCACCTTTGATGACCGTCCCTCATCATTATTTCATTTATTCTTTAACTCGATGGTCGTCCCCGTCGTGGTCCCTTTTCTTTTTCCTGATGATCGTCCTTCATCAGTTTAGCCCGATGGCCGTCCCCATCGTTGTTTATATTACTTTATGAACCTGATGGCCGTCCCCATCATAATCTCTCATATCCCCAGCTAGTCGGCCGTCCCCGTCTTTGCTTTACTTCCCGCATCCTCCCCAGCATGTCGGCCGTCCCCGTCAGTGCCCTTTTCCCAGCAGTCGTCCTCTGCTCGACGGTCGTCCTCCGTCGCCCGCACTTTATAAATATACTTTATTTTCTTTTACAATCTATATCCCTTTTCTTCTTCATTCTGTGAGTGCAAATTTTGGACTGTCTTTGGTATTCAACCACAAGTTATCTTGTTTGCCTGTTAAGCCGTTGCTTACATCCTGCACAGCTAACTCATGTTTGAATAGGGGCAGCTGTAAACACCCCAAATTTTCCCTCACCCATTCACACCATGGCTTATGATATCCTCATATACATAAGATCAATCATAGCATCTCATATTGCATATTTGCTCCACTGCATTGGTTCAGAGTCATCTGCATCTAGGGTTTGTGATCTGAGCAATCCAAGAGCCACTTGAGCCCCTCCAAAGGTCATCAATCACTTCAAAGGGGTCCATGTATGTTCAATCATCATATTATATCCTCTCAAAGTCAAGAATGTCAAAAAATCACAAGAACTGAGAATGGCATGGAAGCAGAGCCAGGTTTGACTGCACAGTTGACCTAGAATTAGGGTTTTGGTTTTAGAGGCCATAACTCCAAATTTTTTGGTTATTCTTGTTTCTATTGGTCTCTATATGGTATAGGGATCATGCATATCAATTTTCATGAAGAAATTCAATGGGGAAGGCATCTGATCAAGAGTTGACTTTTTGAGCAAGTCAGTGTAAAATCAGGGCATCTGAGGCCCCCAATGACCCAACCAAAGGGTATTCTTCATCATTTTGATCATGTATGATCTTTATTTGATCATATAAGATGTTAGAAGTTCACAAATTTGAAGAATTTCAAGCCATTTGCAAAGTTGACTTTTTGGGAAGGTTGACTTATAATGAAAATTGCCATTTTGGGAAACTTTTTCAACCCTTGCTTTTTGATTCAAAGATGTTTCAAATGGGAAAACTTTGGTCATGAAAGTTGTAGAATGGATCATTCCCTTTTCAAAAAGTACAAGAACTCATTCTAATTCATTTTGGATCAAAAGTTATGGCTTGTCAAAGTTGGGAAAAATCACATAATTTCAAGTTTTCCACCAAAGAGGAAAAGTTGCAAAATCACTTGCCAAGGAAAATTGTGCTATCAAATGGACTTATAAACTTCATACAAACATGAACCAATGTCCAAAGATCAGAATTCACCAAGAGTTTGCTCATTTTTGTGACTTGTGGGGCAAGAAACTTCAAAAGGGCCAAAGATGAACCAAGTTGCAAAACCTCACTCAAACCCTAATCCACTTGCTTGCTGACTTCAGAATTGATCCTAGGGCTCTCCACACTTCTTGCTGCGCAGGACACCCTTCTTGTCCTTGGCTAGCTATGAGCCCATACCTCTCTAAACAAAGTTTGACATTTTGGCCAAAGACCCATACCAATCACAATAGGGCACACCAACTCCTCTGACCTCTCTAGTTGTGATAAGTGGACCAAAGCCAACATAACACACCACACAACTCATGCTGAAAGACACTCCAAGCCATAGTTATCAAAATTTCTCCAACTTGCAAAACCATTCGAAACTGACTCCACAAGCATCAAACACACAAACAAACTTCACCATTGATCTCAACATGCCTCACTGATCACAAACCAACCATTAAAATAGCCTGAAACTCACTGAAATCAAAACACGATTTCCTTCCCCCCTTGAACAGAACTCTGCCAATCTCCTAAACTAGCCATCCTCAAAGCTTCCTAAGCTTCATTTCATCATTAGAGGATTCAAAGGAGTGGATTTGCAGCAAAGGAAAGGCCAGAAAGCCCAGAACCAGGAGGTTCCATCTCAGGTAGCCATCTCAAACATTTTTCCAGAACTTGCGTTTTAAGTTATAAACTGATTCTATGTGGTGTGCTGATCATTTTGAGCTTTGAACCTTTGAAAATGGTTGCGTGTGTAGGATGTATTTGATCTCTGAAATTTTTGTGTGTTTTCCGTTTTGATTCGTTTCTCTTGATTCAGTGGAAATAAATGGATTTTGGGGCGGGATTTAGGTTTAGTGATGTTCAATGAGTGATTATGGAGAGATTTGAGAGGTTTCATGGCGTATTGAGAGAGATTGAAAGAGGAGCTCGTCGGAGAAGATGACCGGAACACTGTTCCGGTCACCTGAATTTGTTTAGGGTTCAGATTAGGGCACTAATCATAATTAGGGGAATTTGAATGCTGGCCGTCCAGATGCGCGCCTAGTCAATTCGCGCGCGTCCCAGTTTGAATCCTGGCCATTTGATCTGTTGACTTTCTCATTTTTCAGTTTAAATTCATTTTATTTTTATTTGTTTCATATTTATTTTGCACAAATTAATAAAAATAGTAAAAATCATTGAAAAATTCAGAAAATTTTTATCAAACCTTTTATTAATTTTCAGAAACCAAAAATATTTTTATTTTTATTTTTTGCATAAAAAATTATTTTTAAATCATTTAAGAGTTTATTTTTAATTAATTAATGAAAATTAATTAATTAAAAATACTTTTAGGTATTTAAAAATCACAAAAAAAAAATCATGTAACCTCTAAAAACATTTAGAAACATTGTCCAACCCTCAAACCAAATTTATTTTTTGTTCTTGATGGCTTTTGATCATTTTCAATGGAATTAATTTCACTTCAAGGCATTATTTTGATTCAAACTTCAAAAATTCATTTCTGCCTAACCATTGAGAGTTGGACAATGATTCTTTTTGCATTGCACCTTGCATAACATGTAGTTTATAGGATTAAATTGAAATGAATTGATCTTGCATTTTCAATTTGTTTTGCATTTTCCTTGGCAAGGTACCTTAAAACCCTAACAATCTTAAGAAATTCATAACTCTCACTAGGTTAAGAGTTGGATCCCCTCCTTTGGGCAGTGAGTTTGTATAGGTCTAAGGTTCCTTTGATTGCATTTTAAATTTTTTATCATGATGTTTGCTTCTGGTTTTGGATTTTGTTTTGTGTGTTGATCATAAACCCTAATTCATGCCTTCCTTTACATCCATTTTCCATTTGTTTGCATACCATGACTTGCCAGGACATTTTGTGCTTCCATTTGATTCATGACACATCCTAAGACATATTAGAATCATGTTTGATCATTGCATCTTTCATTTGCCATGTTATATGTCTTTTGCATTTCATAACTTTTCATGTACATCCATGGTTCAAAACATGCTTCTCTTGCATCCATATGCTTGTATGATCATTCTAATGCCTTGCCTCATGTTTGCATCATCTCTTAGCATCATTAACATCATACTCATGCTTCTGGTTTTGGTTTGCATCATCACATTTCATCTCATTTGCATTACATTTCATTTCTTATGCTAACTTTTCAGGTGGTAAGTTGTTTTGAGAAGTGGATTTGCCTTCACTTCTCACAATCTCTTTTCATCTTCTTATGCATCATTGCTGCATTTTATCTTGTGCTTTGGATTGGTCTTGCTCATTCTTGTCCATCTTACTTTCTTTCTTCAAGCAACTTGTCTTCTTAAGTGAAGCAAGTTGTTTTGCTTCTCCTTTCTTCTTCTCCCTTCATCTGCTTCTCTCCTTGATGGCTCTTTGAAGTTTCTTTCTCTCTTAAGCCTCACAAACCCTAGGAATGACCAAGCATGATAACAATTAGGGTTTGATTAGTCCCCCACTTAGATGTTACCTTTGTGTCTCTTTGAGTCTTCTCTTCTCATCTCATAATCAGGGACTAAACCCTAAAGGTTTTAAGGCTTTGTGATTAAGCTTATGCCTGCATCCTTCTATTAGGATGGAGTGTATAACTTTAATCCTAAGTGTTAAACCCTTAATGTGTTTAACTCCTTTAATCAATCCATTTAATAATCACTAAGACATCAGGCTTGTAACTTGGGCCTTGCATTAGGGTTCTAATTCTTCCTTAATTGGTTAAGAAGGACTAACCCTAGTGTTAATGGACAAGTCCTCCTCAAGTTGTCTTACAAATCATAAAAATCACTTCTTCATCATATCATTAACTAAAATCCACTTAATAAAGGCTTTGTTTTGTCATGAGTTTAATCCCTAATCATGGATTAAGTTGAGGAGTTTTCCTCAGCTTAAACATTCTCATCTATTATCCTTCTATTAGGATGGTGTAATGAGTCTATTTAATCCCTGATTATGGCTTAATCTCATTACTTAACACTAAACAAAAACTACAAAAACATCTAAATAATCACAAGTAGGTTAATGATCTTAATCCTACATCAATGGTGATTAAGTGTGAGATGCTGACTTCACACTTAAGGTATTCTCATTACCCCTAATCAGAGGGAAGATGTGATGAGTTTACTAACCCCTTGGTTTAGGCTTAAGCTCATTAACTTATGACAAACTTTCAAAAGCAATAAAAGACTGAAAACTCAAAAACAAACAATAATCGTCTCCTCCGGGATTCTTTTCTCATCTCCTTCACTCATAAACGAGAACTTGCTTCTTCCGTCTAATGCAAGACAGTTTGCACCTAAGCCAGACAGGTCATACACTTGAGCATAGACAATAAGTAGTTCATCAGGTCAATTCATCTTTCAGTCTCTTTGGGTCGAACTACGGTGTTCTGACTTCCTCATTGCACGAGAGGATACGTAGGCATAACTTAACAGTTATCGAACAAAAGTCTCTATATATTCCCCCTCTTTCTATCCTTATACTTTAAGCCTCATGATCTTGAGCATTTCATTCTTGTTCTTACACTGACACTTCATTTATACACTTCACATTCCTTTTACACTGACACCTGCACATCCTCGTCCAGCTCTTTTACACACAGTCTGCACTGACACTACCCCTTTAAAACATAAATCTTTTAAGCGTGGATCCCGTCGAGTACGACGGACAATCTGGGTGCTAATACCTTCCCAGGTTGTAACCAACCCCCTTTCTCAGTCTCTCTGGTTCGCAACCGTCTTATCCATATCTTTCTAGGTCTATGCAGCATTACCTTTCCTCCGGGATAAAAATGCCCAGCTGGCGACTCTTTTCTTTTCTTGTGAGTTCACTCCTGTGTGTTCTCACATCCTCTTTTCGCCGACCGTTCACGTCTGTACCCCTCTTGGCCCCGGTTGTCATCAGGTGGGAGCGACAACTAGTACACATGTTCAGCCACACACGAATGTTAAAAATGAAAATATAAAAACACGTTATATGCATGTATATTTTAATGGGTTGTCCACACGTACACCATAATATCTTGTGGATCCAATGGCTGAGAGGTTGTCTTCAACCTCCAGCTTCTTCAACAAAAAATGGATGCCGATGTCGGAGCTAGGGCTCCGGTCAACATCAAACTCAAGCAAACCCTAAAACTAACCAGAAATCAAAACTAAGTGCCCAGATCAACTCATTATAACTTCAAGGTCAAGAATATGTCATCCAAAACATCATACCACAAATACACAATGAGAATCAAAGGCAAACAAAGTAGAATTACAAATCTACAATCATACATTATGGCCATAATTCACGTCCAAAATCTAAATTGAAAATAGAATTGCACTCAAGATCAAGCAGAGAACCACATACAAATCAAAAAACCTAGATCTAAGAGTAAAAGTTCTTGACTAACCAAAAGTTTACATTGCTCAAAATCCACCAAGAAAACCAGTAGTAAGCTATGGATCACTTCCTTGAAGCCTCAAATTGCAAAATAAATCCAATTAGAGCTCTGAAATTGCTTGAATCTTGAAGTTTTGTGAAGTGCAATTCAAATTCGGATCTCTTGAAATCTTGGATTCTAGCTTCAAATGAGGATTGATTAAGCTTCCATGAACTTCAATGAGTATGAATGAGCAAGAAAAATGAAGAATGCAGTTGAGAGATGAGAGAATCAAATGAGAGAAGAGAAAATTCAATTTTTGGTGTAACTGAAAAATGGTTCAAGCTCCTCTTGAACTAGGGTTTGTTGAAGCCTTTATATGATCTTATTAGAGCTTAATCAGGGTTAGAGAGTGAGTAGAACTGTGGTTAAAAACTTATGAGAGTTTTTGCAATTTTGCAAATTGAAATGGAACTGAGCTAAACCACGTGCATGAGCCATGAAATTTGTGGGTATTTACTCCACATAATGTGTAATTCATATTGAAAAAGGTTTGGTGGTTTGTGATTAATTAAATAGCAAGTTTTGGACCAATTTGCAAAAATTCAAATTCAAGTGTTTAGGACTTCTTGCATGCTCATGGTGGATGCTTTGATCATGTATCACACTTATTTCATGCCCTGGTCACAATATGATTGATATTGGGCCTTATGATTGCATGGTTTGGATGTTTTGGAATGATTTGCAAAATTGCACTTTATGGAATGCATGAAGAATAGGCTATGAAAGCAAATGATTCAAAGATAAAATTTGTTCCAAATGACTTGTATTCTGATATTGTAAACTGAATTTGGAAATTAGAAGAAAGCATGAACCAATTTGTGGCTTCTTGCAAAAGGTAGAAAACTTGGATGCCTGAAAAACCCTAAAAATAACCTTTTGGTCTTTTGATCATAACTTGAGAACCACAAATACTATGGAGATGACCTAGTACTTTATGAAAAGGGGAAAACATGATTTTCAACTTTCATGTTTACAAATTTTCATTTGGAGCCTTTTTGATGATGAAAGATTGAGTTGAGTTGGTTTGAAAAGTTGTTAAAAATGGAATTTCTCATTACAAGTCATTTTCCAAAAATAGTAACTTTTTCCCTACTTCTTGATTCTTGATGAATGGCTTTAATCCTGAAATTTGAGGACCATATGAAGGTATGATACCTTGAAAATCATGATGAATACCTCTAGGAACCACAATTGACCTTTTGTTCTAGCACAATTTATTTTTACATGCACTACAAGTAACTGAGCAACTTGATGCCTTTCATAATGAATCCTTGAACCAAAATTCAACCCTAGGCCTTATATAACATGTAGATCCCCTTGACAACATGATTGGATCAATAATTTGAATATTTCTTGCTTAGGCTCAAAACCCTAGTTTGGATGCCTTGTGTAGGAGAATGGTCACTAATGAACTTCTTGATAAATTTCTCAACTTGACATGCCTTGAGGCAACAAATGAGACTAACTTGGGTATAAGAAACCCTTGAGACCTCTTTGGAATCCTTTGGCCTTCATTATTTTCTTTGTATGATCAAGATTCTTGAAATCAACTAATCACATGCCCTTGTGCACTATGTATGATATATATGTTTTCTTTTCTTTTGATTTTGATGCAATGCAGTGTATGAGAATGGTATGCCACATGTTATAAAAATGAGAGGGACAATTTTGGGGTGTTACAACTGCCCATATTCAATCAAATGTAGACCTGAATGGATGATAGAAATGGCTTTCAGACGTCCAAGGTATGGAGGGATTGAATGATCGAATTAACCATAAAATTTGTACTTTGTGGGAAATAGAAATATGTCGGGAAGATTTTCATTCTTGTATGACGAAACAAACAAGACAAAACGCAAGTGAGCTTGAAAAAAGACTACCATACTTGGATGATAACTCGAAGGAATGAAACCGGACATGGACGGGAACACAAAGCATTTACCATACTTGGGAGATAAAGCAAACAAGAAACATCGTGAGTGAGCTTGAAAAGAGAATATAATAACTTGGATGATAACTCAAAGATACAAAACCGGACATGGACGGAATCGAAAATTATTTATCCCACTTGGAAGACAAAGCGAATAAGATAGACCGTGATTGAACTTTAAAAGAGACTATCATAATTGAATGATAACTCGAAGGAACGAAACCGTACTTGGACAAAATTGAAAGGCATTTATCCCACTTAGGAGATAAAGCGAACAAGACACGCCGTGAGTGAGCTTGAAAAGAGACTATCATACTTGGATGATAACTCGAAGGAATGAAACTATACTTGGACAAAATCGAAAGGCATTTATCCCACTTGGGAGATAAAGCGAACAAGACACACCGTGAGTGAGCTTGAAAAGAAACTATCATACTTGGATGATAACTCGAAGGAACGAAACCGTACTTGGACAGAATCGAAAGGCATTTATCCCACTTGGGAGATAAAGCAAACAAGAAACACCGTGAGTGAGCTTGAAAAGAGAGTACCATACTTGGATGATAACTCGACTGGGGATTACAAGTATTGACTGGTAAGAGTAACACTGTTGAGAAATGAACTTGGCATTCTTTGCGGGGATACTTCGGTTTGATTGGAAATATAATATTTTGGGTTTTTGTATAAGGTGCCTAAACTAGCTTATGCTTCATATGCATATGTTTGAAATTTTTCCATGGCATAATGCTCCATAATGATGGAAATGCTACGCTTTAGAGGATGCAAATGTAATGATGATTACTAAATGTGAATGCAAGGGTGACCTCCTGATGAGGAAGTAACAGGTATCCCTGGCAAATTTACTGAGGGAAGTCATTGAATTAATTTTATAAATCCCGGCGGGGAATAACATCTCTGTTGGTGAGGATGCTAATGATGTATTAGCTCTGAATTGCCACAATTGCCAAAAATAAATTGGACTTGGAGATATTGAATATCGATGACCCTGTTGGACTTAGAGACTTGCTAAGGAATCATGCTCAATGAAACCTGCTGATGAAAAACTCCTTGATGCCTCGTGTTGGGAATGGCTCTGCTTCTCCGTACATGCACATTAGTGAACACAACTGTAACCCCTACACAAGAGAAAATTAGACAAGCATGTCTGCCCCAGGATCATGGTCTTAATTGACCATCCATGTTACTCAACATTTAAAATGCATGTTAAGTGTTTTACTCTTAAGCATGTATTATAAAGCATCAATGTCTTTGCAATGCAATACCCATCACAAGTTTAGAAAGTTTTTGCAATCAATCAATGGTAGATGAAAACAAAAACAAATGAAAGCTTATTGGATGAAAATGCATTTCATTGATTGAAAAGTGGTCGTGAATAGGCATTACATCGGGAAGCAATCCCTAGAAAGAGGAAATTGCACAAAGGGAAAATAAACTATCCTATTGGCAATGTGAGCATTGGATATCATCGAGTTCCAACCCGACTATGACCCATATGTCCTCGAGACTCTCCGTATACTTCGCTTTTTGAGGAAGATGATTGGACTGATTCTTAACCCTCAAATTATCCATGATTGTAGATGAAAGATCACAGATCACGCATATTACAGTTACTCGTTTCAGTCCCTCTTTTCCGTGGATCGCCCTTTTGGGTTTTCAATCCACCAGGATATCCTCTTTTTCCTGAGTTGTCCAATGTGGCTTTTCAACTCAGTGGGTGTATATTTTTTTTGTTTATTTCCCTAACTTTTTCCCGAGCCTTTTATTTTGTTTTTGGCTCTTCGGGATGCCCCTTTTTTTCCTGGACTTTTATTCTATTTTTGTCCAGTAGGTCTCTTTTATACGAAGTATTTCTTAACTACGTCTGTGTTGACATGGGGTGGAAAGTCTTCTCCATCCATGGTTGTTAGCATCAAGGCTCCGCTTGAGAAAACCTTTTTAGCCACGAATGAGCCTTCATAATTGGGTGTCCATTTGCCCTTGTGATCTATTTGAGGAGGGAGAATCCTTTTCAGCACCAAGTCACCAGGTATGTAACATCGAGGCCGCACCTTTTGATAAAACGCTTGTTCCATTGATATAGTTGTCTGTGGCATACAGTTGATAATCGCTTCTCCTCGATGAAGATCAACTGGTTGTATCTGGACTGGAGCCATTCATCTACATCAAGCTTAACATCCATCATTATCCTCAAGGAGGGAATCTCAACTTTAACTGGTAGGACTGCCTCCATTACATATACTAGTGAGAACGGTGTTGCCCTTGTTGACATGCGTATGGATGTACGGTACCCATGAAATGCGAACAACAACATTTCATGCCAATCTTTATATGTCACAACCATCTTATGCACTATCTTATTTATGTTCTTGTTGGTCGCCTCGACAGCGCCATTCATCATTGGGCGGTAAGGAGAAGAGTTGTGATGTTCAATTTTGAAATCCCGACATAGATATGTTATCATCTTGTTATTGAGATTAGAATCATTATCAGTAATGATTCTCTTGGAAATCCATATCGACAAATGATATCCTTCTTTATGAAACGAGCTACAACCTTCTTGGTGACGTTAGCATAAGACGCCGTTTCTATCCATTTGGTGAAGTAATCAATGACAACCAGAATGAAGCGATGACAATTTGAAGCGGTAGGCTCTATCTTTCTGATCACGTCGATGCCCCACATGGAAAAGGGCCAAGGTGAAGACATGACACTCAATGGATTAGGAGACACATGCACCTTATCAACATAAATTTGACGTTTATGGCACTTGTGGGAGTACTTGTAGCAACCATATTCCATGGTTATCCAATAATACCCCTATCTCAAAAGTTTTTTCGCCATGGCATATCTTCTAGCCTGGGTACCAAAGGATCCCTCATGAACTTCCTGTATTAACATGTTTTCTTCGTGTCTTTCCATGCATCTGAGTAGAACCATGTCAAAGTTCCTTTTGTATAGCATGTCATCCTGATTTAAGAAGAACCCACCTGCCAACCTCCTCAAGGTCTTCTTATCCCTGCAGGATGCCCCCTGTCAGGTATTCCTGACATTTCAGGAAACATTTGATATCATAGTTCCAAGGCTTATCATCGTTGGTAACATCAGCTTTAAACACATAAGCAGGCCTTTCGAGATGAGACACCATAATTTTGGGCACATAGTTCCATTGTTGGACTTTAATCATGGATGATAAGGTTGCTAAGGCATCAGTGAATTGATTCTCGTCACGAGGTACATAATGAAGTTTTACCGCCGTGAAGAATGTCAACAACCTCCTGGTTTAGTTCCTATATGGAATCAAATGTGGTTGATGAATAAGCCATTTTCCGTTAACTTAATTTATGACCAAAATTGAATCACCAAAGATATCGAAGGTCTTAATTCGTAAATTAATCGCCTCCTTAATCCCTATTATACACGCTTCTTACTCTGCCTCATTGTTGGTGCATTCAAACGTCAACCAGGAAGTGAAGGGCATGTGGACTCCCTCCGATGTGATAATGGTGGCACCAACTCTGCTGCTATTTATGTTAACGGCCCCATTGAACATCAAACTCAATTTGGATTTAGGGTATGGCCCCTCCTCTAAGAGTGGTTCTTCGCAATCTTTCGATTTGAGGAACATAATATCTTCATCAGGGAACTCAAATTTCATTGGCTGATAGTCATCAATTGGTTGTTGGGCCAGGTAGTCTGACAATACGATTCCTTTGATGGCTTTCTAGGAAGTATATTGGATGTCGTATTCAGTCAAGACCATCTACCAACGGGCGAACCTTCCGGTTAAAGTTGGTTTCTCGAAGATGTACTTGATAGGATCCATCTTGGATATCAATAAGGTCGTGCGAGTGAGCATGTATTGCCTCAATCGCCTAGCAGCCCATGTCAGTGCGCAAGATGTCTTCTCAAGCATTGAGTACCGGGACTCACAATCTGTGAACTTCTTGCTCGTGTAGTAGATGGCATGCTCTTTTCTACCTGTCTCTTCATGTTGACTGAGAACGCAACCCATTGACCCTTCAAGTACTGTAAGATACATAATCAATGACCTCCCTAGGACCGGAGGCATGAGGAGTAGAGGTTCTTGTAAATACTCTTTTATTTGGTCGAAAGCCATTTAGCAATCGTCGTTCCACCTGAAAGCCTGATTCTTTCTTAAGAGCTTGAATATTGGTTTGCATGTAGCTGTTAGGTGAGATATGAACCGTGCAATGTACTTCAATCTACCTAAGAAGCTACACTATTCTTTCTCAGTTTTAGGCTCAGGCATTTCTTGAATTTCTTTCACCTTTGTAGGATCAACCTCAATCCCCTTTTCGCTTACGATAAAACCCAACAATTTTTTGGAGCACACTCCGAAGGTACATTTAATCAGATTCAACCTTAGTTTGAACTTAAGCATCCTATCAAACAACTTGGCCAAGTTGACGAGGTGTTCTTCCTCTATTTATGACTTCGCAATCATGTCATCAACATAGAATTCAATCTCATGATGAATCATATCATGAAAAAAAGTCACCATTTCCCATTGGTAATTTGCCCCAACATTCTTTAGAACGAACGACATCACTTTCTCCATATCATCTGGCGACATTTTAATTTTTTTGTAGCCCGAAAAGCCATCAATGAAGGAAAACACCGAGTATTGAGTTGTGTTATCGACTAACACATCAATGTGAGGCAACGGGAAATCGTCCTTGGGAGTAGCTTTGTTCAAATCTCGATAGTCAACACACATCCGAACATTTCCATCTTTCTTCGGTTCCAGCACGATGTTGGCAACCCATGGTGGATAACTCGTAACAGCCAAGAATCCAGCATCAAACTATTTTTGAACCTCTTCCTTGATCTTTATTGCTATATCAGGTCGAGTTCTTCACAGTTTTTGCTTCACTGGCGGTCAATCTTCTCGTAGAGACAACCTATGTACTATAATATCAATGTCAAGTCCCGACATATCTTAGTAGGACCAGGCAAACATATCAACATATTCACGAAGCATGGCAATCAATCGGCTATTCACGAATTCTTCTAATGCAGCCCCGATCTTGACCTCTTTCTTTGCCTCTTCAGTACCTAGGTTTACGGCCTCAATAACCTCTTCATGTGGCTAAATCACCCTATCCACTTGGTTTAAAAATCTGGCTAACTCTTTGGGTAATTCATAGTCTTCTTCACCTTCCTCACTGGCTTGGTAAATCGGATTGTCAAAGTCATAGCAAGCCATAGCAAGATTGTCATCGATGAGACCCGATGGGGTACATCTGCATGAATGATGATTCATGCTTGATTTAGAAAGAGTGTGAGAAAAATGAAAAATATACATTTCCATTTATTATAAGAAAATAGAAAATGAAAGACAGTGAATGCCATGAATGAATGCAAAAAAACGTCCATTTTATTAATGATTTGATATTGCAAATTGAAACAATGAAACCCTTATAATAAGCTACTATGCCTTGGGCGAGATATTGAGCTTTCATACAAGATTAAAACATAGAACAATTACTCTTGATATTGGATAACAATGATGATTTCTTCAGACGACCAATTCTTGAGCTCCACTCCTGGGACACTCGGCTTGATCCACTCGTCAATTTCATAATAGATATCAATTATGTCCTCTTGAATGGCACAGACACGGTTGTGATCCACCAATCTAGCACTGGAGAAAGTGATTGGGCCTTTGAGACCTGAGGCATGTTGTGCTGATGTTGCTTGAGCAGGATTGTAACCAATTCCAAACATGTCTTCCTTTTTGGGGACCTCTATCATTCTGCCCCATCCTTCACTAACTCCTGATTCCACTACCTTCAGATCCTGTTTATAGGATGCAATGGATAGACCCTTCTTCTATTATTCAGAAAGGGATGTTGACGATGACGTTGCTTCGATCTTGACCGACCCAAATGCTTGGCACGGGGTCTCGTATATCTCACCATCCATCTCCATATATTTGAATGAAGATAAATGGCTTATAAAGTTGTCTTCCTCTCTGCATATTGTAACAATTTTCCCTTCCTAGACAAACTTTAACTTCTAATGTAAAGTAGAGGATAATTACCCAGCCGCATGAATCCAAGGATGTCCGAGTAGACAACTGTAGGCAGGCTGAATATCCATGACGTAGAAGGTCGTAATGAAAACTTGTGGGCCCACCTTGATTGGTAATTCCACCTCTCCAAAAACTAACCTCTTGGAACCATCAAATGCCCTGACTACCAGGTCACTAGGCCTGAGCACCACTCCATCATAATCCAGTTTAATTAAGGCCTTCTTCGGAAGCACGTTTAAAGAGGATCACGTATTAACAAGTACATGGGAAAGAATAACCCCTTTACATTCCATTGAAATGTGCAAACCCTGTTATGATAGCGCCCATCTGTAGTCAGGTCCAAATCCATAAACCCTAACCTGTGACTCACATTCATGCTAGAAACAACCGTCTTGAGTTGATTCACAGATATTTCTTGTGGAACATATGCATTATTCAAAATTCTCAACAAATCCTTTTTGTGGGATTTTGAGCACATCAGTAAAGATAGAATAGATATCTTAGAAGGAGTCTGTTGAAGGTGGTCGACACTTTTGTAGTCGCTTTTCTTGATGATCCTTAGGAACTCCTCAATTTCTTTATCAAAGGTAATGCCAAGATTAGGAAAAGGGATGTCATTTGTCACAACTTGCTTTCCCTTGGCCCTAGCCTGGGCTTATGCATTATCATTTGATGGCACCCACTATTCCTCAGCATTTTAAGTGTAAACAACCCTCCACTTCTTGTAAATCCTCCAACCCCAACATTTTCGACCTGATGTTGAGCTGTTCTGGAGGTGGTTACATCTTATTTTTGGCCGTTGTAATAAACTTCTACCCTATAATGCCATGGGACGGCTCTTCCACTTTGATATGGTACAGGCCCCAGAGTAGTAAATGTGACTGGTGTTACTCTTGTTGGCCCCGAAATTTCAACCGAGGTAAAATAGATAGTAAACATAGAGATTTCATCTTCCTCATTGACAATTCGTTCAAACTGAATACTTCCATCATCAATCATTTTATGAATACCCATTTTCAATCTTTCACATCCATTAACAGATTCTTCGCACTTTTGACAAACCTCCTCGCAACCTGGGAAGAGACCCTTCTTCGCCAAACAATCCTTCACTTCTAGTAATGGAGTCTTCAAAGAATTAACATCACAAACCAAATTCAATTTGTCACCATCATCTATGGCTCCCATGGATCTTCCATGCGGAGGCATGGGATTTTGAAGGACATTGGGAGTGGGAGCAAAATTGAGGCTTTAGAATCCAGCATATCTTGAATCACATGCTTAAGGGCCTTGCAATTTTATGTAGTATGTCATGGAGCTCCATAATGAAACTCGCAATAAACATTGGCATCATACCTTCAGAAATTTGTCCTGGCTTTGGTGGAGCCAGAGTTTGAAGTTGAATCATTTGAAGTTGTAACACATTTTATAACAATTGTGAGTACAACATTGGTGTTGTCTCAAATTGTATATCCTTTGGCCTTGGTGAGTAGTACGGCCTGGGAGCTTTTTCTTGTTAATAATTTTGTTGATGTTGTTGTGGTGGTTGTTGTTGTTGATTGGTGGCAGCAAGGATGGTGACGGCTGCAGCTTGATAGTAAGAGTTCTGATTTCCTCTCTTTCTCTGGGCATATATTGCCTCTGCTTCCCCGTCTCTTCTCCTTTGTCCGTTAGAAAATGGTTTCTTGGTTCCAGAAGTAGATCATAAAACTGCAGCAGAGTATGCGGACTATCTCATTGATCTGTAGAGGGCTTATCCATGTAACTCAGAATCAAGCAATATCTCTTTCTGAAAGCCTCTAATACCTGATCGTCCATTAGCCCAACCGATCCTTAATCTCTTCAGCTTTTGGTCTTGGAAATGTATAACATATGTTATTCTTTCTAGGGATACTTCTATCTTCAGCCATATGGATATAGAAATGTAGGAAACTACCGGAATTGGGAATATAGAACCAACCTGAGAAATGAGAAAACACAATTTGTTAATGATGATATGATGCAATGAAATGCAAGGAATGTGATCAGTGATGTGTGTCTATGTTGGTGTTGGTCAGCGAACCAAGTGTCTATGGAGAATCATAATAATACTATTATCTCTGTGAAGAACCCTAGAATCAAGAACCAAGAACCATAAAGTCTCAGAAAACCAAATTAGAACAAAGAGCAAGTCATTGATGGTGTGGGTATGTTGATGGTTTAAGGGATCCTGCAAACTTGTAAACAAACCCCCCAAACTCACTGGTATGCAACTGCGGGTCAACATCACGGACTCTCAGGTCGAGTAGCAATAATATGTTCATCGTCTTTGAGAAACGGTTTAGCATTATACACTAAAAGAGGAGGTCTCAACTGAGTCCTGAAAAACAAGCATCCCCTATAAGTTCCCAGCTTCAAGCACTGAGATCGAGAAACAATAGTACATTCATCCTGAAGGTTATAATACTATCTTCATACAAAAAGTGCTTTAACTAAGTTCCTATGAGAGAACCAGGTCATCCTATGAGAGTTCCCATTGGGCCCTCAGGTGCGAATGGGTTTGCCACAAAATATGGTCGGCCACTGTCACCATTTGAGAGGGATGTTTCCATAAAGTTCCTCAATAATCGATCCCCAGATGCATATAACTATCAAGGTCGTGTAGTGAAGTAGGGAAGACCCCTATATCAAAACACTTCCAAGACAGTCACAATCTGGGTGTGGAACTAACTACTACCCGCATGACAAGATATCATGAAGCCAAAGTGATTGTTCATGCTAACAAATATAGGGTGCACTCGAGCCTTGGTATTGGGCTCATCTCACAGTAACTCCATCCCGCCAAAGGAAACCAGACAGTACAGACAGTATAATAATGATGCATGGAAAGTAAATGCGGAAAGCAGTAAATAAAGTTGTAAAGTAAAGTTGTAAATAAAGCAGTAAAGCTAAACTAAAGCATACAACAAACAGATAAACACCCAAAGAAACAGAAATAGACAAGCTCTAGGATTGACTCTCATAGGGGAAACCAAAGATTCTAGGTTCGGTCCCCAGTAGAGTCTACAGCTGTCGCTCTCGGGATTTTCATCCTAGTACAAATGCGAAAGGGGCGCGAAAACGAAACAGAGTCGCCAGGAAGGCATTTTTATCCTGAATGAATAAGGAAGGTAATGCTACACAAACCAAAGTAAAAGGAAAGAACAAGGTCTTGCGAACCAAAGAGACTGGGTTCGAGATTTGGTTACAAACTGGGAAGGTATTAGCACCCCTTCATGTCTGTCGTACTCGACGGGATCCATGCTTGCTTGAACTGTTTCAAAGGGTAAAGAATGATTTGCTGCTGAACTAAAAAAAGAGAAGGAAGAAAAGGAATGGAAAAAATGCAGGGAAAATAAATAATGTGCTCGAATGGGCCCAACCCCACTGCCTACATATCTCATAGGAAATGATAATCAGAGTCGTCGTAGTTCCCCTAACTAGGGAGGAAATTTGTTTTTTTGTATTTTTTATGATTGAGTTGTTTATTCCTATGCTCAGGTGTTGCAGGCTCGTCTAGTATGAGTGTGTTACCATCTTGAAAGGAGACAAGTTGAAGCGAGTTCTTTCGCTATGAGTGAACAAGATGAGAAGAGAAATCCCGCAGGAAATATGCTTGTGGTTTATTTGAATGCTTTTAGATGCCTTTTCTCTGAGGTTTTCACAAGAAAGTATATTCAAGTCTTATTCCTCGGAGCTTCAAGTAAGGAGAATATCCCCAAGACTTGGTTCCAAAGATTAGAGCTTAAGTATACTAACCCACTTGT
Source organism: Lathyrus aphaca (assembly GCA_963966055.1). Taxonomy (NCBI): domain Eukaryota; kingdom Viridiplantae; phylum Streptophyta; class Magnoliopsida; order Fabales; family Fabaceae; genus Lathyrus; species Lathyrus aphaca. The sequence continues at coordinate 68,632,500 of OZ014520.1, forward strand.
ATTTATTAAATGTTTGCCTTTTGAAGTGAAGAAGTGCTTTTTAGGCTTTTCTTTATGAAAATAACTTCATGATTAGACTTGTACATCATGTTAGGCAAGTTTGCACTATCCCAAGATGGGATGAGTATAAATGGCCCATGGCATAAGTCCATACACACAAAGTCACTTCAATCTTTATTAAGATGTTTTTTAGCTATTTGTTTTAAGATGTGAGAGAGAAGCACCAAAGGAGAACCAAAGGTAAAAGTCTAATAGGAACTAAACAATCCTAGGTAAATTACTTACTTCCCAAATAGAAGATAAGTTGCCTCTAGGGGAAGGAATGCAATTGTAAATTACTTCCCAAATAGAAGATAAGTTGCCTCTAGGGGAAGGAATGCAATTGTAAAGACAAAGCATATTGAATGCTAAACAAACACATATTTGAAATATAAATGAGAGAAGATAATTTGGATTATGGAAGCCTATCCACATCCCTTTTGACTTACCATTATCCCATACATGGTTAGCAAAAGCAAACATAAGCAAAGATAAGGAAAATAAACCTCAAACAAGACAAATGTCAAAGAAGAAAGGTTATGAACCAAACAAGTCAGAATGTAAACCCTAGACATGACCTATAATGTTTACCAAAATAACACATACAAGAAGAATGCAAACAAGTGGCAAAACAACCAAGAAGATCATTAAAGAAGGAGTAGAATAAGAATGAGTGGATATGAAAGGTGATCATGCATTAATGCTTCAAGAAATGTCAAAGTCAGAATGTGGATGACCTAAACATCTACCTAAACAGGATATATGAATGTCACCTAAGGCATACAATCAAGTATTATAATCCAAGCATTAATAGTGATTAGGAGAAGAAGTGAGGAGATATGAACATGACTAAAACATGAAAAGAAGTTACTTAAGGCACAAGTAAAACCTAATAAAGTTCAAGATGATACTCAAGTATCAAATTCAGAAGTGATATTACATGTTAATATGCAAATTGAGCATGAAAACCAATCACTTTCAAACAATTACAAGTCATTTAGAAGCTTGAAGAAGTAGAAACATGCATTTGGATGAAACATGTTCAAGTATGCAAAGTAAGACGTCAATGGCATATGAGATGAATGTAATGCTTTAAAGTCAGAGGCATAAATTATATGAAATGCAAATGGATGATATGGCATGGCATAAACAAACCAATTAAAAGTCAAGAAGAAGCATAGAAGAGAAAGGATGATAAATTAGGTCAAAAAGAGACATGTGAAACAAGTATTAAACATGTACATAAAACAAGCATCCACTTAAAACCAATGACCTATAATTGCCTTCAAAAGACCTATAATGATCTAAACATGGATAAAGAAGTCAAAGAAGTAATCTCATACAATGCCACAAGTGCCTTCTAATGCAAGCAATCAAAGCATGGCAAATAAGTTCACAAAAAGAGGAACTCAAACAAAAGTCATTGAACAATTAGAAAACCATATTCAAAAATCATCAAATTAGGTCTCAAGTGACCTCAACTAGGGGAAACCAATGTGTCAAAAGAGCTTGCAAGTATTCATCAATAAACTCACTCAAACAATTTCACATGATCATGCACAAAGAATAGTTTCAAAAAGTATGCAAAGATGACCTTAAAAATGTGGAAAAATGTTTTTAGATGCTTCAAGGTGTCCTTTAAAATATGCAAAAAGAATGAGGATCAAACTATGTATGGATGATGAGAAATAAAATCAGCAAGCCAAAGTGTCAATGATGAACCATTTGAAAAAGGAAATTCAAACAACAATTAATTCAGATGCAAAATATAATTAAAAAATGGAAAATAAAAATCGGAAAAATATTATAAAAGTGTAAAGATGATTCATGAATTTTCTGAGAATTTTTTAATGCATATAACCAATTTTAAAAATTATAAATGAAACAATGCAAATATGTAAAAATAAAATTAAAGGACATTTGCCAGGGGTGCAATAATTAGGAAACCACGTTCAAAACGATCAATGGGCCTAGGGAGGGGGTTCCAATAAAAAATCCAATCAAATAAAACCCAATCAGCAAAGTCAATGGAGTTCATGGAATTCAGTGAACCATCAGGCTTAACAATACGCGTTAGATCCATCCAACCATCAACAACCAGTCAACAAAATTAGTAAGTATGTCATATCTACGCTCATGATTTCACACACGCACACACTAGTTCACATTTTCAGCCACACACGCATATTAAAAATGAAAATATAAAAACATGTGCTACGTAGGTGGATTTTAATGTGTTGTCCACACGCACACCATCAGATCTTATGGATCCAATGGCTGCGAGGTTGTCTTCAACCTCCAGCTTCTTCTTCAACAAAAAATAGACGCAGGTGCCGGAGTTAGGGCTCCGGTTACCGTAAACCTCAAGAAAACCATAAAACAAACCAGAAATCAAAACTAAGTGCCCAGATCAACTCATTATAACTTCAAGATCAACTCATTACAACTACATAGTGAGAGTCGAAAGCAAACAAAGTAGATCTAAAAATCTGCAATCACACATTATGGCCATAATTCACGTCAAAAATCAAAATTGAACATAGCATGGCACTCAGGATCAAGCAGAAAACCACATAAAAATAAAAAAACCTAGATCTAAGAGCAAAAGTTCTTGACTAACCTAAAGTTTGCAGAGCTCAAAATCCACCAAGAAAACCAATAGTAAGCTCCATATCACTCCCTTGATGCATCTATCTGCAAAATAAATGAAATTATAGCTCTGAAATGACTTGAATCTTGAAGTTTTGTGAAGTGCAGTTCAAATTCAAATCTCTTGAAAACTTGGATTCTAGCATCAAATGAGTATTGATTAAGCTTCCATGAACTTCATTGAGTATGAATGAGCAAGAAAAATTAATAATGCAGTTAAGAGATGAGAAAATGCAATTTTTGGTGTAATTGAAAAATGGTTCATGCTCCTCTTGAACTAGGGTTTGTTGAAGCCTTTATATGATTTTATTAGAGCTTAACCAGGGTTAGAGAGTGAGTAGAATTGTGGTTAACAAGTTATGAGAGTTTTGCAATTTTGAAAATTGAAATGGAACTGAGCTAAACCACGTGCATGAACCATAGAATTTGGGTGTATTTACTCCACATAATGTGTAATTCAGATTGAAAAAAGGTTTGGTGGTTAGTGATCAATTAAATTTCAAGTTTTAGACAAATTTACAAAAATGCAAATTCAAGTGTGTAGGACTTCTTGAATGCGTATGGTGGATGCTTTGGTCATGTATCACACTTATTAAATGCCTTAATTACAATATGATTGGTATTGGGCCTTATGATTGCATGGTTTGGATGTTTTGGAATGATTTGCAAAATTGCAGTTTATGGAATTCATGAAGAATAAGCAATGAAAGCAAATGATTCCAAGATCAAATTTGTGCCAAATGACTTGTATTTTGATATTGTAAATTGAATTGGCAAATTAGAAGCAATCATGAACTAATTTGTGGCTTCTTGCAAAAGGTAGAAAACTTGGATGCATGAAAACCCCTAAAAACAACCTTTTGGTCTTTTAATCATAACTTGAGAACCAAAACTGCTATGGAGATGATCTAGTACTTTATAAAAAAGGGAGAACATTATCTTCAACTTTAATGTTTGGAAAAATTATTTGGAGCCTTTTTTATGATGAAAGATTGAGTTGAAGTTGGTTTGAAAAGTTGCTAAAAATGGAATTTCTCATTACAAGTCATTTTCCAAAAATAGTAACTTTTGCCCTACTTCTGGATTCTTGATGAATGCCATGAATCTTGACATTTTAGGAACATATGAAGATATAAGACCTTGAAAATCATGAATAAGACCTCAAGGAACCACAGTTGATCTTTTGTTCTAGCATAGTTGACTTTTGCTTGCACTACAAGTAACTGAGCAACTGGATGCCTTTCACAATGAATCCTTGAACCAAAAATCAACCCTAGGCCTTATATAAAATGTAGAGACCCTTGACAAAAAGATAAGATCAATACTTAGAAGATTTATTGCTTTGACTCAAAACCCTAGTTTGGGTGCCTTGTGAAGGAGAATGGTCACTGATGAACTTCTTGATAAATTTCTCAACTTGAAATGCCTTGAGGCAACAAATGAGACTAAATTGGGTATAAGAAACCCTTGAGACTTCATTGAAAACCTTTAACCTTCATTATTTTCTTTGTATGATCAAGATTCTTGAAATTAACTGATCGCATGCCCTTGTGCACCATGTATGATATATATGTTTTCTTTTCTTTTGATTTTGATTTTGATGCAATGCAATGTATGAGAATGGTATGCTATATGTTATAAAAATGAGAGGGAAAATTTTGGGGTGTTACACCTCTTTTGGATCCGAGGGTAATTCCCCATTAGCCAGGTAGTTATAGACCAGGTTCATACAATAGATGTTGTCACCGATGACATTGATGTCTAACGTCGATGATGGTCGCTTGATGTTGGTTCAGGGAAGTAGTTATTGGATGAAGGATTCGTTCCCACCTTTATTTTTCATACTTGTATGTTTGGAAAGAACGTCTGCTCGGACGTTGTGTTCGCGGGGAACATGTTTTACTTCTATGGACGCAAACTTGGCCATCTTTTTCTTGACTAAGGTTAGGTATTTTGATAAATTGTCGTTTTTGACTTGAGGGCCACGAGTTGGATGTTTGTGCATATGACTACCTCCTCGGCGCCCAAGTCGTCGTCCAGACGCAGGCCTGCAAGGAAGGCCTCATACTTTTCTTGGTTATTGGATGTTAGGAAGGAAAGGGCGAGCGATAGCTCGATGAAAGTGCCTTCTTAGTTTTCCAAAATGATTCATGCTCTACTTCCTATCAAACTAGAGGCTCCGTCGATGAAAATTGTACATTTCTGAGTTGTGCAAGTTATTTGCTCTTGGATGGTCATTTCTGCCACAAAATCGGCCAGGACCTGGGATTTGAGGTCTTGTCTACTCTCGTACTTGATGTTGAATTTAGATAGCTCCAAGGACCATTTGAGCATCATACCGACCATATCTGGTTGACCCAGTAGTTGTCTAATGGGCAAGTTTGTTTGTACGATAATTGTGTGTACCAGAAAGTAGTGTCTTAGTCTTTTTGCTGCGTTGAGGAACGCCTGTGCAATGTTTTTTATATGTTGGTATCTGAGCTCAGGCCCTTGCAAGGCCTTGATTATGAAGTAAATGGGTTTTTGTCCTTCGTGAGTTTCTTGTATGAGGGTGGCGCTTACAACCTCATTAGCAATAACAAGATACATGTATATAATTTCTCCCTCATCTGGTCGAGAGACAACCGAGAGCTCCGACAATGCCTTCTTGATATGGATTAGAGCTTGGTCTCACTCATTTGTCCACTCTAAAGCTGCTTCCTTGCGGATGAGCTTAAAGAGAGGGAGAGCATGCTGGGCGGATTTTGCCACGAATCGTGATAGTGATGTGAGCACCCCGTTTAGCGATTGGATCGATTTTTTTGGAGTTCGATGTTTGAATTTAGGAAAATGTTGGACATTTGTCGGGGTTGGCTTCAATTCCTTGTTTTGTTAGATAGAACCTAAGGAACCTGCCTGCATGAACTTAGAATGTGCATTTTTCTAGGTTAAAATGCATTTTACACTTTCGTGCTTGGTCAAAATAATTCTTTAGGTGGTGAGCATGATCAGTTTCCTCGTGGGATTTAATGATCATGTCATCCATATAGACTTCGAGCTTGTCTCCGATTTCTGCTCAGAAAACTTTGTTCATCATGTGTTGGTAGGTTACGCTCGAGTTTTTCAGGCTGAAAGGCGTTATATTGTAGTACTAGTTGCTTGATTCAGTCATGAAGGTCGTATATTTCTTATAGGTCACAACCATGGGTATCTGATTGAACCCAGAATAGGCGTCAATGAATGAAAGTAATTTAAAACCTGCAGAATTATCTACTAATTTATCCATGCTCGGTAAAGGATAAGCATCTTTCGAGAATCCCGATTGAGATAAGTATAATCAACACACATGCGTCATTTTTCATTATTCTTTTTTACAAGTACAACGTTGGACAACCAGGTCGTATACCTAACTTCCGAGATAAAGTTTGCCTCTAGGAGGTCTTTTACAGCTTGCTCGACAACCTCCATTTTTTTTCAGAAAACTACTTTCTCCTACATTGTCAGCTGGTGACAAGCAATCTCTGGGTCTAAATCGGGTATCTCGGTCACACTTTAAGCGAATAGATTTGTGTTCTCCCGGAGGCATGCCTTCAGCTGTTTCCTCGCCAGGTCGGAGAAGTTGGCTTCAATCTTCACCCCCGGGTTGGGGTCTTCTCTGAGCAGGACCAACTTGAAATAACCATCGGGTACCGGTTGTAGTGTGGAAGTGTTGCTCGATACTTGTTGTACTTCCTTTCCTTCTTTGTTGAACTGACTGTCCAGGTCGACGGAGTCGACGCGAGGGAGGGGCTTTGGATCCTCGGAGCTGCTGGGCAAAGCTGACTTTAGTCTCCTCCCTGACGGGACGTTGATGGCTCGTCGTTTTTTTATGTTTTGGCATCCTTTCGATGTTGGGTGTCCCGAGTAGTATTGGTTGTTTCTTTCTCCTTATATTGTATATATACTTGGGCGTTTCAATACCGACGACCTTAGTGAAATCACTGCAGGGACGTAGTTTGCACTTCATAAGGTACTTCTTCATATCGTCGGTCATTGCGACATGGACAACTTCCTTGTTCAATCTCTCGATGTATGCTCGTAGAGATGCTTGTTTGCCTTGTATTATCGCCTCGAGGGAGGCCTTGGTATTGGGATGTTGACAGGAGGCGGTAAAGTGTCTAGAAAAGATCCTCCCTAGTTATCTCCAGGAAGTGATCGACTCGTGGGGAAGGCTTTTGTACCAAGCCATTGCTCATTTCCTAAGCGTGGTCTGGAAAAGTCTACATTTTATCGCGCCTCTAACGCCGCGATTTTCGAGTTAAACGTCAATGTTCACTATATTTTCGTCTGGGTCAGTCATTCTGTCATAGGAACTTAGAGGGGGAGGCTTCACTAGGCCTTTTGGAAACCTTGTAGAAATGATCTCATGTGAGATGGGTCCTTGAGGTTTGTCTTCATCGCTGGAGCTATACAAAGGAGAACGAGGACGATTATTTCTTGGTCGTCACGAAGAAGGTAATTTTGAACGAGCACTGGATCTGGATGGAGGGGATCGTTGGGCTTCAGTCTATAGCTCTCTCATTACCTTCTTGGCTTTGGGGGAGCGGTGTCTTCGAGGATACGTGTGGTCACGTTTCTTGATGGATCCGGATTCTTTCGGGCGCTGGCGATTCTTTCTTCGGTCGAGGGAGTGACTGTGGGATCTATAACTCTCGTGTGAATGAGGAGGAGGAGACTTGGTGTGACGGGCATCTTCTAGAGCCTTTATCCTTTCTCTCTGCCATAGGATCATGACATTGGTCTGATTCACAACTTCAACCAGGGCAGCGATGGTCGGGTCAATGCCTCGGGGCACTAGGAGGAGTTAAGGGCCAGACTTAGTGATTTATGGTTCAATGATGGGATCAGGATATGAGTTGTAGTGGCTCTGTCCCGTCGGAGAAGGATGTTATCCCCGAGGAGGGGATGAGTTCCGTTGTTGTCTCACTGCTTGACAGGGACATTGGTGGTAAATTCCAGCATTGATTGCATCGTCACAATTAGCCATAAGAGGAATCTTGATTGGTTGCTTTAGTCTTTGAATTTCGGGGATAAAAGTGTGGGAAACTTGTTTCCCATAGATGGAGACATTGATCTTTCTGGTTTATCAGAACCTTGAGTGGGCCACATACTGTGTTGACGATGCTAGATTGTCGAGCAGAGGATGGGGTGTAGATGCAAGACACTTTGATGTTAAAGTAAGTAACGGAAAGAGAAGTGGTCAAGTACAAGAGTGAGTATTCTTAGAGTGATATTGGATACCTAACCCTCTCATGTGATAGGGTTTATATAATGCTCCCAGCACTCGGCCATTGGTTCCTATTTTGGGCCTGGATCATGGATCGTCTAAAAATAGGTAACTGTCATAAACTAGCTGTTGGAATGGGAAGACTTGCTCGAATCAGGGACTGGCGTTGGAAAGGTCGTGATACCGAGCAGGAACGGTTATGAGCAATTTTTGACTGACTTCCCCCAGATGTCGGGCATAAGTTCTGAGGAGGAAGCGATGAACGATCACGATTATGACTGGTCGGTCGTATATCCCCGACTGGAGGTGTAAACACCCCAAATTTGCCATCACCCATTCACACCATGGCTGGTGATCATCTCATATGCATAAACACAATCATATCACCTCATATCTCATTTTTGATTCACTGCATAGATTCAAAGTCATCTGCATCTAGGGTTTGTGATCTGGGCAACCCAAGAGCTTCTTAAGCCACTCCAAAGGCCACCAATAACTCCAAAGGGATCCATGAGTGTTCTTATATCATATCACATCCTCTCAAAGTCAAAAATGCCAAAGAATCACAAGAACTGGGATTGGTATGGAAGCAGAGCCAAGTTTGACTGCACAGTTGACCTAAAATTAGGGTTTTGGTTTCAGAGGCCATAACTCCAATTTTTTTGGTCAGTCTTGTTTCCATTGGTCTCTATATGGTATAGGGAGTATGCATATCAATTTTCATGAAGAAATTCCATGGGGAAGTCATCTGATCAAGGGTTGACTTTTCAGACAAGTCAGTGCAAAATCAGGGCATCTGAGGCCCCCAATGACCCAACCAAGGGGTGATCTTCATCATTTTGAGTGTATATGATCTTTATTTGATCATGGAAGAAGGTTGAAGTTCACAAAATTCAAGATTTTGAAGTTTTTGCAAAGTTGACTTTTTAGGGCATAGTTGACTTTTAAAGAATATGTCATTTTAGGTCACTTTTCAAGCCTTACTTTTTGATCCAAAAATGCTTCAAATGGAAAAACTTTGGTCATGAAAGTTGTATATTAGATCTTTCCCTTTTCAAAAAGTACAAGAACATGATCTAATTCTTTTTGGATCAAAAGTTATGGTGTGTCAAAGTTGGCAAAAATCACTAATTTTCAAGACATGCCTCAAATGAGAAACTTGCAAAAACTTTGTACCAAGGCATTTGTGACTTCTAGTTCATGTCTAACCAAGGCACAAACATCACATGTGACCTAAAAATCAGATTTGGACCAAGAATTTCTCATGTTCATGACTTGTATAGCAAGATCTTTCCATATGAACCAAAAGATAACCAAGTTGCAAAACCATCATGATACCTCCTACCACTTGCTGCATTGGCCATTGAACCACCCTAGCCTCACTCACATACCATGCTGCGCCAGCCCCATGCTTGTACTAGCCTAGAACCAAGCCCATGCCTCTCTTACAACAAAGTGGACTTTTTGCAAAAGTGAACATCCCAATCACAGCAGGCCAGGTCACATCATCTGACCAATTGGAATTGTTTATACTATCCATTTGCAAGCAAAACATAACATCAAGCCAGCCTGAAGCAAGCCCTAGCACAGCATACACAAACTCACCCCATTTCGCATTTCTCTTCGAATCTGTCTCCATAGCTCACAAACATTCAAACAAATTCCACTGCTCATTTCACCTTGCCTCACTGAGCCAAAACCAACAAGACTCAGGCCTGAACTAAGCAAGGATAGAGTTTCACCATTTTCCATCCTCAAAGCCAGAACCTTCGAATCTCACCTTCCAGCCATCAAACACCCCATTTCTCTTCACCAACAAGTCAGAAACATTCAAAGGAGCAAGAATCCACCATTGGAACAACCTGAAACCTCACCATTCCTGACTGTGAAACCTGCTGCACCAGAACTTTCCTCTTCAAATCAGCCATCCACAAGGACTTTGGAGCTTCTCTTTGAGTTCAAGGGAGTCAAAGAAGTTCATTTGCACGCAAAGGAGGCTCTGGAAGCTCAATATTGAAGCTTTTCAGCTCAGGTATGAACATGAACATTTTCTCCCAAAGCTTGCATTTTAAGTTATAAATCAATTGCTTATGCTTTGCTGGTCATGGGGATAATTTTAGAATCGAAATAGATGAGAAATGAGTTTGTATGGTCACTCTGAAATTTCACCCGTGAAATTTGTTTCTTTCGATTAGCTTGATTCTTGGTGTTTAAATGATGTTTGAAGCTGGATTCGTGACCTAGGTTGTTAGAGGATCATTTGGTTGTGTTTAATTTGTTGTTTAGATGCCTGAATCATGAATTAGGGTTGTGTTACCGCCGGAGAAGATGACCGGAGCTTCCCTCCGGTCACCTGAATGTTGTTATGCCCTAATCCCAGTCATTAATTCCATTTGAATGAGGAGCGTTGGATTAGTTGACCCCATTGACCTCCCGCGCGCATGAATGGCCCAGATCCATTTGTTTAGCCCTAATCCCTTTAATTAGTTTAATTAATCTTAATTAAATTAATTAACTCAGAAGAAATCCAGACCCTTCATTCACGCGCGTGGTCAACCATTTCAAACCCAGACTCAATCCTGGCCCTCCATCCTGCATACTTCAGCCTATTTTCATTTTTATTTCATTTTCTTTCATTTAATTTGCATAATTTATTTAAAATAGTAAAAATTGTCAAAAAATTATGAAACTTTTTCTCAAGGATTTCATTAATTTTTATGACACAAAAATATTTTTATTTTTATTTTTAGCATTAAAAAAGTATTTTTAAATATTTAAAAGTTTATTTTTAATTGATTAATGAAAATTAATTTATTAAAAATACTTTTAGGTATTTAAAAATTACAAAAAATTCATGAAATGTTCTAAGACATTTAGAAACATTGTCCAACCTTCAAACCAAATTTATTTTTTGATCTTGATGCATTTTGGGAATTTTTCATTGATTTAAAATCATTTTTATGCATTAATTTGATCCAAAGTTCCAAAAATCATTTCTGCCTATCCATGAGGAGTTGGACATTGATTCTTTTTGCATTGCATTGTGTTTAGCATGTAGTTTGTGAGATTAAATGGCCATGATTTGATCTTTCATTTTCCATTTGTTTGATAATTTTCTTGTTTGGAAACCCTAAAACCCTAAGAAACTTAGAAAAATCATATCTTGAGTTTGGCCAAGAGTTGAAACCTCTCCTTTGGGCATTGGGTTAGTATAGGATTAGGGGTCCTTTGTGTGGCATTTTCAATTTTTTATCTTAGGGTTTGCTTCTGATTTTGACTTTTGTTTGATGTATGGTTCATAAACCCTAATTTGGGTTACCATATGTATCCATCTTGCATTCTCTTGCATAACATGACTTGCCATGACATTCCATGCTTCCATGTGATTCATTTGACATCATAAGACATATTGGAAGCATGTTTGATCATTGCATCATGTATTTGCCATGTTGTATTCCATGTGCACTTCATAACTTTTCATGTATGTCCTTGCTTCTTAACTTGCTTCATTTGCATTCATAAGCTTGTATGATCATTTCCATGTGCTGCTTCATGTTTGTAGCATCTCATAACATCATTAGCATCATGTAAATGCTTCTGGTTTTGTTTCTCACCATGTCATCTCATCCCATTTTGCATTGCATTGCATTTCTTTTCTAACCCTTCAGGTGGTAAGTGATTTTGGGAAGTGAATTTGCCTTCACTTCTCATAACTTTTCTTTTCATCCCTCTTGCATCCATTGCTGCATTTTTATATGTGTTTGAGTTTGAGCTTGCTCATTCCTCTTCTTCTTACTTTCTTTCTTCAAGTGACTTGACTTCTTGAATGAAGCAAGTTGCTTTGCTTCTCTTGATCCTTTCATCTGCTTCCTGGTGGTTCCATTGAAGATCTTCTTTTGCAAACCTCACAAACCTTAGGAACAACCAAGCATGACAATGACTAGGGTTTTGATTAGTCTCCCCTCTTAGTTTTATCTTTGTGTCTCTTTTGAGTCATCTCTTCTTATCTCATAATCAGGGACTAAACCCTAAAGGCTTTAAGGCTTTGTGATTAAGTTTATGCCTGCATCCTTCTATTAGGATGGAGTGTATAACTTTAATCTTAAGTGTTAAACCCTTAATGGGTTTAAATCCTTTAATCAATCCATCTTAATAATCATCAAGACATCAAGCTTGTAACTTGGGCCTTGCATTAGGGTTCTAATTCTTCCTTAATTGGTTAAGAAGGACTAACCCTAGTGTTAATGGACAAGTCCCCCTCAAGTTGTCTTACAAATCATAAAATTCACTTCATCATCATATCATTAAATAAAATCCACTTAATCAAAGGCTTGTTTTGTCATGAGTTTAATCCCTAATCATGGATTAAGCTGAGGAGCTTTCCTCAGCTTAAACATTCTCATCTATTATCCTTCTATTAGGATGGTGTAATGAGTCTGTTAAATCCCTGATTATGGCTTAACCTCATTACTCAACACTAAAAAAAAACCACAAAAACATCTAAATAATCACAAATAGGTTAATGATCTTAATCCTATACCAAAGGTGATTAAGTGTGAGAATCTGACTTCACACTTAAGGTATTCTCATTACCACTAATCAGAGGGAAGATGTGATGAGTTTACTAACTGTAAACACCCCAAATTTGCCCTCACCCATTCACCATGGCTTGTGATCATTCTCATATGCATAAACACAATCATATCATCTCACATCTCATTTTTGAGTCACTGCATTGGTTCTAAGTCATCTGCATCTAGGGTTTGTGATCTGAGCAATCTCAGGGCTTCTTGAGCCACTCCAAAGGTCACCAATCAATTCAAAGAGGTCTACATGTGTTCTTATATCATATTCCATCTCCTCAAAGTCAAAAATGCAAAGGAGTCACAAGAACTAGGGTTTGAGTGGGTGCAGAGCCAGGTTTGACTGCACAGTTGACTGAAAATTAGGGTTTTGGTTTCAGAGGCCATAACTCCAAATTTTTTGGTCATTCTTGTTTCCATTGGTCTCTATATGGTATAGGGAGTATGCATATCAATTTTCATGAAGAAATTCCATGGGGAAGTCATCTGATCAAGGGTTGACTTTTCAGACAAGTCAGTGCAAAATCAGGGCATCTGAGACCCCCAATGACCCAGCCAATGGGTGATCTTCATCATTTTGAGTGTGTATGATCTCTATTTGATCATGGAAGAGGTTTGAAGTTCACAAAAATCAAGAATTTAGGGTTTTTGCAAATGTTGACTTTTTGGGCATAGTTGACTTTTCAAGAATGCATCATTTTAGGTCATTTTTCAAGCCTTGATTCTTGATCCAAAAATGCTTCAAATGGAAAAACTTTGGTCATGAAAGTTGTAGATCTCATCTTTCCCTTTTCAAAAAGTTCAAGAACATGATCAAACTCTTCTTGGATCAAAAGTTATGGTGTGACAAAGTTGGCTAAAATCATTGATTTTCAAGGCATGCCTCAAATGAGAATTTTGCAAAATCATGGACCAAAGCCAATTGCAACCTCTAATTCATTTCAAACCAGTATGCAAACATCCTCTAAGTCATAAAATTCAGATTTGAACCAAGAATGCCCATGGTTATGGTTCATGTAACAAGACTTTTCTCATAAAGTTTCAAAAAGCAACAAGTTGCAAAACCACTCATTTCTCTTCACCAACTTGCAGCATTGGCCCTTGAACCAAGCTAACCCTTTCCCCTCATTTTGCTGCGCATAGCCCATGCCTTGTACCAAGCCTAGATCATGAGCCATGCTTGCCTTACACAAAATGTGACTTTTTGCAAAAGCAAACTTACCAATCACTATAGGCCAGGTCACATCATCTGACCTATAGGATTAAAATACATTATCATTTTGCAAGCCATTTCATGTACAAGGCAAGGCTGAAACCATTCACAAGACACACATTCACAAAACACTCCATCTTGCAAGTTGCTTCGAATCTCTCTGCCCAGCCTTCAAACACTAAAACCATTTTCACCATTCAACTCACCATACTTCATAGACCTAAAACCACCAAGAGCCAGGCCTGAAACAAGCAAGAATCCCCCATTGCCATTCTTCACCTCAGCCTGCATTTTCATTCGAAACTCTCTCCATAGCTCACAAACACCCAAACAAATACCATAGATCTTCTCCACTCATTGTTCTGATCACATAGAACCCATCACAATGACCTGAAACTGCCTGAAACTCCATTGCCATTTCTGACTGAGCTTGAGCAGAAGCTGTCGAAACTCATCAACCAGCCAACATAAATTGTTCTAAAGCATTCAAACACCATCAAGAGGTCCTAAGGAGTGGATTGCACTGAGGGGAGTGGCCAGAAAGTCATCAGGTTGAAAGCTCCAAATCTCAGGTAGCTTGAAAATTATTTTTCCAGAAATTATTTTTCATGTTATAAACTTGTTCCTTATGTTCCACTGAATATCCTGGTGCTCTTAGTTTTTGAAATGGTGCTGGAATAAGAGTTTAATTGCTCTCTGAAGCTTGCGTGCCCTAGTTCTTATTTTCTTCGATTCAGCTTAGTTAGGGAAAAGAAATTTGTTTTGGGAGAGGGGTTTGATTCGTGAGTGGTTGGAGAACATTTCCCAATTCTTAGATTTTGTTTTTGTTACGTTTTGAGGGAGTTTGGAAATTTCCAGGTGAGATGCTGGCCGGAGAAGACGACCGGAAGTCTTCTCCGGCAGCCTGAGTGATTAGCCCTAATCTCAGGTCATTAATGCCAGTTTGAATGAGGAGCGTTGGATGCGTTGAAATGTTTGACTTGCCGCGCGTATAAACGGTCCAGATTTGTCATTATGCCCTAATCTTCATTATCCATTTAATTAATTGAGTTTAAGCCAGTTTAAACGTGGGCCACAGGATCTGGCGCGTAGTCAATGCCCCTAAGCCCAGATTGAATCCCAGCCACCCATCCTGCATACTTTCCTTTTAATTCATTTAAATTCATTTTCTTTTCATTTAATTTGCACATTTATTTTAAAATAGTAAAAAAGGTTTTAAATTATGAAACTTTTTCCTCTGAGTTTTATTAATTTTGTAAACACAAAAATATTTTCATTTTATTTTTTATCATTAAAAAAGTATTTTTAAATATTTAAAAGATTATTTTTAATTGATTAATGGAAATTAATTAATTAAAAATACTTTTAGGTATTTAAAAATTACAAAAAAATTCATGAAATGTTCTAAGACATTTAGAAACATTGTCCAACCTTCAAACCAAATTTCTTTTTTGATCTTGATGCATTTTAAGAATTTTTCATTGAATTAAATCATATTTTGTGCATTATTTTGATCATAAGTTCAAAAAATCATTTCTGCCTATTGGAGAAGAGTTGGACATTGATTCTTTGTGCTTTGTTTTGTGTTTGACATGTAGTTTTTAGGATTAAATGGCCATGATTTGTTTCCTCATTTTCAATTTTATTGGCATTTCTTTTGTTTAGGGACCCTAAAAACCCTAATAACTTAGAAAATTCATATCTTAGGATTGGTTAAGAGTTGAGACCTCCCCTTTGGACCTTGGTTTAGTATAGGTTTAGGGTTTCTTTAAGTGGCATTTTCCATTTTTTTTATCTTAGGATTTGCTTCTGTTCTGGGTTTTTGTTTGTTGTTTGATTCATAAGCCCTAATTTGGGCTTTCATTTGCATCCCTCTTGCATTCTCTTGCATAACATGACTTGTCTTAGCATTTCAAGCATTCTTGTGATTCATTTGACATCTTAAGACATATAGAAATCATGTTTGATCATTGCATTACATATTTGCCATGTCATTTGCCTTGTATGCTTCATAACTTTTCATGTTCATCCATGCTTCTTAACTTGCATCATTTGCATCCATGATCTTGTATGAACATCTCCATGCCTTGCCTCATGTTTGCAGCACCTCATAACATCATAATCATCATCAACATGCTTCTGGTTTTGCTTAGCATCATACCATTTCATCTCATTTTGCATTGCATTGTATTTCTTTCTAACATTTCAGGTGGTAAGTGACTTTGAGAAGTGAATTTGCCTTCACTTCTCATAACTTTTCTTTTCATCTCTCTTGCATCCATTGCTGCATTTCTATTTGTGTTTGAGATTGAGCTTTCTCATTCTTGTTTCTCCCACTTTCTTTCTTCAAGTGACTTGACTTCTTGAATGAAGCAAGTCACTTTGCTTCTCTTGATCCTGTTCATCTGCTTCCTGGTGGCTCCTTTGAAGATTGTTCTTGAAAACCTCACAAACCTTAGGAACAACCAAGCATGACAATGAATTAGGGTTTTTATTAGTCTCCCCTCATAGTTTTACCTTTGTGTCTCTTTTGAGTCTTCTCTTCTCACCTCATAATCAGGGACTAAACCCTAAAGGCTTTAAGGCTTTGTGATTAAGCTTATACCTGCATCCTTCTATTAGGATGGAGTGTATAACTTTAATCCTAAGTGTTAAACCCTTAATGTGTTTAAATCTATTAATCAATTCACACAATAATCATCAAGACATCACACTTGTAACTTGGGCCTTGCATTAGGGTTCTAATTCTTCCTTAACTGGTTAAGAAGGACTAACCCTAGTGTTAATGGACAAGTCCCCCTCAAGTTGTCTTACAGATCATAAAATCCACTTCATCATCATACCATTAAATAAAATCCACTTAATAAAGGTTTGTTTTGTCATGAGTTTAATCCCTGATCATGGATTAAGTTGAGGAGCATTCCTCAGCTTAAACATTCTCATCTATTATCCTTCTATTAGGATGGTGTAATGAGTCTGTTAAATCCCTGATTATGGCTTAATCTCATTACTTAACACTAAACAAAAACAACAAAAACATCTAATTAATCACAAGTAGGTTAATGATCTTAATCCTACACCAAAGGTGTTTAAGTGTGAGAAGCTGACTTCACACTTAAGGTATTCTCATTACCCCTAATCAGAGGGAAGATGTGATGAGTTTACTAAATCCATTGGTTTAGACTTAAGCTCATTAACTTATGACAAAATCCAAAAACAATAAAAGACTGAAAACACAAAAACAAACAATAACCGTCTCCTTCGGGATTCTTTTCTCATCTCATTCACTCACAAACGAGAACTCGCTTCTTCCGTCTAATGCAAGACAGTTTGCATCTGTGCCAGACAGATCATACACTTGAGCATAGGCAAGTAAGCAGTTCATCAGTTAATTCATCTTTCAGTCTCTTTGGGTCGAACTACGGTGTTTTGACTTCCTCATTGCACGAGAGGATACGTAGGCATAACTTAACAGTTATCGAACAAAAGTCTCTGTACATTCCCCCTCTTTCCAGCTTCATTCTTTAGCCTCATTATCATGAGCATTTCATTCTGTTCCTACACTGACACCTTCATACTTCATATCACTTATACACTTTACACTGACACCTGTACATCTTTTCCAGCTCATTTACACACAAATTGCACTGACACTACCCCTTTAAGGCACAAATCTTTCAAGCGTGGATCCCGTCGAGTACGACGGACGATCTGGGTGCTAATACCTTCCCAGGTTGTAACCAACCCCCTTTCTCAGTCTCTCTGGTTCGCAACCGTCTTATCCATCTCTTTCTAGGTCTATGCAGCATTACCTTTCCTCCGGGATAAAAATGCCTAGCTGGCGACTCTTTTCATCTCCAGTGAGTTCACGGCTGTGTGTTCTCATTGTCCCTCTCGCCGACCGTTCGCGTCTGTACCTTTATCTGGGCCGGTCCCATTTATCGGGAGCGACAGCTTGGCGACTCTGCTGGGGACCCTTATACTGCAACCAGGGCTTCTGGTTCTTTTTGTGGGTTCCTCCTAGCGCTTGATTGATTTGTGTTTACTGGGGTGTTATGTGTTCATTTGTGTTTGTATATGTTTTATTTTCGCTTTATGTACAGTTGTTTACTGCTTTCTTTACTGCTTTACATATATCATACTGTCATACTGTGCTGGCTGGATCTGTTTGTTTGCTTTGGTGGGTGGGTGTTCCATTGAGAGTTAAGGTCCTATACCTGGGACCTGAGTGACACCTAGGCTAGAGTGGTTCATATTCTTTCCCATTCCATCTCGGTATGGTGCGGGAATATGAAACACGGTTCAGATATGGGTTTCTTCTTGAGAACTCTGTGTTGCAGATTTCCTGCAATGCTAGGGCTATCTGGGAAGCCTGCTAAGTCTGGATGACCTTTTAGTATTGACCTTCAGAAACTGAGGAGAATTAGAGGAGGAATTGTTATGGTTATTGTAAACACTGTACCTCCGGGTTAGAAGTGTTTACACTTCTCATAACTGATCCAAATCTGAGGATCCTTGTTTTAGAACACCACCTGTGAGGGGGTTGGGTTGTTTACAGGTTTGCAGGTACCTTGACCTCAGAATACCCTGTTACTTTGATTTTGTTAAGAGTACTCCATGTTGGACAGTTCTTGTGATTCTAAACCCTAGACTTGTGGCTCTTTATTTGAGTCCCCCACCCTGGTTACTGGATTTATAGACCTCCATCTGGAATTCTTGAACCCACATGGACTTATATCAGGGCATTTTGATCAGATCCAGCTCAGTCACAAACCCTTGCATATCATTTGCATACATAATCATTGCATCATATTAACATTTGCTTATTTGTGTTTCAGGGTATCCATCTTCATCTGGTTTTGGTTTTGACCCCATCTTCAGTTTTGACCTGCCTTCATCAGCACTTGCTACCAGCTATCTATTCCAGCCAATCAGTGGCCCTTCTCTTCAGTATCTTCATCAACATTTGTCATCATGGCTCCAAAGAAAAGCAACATCACCTATCACTTCTTCCAGCCAGACTTATTAGACATCAGGAGGATCCAAACCCTGATCACTCCAGATCACATACCTTTGTTCAGGGAGAGTTATGGAGATATACTGGACATGGTTATGGATCTGGACCCTTCACAGAGGAGCCTCATCCACACCTGCATTCAGTTTTATGATCCTCCACTGAGATGTTTTACTTTTCAAGACTTTCAGTTGGGCCCCTTATTGGAAGAGTACTCATCATTGGTTGGTTTGCCAATCAGGGGTGGAATTCCTTTCAACCCTGAGATGGTCTTTCCTGCTAATGGAGAAGTAGCAAAGGCTTTGCATCTGGAACCTGTTTTGATTGAGCAGCATATGACCTCTAAAGCTGGAATCCCTGGCTTTCATCTGGACTTCTTAATTTCTCAAGCCAGTCTGAAGGCTTCCCTGGGGGAGTGGAAAGCTGTTTGTGCTCTGTTGGCCCTAAGTGTATATGGAATTGTGTTGTTTGCAGATGAGCCTCGATTCATTAGCAAGAATGCAATCCATCTGTTCATTCTGAAGAACCCAGTGCCAACTTTATTGGGGGATCTTTACTATTCGGTGCATCAGAGGAATGAAAAGCAGAGGGGAAGGTTAGTGAGGTTTTGTGCTCCATTGTTTCACACTTGGCTTCTCAGGCATCTACCCAGGACAGATGCATTCCTAAACCCTCATCAGCAGAGCAACTGGGCTAAGAGACTCACTGTTCTAACTTCAGCAGATGTCAGATGGTGCACTCAAAGCACCAAGGGCAGGGATATCATCACCAGCTGTGGGCATTTTCCTAATGTGCCTTTGATAGGAGTTAAGGGTAGCATCAATTACAATCCTCTGCTGTTCAGAAGGCAACTGGGCTATGCACTGGTCCACACTCCTAGGGCACAGGACTTGGTGGAGACCCTTTATTGTGAGAACAAGATTAGTTTGGCTGTTGTTAGGCAGGCTTCCTGGGCCTGGGATAATGTTCAAACCAAGGGAGTCACCATTCTGGGGAAGTGCAATAATGTGGCATCGGCACAATATTATGATTGGTCCTATGCTAGGGCCCAATTCTCTGGAATGCCCTTTACCATAGAAGACACGCCTGAGTCATCTTCAGCACCACCCCCTGCCACTATCAGTTTGGAGGAGTTTGAGAGCTTAAAGGAAAGAAATGAGAAGTTAACCCAAGCCTTGCAGAAGACCCTCTACGAGAGAAAGGATGGAAGACTGGATATTGAGAGGCTGGAGAAGTTGAAAAAAGAGCATCTGGCTAAGATTGAGAAGTCTGAAGTTTATATTAAGAAGTCTAGGGCCGGAGAACAAATTCTGAAGAATGCTTGCAAAGAAGCCCAGCTCCAGAGAGCAAGAACGGACTTGTATTTGAAGGAGAGTCAGGCCAGGTGGGTCCGGATCACTGAGGCCCGTACTCTAGAAGACAAGAGAGTTCAAGACAAGATGGAGCAGATGGAAGAAGCCCTGGCAGCAGCCCAAAGGGAGATATCAGAGCTAAAAATCAGAGCTGGGGTGAAGAGGTCCAAGGACCAAAGTCAGAACAAGAAATTGACTGCGGCTGTTGCTACAAGGAACCTTCTCATCAGGAATCTTACGGAGCGTCCGGCTGATCCTGTGACCGAAGCACTTCTCAAGGAAGTTCGTGAGGATGATTTTGGCCTTGGAGTTTGATCATTTGCTTGTTGTTGTTCCTATTCCATGTACTTTTAACTTTTTTGTGATGTATTTTGACCCTTTTAAGGGCTTGTGTTGTAAAATGAACAATTTGTATTATTTCACCTTATGTAATATATTCATGTTAGTTTACTTCGAAAGCAACTTCAACAGCAGCATCTTCAAGGGTCTGGAAGGGTCAAAACTGAAGGCCAAACCGGATACCTTGAGAGCAAATAAGCATAACTGCATTGCATACTAACCCTTTTGTTTGTTTTGTAGGTTTTTGTTTTGTTGTTGCTAACCTCTGTTGTGATACTCAGGAATTATTGCTCGCCGCCGGGTATTTCCCCTCAACAGGCCACACAGGTACCTAACTAGAAACAATCTTCCGGGCATCCAGATGGACCAGATGCAGCAGGACCTTACGGAGGTCAGAAACCAGATGGCCAACGAAAGGTTGGAGATGAGAACTCAGATAACACAGTTCATGGAAGTGATGAACAACTTAGCCCAAAGCCAGGAGAGGCTCAGGGCTTTGGTAGAAGGGAGGAATCAAGAGGAGCCCCATGTGGGGACTGCTGGCACAAGTAACAATGAAAGGGTACAACCTCATGTTAACCCTCCTGTGTTTGGTCCCCATCTCCATCCTGAAATTAATATTCCTGCAAACATTCAAGGAACCGCCACTGCAGCCAGGGTACTACAGGAAGACCCTCAAGAAGACCAATTCACAGTAATGGGTGCTGGGGAAGAGGCTTATGATAGAAGATTGGATGAAATAGCTGAGAAGTTGAGGTCCTTAGAATCTCAAAACTCTTTGGGCTTCGACGTTATGGACATGGGTTTGGTAGACGGGGTCAGGATCCCCCATAAGTTCAAGCCTCCTTGTTTCGAAAAGTATAATGGGACTTCATGCCCCCGGACTCACTTACAGTCATTTCTGGGAAGGCTGAAGGCCTATACAATGGATGAGAAATTGTGGATGTTCTATTTTGAAGATAGCTTAACTGGAGCGTCGAGAGAGTGGTACTCTCACTTGACAAGGGCAACTATTAGATGCTGGAAGGACCTGGCAGAGGCCTTCATCAGACAGTATCAGTATAATCTAGACATGGCACCCAACAGGACCCTCATAATGGGAATGTCACAGTCTTCAAGGGAGAGTTTCCGAGAATACGCCCAGAGATGGAGGCAACTGGCTGCTGCTGTTCAACCACCTATGTCTGAACGGGAAATGGCGGATATGTTCATGAACACCCTTCAGGGAACATATATTGACAGGTTGGCAGCTTTCTCTTCCACTAGCTTTGCAGATGTTGTCATAGCCGGGGAGAGAATTGAAAGCTTGTTAAAAATGGGAAAGATCTCAGACAACGGTGCAAGTTCGTCCAGTAGTACAAGAAAGCCTTTTGCAGGCCCGAGAAGAACTGGCGAGACCAATGCCATCCACACCAACAGGGGCAGGCCCCAGTATGTTCAAAGGTCAATAGCAGCAGTCACCATTCCTGCTCCAGCTCATCCTCAACCAGTCTATCAACCTCCTCAGCAAAACTATCAACAACAACCTCAGTACCATCAACAAAGTCAGTACCCTCCAAGGAATTACAACAACAGCAACACCAACAACAACAGTCAACAAAGGCCATTCCAACAGAGGCCATCCCAAGCTAACAGAGTGATCGATCCGATCCCAATGCCATATGCTACTTTGCTGCCACAGCTTCTGAAACTCAACCTGGTTGAGCTACGAACGTTGGCACCTCCAGATCCCAACAGTCTACCAAGGAACTATGACTCCAATGCTAGGTGTGCTTTTCATTCAAACGCACCTGGCCACAGCACAGAAAAATGCAGGGCTCTGCATATGAAGGTACAAGACCTGGTAGACTCCAAGGCTCTGAATTTCGCACTACCACCCAATGTCAATAAGAACCCGATGCCAAACCATGGTGGTCCCCGGATTAACGCTATTGAAGAAGACAAGCCGTCTTATTTAATAACCAGTGTGGGACAGATCAGAACGCCATTGGTAGAAATCAAGGCTCAGCTCTTGGAATGTCAGATGTTCCCAGGGTGTGAATTGGGTTGTGCTTACTGCAATATCTCCGTAAATGGGTGCGATAATTTGAGGAATGGCGTAGATGGCCTTATTCAGAGTGGCCAACTTCAGATCACCACATCATTTCCAACAAATCCAGCAATCTCATCAACAACGGTTTCAGAACCTCCTACAACTGCAGCAACCATTGTTCCTGACAATTCTTCGGTTTCATCAACAAGTACTTCATCCATCATCTCAACCGATCAGTTTTCAACAAATTTTCCTGCTACAACTTCAGCTTCACTCCATTTTGAACCTCCTACAACAACAACATCATTTCTTCCGACAATATCTCCTACAACACCAGCAACAAATCATGAAGACGTCTCCACTGTCACGATATTCTATGATCCTGAAAACAACTCTGCCTACCATTCAGAAGGTGCTGCTCCCACCAGAGCACCAGTTACAATCTTTTATGATCCACAAACAATTACAGTCCCTTCAGCAGCAACAATCAGTCCAGTCACTGTCACGGTGCCTGGACCAGTACCATATGAAAGCAATAGGGCCATCCCTTGGCACTATGGCTCTGACGTGTACTGCGAAGGAAAAAGAATCACTCTTGAAACGTCAACACCTGCACCACAAATTGACAATGTGGGGGGAGGCGGAGGCTTCACTCGAAGCGGACGTCTCTTTGCTCCACCAATTCAAAGACCTACAGCCGAAGCAGAAGCTGCTGCCAAGGCGAAAGGAAAGAGCCCGGTGCAGGAAGATCAAGCTGTTAAGGAAGCCTCGAAGACACCATTCGATCAAGAAGTTGATGAGTTTATGAGAATCATAAAAAAGAGTGATTACAAAATTGTGGATCAACTTCATCAAACGCCATCCAAAATCTCTATCCTCTCACTGCTTATGTGCTCCGAAGCCCATCGGAATGCACTACTCAAAGTCCTGCACGCGGCTTATGTGCCTGAAGAGATTACTGTCAACCAGTTGGAAACCGTGGTTGGAAATGTTACTGCTAGCAATGGGCTAGGGTTCACCAATACTGACTTGACAGCGGATGGCCGCAACCACAACAAAGCCTTGCACATAACCATGGAATGCAAAGGAGCTGTCCTTTCTCATGTGCTGGTAGACACAGGTTCATCCCTGAATGTCTTACCAAAGAAGGCTCTGGTGAAGTTAGAATATGATGGATTGGCATTGAGACCCAGCAACCTGGTAGTAAGAGCCTTTGATGGTTCTAAGAGATCGGTTCTGGGAGAGATTGAGCTGCCTGTGACAATTGGCCCACAGACCTTTAAAACTATCTTTTATGTGATGGACATTCAGCCCGCCTACAGCTGTTTGTTGGGTAGACCCTGGATTCACGCCGTCGGCGCAATAACGTCTACCCTTCACCAAAAGTTAAAATATGAGTGGGAAGGCCAAGTTGTCACAATCTGTGGAGAGGAGGACATTTTTGTCAGCCACCTGGCAACCTATAAGTACATTGAAATGGATGGGGAGATCCATGAAACAATGAGCCAGGGGTTTGAAGCTTTGAATGTGAATGAAGCATCTGCTGTATCTGGTACTCCAATGTCATCTTACCAACAAGCCCAGAAGGTTGTTGAGGAAGGAACCGCCCTGGGCTGGGGCAAAGTTTTAGCTGTGGAGGAAAAGAAAGACAAATTTGGGTTGGGTTACAGACCAACTCAACATCAAGCAAGGGCTGCTGGAGAGCCTGGTTTTGTCAGTGGGGGGATGCTTACCCCTGATACTATCAACTGTCTGGAAGACGAGCTGGAAGAGGAGCGCAACCTGGAAAGCTGGATTCGTCCAAAGATCCCGGGGAGCAGTGTCTCGAACTGGTCTTCCCAGGAAATTATAAGAGTTACTCGATCAGAGTAATTATTATTTCCTGTATTTTATAAGCATGCATCAAAGTCTTGCATCTTGCCCAAGATGACAAGACTCATTTTGTAATCGGGCCATCTGTACTTTTTTGTGCAAACAAGATCAATTAATGAAATATCAGACATCTTTTTGCAAACAAGTCTTTTTCTTTTCGTTCACTGTCTTTCCATTTTTCTTTTTTGTACAAAAAATAAATGGCAGTGTTTTCAAAATGACAACTTCATTTCACTTTTCTAAATAAGACTAAAATCAGATCACTAAAATGAACAACTTAACCCTTGCAGAGAGTGCCTTCCTGACAGCACCGACAACAGCACGGCTATGACTTCGTATGACTTTGACAATCCAATCAATCAAGCTGATGAAGGGGTTGAAGAAGAATATGAGCTTCCTGAAGAGCTAGCCAGGTTGTTAAGACAAGAGGAAAAGGTTATTACCCCTCACCGGGAGGAGGTTGAAGTGATTAATCTTGGTACAGAGGAAGACGTGAAAGAGGTTAAAATCGGGGCCTGCCTGCAAGACTCAGTGAAGAAGCAACTGGTTGATCTACTTCAAGAGTATGTGGATGTGTTTGCTTGGTCGTATCAGGACATGCCAGGTGTAAACACCCCAAATTTGCCCTCACCCCTTCACACCATGGCTTGTGATCATTTCATATGCATAAATACAATCATATCATCTCACATCTCATTTTTGATTCACTGCATAGCTTCTAAGGCATCTGCACCTAGGGTTTGTGATCTGAGCAAGCCCAAAGCATCTTGAGCCACTCCAAAGGCTACTAATCAACTCAAAGGGGTCCATGTGTGTCCTTATGTCATATTCCATCTCCTCAAAGTCAAAATTGCAGAGGAATCACAAGAACTAGGGTTTGAGTGGATGCAGGGCCAGGCTAGACTGCACAGTTGACTGAAAATTAGGGTTTTGGTTTCAGAGGCCATAACTCCAAATTTTTTGGTAATTCTTGTTTCCATTGGTCTCTATATAGTATAGGGAGTATGCATATCAATTTTCATGAAGAAATTCCATGGGGAAGTCATCTGATCAAAGGTTGACTTTTTTTGACAAGACAGTGTAAAATCAGGGCATCTGAGGCCCCCAATGACCCAACCAATGGGTGATCTTCATCATTTTGAGTGTATATGATCTTTATTTGATCATGGAAGAAGATTGAAGTTCACAAAAATCAAGAATTTAGGGTTTTTGCAAATGTTGACTTTTTGGGCATAGTTGACTTTTCAAGAATGCATCATTTTAGGTCATTTTTCAAGCCATGATTCTTGATCCAAAAATGCTTCAAATGGAAAAACTTTGGTCATGAAAGTTGTAGATCTCATTTTTCCCTTTTCAAAAAGTACAAGAACATGATCAAACTCTTCTTGAATCAAAAGTTATGGCAATGCAAAGTTGGCTAAAATCATTGATTTTCAAGGCATGCCCTAAGTGAGAATTTTGCAAAATCTTGGACCAATGCATATTGCAGCCTCTAATTCATTTCAAACCAGCACATAAACTTTCTCTAAGTCCTAAAAATCAGAAATGAACTAAGAATGCCCATGGTTTTATGTTTGGTTGGACAAAAAAGGTCACATGTGAACAAAAAGTCACAAGTTGCAAAACTCATGATCATGCTTCCTCCTACTTGCAGCCTTGGATGCTGAGCTTTGCTAGCCTCTCACCTCACCTTGCTGCACCAGAACCAGCCCATGTACTTGCCTAGATCATGAGCCATGCTTCTCTTACACATTATTTGAATTTTTGCAAAAGGTAACTTACCAATCAATAAAGGGCATGTCTTGTCAACTGACCAATGAGAGAGAGTTATGTGGACAATTTGCAAGCTAGACATAGTACTAAGCAAGGCTGAAGCTCTCTCATTCAACACATTCACAAAAACACTCCATTTTGCATAAGCCTTCGAATTTCTCTCCACAGCCTGAAAACACTTCAACCATTTCCATCATTCAACTCACCTTGCTCCATAGACCACCCAGCACCAAGAACACAAGCCTGAAACAGCCTGAACATCTCACTGCCATTTCTCACTTCATTTTGCAGTTTCATTCGAAACTTTCACCCTAGCTCACAAACAGCCAAACAAACACTCCAGACCTTCTCCATTCATCCTCAGGATCTCAAACAACCCATCACAATGACCTGAAAGTGCCAGAATCTCCATTGCCATTTCTGATCAAGCTTGAGCAGAAGCTTTCGAATCTCATTATCCAGCCAACACAAACTTCTTTTGAGCATTCAAACATCTTCTGGAGATCAAGTGGAGCAGTTTGCACTGAAGGAAGTGGCCAGAAAGTCCTCAAGTTGAAAGCTCCAAATCTCAGGTAGCTCGAAATTAATTTTTCCAGAAATCATTTTTCTTGTTACAAACTTGTTCTATGTGATTCACTGATCATCCTGATGTTTTTAGTTTTTGAAATGGTGTTGAAATGAGTATTTGATTAGCTTTTGAAACTTGCGTGACCTAAAATTTATTTGTTTCGATTCATGATTCTGGGGAAATATAAATTTGTTTTGGCTTAGGGTTTTAGTTCAGGGGATCATGGGAATCATTTCTGGATGCTTAGGTTTCATTTTTGTTACGATTTGAAGGGTTTTGGGGATTTTCAGGGGAGATGCTGGCCGGAGAAGACGACCGGAAGTCTTCTCCGGCCACCTGAAAGTGATTTGTGCCCTAATCACGTAATTAACTCAAGTTTGAATTCTGAGCGTTGATGGCCTTTGACCCGTTGACTTCGCGCGTGAGTGTGTGGCCTGGATCTTCCTGATTATACCCTAATCCACGTGTTTATCTTAATTAATCCATAATTAATTTAATCTGATCAGAAGCCATCTGGACCCTTCATTTGCGCGCTGGTCAACAAATTTGAATCCAGAGTGAATCTCATCCCTCCATTCTGATTACCTTCTCCTTTTATTTAATTTAATTCATTTTCTTTTCATTTTATTTGCATAATTTATTTAAAATAGTTAAAAATGCATAAAAATTATGAAACTTTTTCTCCTGAGTTTTATTAATTTTCATGACACAAAAATATTTTCATTTTATTTTTTACCATTAAAAAAGTATTTTTAAATATTTAAAAGATTATTTTTAATTGATTAATGGGAATTAATTAATTAAAAATACTTTTAGGTATTTAAAAATCACAAAAAAAATTCATGAAATGTTCTAAGACATTTAGAAACATTGTCCAACCTTCAAACCAAATTTCTTTTTTGATCTTGATGCATTTTAAGAATTTTTCATTGAATTAAATCATTTTTTATGCATTATTTTGATCATAAGTTTAAAAATCCATTTCTGCCTATTGGAGAAGGTTGAGACATTGGTTCTTCTTGCATTGTTTTCTATTTAGCATGTAGTTTCTAGGGTTAAATGGCCATGATTTGATCTTGCATTTTCAATTTGTTTGGCATTTCTTTTGTTAAGAACCCTAAAAAACCCTAATAACTTAGAAAATTCATAATTTGAGTTTGGTTAAGAGTTGGGACCTCCCCTTTGAACCTTGGTTTAGCATAGGTTTAGGGTTTCTTTGAGTGCCATTTTCCATTTTTATCTTAGGGTTTTGTTTCTGTTTTGGGTTTTTGTTTGATGTTTGGTCCATGAACCCTAATTTGGGATTTCTCTTGCATCCTTCTTGCATTTCCTTGCATAACATGACTTGTCTTTGCATTTTGTGCATTCTTGTGATTCATTTGACATCTTAAGACATGTAGGAAGCATGTTTGATCATTGCATTACATATTTGCCATGTCATTTGTCTTGTATGCTTCATAACTTTCCATGCTTGTTCATGCTCCTTAACTTGCATCATTTGCATCCATGATCTTGTATGAACATCCCCATGCCTTGCCTCATGTTTGCAGCATCTTCATAGAATCATTTTCATCATCAACATGCTTCTGGTTTTGTTTAGAATCATGTCATTTCATTTCATCTTGCATTGCATTGCATTTCTTTCTAACATTTCAGGTGGTAAGTAAACTTGGGAAGTGAATTTGCCTTCACTTCTCATACCTTTTCTTTTCATCTCTCTTGCATCCATTGCTGCATTTCTATTTGTGTTTGAGATTGAGCTTGCTCATTCTTGTTCTTCCCACTTTCTTTCTTCAAGTGACTTGACTTCTTGAATGAAGCAAGTCACTATGCTTCTCTTGATCTTGTTCATCTGCTTCCTGGTGGCTCCTTTGAAGATTTCTCTTGAAAACCTAACAAACCTTAGGAACAACCAAGCATGACAATGATTAGGGTTTTGATTAGTCTCCCCTCATAGTTTTTACCTTTGTGTCTCTCTTTGAGTCTTCTCTTCTCATCTCATAATCAGAGACTAAACCCTAAAGGTTTTAAGACTTTGTGATTAGGGTTATGCCTGCATCCTTCTCTTAGGATGGAGTGTATAACTTTAATCCTAAGTGTTAAACCCTTAATGTGTTTAAATCTCTTAATCAATCCACATAATAATCATCAAGACATCACACTTGTAACTTGGGCCTTGCATTAGGGTTCTAATTCTTCCTTAAGTGGTTAAGAAGGACTAACCCTAGTGTTAATGGACAAGTCCCCCTCAAGTTGTCTTACAAATCATAAAACACACTTCTTCATCTCACCATTTAATAAAATCCACTTAATAAAGGTTTTGTTTTGTCATGAGTTTAATCCCTAATCATGGATTAAGTTGAGGAGCTTTCCTCAGCTTAAACATTCTCATCTATCATCCTTCTTTTAGGACGGTGTAATGAGTCTGTTTAATCCCTGATTATGGCTTAACCTCATTACTCAACACTAAACAAAAACACCAAAAACATCTAAATAATCACAAGTAGGTTAATGATCTTAACCCTACATCAAAGGTGATTAAGTGTGAGAATCTGACTTCACACTTAAGGTAAATCTCATTACCCCTAATCAGAGGGAAGATGTGATGAGTTTACTAAATCCATTGGTTTAGGCTTAAGCTCATTTTCTTATGACAAAATCCAAAAAAACAATAAAAGACTGAAAACACAAAAACAAACAATAATCGTCTCCTCCGGGATTCTTTTCTCATCTCATTCACTCACAACCGAGAACTTGCTTCTTCCGTCTAATGCAAGACAGTTTGCATCTGTGCCAGACAGATCATACACTTGAGCATAGGCAAGTAAGCAGTTCACAAGTCAATTCATCTTTCAGTCTCTTTGGGTCGAACTACGGTGTTCTGACTTCCTCATTGCACGAGAGGATACGTAGGCATAACTTAACAGTTATCGAACAAAAGTCTCTGTACATTCCCCCTCTTTCTAGCTTTATTCTTTAAGCCTCATGGTCATGAGCATTTCATTCCTGATCTCACACTGACACTGTACATTTATACACATCACACTTCTTTTGCACTGACACCTGTACATTCTTTTCCAGCTATTTTACACACAGATTGCACTGACACTACCCCTTTAAAACACAAATCTTTCAAGCGTGGATCCCGTCGAGTACGACGGACAATCTGGGTGCTAACACCTTCCCAGGTTGTAACCAACCCCCTTTCTCAGTCTCTCTGGTTCGCAACCGTCTTATCCATATCTTTCTAGGTCTATGCAGCATTACCTTTCCCCCGGGATAAAAATGCCTAGCTGGCGACTCTTTTCGTTTCCAGTGAGTTCACGGCTGTGTGTTCTCATTGTCCCTCTCGCCGACCGTCCGCGTCTGTACCTTCATATGAACCCATTTTCATTTGTCGGGAGCGACAGCTTGGCGACTCTACTGGGGACCCTTATACTGCAACCAGGGCTTCTGGTTCTTTTTGTGGGTTCCTCCTAGCGCTTGTTTGATTTGTGTTTACTGGGGTGTTATGTGCTTGTTTGTGCTTGTATTCATTTTTGGTTATTGCTTTATGTACAGTTACTTTACTGCTTTCTTTATTGCATTTATTTATATCATACTGTCATTGCTGCTGGCTGGATCTGGTTGTTTGCCTTGGTGGGTGGGTGATTCATTGAGAGTTAAGGTCCTATACCTGGGACCTGAGTGACACCTAGGCTAGAGTGAATCATATTCTTTCCCATTCCATTTCGGTCTGGTGCGGGAATATGAAACACGGTTCAGATATGGGTTTCTTCTTGAGAACTCTGTGTTGCAGATTTCCTGCAATGCTAGGGCTATCTGGGAAGCCTGCTAAGTCTGGATGACCTTTTAGTATTGACCTTCAGAAACTGAGGTGAATTAGAGGAGGAATTGTTATGGTTATTGTAAACACTGTACCTCCGGGTTGGAAGTGTTTACACTTCTCATAACTGATCCAAGTCTGAGGATCCTTGTTCTAGATCATCACCTGTGAGGGGGTTGGGCTGTTTACAGGTTTGCAGGTACCTTGACCTCAGAATACCCTGTTACTTTGACTTTGTTAAGAATACTCCATGTTGGACAGTTCTTGTGATTCTAAAACCTTGGACTTGTGGCTCTTTATTTGAGTCCCCCACCCTGGTTACTGGATTTTTAGGCCTCCATCTGGAATTCTTAAACACACATGGATCTATATCAAGGCAGTTAATCAGATCCAGCTCAGTCGCAAACCCTTTGCATATCATTTGCATACATACCCATTGCATCATATTAACATTTGCTTATTTGTGTTTCAGGGTATCCATATTCATCTGGTTTTGGTTTTGACCCCATCTGCTATATTGACCTATCTCCACCAGCACTTGCTTCAGCTTGTCAGCCATACTTCAGTCACTTGCACTAGCCAGCCAGTGGCCCACTCCTCAGCATCTTCATCAGCACTTACTCTACTCAGTCTCAGCACTTATGGCTCCAAAGAAAAGCAACATCACCTATCATTTCTTCCAACCAGACTTATCAGACATCAGGAGGATCCAGATCCTGATCACCCCAGATCACACACCTTTATTCAGGGAGCATTATGGGGATATACTTGACTTGGTCATGGATCTGGACCCATCTCAGAGAAGCCTGATCCATACCTGTATTCAGTTCTATGACCCCCCATTGAGATGTTTCACCTTTCAAGACTTTCAGTTGGGTCCTCTTTTGGAAGAATACTCATCATTGATTGGTTTGCCTATCAAGAGAGAAATCCCTTTTAACCCTGAAATGGTCTTTCCCAGCAATGGAGAGGTAGCAAAAGCTTTGCACCTGGAACCTGTTTTGATTGAGCAACACATGACCTCTAAAGCTGGGATCCCTGGATTTCATCTGGACTTCCTGATTTCTCAAGCTAGTATGAAGGCCTCCTTGGGGGAGTGGAAAGCTGTTTGTGCTCTGTTGGCCTTAAGTGTATATGGAATTGTATTGTTTGCAGATGAGCCTCGATTCATTAGCAAGAATGCAATCCACTTGTTCATCCTGAAGAACCCAGTGCCAACTTTGCTAGGAGATCTCTATTACTCAGTACATCAGAAGAATGAGAAGCAGAGGGGAAGACTAGTGAGGATTTGTGCTCCATTATTTCATACTTGGCTTCTCAAGCATCTACCCAGAACAGATGCATTTCTCAACCCTCATCAGCAAAGCAACTGGGCTAAGAGGCTCACTACTCTCACTTCAGCTGATATCAGATGGTGTACTCAAAGCACCAAGGGCAGAGATATCATCACCAGCTGTGGGCACTTTCCCAATGTGCCCTTAATAGGAGTTAAGGGAAGTATTAGTTACAACCCCCTGCTGTTCAAGAGGCAACTGGGTTATGCCTTAGTCCATACTCCCAGGGTACAGGACTTAATGGAGACTCTCTATTGTGAGAACAAGATCAGTTTGACTGTTGTTAGGCAGGCTGCTTGGGCCTGGGATAATGTTCAAACCAAGGGAGTCACTGTTTTGGGGAAGTGTAATAATGTGGCATCAGCACAATATTATGAGTGGTCCCGTGCCAGGGCCCAATTCTCTGGGATGCCCTTTACCATAGAAGACATGCCTGAGTCATCTTCAGCACCACCCCCTGCCACCATCAGTTTGGAGGAGTTTGAGAGCTTGAAGGAAAGAAATGGGAAGTTAACCCAGGCTTTGCAGAAGACCCTCCGGGAGAGGAGTAAAGGTGTGAGGGAGATTGAGAGATTGGAGAAGTTGAGAGTGGAACACTTGACTAAGATTGAGAAGTCTGGAGATTATATCAACAAGTCTAAAGCTGGTGAGCAGATTCTGAAGAATGCTTGTAAAGAAGCCCAGTTCCAGAGGGCAAGAACAGACTTGTATTTGAAAGAGAGTCAGGCCAGGTGGGTCCGGATCACTGAGGCCCGCACTCTAGAAGACAAGAGAGTTCAGGACAAGATGGAGCAGATGGAAAAAGCCCTGGCAGCAGCCCAGAAGGAAATATCAGAGCTAGAAATCAGAGCTGGAGTGAAGAGGTCTAAAGACCAAAGTCAGAACAAGAGGTTGACTGCAGCTGTTGCAACAAGAAACCTTCTCATCCGAAGTCTCACGGAGCGTCCGGCTGATCCTGTGACCGAAGCACTTCTTAAGGAAGTTCGTGAGGATGAGTTTGGCCTCGGAGTTTGATCATTTGCTTGTTGTTATTCCTATTCCATGTACTTTTGCTTTTTGTGATGTATTTTGACCCCTTTGGGGGCCTGTGTTGTAAAATGAACAAGTTGTATTTATTTCATCTTATGTAATATATTTGTGTGTTGGTTTCCATCTGAGTTCACTTCGAAAGCAACTTCAACCGCAACATCTTCAAGGGTCTGGAAGGGTCAAAACTGAAGACCAAACCGGATACCTTGGGAGCAAATAAGCATAACTGCATTGCATACTAACCCTTTTGTTTGTTTTGTAGGTTTTCGTTTTATTGTTACTAACCTCTGTTGTGATACAGGCAGTATTGCTCGCCGCCGGGTGTTTCCCCTCAACAGGCCACACAGGTACCCAACTAGAAACAACCTTCCGGGAATTCAAATGGATCAGGTACAGCAGGACCTAGCAGAGGTCAGAAATCAGATGGCGAACGAAAGATTGGAGATGAGAACCCAGATAACCCAGTTCATGGAAGTGATGAACAACTTAGCTCAAAGCCAGGAGAGGCTCAGAACTTTGGTAGAAGGGAGGAATCAAGAGGAGCCCCATGCGGGTACTGCTGGCACAAGTAACAACGAGAGGGTCCAACCTCATGTCAATCCCCCAGTTTTTGGACCCCATCTCCATCCAGAGGCCAACATCCCAGTCAACATTCAAGGGACAGCCACAGCAGCCAGAGTACTTCAAGAAGATCCTCAGGAGGACCAGTATACAGTAATGGGTGCCGGAGAGGAAACTTATGATAGACGATTGGAAGAAATAGCTGAGAAGTTGAGATCACTGGAGTCTCAAAATTCTTTGGGCTTCGACGTCATGGACATGGGGTTGGTAGACGGGGTCAGGATCCCCCATAAGTTCAAGCCTCCTTGTTTCGAAAAGTATAATGGGACTTCATGCCCCCGGACTCATCTACAATCATTTCTGGGAAGGCTGAAGGCCTATACAATGGATGAGAAATTGTGGATGTTCTATTTTGAAGATAGCTTGACTGGAGCTTCGAGGGAGTGGTATTCCCATCTGACAAGGGCAACTGTAAGATGCTGGAAGGACCTGGCAGACGCCTTCATCCGACAGTATCAATACAACTTAGACATGGCACCCAACAGGACTCTCCTAATGGGAATGTCACAGTCTTCGAGGGAGAGTTTCCGAGAATATGCTCAAAGGTGGAGGCAACTGGCTGCTGCTGTTCAACCACCTATGTCTGAACGGGAAATGGCAGATATGTTCATGAATACCCTTCAGGGAACCTATATTGACAGGTTGGCTGCTTTCTCTTCCACTAGCTTCGCAGATGTTGTCATAGCTGGGGAGAGAATTGAAAGCCTGTTAAAAATGGGTAAGATCTCTGATAATGGTGCTAGTTCGTCCAGTGGTACAAGAAAGCCTTTTGCAGGCCCGAGAAGAACTGGCGAGACCAATGCCATTCACACCAGCAGGGGTAGGCCCCAATATGTTCAAAGGTCAATAGCAGCAGTCACCATTCCTGCTCCAGCTCATCCACAGCCAGTCTATCAACCTCCTCAACAAAACTTCCAACAACAACCTCAGTACCATCAGCAAAATCAGTATCCTCCGAGGAACTACAACAACAATAACACCAACAACAATCAACAGAGGCCATTCCAACAGAGGCCCTCTCAAGCTAACCGAGTGATCGACCCGATCCCAATGCCGTATGCTGCCTTGCTGCCACAACTTCTGAAACTCAACCTAGTTGAGCTAAGAACGTTGGCACCTCCGGATCCCAACAGTCTACCAAGGAACTATAACTCCAATGCTAGGTGTGCTTTTCATTCAAACGCACCTGGTCACAGTACAGAAAAATGCAGGGCTCTGCATATGAAAGTACAAGATTTGGTAGACTCCAAGGCTCTGAATTTTGCACCTCCGCCCAATGTCAATAAAAACCCAATGCCAAACCATGGCGGTCCCCGAATTAATGCTATTGAAGAAGACCAACCGTCTTATTTGATAACTAGTGTGGATCAGATCAGGACACCATTGGTGGAAATCAAGGCTCAACTCCGCGAAAACCAAATATTTCCGGGGTGTGAACTAGGGTGCCCCTACTGCAATATTTCATGGAATGGGTGTGAGGACCTGAGGAATGGCATTGACAGCCTTATTCAGAGTGGCCTGCTACAGATTACTACATCATTTCCGACCAATCCGGCAACTTCATCAACAACGGTTCCAGAACCTCCTACAACTGCAGCAACTATTGTTCCCAACAATTCACCAGCAACATCAGCAAGTACTTCATCTGTCCTCCCAAATGATCAATTTTCAACAGTTTCTCCTGCTACAACTTCAGCTTCATTCCATTTCGAATCTCCATCAACAACAACATCAGTCCCTCCAACAGTACCTCCTACAACACCAGCAATCAATCATGAAGATGTCTCTACAGTTACCATATTCTACGATCCTGAAAATAATTCCGCCTACCATTCAGAAGGTGCTGCTCCCACCAGAGCACCAGTTACAATCTTTTATGATCCACAAACAATTACAGTCCCTTCAGCAACATCAATCAGTCCAGTTACCGTCACGATGCCTGGACCGGTACCATATGAAAGCAATAGGGCCATCCCTTGGCACTATGGCTCTGACGTGTACTGCGAAGGAAAAAGAATCACTCTTGAAACATCAACACCTGCACCACAAGTAGACAATGTGGGCGGAGGCGGAGGCTTCACCCGAAGCGGACGTCTCTTCGCTCCACCAATTCAAAGACCTACTGCCGAAGCAGAAGCTGCTGCCAAGGCAAAAGGAAAGAGCCCGGTGCAGGAAGATCAAGCTGTTAAAGAAACCCTGAAGACTCCGTTCGATCAAGAGGTTGATGAGTTCATGCGAATCATCAAAAAGAGTGACTATAAAATTGTGGATCAACTTCACCAAACGCCATCCAAAATCTCTATCCTCTCACTGCTTATGTGCTCCGAAGCCCATCGGAATGCACTACTTAAGGTCTTGCACGCAGCTTACGTGCCTGAAGAGATTACTGTCAACCAGTTGGAAACCGTGGTTGGAAATGTTACTGCTAGCAATGGGCTAGGGTTTACCAATTCTGACCTGACAGTGGATGGCCGCAATCACAACAAAGCCTTGCACATAACCATGGAATGCAAAGGAGCTGTCCTTTCTCATGTGCTGGTAGACACAGGTTCTTCCCTGAATGTCTTACCGAAGAAGGCTCTGGTGAAGTTAGAATATGATGGATTGGCTTTGAGACCCAGCAACCTGGTGGTAAGAGCCTTTGATGGTTCGAAGAGATCGGTTCTGGGAGAGATTGAGCTGCCTGTGACAATTGGCCCACAGACTTTTAAAACTATCTTTTATGTGATGGACATTCAGCCCGCCTACAGCTGTTTGTTGGGTAGACCCTGGATTCACGCCGCCGGCGCAATAACGTCTACCCTTCACCAAAAGTTAAAATTTGAGTGGGAAGGCCAAGTTGTCACAATCTGTGGGGAAGAGGATATTTTCGTTAGCCATCTGGCTACGTATAAGTACATTGAGATGGATGGAGAGATCCATGAAACAATGAGCCAAGGTTTTGAAGCCTTGAATGTCAATGAAGCATCTGCTGTATCTGGTACTCCAATGTCGTCTTACCAACAAGCCCGGAAGGTTGTTGAAGAAGGAACTGCCCTAGGCTGGGGCAAGGTTTTAGCTGTGGAGGAGAAGAAGGACAAATTTGGGTTGGGTTACAAACCAACTCAACATCAAGCAAAGGCTGCTGCGGAGCCTGGTTTTGTCAGTGGGGGGATGCTTACCCCCGATGCTATCAACTGTCTGGAAGACGAGCTGGAAGAGGAGCGCAATCTGGAGGATTGGATTCGTCCAAAGATCCCGGGGAGCAGTGTCTCGAACTGGTCTTCCCAGGAAATTATAAGAGTTACTCATGCAGAGTAATTATTATTTCCTGCATTTTTATAGCATGCATCAAAGTCTTGCATCTTGCCCAAGATGACAAGACTCATTTTGTAATCAGGGCCATCTGTACTTTTGTGCAAACAAGATTAAATTAATGAAATATCAGACATCTTTTTGCAAACAAGTCTTTTTCTTTTCTGCTCACTGTTTTTCCATTTTTCTTTTTGTACAAAAATAAATGGCGGTGCTTTCAAAATGATAACTTCATCTCACTCTTTTCTAAAGCAAGATTAAAATCAATCACTAAAATGAACAACTTAACCCTTGCAGAGAGTGCCTTCCTGACAGCACCGACAACAACACGGCTATGACATCGTATGACTTTGACAATCCGATCAATCAAGCTGATGAAGGGGTTGATGAAGAATATGAGCTTCCTGAAGAGCTAGCCAGGTTGTTGAGACAGGAGGAAAAGGTTATTACTCCTCATCAGGAGGAGATTGAAGTGATTAATCTTGGTACTGACGAAGACGTGAAAGAAGTTAAAATCGGGGCCTGCCTGCAAGACTCAGTGAAGAGACAACTGATAGATCTTCTTCAAGAGTACGTTGATGTGTTTGCTTGGTCGTATCAAGATATGCCAGGGTTGGACACCGATATAGTCGTGCACAAGCTGCCTTTGAGGGAAGAATGCCCACCAGTGAAACAGAAGCTGCGCCGAACTCGTCCAGACATGGCTATGAAAATTAAGGAAGAGGTACAAAAGCAATGGGACGCCGGGTTCCTTGTTGTGACTAGCTATCCACCGTGGGTTGCTAACATAGTACCTGTGCCTAAGAAGGACGGAAAAGTTAGAATGTGTGTTGATTACCGGGATCTGAACAGAGCCAGCCCGAAAGATGACTTCCCATTACCTCACATTGACGTATTGGTGGATAACACGGCTCAGTTCTCAGTATTCTCCTTCATGGATGGATTTTCAGGATATAATCAGATCAAGATGTCACCTGAAGACATGGAGAAGACAACATTCATCACACCTTGGGGCACGTTCTGTTACAAAGTGATGCCATTCGGACTGAAGAATGCTGGTGCCACATATCAGCGGGCTATGGTGACATTGTTCCACGATATGATCCACAAGGAAATAGAATGCTATGTGGATGATATGATTGCCAAGTCCCTTACAGAGGAAGAACACCTGGTAAATCTGCTGAAGTTGTTCAAGCGCCTGAGGAAGTACCAACTAAAGTTGAACCCCAACAAATGCACATTCGGGGTGCGATCCGGTAAGCTGCTGGGCTTTATTGTAAGCGAGAAAGGGATTGAGGTTGACCCTGATAAGGTCAAGGCTATTCAAGAGATGCCTGCACCGAAAACTGAGAAAGAAGTTCGAGGTTTCTTAGGTCGATTGAACTACATTTCAAGGTTCATATCTCACCTTACAGCAACCTGTGAACCCTTGTTCAAGCTGCTAAGAAAAGAACAAACGGTCAGGTGGAACGAAGACTGCCAAAGGGCTTTTGACAAGATCAAGGAGTATCTGCAAGAACCTCCGATCCTCATGCCGCCAGTTGAAGGAAGACCTCTGATTATGTACTTGACAGTATTAGAAGAGTCAATGGGGTGTGTGCTGGGCCAGCATGACGAGTCTGGTCGAAAAGAGTATGCAATATACTACCTAAGCAAAAAGTTTACCGACTGTGAACAGCGTTATTCACTGCTCGAGAAAACTTGCTGTGCTTTAGCGTGGGCTGCTCGCCGACTGAGACAGTATATGTTGACCCACACTACCTTATTAATCTCAAAAATGGATCCAGTTAAGTACATTTTCGAGAAGCCAGCTCTTACCGGACGGGTTGCAAGATGGCAGATGATTCTCACAGAATACGACATACAGTACACATCTCAGAAAGCCATCAAGGGCAGTGTGCTATCTGAATATCTTGCTGAGCAACCCATTGATGACTACCAGCCTATGAGATTTGACTTCCCTGATGAAGACATCATGTTCATTAAAGCAAAAGATCACGAAGAGCCTATTCACACTGAAGGGCCCGACCCGGAAGAAGAATGGACTATGATGTTTGACGGGGCTGTTAACATGAATGGCCGTGGTGTTGGTGCAGTACTCATTACACCTAAAGGAGTTCACATGCCTTTCTCGGCAAAACTCGCTTTCAACTGCACTAACAACGAAGCTGAATACGAAGCTTGCATTATGGGTCTTGAGGAAGCCATTGACCTCAGGATCAAAACGTTGACTGTATTCGGAGATTCAGCTTTGGTAGTCAATCAAACCAACGGAAAATGGTACACCCACCAGGATCATCTAATACCATACAGGGATTATACAAGGAGGTTACTGACTTTCTTTACAACAGTCAGGCTTGAGTATATCCCTCGAGACGAGAATCAGTTTGCAGATGCTCTGGCTACCATTTCATCCATGATCAAAGTTCAAACGGCTAACTTTGTACCCCAGATTTCAGTGTCTAGACTTGATAGACCAGCATATGTATTTGCAGCGGATGTTGTAAAAGATGATAAGCCTTGGTTCCATGACATTAAGTGCTTCTTGGAGGATCAAACATACCCGCCTGGGGCATCTTCCAATGATAAGAAGACTTTGAGAAGGCTTGCTGGGATCTTTATACAAAAGGAACTTTGACATGGTACTCCTCAGATGTGTTGACAAGACGGAAGCAGATTTACTGATGCATGAAGTGCATGCAGGCTCTTTTGGTACCCATGCTGGAGGACATGCAATGGCTAAGAAGTTGTTAAGATCAGGCTATTATTGGATCACAATGGATGCAGACTGTTGTGCCTACGCCAGGAAATGTCATAAATGCCAGATCTATGCAGACAAAGTGCATATACCTCCAAATCCTTTGAACATCATGTCTTCACCATGGCCCTTTGCCATGTGGGGCATTGATATGATTGGCAAGATTGAGCCAACTGCTTCGAACGGCCATAGATTCATCCTGGTCGCCATCGACTATTTTACAAAGTGGGTTGAAGCAGCTTCATATGCAAACGTCACCAGGCAAGTGGTAGCCCGATTTCTAAAAAGAGATATCATCTGTCGGTATGGAGTTCCCGAGCGGATCATTACTGATAATGGTTCCAATCTCAACAACAAAATGATGGCTGAATTATGCCGGGACTTCAAGATCCAACATCACAATTCTTCTCCTTACAGACCAAAGATGAATGGTGCTGTTGAGGCGGCTAACAAAAATATCAAGAAGATTGTGCAGAAGATGGTAGTCACATACAAAGACTGGCATGAGATGCTACCATTTGCCTTGCATGGGTACCGCACGTCGATCAGAACATCCACTGGGGCAACGCCGTATCAACTTGTATATGGTATGGAAGCAGTCCTGCCAGTTGAAGTCGAATTACCCTCCCTACGGGTATTAATGGATGTCAAACTGAGTGAAGCAGAATGGGTCCGGTCCCGATTCGAACAACTGAGTCTGATTGAAGAGAAAAGGTTGGCTGCAATCTGTCATGGGCAGTTATATCAAAGAAGAATGAAGAAGGCCTTCGATCAGAAAGTCAGACATCGAGAATACCAAGTGGGAGATCTTGTGCTGAAGAGAATCCTCCCTCCTCATACAGACCACAGGGGCAAATGGACTCCAAACTATGAAGGACCATTCGTGGTAAAGAAAGTTTTCTCTGGTGGAGCACTGATGCTCAGCACCATGGATGGTGAAGATTTCCCGTCCCCTGTGAATTCAGATGCAGTTAAAAAATACTTCGCATAAAAATGACCCGCTGGACATAAAAACAGAATGTAAGTCCAGGCAAAAATAGGGCATCCCGGCGAGTCAAAAACAGAATAAAAGACTCGGGCAAAAATAAGGGAAATAAACAAAAATGTACACCCGCTGAGTTGAAAAGCCGCATTGGACAACTCAGGCAAAAATGGGTATCCCGATGGATTGAAAACCCGAAAGGGCGATCCATGCAAAACAAGGGAATAAGCGAACAACTGCATTTTGAATTCGTTTGCACTATCTGCAACTCGGTAAGCTACAAAGGATCAAGCTTCAATCAGAATCAACTTTCTTCAGAAAGCAAGACGAGAAGAACGTCATTGTCATACGAGTCATAGCAGGAGAGGAAGCTCCTCAAAGCGTCGCCAACACTGCCAACATTTTGTTTCTCAATTTGTAACAGTCTCTTCATTTCAGGAGATATGTTTCCTTGACTGTATCTTGCCAATTCAGGGCACATGAATTAATAAAATCAGATTTTCGGTCATGTTTCGTTTTTTACATTTTATGTTTTGCAAAGAGTTGTCTGATATCTCTAAAAACTAATTGCATAAGTACAGATGTTTTTCACTAAAAAGAAAGAAAATGAAACACATGCTTACAGGGAATGTGATTATTCTCGAAAGTACTTAACTCCTATGACGGAATCCGGTAAGGGATACCTCGGGACCTTTTGTACGTTTCCTTACCTTTGCAGGTTTGCAGGTATCCAGAACGCAACATGGGGCATGCAAGTTACGTCTTAGCAAGATGGCGAATCATTATCAACTCGGTCTATCTTCCACGCGGCACTGGAAGGTGCCCACTTCCCCAGCTGAGTTGCCTCTTGTTGCTATCCCCAGCTGATTTGCCTCTCACAATTCCCCAGCCGAGTTGCCATTTCATCCTCAGTTGAGTACAGGAGTCAGGGAATCATCTCCCCACAGAATCTTCAGCCTCTATCCAGAAGAGCAGCGCATAGAAGATCACAACAGAGTGAAGAAAGCTTCTACAAACCCCAGCTGGGCCTCTCATTTATAAGGATAGGTCTATTAATGACCTGTATCCCCAAACAGATACATCATTGGATCTACCAATGATCTCATCCCCAGCTAGGAGGTCCATTTCCAACAGATCGACCAGAGATCTTCGCAGTGACGGGATCCGAATCCCAGTGTGGTATCTTTGCATAATCATGGCATTTGCATCATACTATCCCCGCAAAGCGTAGCATTCCGTCTAATACGGAGCATTACGGCAAAAATCAAACATATAGCATAATCATAAGCCATGTTATGAATTAGCGCTTGTGAATAATAACCGTTCATCATCATTGTACAGAAAAATTCCCACCAGAGTCCCAGCAAAAAGCAGCTGCCCTTTCAAATCACAAACACCAGTGTATACACCTTTTGGCACCCGTCCGTGTCATCACTCCCCAGTAAAGTCGCCTGAACATCTTTACGAACAAGATCACCCGTATTACAGATACGTCCTGACACCCGTCCGTGTCATACCCCAGCAGAAAGCCAAAGACATCTTCTTTGCACTCACATATACCTATATATACATTTTATTGACACCCGTCCGTGTCATATCCCCAGCACAGTCGCTTACACCTTCATCACCCATATACTTGTTATTATTATACTTTTCCCTTTTGACACTCGTCCGTGTCACTATCCCCAACAGATAAACACTTATATATATACTCACTACTCATTGGTACACTTATACAGATACTCGTCCGTATCTTGTATACATCATCACTATCCCCATAGATTCGACAGTAGTCCTTGTTCTTTGTTAACCAGTTGGTACTCGTCCGTATCATCATCTCAGAACATTGCGTCTAGTGTTTGTTTCTACATGATACTCGTCCGTATCATAGTCTTAAGGATGCTCGTCCGCATCTTTAATCCATACACCGTGTCAAACACTTATGCCTTCTTGAACATAGATACTCGTCTGTGTCTATTATTCTCCAGAAGGATTCTTCCAGATGCAACACTCGTCCGTGTTCTTTGTTAACCAGTTGATACTCGTCCGTATCATCATCTCTGAACATGTGTCAGTTTGTTTCTACATGATACTCGTCCGTATCATAGTCTTAAGGATGCTCGTCCGCATCTTTAATCTATACACAATACCAAACACTCATACTTTCCTTTCTTGGTTGTGAACGCTCGTCCGTGTTTACTATATCCCCAGTAGACCGCCAACAAATTTTCTTTTATCTAACACTCGTCCTGTGTTATGATAACTCTGAGAGCAGCCGTACCCTGCTAAGTGGTCGTCCTCCACTTCTTGATGGTCGTCCTCCATCATGCTCATCCGATGGC
Source organism: Lathyrus aphaca (assembly GCA_963966055.1). NCBI lineage: Eukaryota > Viridiplantae > Streptophyta > Magnoliopsida > Fabales > Fabaceae > Lathyrus > Lathyrus aphaca. The sequence goes on from OZ014520.1 coordinate 68,675,365, forward strand.
CGTCCCCATCGTTGATTTTTAGCAGCCGTCCCCTGCTAGGTGGTCGTCCTCCACCCTTTGATGATCGTCCTTCATCACTTTATCCAATGGCCGTCCCCATTGTTGATTTTGGTTATCTGACATTCGTCCTATGTCATGACAAACCTTGAGAGCAGCCGTACCCTGCTGAGTGGTCGTCCTCCACTTCTTGATGGTCGTCCTCCATCATGCTCGTCCGATGGCCGTCCCCATCGTTGACCTTTTCTATCCGATGGCCGTCCCCATCGTTGATATTTTCGGCAGCCGTACCCTGCCAGGTGGTCGTCCTCCACCTTTGATGGCCGTCCCCATCATATTTCTTTTATTCCCAACAGAGCAGCCGTCCCCTGCTAGGTGATCGTCCTTCACCTTTGATGGCCGTACCCCATCATCTGTTCTTTTCATTTATTCTTTAACCCGATGGCCGTCCCCGTCGTGGTCCCTTTTCCTTTTTTAGCCCGATGGCCGTCCCCATCGTTGGTTACTTTGCTTTATGAACTTGATGGCCGTCCCCGTCATGTTTCATTAATCCCCAGAGAATTTTACAAATTTATCTTGATGGCCGTCCCCATCATATTATCACTTTCCCCAGCTAGTCGGCCGTCCCCGTCTTGGCTTTACTTTTTATCCCCAGCATGTCGGCCGTCCCCGTCATTGCTTTATTTTCTGCACTTTCCCCCAGCATGTCGGCCGTCCCCGTCATTGCTATTTACCCGGCAGTCGTCCTCTGCTCGACGGTCGTCCTCCGTCGCCTACACTTTACAGTACACTTTATTTTCCTTTTACAATCTATATCCCTTTTCTTCTTCATTTTGTGAGTGCAAATTTTGGACTGTCTTTGATATTCAACCACAAGTTATCTTGTTTGCCTGTTAAGCCGTTGCTTACATCCTGCACAGCTAACTCATGTTTGAATAGGGGCAGCTGTAAACACCCCAAATTTGCCCTCACCCCTTCACACCATGGCTTGTGATCATTTCATATGCATAAATACAATCATATCATCTCACATCTCATTTTTGATTCACTGCATAGCTTCTAAGGCATCTGCACCTAGGGTTTGTGATCTGAGCAAGCCCAAAGCATCTTGAGCCACTCCAAAGGCTACTAATCAACTCAAAGGGGTCCATGTGTGTCCTTATGTCATATTCCATCTCCTCAAAGTCAAAATTGCAGAGGAATCACAAGAACTAGGGTTTGAGTGGATGCAGGGCCAGGCTAGACTGCACAGTTGACTGAAAATTAGGGTTTTGGTTTCAGAGGCCATAACTCCAAATTTTTTGGTCATTCTTGTTTCCATTGGTCTCTATATAGTATAGGGAGTATGCATATCAATTTTCATGAAGAAATTCCATGGGGAAGTCATCTGATCAAAGGTTGACTTTTTTTGACAAGACAGTGTAAAATCAGGGCATCTGAGGCCCCCAATGACCCAACCAATGGGTGATCTTCATCATTTTGAGTGTATATGATCTTTATTTGATCATGGAAGAAGATTGAAGTTCACAAAAATCAAGAATTTAGGGTTTTTGCAAATGTTGACTTTTTGGGCATAGTTGACTTTTCAAGAATGCATCATTTTAGGTCATTTTTCAAGCCATGATTCTTGATCCAAAAATGCTTCAAATGGAAAAACTTTGGTCATGAAAGTTGTAGATCTCATTTTTCCCTTTTCAAAAAGTACAAGAACATGATCAAACTCTTCTTGAATCAAAAGTTATGGCAATGCAAAGTTGGCTAAAATCATTGATTTTCAAGGCATGCCCTAAGTGAGAATTTTGCAAAATCTTGGACCAATGCATATTGCAGCCTCTAATTCATTTCAAACCAGCACATAAACTTTCTCTAAGTCCTAAAAATCAGAAATGAACTAAGAATGCCCATGGTTTTATGTTTGGTTGGACAAAAAAGGTCACATGTGAACAAAAAGTCACAAGTTGCAAAACTCATGATCATGCTTCCTCCTACTTGCAGCCTTGGATGCTGAGCTTTGCTAGCCTCTCACCTCACCTTGCTGCACCAGAACCAGCCCATGTACTTGCCTAGATCATGAGCCATGCTTCTCTTACACATTATTTGACTTTTTGCAAAAGGTAACTTACCAATCAATAAAGGGCATGTCTTGTCAACTGACCAATGAGAGAGAGTTATGTGGACAATTTGCAAGCTAGACATAGTACTAAGCAAGGCTGAAGCTCTCTCATTCAACACATTCACAAAAACACTCCATTTTGCATAAGCCTTCGAATTTCTCTCCACAGCCTGAAAACACTTCAACCATTTCCATCATTCAACTCACCTTGCTCCATAGACCACCCAGCACCAAGAACACAAGCCTGAAACAGCCTGAACATCTCACTGCCATTTCTCACTTCATTTTGCAGTTTCATTCGAAACTTTCACCCTAGCTCACAAACAGCCAAACAAACACTCCAGACCTTCTCCATTCATCCTCAGGATCTCAAACAACCCATCACAATGACCTGAAAGTGCCAGAATCTCCATTGCCATTTCTGATCAAGCTTGAGCAGAAGCTTTCGAATCTCATTATCCAGCCAACACAAACTTCTTTTGAGCATTCAAACATCTTCTGGAGATCAAGTGGAGCAGTTTGCACTGAAGGAAGTGGCCAGAAAGTCCTCAAGTTGAAAGCTCCAAATCTCAGGTAGCTCGAAATTAATTTTTCCAGAAATCATTTTTCTTGTTACAAACTTGTTCTATGTGATTCACTGATCATCCTGATGTTTTTAGTTTTTGAAATGGTGTTGAAATGAGTATTTGATTAGCTTCTGAAACTTGCGTGACCTAAAATTTATTTGTTTCGATTCATGATTCTGGGGAAATATAAATTTGTTTTGGCTTAGGGTTTTAGTTCAGGGGATCATGGGAATCATTTCTGGATGCTTAGGTTTCATTTTTGTTACGATTTGAAGGGTTTTGGGGATTTTCAGGGGAGATGCTGGCCGGAGAAGACGACCGGAAGTCTTCTCCGGCCACCTGAAAGTGATTTGTGCCCTAATCACGTAATTAACTCAAGTTTGAATTCTGAGCGTTGATGGCCTTTGACCCGTTGACTTCGCGCGTGAGTGTGTGGCCTGGATCTTCCTGATTATGCCCTAATCCACGTGTTTATCTTAATTAATCCATAATTAATTTAATCTGATCAGAAGCCATCTGGACCCTTCATTTGCGCGCTGGTCAACAAATTTGAATCCAGAGTGAATCTCATCCCTCCATTCTGATTACCTTCTCCTTTTATTTAATTTAATTCATTTTCTTTTCATTTTATTTGCATAATTTATTTAAAATAGTTAAAAATGCATAAAAATTATGAAACTTTTTCTCCTGAGTTTTATTAATTTTCATGACACAAAAATATTTTCATTTTATTTTTTACCATTAAAAAAGTATTTTTAAATATTTAAAAGATTATTTTTAATTGATTAATGGGAATTAATTAATTAAAAATACTTTTAGGTATTTAAAAATCACAAAAAAAATTCATGAAATGTTCTAAGACATTTAGAAACATTGTCCAACCTTCAAACCAAATTTCTTTTTTGATCTTGATGCATTTTAAGAATTTTTCATTGAATTAAATCATTTTTTATGCATTATTTTGATCATAAGTTTAAAAATCCATTTCTGCCTATTGGAGAAGGTTGAGACATTGGTTCTTCTTGCATTGTTTTCTATTTAGCATGTAGTTTCTAGGGTTAAATGGCCATGATTTGATCTTGCATTTTCAATTTGTTTGGCATTTCTTTTGTTAAGAACCCTAAAAAACCCTAATAACTTAGAAAATTCATAATTTGAGTTTGGTTAAGAGTTGGGACCTCCCCTTTGAACCTTGGTTTAGCATAGGTTTAGGGTTTCTTTGAGTGCCATTTTCCATTTTTATCTTAGGGTTTTGTTTCTGTTTTGGGTTTTTGTTTGATGTTTGGTCCATGAACCCTAATTTGGGATTTCTCTTGCATCCTTCTTGCATTTCCTTGCATAACATGACTTGTCTTTGCATTTTGTGCATTCTTGTGATTCATTTGACATCTTAAGACATGTAGGAAGCATGTTTGATCATTGCATTACATATTTGCCATGTCATTTGTCTTGTATGCTTCATAACTTTCCATGCTTGTTCATGCTCCTTAACTTGCATCATTTGCATCCATGATCTTGTATGAACATCCCCATGCCTTGCCTCATGTTTGCAGCATCTTCATAGCATCATTTTCATCATCAACATGCTTCTGGTTTTGTTTAGCATCATGTCATTTCATTTCATCTTGCATTGCATTGCATTTCTTTCTAACATTTCAGGTGGTAAGTAAACTTGGGAAGTGAATTTGCCTTCACTTCTCATACCTTTTCTTTTCATCTCTCTTGCATCCATTGCTGCATTTCTATTTGTGTTTGAGATTGAGCTTGCTCATTCTTGTTCTTCCCACTTTCTTTCTTCAAGTGACTTGACTTCTTGAATGAAGCAAGTCACTATGCTTCTCTTGATCTTGTTCATCTGCTTCCTGGTGGCTCCTTTGAAGATTTCTCTTGAAAACCTAACAAACCTTAGGAACAACCAAGCATGACAATGATTAGGGTTTTGATTAGTCTCCCCTCATAGTTTTTACCTTTGTGTCTCTCTTTGAGTCTTCTCTTCTCATCTCATAATCAGAGACTAAACCCTAAAGGTTTTAAGACTTTGTGATTAGGGTTATGCCTGCATCCTTCTCTTAGGATGGAGTGTATAACTTTAATCCTAAGTGTTAAACCCTTAATGTGTTTAAATCTCTTAATCAATCCACATAATAATCATCAAGACATCACACTTGTAACTTGGGCCTTGCATTAGGGTTCTAATTCTTCCTTAAGTGGTTAAGAAGGACTAACCCTAGTGTTAATGGACAAGTCCCCCTCAAGTTGTCTTACAAATCATAAAACACACTTCTTCATCTCACCATTTAATAAAATCCACTTAATAAAGGTTTTGTTTTGTCATGAGTTTAATCCCTAATCATGGATTAAGTTGAGGAGCTTTCCTCAGCTTAAACATTCTCATCTATCATCCTTCTTTTAGGACGGTGTAATGAGTCTGTTTAATCCCTGATTATGGCTTAACCTCATTACTCAACACTAAACAAAAACACCAAAAACATCTAAATAATCACAAGTAGGTTAATGATCTTAACCCTACATCAAAGGTGATTAAGTGTGAGAATCTGACTTCACACTTAAGGTAAATCTCATTACCCCTAATCAGAGGGAAGATGTGATGAGTTTACTAAATCCATTGGTTTAGGCTTAAGCTCATTTTCTTATGACAAAATCCAAAAAAACAATAAAAGACTGAAAACACAAAAACAAACAATAATCGTCTCCTCCGGGATTCTTTTCTCATCTCATTCACTCACAACCGAGAACTTGCTTCTTCCGTCTAATGCAAGACAGTTTGCATCTGTGCCAGACAGATCATACACTTGAGCATAGGCAAGTAAGCAGTTCACAAGTCAATTCATCTTTCAGTCTCTTTGGGTCGAACTACGGTGTTCTGACTTCCTCATTGCACGAGAGGATACGTAGGCATAACTTAACAGTTATCGAACAAAAGTCTCTGTACATTCCCCCTCTTTCTAGCTTTATTCTTTAAGCCTCATGGTCATGAGCATTTCATTCCTGATCTCACACTGACACTGTACATTTATACACATCACACTTCTTTTGCACTGACACCTGTACATTCTTTTCCAGCTATTTTACACACAGATTGCACTGACACTACCCCTTTAAAACACAAATCTTTCAAGCGTGGATCCCGTCGAGTACGACGGACAATCTGGGTGCTAACACCTTCCCAGGTTGTAACCAACCCACTTTCTCAGTCTCTCTGGTTCGCAACCGTCTTATCCATATCTTTCTAGGTCTATGCAGCATTACCTTTCCCCCGGGATAAAAATGCCTAGCTGGCGACTCTTTTCGTTTCCAGTGAGTTCACGGCTGTGTGTTCTCATTGTCCCTCTCGCCGACCGTCCGCGTCTGTACCTTCATATGAACCCATTTTCATTTGTCGGGAGCGACACCAGGGTTGGATACCGACATTGTTGTGCACAAGCTGCCTTTGAGAGAAGAATGCCCTCCAGTCAAACAGAAGCTGCGCCGTACCCGTCCAGACATGGCTATGAAAATCAAGGAAGAGGTACAAAGGCAATGGGACGCCGGGTTCCTTGCTGTGACTAGCTATCCGCCGTGGGTTGCTAACATAGTACCTGTGCCTAAGAAAGACGGCAAAGTAAGAATGTGTGTTGATTACCGGGATCTGAACAGAGCCAGCCCGAAAGATGATTTCCCTCTACCTCACATTGATGTATTGGTTGATAACACGGCTCAGTTCTCGGTGTTCTCCTTCATGGATGGATTTTCAGGATACAACCAGATTAAGATGTCACCTGAAGACATGGAGAAGACAACATTCATCACACCCTGGGGCACGTTCTGCTACAAGGTAATGCCATTTGGGCTCAAGAATGCCGGTGCAACGTATCAACGGGCTATGGTAACATTATTCCACGATATGATCCACAAGGAAATCGAGTGTTATGTGGATGACATGATTGCCAAGTCCCTTACAGAGGAAGATCACCTGGTGAATCTGCTCAAGTTATTCAAGCGTCTGAGGAAGTACCAACTGAAGTTGAACCCCAACAAATGCACATTCGGGGTGCGATCCGGTAAGCTGCTGGGCTTTATCGTAAGCGAGAAATGGATTGAAGTGGACCCTGATAAAGTCAAAGCCATTCAAGAGATGCCTGCACCGAAAACTGAGAAAGAAGTTCGAGGGTTCTTAGGTCGATTGAACTACATTTCAAGGTTCATATCTCACCTAACAGCAACCTGCGAACCCTTGTTCAAGCTATTAAGAAAAGAACAAACGGTCAGGTGGAATGAAGATTGTCAGAAGGCTTTTGACAAGATCAAGGAGTACTTACAAGAACCTCCAATCCTTATGCCTCCAATTGAAGGAAGACCTCTAATCATGTACTTGACAGTATTAGAAGAGTCAATGGGGTGTGTGTTGGGCCAGCATGACGAGTCTGGTCGAAAAGAGTATGCAATATACTACCTAAGCAAAAAGTTTACCGACTGTGAACAGCGTTATTCACTGCTTGAGAAAACTTGCTGTGCTTTAGCGTGGGCTGCTCGCCGACTGAGACAGTATATGTTGACCCACACTACTTTGTTGATATCAAAAATGGACCCAGTTAAGTACATATTTGAGAAGCCAGCTCTTACCGGACGGGTTGCAAGATGGCAGATGATTCTCACAGAATACGACATCCAATACACTTCTCAGAAAGCCATCAAGGGCAGTGTGTTGTCTGAATATCTTGCTGAGCAACCTATTGATGACTACCAGCCTATGAGGTTTGACTTCCCTGATGAAGACATCATGTTCATTAAAGCAAAAGATCATGAAGAACCTATTCACACCGAAGGGCCTGACCCGGAGGAAGAATGGACTATGATGTTTGATGGGGCTGTTAACATGAATGGTCGTGGTGTTGGTGCAGTACTCATTTCACCAAAAGGAGTTCACATGCCTTTCTCGGCAAAACTCACTTTCAACTGCACTAACAACGAGGCTGAATACGAAGCCTGCATCATGGGTCTTGAGGAGGCCATTGACCTCAGGATCAAGACATTAACTGTATTCGGAGATTCAGCTTTGGTGGTCAATCAAACCAACGGAAAATGGTACACCCGCCAAGATCATCTAATACCTTACAGGGATTATACGAGGAGGTTATTGACTTTCTTCGCAACAGTCAAGCTTGAGTATATCCCTCGGGACGAGAATCAGTTCGCAGATGCTCTTGCTACCATTTCATCCATGATCAAAGTTCAAGCTGCTAACTTTGTACCTCAGATATCAGTGTCTAGACTTGATAGACCAGCATATGTATTTGCAGCGGATGTTGTAAAAGATGATAAGCCTTGGTTCCATGACATTAAGTGCTTCTTGGAGGATCAGACATACCCACCTGGGGCATCTTCCAATGATAAGAAGACTTTGAGAAGGCTTGCTGGTGGTTTCTTTCTGAACACTGATGGGTCTTTATACAAAAGGAACTTTGATATGGTACTCCTCAGATGTGTTGACAAGACGGAAGCAGATTTGTTGATGCACGAAGTGCACGAAGGATCCTTTGGTACCCATGCAGGAGGGCATGCCATGACTAAGAAATTGTTAAGGTCAGGCTATTACTGGATCACGATGGATGCAGACTGTTGTGCTTATGCCAGAAAGTGCCATAAATGCCAGATTTATGCAGATAAGGTGCATGTGCCTCCCAATCCTTTGAACATCATGTCTTCACCATGGCCCTTTGCTATGTGGGGCATTGATATGATCGGCAAGATTGAGCCAACTGCTTCGAACGGCCACAGATTCATCCTGGTCGCCATCGACTATTTCACCAAGTGGGTCGAAGCAGCCTCATATGCAAATGTCACAAGACAGGTGGTAGCCAGATTTCTGAAGAGAGATATCATCTGTCGATATGGAGTGCCCGAGCGAATCATTACTGATAATGGTTCCAATTTAAACAACAAAATGATGGCCGAATTATGCCGGGACTTCAAGATCCAACATCACAATTCTTCTCCTTACAGGCCAAAGATGAATGGCGTTGTTGAGGCAGCTAATAAGAATATCAAGAAGATTGTACAGAAGATGGTAATCACATACAAAGACTGGCATGAAATGCTACCGTTTGCCTTGCATGGGTACCGCACATCAATCAGAACGTCCACCGGGGCAACGCCGTATCAACTTGTGTATGGTATGGAAGCAGTCCTACCTGTTGAAGTTGAATTACCCTCGTTACGGGTATTAATGGATGTTAAACTGAGTGAAGCAGAATGGGTTCGGGCCCGATACGAACAACTGAGTCTGATCGAAGAGAAAAGGTTGGCTGCAATCTGTCATGGGCAGTTATATCAGAAGAGGATGAAGAAAGCCTTCGATCAGAAAGTCAGGCACCGAGAGTACCAAGTAGGAGATCTTGTGTTGAAGAGAATCCTCCCTCCTCATACAGACCACAGGGGCAAATGGACTCCTAACTATGAAGGACCATTCGTGGTGAAGAAAGTTTTCTCCGGCGGAGCACTGATACTCAGCACCATGGATGGTGAAGATTTTCCATCCCCTGTGAATTCAGATGCAGTTAAAAAATACTTCGCATGAAAAATAACCCGCTGGACGCAAAAACAGAATGTAAGTCCAGGCAAAAATAGGGCATCCCGGCGAGTCAAAAACAGAATAAAAGACTCGGGCAAAAATAAGGGAAATAAATATTAAAGAATGTACACCCGCTGAGTTGAAAAGCCACATTGGACAACTCAGGCAAAAATGGGTATCCCGATGGATTAAAAACCCGAAAGGGCGATCCATGCAAAATAAGGGAATAAGCGAACAAACTGCATTCTGAATTCGTCTGTATTACTTACAACTTGGAAAGCTCCAAAGGATCAAGCTTCAATCAGAATCAACTCTCTTCATAAAGCAAGACGAGAAGAGCGTCATTGTCATACGAGTCATAGCAGAAGAGGAAGCTCCTTGAAAGCATCGTCAAACATCGCCAGCTTTTTGTTTCTCAATTTGTAACTGTCTCTTCATTTCAGGAGACTTGTTTTCTTTGACTGTATCTTGCCAATTCAGGGCACATGAATTAATAAAAATCAGATTTTTCAGTCATGTTTCGTTTTGTATATTTTTGTTTGCAAAGAATGACTGATGTCGCTAAAAACCAATTGCATAAGTACAGATGTTTTTCTCTAAAAAAATAAAACACGTGCTTACAGGGAATATGCTTACTCTTGAGAGTGCTTAACTCCTATGACGGAATCCAATAAAGGATACCTCGGGACCTTTTTGTGCGTTTCCTTATCTTTGCAGGATTGCAGGTATCCAGAACGCAACTTGGGGCATGCAAGCTACATCTCAGCAAGCTGGCAAATCAACAAAAGATCTCAGCATCCGAAATGCTCTATCCCCAGCTGAGTGGCCTCTTGTTGCTCTCCCCAGCTGAGTTGCCTCTCATAATTCCCCAGCCGAGTTGCTATTTCATCCTCAGCTGAGTACAGGAGTCAGGGAATCATCCCCCCACAGAATCTTCAGCCTCTATCCAGAAGGGCAGCGCATAGAAGATCACAACAGAGTGAAGAAAGCCTCTACAAACCCCAGCTGGGTCTTTCATGTCAAAGGATATGTCAATCAGTGGCATATACCCCCAAGCAGATACCTCTCATCAGATCTACCAATGATCTCATCCCCAGCTGGGAGGTTCGTCTCAAACAGATCAGCCAGAGATCTTCGCGGCAACGGGATCCGAATCCCGGTTTGATATCCTTGCATAATCATAGCATTCGCATCATGCTATCCCCTCAGAGCGTAGCATTCCGTCTAATACGGAGCATTACGGCAAAAATCAAACACATAGCATAATCATAAGCCATGTTATGAATTAACACTTGTGGATAATAACCGTTCATCATCATTGTACAGAAATCCTCACCAAAGTCCCAGCAAAAAAAAAAAGCAAAAAAAAAAAAACAGTTGCCTCATATTCACAAATACCAGCATATTTCCTTTTGATACCTGTCCGTATCATCACTCCCCAGTAAAGTCGTCTGAACACTCTTTATGACAAATCACCCGTATCACAGATACTTCATGACACCCGTCCGTGTCATATTACCAGCAGAAAGCCAAAGACATTCTCTTTGCACCCACACATACCTATATATACACTTTCCTGACACCCGTCCGTGTCATATCCCCAGCGCATTCGCCTAGACTTTGTATAGCAGATACTTGTTCATATTACACTTTTCTCTCTTGGCACTCATCTATACATACTCACTACTCACGATACACTTATACAGATGCTCGTCCGTATCTTGTATACACCATCACTTATCTCCCCACAGATTCGACAATAGTCCTTGTTATTTGTTAACCAGTTGGTACTCGTCCGTATCATCATCTCAGAACATTGCGTCTAATGTTTGTTTCTACGTGATACTCGTCCGTATCATAGTCTTAAGGTTGCTCGTCCGCATCCTTAATCCATACACTGTGTCAAACACTTTTGTCTTCTTGAATATAGACACTCGTCTGTGTCTACTATTCCCCAGAAGAGTCCCTTCAGATACAACACTCGTCTGTGTTCTTTGTTAACCAGGTGGTACTCGTCCGTATCATCATCTCTGAACACGCGTCAGTATTTGTTTCTGCATGATACTCGTCCGTATCATAGTCATAGAGAAGCTCGTCCGCATATTTAATCTATACACAATACCAAACACTTATACTTTCCTTTCTTGGTTGTGAACACTCGTCCGTGTTCACTATATCCCCAGTAGATCGCCAACAAAGCATTTTCTTTTATCTGACACTCGTCCTGTGTCATGATAACCTTGAGAGCAGCCGTCCCCTGCTGAGTGGTCGTCCTCCACTTCTTGATGGTCGTCCTCCATCATGCTCATCCGATGGCCGTCCCCATCATTGTTTTTAGCAGCCGTCCCCTACTAGGTGGTCGTCCTCCACCTTTTGATGATCGTCCTTCATCACCCTATCCAATGGTCGTCCCCATTGTTGATTTTGGTTATCTGACACCCGTCCTGTGTTATGATAAACCTTGAGAGCAGCCGTCCCCTGCTGAGTGGTCGTCCTCCACTTCTTGATGGTCGTCCTCCATCATGCTCATCCGATGGCCGTCCCCATCGTTGACCTTTTATCCGGCATTCGTCCTATGTCGCGATATTTTCGGCAGCCGTACCCTGCCAGGTGGTCGTCCTCCACCTCTGATGGCCGTCCCCATCATATTTCTTTTATCCCCAACAGAGCAGCCGTCCCCTGCTAGGTGATCGTCCTTCACCTTTGATGGCCGTACCCCATCATCTGTTTATTTCATTTATTCTTTAGCCCGATGGCCGTCCCCATCGTTGGTTACTTTGCTTTATGAACTTGACGGCCGTCCCCGTCATGTTTCATTAATCCCCAGAGAATTTTACAGCTTTATCTTGATGGTCGCCCCCATCATATAATCTTATTTTCCCAGCTAGTCGGCCGTCCCCGTCTTAGCTTTAACTTCTATCCCCAGCATGTCGGCCGTCCCCGTCATCGCTTTATTTTCGTATACTTTTCCCAGCATGTCAGCCGTCCCCGTCATTGCTCCTTACCCAGCTGTCGTCCTCTGCTCGACGGTCGTCCTCCGTCGCCCACACATTACAACATACTTTATTTTCCTTTTTACAATCTATATCCCTTTTCTTCTTCATTCTGTGAGTGCAAATTTTGGACTGTCTTTGGTATTCAACCACAAGTTATCTTGCTTGCCTGTTAAGCCGTCACTTACATCCCGCACAGCTAACTCATGCTTGAATAGGGGCAGCTGTAAACACCCCAAATTTGCCCTCACCCATTCACCATGGCTTGTGATCATTCTCATATGCATAAACATAATCATATCATCTCACATCTCATTTTTGAGTCACTGCATTGGTTCTAAGTCATCTGCATCTAAGGTTTGTGATCTGAGCAATCTCAGGGCTTCTTGAGCCACTCCAAAGGTCACCAATCAATTCAAAGAGGTCTACATGTGTTCTTATATCATATTCCATCTCCTCAAAGTCAAAAATGCAAAGGAGTCACAAGAACTAGGGTTTGAGTGGGTGTAGAGCCAGGTTTGACTGCACAGTTGACTGAAAATTAGGGTTTTGGTTTCAGAGGCCATAACTCCAAATTTTTTGGTCATTCTTGTTTCCATTGGTCTCTATATGGTATAGGGAGTATGCATATCAATTTTCATGAAGAAATTCCATGGGGAAGTCATCTGATCAAGGGTTGACTTTTCAGACAAGTCAGTGCAAAATCAGGGCATCTGAGACCCCCAATGACCCAGCCAATGGGTGATCTTCATCATTTTGAGTGTGTATGATCTCTATTTGATCATGGAAGAGGTTTGATGTTCACAAAAATCAAGAATTTAGGGTTTTTGCAAATGTTGACTTTTTGGGCATAGTTGACTTTTCAAGAATGCATCATTTTAGGTCATTTTTCAAGCCTTGATTCTTGATCCAAAAATGATTCAAATGGAAAAACTTTGGTCATGAAAGTTGTAGATCTCATCTTTCCCTTTTCAAAAAGTACAAGAACATGATCAAACTCTTCTTGGATCAAAATTTATGGTGTGACAAAGTTGGCTAAAATCATTGATTTTCAAGGCATGCCTCAAATGAGAATTTTGCAAAATCATGGACCAAAGCCAATTGCAACCTCTAATTCATTTCAAACCAGTATGCAAACATCCTCTAAGTCATAAAATTCAGATTTGAACCAAGAATGCCCATGGTTATGGTTCATGTGACAAGACTTTTCTCATAAAGTTTCAAAAAGCAACAAGTTGCAAAACCACTCATTTCTCTTCACCAACTTGCAGCATTGGCCCTTGAACCAAGCTAACCCTTTCCCCTCATTTTGCTGCGCATAGCCCATGCCTTGTACCAAGCCTAGATCATGAGCCATGCTTGCCTTACACAAAATGTGACTTTTTGCAAAAGCAAACTTACCAATCACTATAGGCCAGGTCACATCATCTGACCTATAGGATTAAAATACATTATCATTTTGCAAGCCATTTCATGTACAAGGCAAGGCTGAAACCATTCACAAGACACACATTCACAAAACACTCCATCTTGCAAGTTGCTTCGAATCTCTCTGCCCAGCCTTCAAACACTAAAACCATTTTCACCATTCAACTCACCATACTTCATAGACCTAAAACCACCAAGAGCCAGGCCTGAAACAAGCAAGAATCCCCCATTGCCATTCTTCACCTCAACCTGCATTTTCATTCGAAACTCTCTCCATAGCTCACAAACACCCAAACAAATACCATAGATCTTCTCCACTCATTGTTCTGATCACATAGAACCCATCACAATGACCTGAAACTGCCTGAAACTCCATTGCCATTTCTGACTGAGCTTGAGCAGAAGCTGTCGAAACTCATCAACCAGCCAACATAAATTGTTCTAAAGCATTCAAACACCATCAAGAGGTCCTAAGGAGTGGATTGCACTGAGGGGAGTGGCCAGAAAGTCATCAGGTTGAAAGCTCCAAATCTCAGGTAGCTTGAAAATTATTTTTCCAGAAATTGTTTTTCATGTTATAAACTTGTTCCTTATGTTCCACTGAATATCCTGGTGCTCTTAGTTTTTGAAATGGTGCTGGAATAAGAGTTTAATTGCTCTCTGAAGCTTGCGTGCCCTAGTTCTTATTTTCTTCGATTCAGCTTAGTTAGGGAAAAGAAATTTGTTTTGGGAGAGGGGTTTGATTCGTGAGTGGTTGGAGAACATTTCCCAATTCTTAGATTTTGTTTTTGTTACGTTTTGAGGGAGTTTGGAAATTTCCAGGTGAGATGCTGGCCGGAGAAGACGACCGGAAGTCTTCTCCGGCAGCCTGAGTGATTAGCCCTAATCTCAGGTCATTAATGCCAGTTTGAATGAGGAGCGTTGGATGCGTTGAAATGTTTGACTTGCCGCGCGTATAAACGGTCCAGATTTGTCATTATGCCCTAATCTTCATTATCCATTTAATTAATTGAGTTTAAGCCAGTTTAAACGTGGGCCACAGGATCTGGCGCGTAGTCAATGCCCCTAAGCCCAGATTGAATCCCAGCCACCCATCCTGCATACTTTCCTTTTAATTCATTTAAATTCATTTTCTTTTCATTTAATTTGCACATTTATTTTAAAATAGTAAAAAAGGTTTTAAAATTATGAAACTTTTTCCTCTGAGTTTTATTAATTTTGTAAACACAAAAATATTTTCATTTTATTTTTTATCATTAAAAAAGTATTTTTAAATATTTAAAAGATTATTTTTAATTGATTAATGGAAATTAATTAATTAAAAATACTTTTAGATATTTAAAAATTACAAAAAAATTCATGAAATGTTCTAAGACATTTAGAAACATTGTCCAACCTTCAAACCAAATTTCTTTTTTGATCTTGATGCATTTTAAGAATTTTTCATTGAATTAAATCATATTTTGTGCATTATTTTGATCATAAGTTCAAAAAATCATTTTTGCCTATTGGAGAAGAGTTGGACATTGATTCTTTGTGCTTTGTTTTGTGTTTGACATGTAGTTTTTAGGATTAAATGGCCATGATTTGTTTCCTCATTTTCAATTTTATTGGCATTTCTTTTGTTTAGGGACCCTAAAAACCCTAATAACTTAGAAAATTCATATCTTAGGATTGGTTAAGAGTTGAGACCTCCCCTTTGGACCTTGGTTTAGTATAGGTTTAGGGTTTCTTTAAGTGGCATTTTCCATTTTTTTATCTTAGGATTTGCTTCTGTTCTGGGTTTTTGTTTGTTGTTTGATTCATAAGCCCTAATTTGGGCTTTCATTTGCATCCCTCTTGCATTCTCTTGCATAACATGACTTGTCTTAGCATTTCAAGCATTCTTGTGATTCATTTGACATCTTAAGACATATAGAAAGCATGTTTTATCATTGCATTACATATTTGCCATGTCATTTGCCTTGTATGCTTCATAACTTTTCATGTTCATCCATGCTTCTTAACTTGCATCATTTGCATCCATGATCTTGTATGAACATCTCCATGCCTTGCCTCATGTTTGCAGCACCTCATAACATCATAATCATCATCAACATGCTTCTGGTTTTGCTTAGCATCATACCATTTCATCTCATTTTGCATTGCATTGTATTTCTTTCTAACATTTCAGGTGGTAAGTGACTTTGAGAAGTGAATTTGCCTTCACTTCTCATAACTTTTCTTTTCATCTCTCTTGCATCCATTGCTGCATTTCTATTTGTGTTTGAGATTGAGCTTGCTCATTCTTGTTTCTCCCACTTTCTTTCTTCAAGTGACTTGACTTCTTGAATGAAGCAAGTCACTTTGCTTCTCTTGATCCTGTTCATCTGCTTCCTGGTGGCTCCTTTGAAGATTGTTCTTGAAAACCTCACAAACCTTAGGAACAACCAAGCATGACAATGAATTAGGGTTTTGATTAGTCTCCCCTCATAGTTTTACCTTTGTGTCTCTTTTGAGTCTTCTCTTCTCACCTCATAATCAGGGACTAAACCCTAAAGGCTTTAAGGCTTTGTGATTAAGCTTATACCTGCATCCTTCTATTAGGATGGAGTGTATAACTTTAATCCTAAGTGTTAAACCCTTAATGTGTTTAAATCTCTTAATCAATTCACACAATAATCATCAAGACATCACACTTGTAACTTGGGCCTTGCATTAGGGTTCTAATTCTTCCTTAACTGGTTAAGAAGGACTAACCCTAGTGTTAATGGACAAGTCCCCCTCAAGTTGTCTTACAGATCATAAAATCCACTTCATCATCATACCATTAAATAAAATCCACTTAATAAAGGTTTGTTTTGTCATGAGTTTAATCCCTGATCATGGATTAAGTTGAGGAGCATTCCTCAGCTTAAACATTCTCATCTATTATCCTTCTATTAGGATGGTGTAATGAGTCTGTTAAATCCCTGATTATGGCTTAATCTCATTACTTAACACTAAACAAAAACAACAAAAACATCTAATTAATCACAAGTAGGTTAATGATCTTAATCCTACACCAAAGGTGTTTAAGTGTGAGAAGCTGACTTCACACTTAAGGTATTCTCATTACCCCTAATCAGAGGGAAGATGTGATGAGTTTACTAAATCCATTGGTTTAGACTTAAGCTCATTAACTTATGACAAAATCCAAAAACAATAAAAGACTGAAAACACAAAAACAAACAATAACCATCTCCTTCGGGATTCTTTTCTCATCTCATTCACTCACAAACGAGAACTCGCTTCTTCCGTCTAATGCAAGACAGTTTGCATCTGTGCCAGACAGATCATACACTTGAGCATAGGCAAGTAAGCAGTTCATCAGTTAATTCATCTTTCAGTCTCTTTGGGTCGAACTACGGTGTTCTGACTTCCTCATTGCACGAGAGGATACGTAGGCATAACTTAACAGTTATCGAACAAAAGTCTCTGTACATTCCCCCTCTTTCCAGCTTCATTCTTTAGCCTCATTATCATGAGCATTTCATTCTGTTCCTACACTGACACCTTCATACTTCATATCACTTATACACTTTACACTGACACCTGTACATCTTTTCCAGCTCATTTACACACAAATTGCACTGACACTACCCCTTTAAGGCACAAATCTTTCAAGCGTGGATCCCGTCGAGTACGACGGACGATCTGGGTGCTAATACCTTCCCAGGTTGTAACCAACCCCCTTTCTCAGTCTCTCTGGTTCTCAACCGTCTTATCCATCTCTTTCTAGGTCTATGCAGCATTACCTTTCCTCCGGGATAAAAATGCCTAGCTGGCGACTCTTTTCATCTCCAGTGAGTTCACGGCTGTGTGTTCTCATTGTCCCTCTCGCCGACCGTTCGCGTCTGTACCTTTATCTGGGCCGGTCCCATTTATCGGGAGCGACACTAACCCATTAGTTTAGGCGTAAGCTCATTAACTTATGACAAACTTTCAAAAGCAATAAAAGACTGAAAACACAAAAACAAACAATAATCGTCTCCTTCGGGATTCTTTTCTCATCTCATTCACTCATAAACGAGAACTCGCTTCTTCCGTCTAATGCAAGACAGTTTGAACCTGAGCCAGACAGGTCATACACTTGAGCATAGGCAAGTAAGCAGTTCACAAGTCAGTTCATCTATCAGTCTCTTTGGGTCGAACTACGGTGTTCTGACTTCCTCATTGCACGAGAGGATACGTAGGCATAACTTAACAGTTATCGAACAAAAGTCTCTGTATATTCCCCCTCTTTCCAGCTTTATTCTTTAAGCCTCATACTCCTGAGCATTTCACTCTTGTTCTTACACTGACACTGTATATATTACACTTCACACTTCTTACACTGACACTTGTACATCTTTTCCAGCTCTTTACACACAGATTGTACTGACACTACCCCTTTGAAATACAAATCTTTTTAAGCGTGGATCCCGTCGAGTACGACGGACAATCTGGGTGCTAATACCTTCCCAGGTTGTAACCAACCCCCTTTCTCAGTCTCTCTGGTTCGCAACCGTCTTATCCGTATCTTTTCTAGGCCTATGCAGCATTGCCTTTCCTCAGGGATAAAAATGCCTAGCTGGCGACTCTATTCCTCTCCAGTGAGTTCACGGCTGTGTGTTCTCATTGTCCCTTTCGCCGACCGTTCGCGTCTGTACCCTATCTGACCTGGTTTCATTTAGTGGGAGCGACAGGAGGGCAGGGGGAAATTGGTCCCTTTTAGCCTTAATGGACTGGATTTTCCCTATTGGACCGTCCTTAATGCATGGGTGTATTGGATCACGTCTAGTCATTGGACCAGTCCGAAACACCTATATTGGGGTAGTCTGCTTAACTTGAATTTCCAGCAATTCTCAAGCTCTAGCTATGGTGATTTTCTCCTCCCTCAAGTCTTTTTTTTCTTCTATTCTCATTTTGTCTCTTTTTCCCACTTTTGTAACTATTACATATCAGTGAAATTGGCTCCACTCTCTCTTCCTATTTATTTTAACCTAAAAATATAATCAATTTATATTACATTATTACCCCTCTACTCCTACCACTTTCCCTTAATTTTCTAATAATTTTACTTTTACCCTAATATCACCATTTCTCTAATTTTTCTATTTATTTAATTAATAATATACTATTTTAATTAAATAAACTAATTAAAATTCTCATAAACCCCAAACACCACATAACCCACATTATCACCAATTAAATGATTAAAAATATTTTAAATCACTTGCACAATTAAATAAAAACGATAAAAACTCAATTAAGTAAATTAATTGAATATGGGGTGTTACAACTCTCCTCTACTTATAGAAATTTCCACTTATCTTGACAACTCTTCTATTGACTATGCAAAGCTTTCATATTTTCCTGAATCATCTTGATATTTTCTATCTTCTGCTGAACAGTCTCTGGCCCAAACACAACACTTTCTCCATACTCATACCAACATAAAGATGTCCTACATCTTTTACCATAAAAAGCCTCAACGATGTATTCCAATATTATAATGGAAATTGTAATTATAGGTGAAATCAACAACAACAAGAAGTTATCCCAGTTACCTTCTACGGCCAAGGCGTTGTGAGGTATGGTTTTTGTCGTCCTTATACAGTCTTCATGCATCCTCCTGGTTCAGCTCCAACTAGTCATGTCTTATTCTCTTTCACTTGAAACAAAAGATAAAGAAAATTAAAGATACATAACTAAAATGCATTAAATAGATATCAAAATACTTAAAAATGAAGATAAAATGCTCACGAAATACAATATAAGTACCAATGATCAAAGACTCAGTAAAAACTTCAAAAATCTTAAGAGACTTTTTAAAATGAATAAAATTGTATGTGGATTTGGAACCATCCTATGAAACAGAGAAAATACTAAGGAAAACCTTTAAGGACGTTTCTCATTCCAAGTACTAACAAAATCGATTGAAAAGCTATGATGAAAGCTCAACAATTGAGATGCAATTTTGAGGGTGCCATCGCCAATTAACATAGAACTTATTGATTGAATATTGTAAAAGGGAGGAAGAAACATTATTCTTGAAAAATAGTGTCAAACATTGGAAAAGAAGGATAAAGAAACTATTTACACACGTTGTCAGCAAAGGAAGTGATAACACCTTTCCGAGCACCAGGGGGGACATTTTACTTCTTTAACCATCTCATCTATGTTATCTACCCAGGAGGAAGAACAAAATTTTTCTTTATCAAATATAGGCTTGGATGGGTATTTGATTCTTTATCAAATATAGGCTTGGATGGGTATTTGATGGTATGCACCATTGTACTCAATCACACAAAAACAAGAATGGATTCAAGAAATATAGTCCAACATGGTCATCACTCTCCTTTGCATGAAAGGAATGACAGTATATATACTATTATACCAACAATCACACCGGAACACTAGCAATTATCCTAAATCTTCATAAAAGAATAAAATGGAGGGGGGAGTTGTAAAAGGGAAAACTATATAATCAAATTGTAAATATTATTTCCAACAAAATTTGAAACAAGGAAAATATAGTAAAAACCTATCAGCAAGAAGTTTAGAGAATTCTAAAGAAAAATGGAAGCACACTAAAGGAATAAAGAGAAAATACTAACTAAAAGCATTAATTACACGAAGGAGTGAAATGTAGACGAAAAATAACACAAATTATTCAAATATTTATAAATATAATCTCGTTAAGAAAAAAAATGGAGAAACGAAAAATTCAACAATCCAAAAGCAATAGAAATTGAGGGTCGTGTATCAATTAGTAAACAAGTATGATGTCATCCAAGATGACATCATCAAAACAATAATGACAATCATGGTTCCTGAGAAACAATCATACCATAACTAGTAATATTTCATCCCCCTATGCAATATAAATAATGTGTGGTAAGAATCATGGGCAAGAGATCTCAAAGAAACCTCATCACTTCCTAAAAAGAGAAAAAGAAATACTAAAGATTAGAGAAAATGAGACATTTTAACGATGGATGAAAGATCCACTAAGATCGTCACGATGATGGGCCGGGATCACAAGTCATGCCAGAACCCAATTAGAAATATGGATCAATAGTAAAGATGGTTCAATCTGACCCATAACCTTAAGAACAATTAAAGATACGAAAAGAACAAAAACACATTAAGGAGTGACTTACGAGACCTCAAAATCATTTTACGTTTTATCCTAATGAAACACCTTATCAAAGTGAGTGAATGAATAAGGGTATTCAAAATACAGAAAGAATGATATATTAATATTTTTCCTACACAGGAAGATTCTAGATCCTGAAAAACTCTGGAATTCACATGTAAAAGGAAGACAAATGTCAAAATCAAGGTACACACTCTTTAAAACTTAAAAAAAAAAAAAAATTTACTTCCGACTTCCATTGACTTCAATGTTAAAGTATTTACAATTATCATCCCGTAACACCAGACAAACTTCACCACCAACTAAACTACTAAAACTCTTCATCTCACTAATACAATCAAATATAACATCAATTATTTCGAACTGGTCCAAAACAAAATCACATGATTTAACCATCTAATTAATTAAATCTATATTATTTCTCATTAAATATGTTTATATTTAACACACAAAATGTAGTTTTCCACTTGGGCACGAGAACAACAAAAATAGTATTTAAATTTATTTATAAAAAAAAAATCACTAAAATTCAATTATTGAACAGAAGGACAAAATGGATAAAGATATGAAAGAAAAGGGTCCCAGATACTTCATTACGGATAAGTTGTAGATTTTTTATATCACAACTATTTTGTTTATTTTCTATACTTTTAATAATGGTTTCTTTTTAATTTATTTTCTTTAAGTTATTGATATCGAGTCATGCATAATATATAATTTTAAAAAGGATAACTAAAGAAAAGGGATAAGCTAGAAAAGTACATAATGTCGAAGAGTTGAAGATTTAGGGGACAAGTAAGTTAGGTAAACATCTATCAAATGGAGCAAGGCAACATGAAAATTAAAATTATGGAAGATATTATATAATAAGAATTTAGAGTTGAAAAGTGAAGGAGTGAAGGTTGTAAGTAGTTTTTTTTTTTCATTGATTTAATTTTATTATAAAAACAAAAACATATAATATGATGTTTTTTTTCTTCCTTTTTATGATAAAATAACACCAATTGCTTCATTGATTTTTTTTCTTCCTTTTTTATTAATTTCCCTTACTAAAAAATTAAACTAGAAATAAAATTTTATAAAGTTAAAAGATAAATTTTGCCTCTAATTTTTTATTAAATTAATGATAAGTTATATTTCTTTTTACAATAACTTTAAATTGTAGCAACTTTAAGATTTTATATTATCAATAATTATAGTTAATAAATAATAAATATTAAAAGAAAAAGATAGTTACATGAATATAATTTTTAGGGACAGTGAAATTATGCTTTATAAAACAAAAGTGATTACAAAAATTTAGATCTTTTAAACTTAAGTCTAAGTTTTGATTTTTTCTTTTTTAAAGCAAGATATCAAAGAAATATAATACAACGGGTACTCTTTTCCAAATACAAGCAAGTTAAAAATTTTCAAACCAACAAAATTAAGATAAGGAATTAATGGAAATCATTTTAAAATATAAAAAATTAAAGTTGGAATAAAAAATTTCTTCTATCAAAAACCATCTTCAAACTAATAATTTGATTGACCAAAAAATATCATTCAAGTTACAAACAAAATCATTTTAAAATATAAAAAATTAAAGTTGGAATAAAAAATTTCTTCTATCAAAAACCATCTTCAAACTAATAATTTGATTGACCAAAAAATATCATTCAAGTTACAAACAACACAGTTGAAAAGAATATCATTTCTAGTTAACCACAAATACCAAACAATCGCAATCAAATGACTTCATTTTTTCCTCTTTTAGTCTTTCTTTTTAAAAAAAACTGCACCAAGAGAAAAACCTCTTTAAAGATATAGTTGTTTTGACATTGATTTGACATTTTAAGGTTGAGTTCGTAAAATTTAGAGAATTTCTTATTTCATTTCTTGGGGTTCTTAGGCATCATGCGTGTTTCCTAAAATACTCCTCCTATTTCTGGAGATGTATATCCGGAAGCAACTTTTTTTATATTATTTTTTATTAATTTTGTAGATGTATCTATGGAAGTTTACCGTATGCATACTTGTAGAAAAAAGTCAGAGACAATATCTCAACAAATGAACATAGCAACATTCATAAAATAAATTCGACATTACATTGATGATTTCGACAGAAAATTAAATACTAAATTTCAATAACCTGGTGGATGCTTGCAAATCTTAAAGATGTCATCGACCGTTCTTCCTACAGTCGTATTCAATTCAAGCGGAAATTTCTCTTCGAAACCAAAATACGTTCACCACATCGCCCTAACATCGTCTTCATTCTTAAACTGAAATTTGCTAAACACGACATTCCCTTTGTTGTCAACTAAAGGCGAACGGTATTCGAGCTTCCGAACCTTTCTTCAGTCATTGTAAGGTAGCAGATAGTGAATTTCGTCAATGATATTGTCGAGCGAGGTGAAATCGGTGAGTTTGAACATACGTCCGGGTGTTTTACAGTGTAGGAGACAGTTGCGACATACTAGCGGATCTTGATATCATACAATTGAGACATTTTTGTGTTTGTATAAGAGAGAACACAGAAAGCCCCAAATTTATAGAAAACCTAGATGAATATAGACCAACCATTGTCTAGTCATAAGTGCATAAACAATCAATATGAACAAAAATTGACTATTTTGCACTTCAAAATTTTACAATTAGTTGTTTGATATTACAAGAATTCAAAACGAATCAAAACAACTCTCGCCGGCTAAATCTATTGGTGGCAACCCTTTGGACTTTTCTACATTCGATTCCTTTTCAATGTTATTCAACCTCCGGATTCTTGCATTCTTTCCATAAAATGATTCGGCCACGTCTCTACATTTTCTATTGAATAACTCGTCCATTTCGGTGATGTAGGTGGTATGGGGCATCCCGGTTTCAAGTACACCTGAACAAAATGATTTGATTTAGAAAGTCATACAATGCACATGATGCACTCATTTGGATTTTTAGGTGGTGCAGTGCGAAGTGGAAAAAAGGTTTTCGGAAACCCGTAGCGTGTCAGGTCAATGCATACTCTATCATATGTGCATGCAATTAGATGACCCATTTCAGGGAAGGTCATCCATTTTGACTCCGGTGCCGGACCGCTCAAGCAAGGAACGAAAGATTCATAGACAACATCAAACTTTTCTTTCTTTCCTTATAACCACGTTTACGATTCTTTATTCGTCTTCAATTCTTGGATAAGTTGATGAAGAACAAGTGCATGACTATCCTCTCCTTTACTAAGAAATGCCAAAAGGGCTCGGTAGCCGCAATAACCATCTCCCTCAACATTGACGATACAGTCGACATATTTGTGCATAAAAACCTGCATCTCGTTGATGAATAGAATTTTCGGTGGAATCAGTGTTGGAGGCGGTTTGCTTATGGGGGCACCTTTCACGACACTTTAAGATTTAGTAGTCGGGAAAAAGTTGTAGTCGGGAAAACGTTTATCTACGTGCTCACAATATGAAGGATATCGTTTAGTCGAGTTATCATTCGGTGAAGACTTCATTTTATTCGGAGCACCTTTTGTCTTTACCGGTTGAGAAGGCGGTTTCATGTTGGTTGTTTCTGGAAAAGAAATCTTCCTCAATTGTTCTTTAATATGGAGTTTCTTGTTGTCACCGGTCTTTGATAATCTCTCTTGTATCACTTCCCATTTGGACAAAATGAAGATATTTGATTTACCTCCTTCCATGCAACCATCATCATCAAATTTATGTCTTTTCCAATGAGGGAAAACATTGTCAATTCTTATTGGCTCACCTAATTTCAATTTTTTTGCAATAACACAAGCATGTGGGAGACCATATATTTTCACAATAGTAAAACCACACTTTGTGATATCTAAGCCTACATCTTCAACTTGTTTGGTCTCATGAAAGATATAGTTCAACCCCGCCCGAGAAACGTTGCCTACCAACTGAGAATAAAGCATATTTTCTTTAAATCAATGTTCTAATATCGTTTTGCTTCAACCAAAAGTTGTTTATATTTCATTATGTTGGTTGTTAATCATGAGATTCACCGAGTTCCAATCTCGACAAAAACCCCCTTGCTAGTGCCCAACCAATTTTTCAAAGTAGCATGTATCGACTCAACTCTATTGGTGGTTATGTTTCAAAAGTATTTGAAATTATCATTCCACGCACAAACTATCTTCTCCTTCACCTGATCATGAATGGTGCTTTCAACGTATTTCAATAAATTTAGATACTTTTCACATACTTTCCATAAACTAATGACGAAATTGACATATAATTCTTTTGTTGAAATATTTATGATACGATTTCATGCATCCATTATTTTTTCAACAAACACACCAGACTTCACCAATTTTCCATCTTCGGATGCCACTTGCTTCGTCCCTAACGCGGGTTTAACCCGACTTCTCACATTCTTTATTATGTGATACCTACAAAGTAATGCATAATAAAAAGGGATTACCTTTGCAACAACGTTCATCAATGTGGTATCCTGGTCCGTAGCAATAACCTTAGGCATCTCAACTTGATATTTCAAAAGTGACTGACACACCTCTAAAGCCCAAGTAAAATTATCCTCTTTTTCACACTCTAAAATAGAAAAACCAAAGGAATATGTCTTCTCGGTGGAGGTTACACCAACCATCTCAAATAACGGAAGCCTATACGTGTTGATCTTATAGGTAAAATCAAGAATGAGAACCATCGAAAACATATTGAACAACTTTATTGATTCCAGACGAGTCTAAAAAATGTCTCTAACCATAACTCCATCGGTGCAAGTTCAGTACCTGGACACATAATTGTTATCATCTAACAATTTCAACAGTTGTTGTATCTCTAATCTGTCTTCCCTAATGACCTTGTTATTACGATGTCAAATATTATAAACTTGCCTAATATTTGCAATGTCATCGGGTTCCTTCAGTTTCAATGTGGCAAGTATATTTTTCGATTGGTCAAGATTCAAGGTCATGTCATTGATGCATGTCTTCTCTTCAAGTTTGAGCCGACATACAGTAGGATGACCTTGTAACTTTAAGCACAATTCATGGTTATGCAAACCACAAATAATATGAAATATCTACTTATTGGTAGCCTACATGTAACCACAAATTTTAAAAGGACATTCAAATTTTCTACTACTCGTGTCGTCTCTTTTAAACTTTCATAGAGGAGTCTGATGTATCCCGCTTCTCCCGCACAACAAAGTTACAAAGTGTTTCTTCTTTCAAAACCATTATATGATCTTCCTATAACCACACTAAAACCAATTATAGTTGCATTCCTATGAATCCATGTGATTATGTTATCACCATCATCAAACTCTTTCTGGTTATTAAAGTCATCGCCGACATCTATCGTCTTTACGACAACCCCTTGAACATTCCGAGAAACATCGTTTGTAGAAACTAACTCTTTTGAGATGTTATCGGGGTGCACCATATCTATTTGTAAAAAATAATTAAAATAAACAAAAATTAAAAAAAATGTTGCAACAAAACAGATGTTACAACCATTATTCTTGAGATGTACATCTGGAAGATTTCATCTTCAACACGTTCTGTAGATGTACATCTGGAAGCAACATTACTTTATTTTTACAAAAATTTGATGATTAATGTGAGCAATGTAGTGGACAAAGTTGAATTTTTACCTGAAATTCAACATTTTCTTGCTCCCTTTGATTTGTTGCACGAAATAATTGGTGTTTTAGAGTGAAAAATGATATTTAAGATGTAGGTTTTTTTAGGTTGGTGAAGGTGAGTGTGGAAGAAGAGAAGACAACAATAGGGGGATTGATCATGTAGGTTTAAAATATAGCAGAAACTTCCGGATATGTGCCTACGGAATAATCTGGCGCTAAGACGTTCCGGAGATGCATCTACAGAAGTGTCCCTAAATTGAATTAGTTTGAATTTTTCCCAGCTTTTACTAGGTTACAATTCTTCCATAGATCCATCTCTGGAAAAAAAAAACTAAATTTCAGAAGAAAAAAAATGGTGCATCTAGATATGTATCTCCGGAAGCAGGGGGCATAAAAGGAAATGCGCCAGATAGCTAAGAGTATCATGGAGTGGATTAAGAAATTCAGAAAATTTAAATGATTCAATATTTTTAAATTTGACATATATCGTAGACTAAAGGAGTTCGCGAATAAATTTTTTTTCCTCTTTTGTTTTTAAATTTTTTTCCTTATGTTTGACAAATTCCTTTATGTATTTAAACTATTTGACATGTTTTTTATAATAAAATAATATATTAATGAAGAGGTAAAAGAAAGTATTACATGTTGTTTTGTTATGTCTATCAACCCTATTCATAAATTTATGATTTCTGTTGATATAGAAGTCAATAAGAAAACTCTAAACAAACTTCTATGAGTCAGATATGTGGTCGACTCATATCCCTTATACCCATATCTGAATACAATTATGAGAATAAAAGCGGGAGCATATCTGAGTTTGTCATTGAAAATAATTAAAGGTTATCGGGTATGTGATCTTCCAATTGTAGAATTCCTCATAGCTCATGGAATCTCATTTGATAGAGAGGAAGAGGGAATTTTCCTGATAAGACGTTTTCACGTTGTCTACAATAAATAACCTTAGGGTTATTTCTTAGTAATCAATATTGTAATTTCCCCCTCATAAATTAGATATTGACATATGGTATCTACACCATAATCTTACCATTCATGATATTTATGTTTGTAACCACAAACTTATTATTAATTAGACCTCTACAGCTTTGGCTAATTACATAATGGTTCTAACAGGTGTAATAATATAATTGTGAACCAAAAGTTCTAGCAATCTCCCACTGGTCACATATGTAATTATACACATGTGTCAGACTTTATGAGCTCAAAATTCTCCATTATATTCCTTAAGCATATCCAAATTATCTCATACATTAGTCATGTTAATATAAATAATCAATGTGATTTTTATTATATCAGTCATAACTAGACCCTTTAATGATCACCAATAATGACACAACTAAATGACATAGATCCATCATGATAAATACACCATGAAAATCACATGAATTTGGTTCGTATATGTGGACTTTCAACTGGTCTTACTTTACTTTAGTGAGATCATTCAATAACTTCATAATACAAAATGTAAACTACTGAATATCAAACTTTATTAATTGGAAAAATATCCAAAATCATACTATACATACATAATATCAAACACATAACATAAAATTTATAATCAAGTAACTCCCACTAAACCAAAGACTCCTCTAATGGTGAAATACCCATGAGAGCAATGGCATACATCAGACTCCTTATTGTTGTTGTGTAAGGAATCTTTTGAATTTATAAGTTTCCTTTTGGGCATTAATTAAGACTAAATTTGTCTCCTTAGGAGATTGATGTAACACCCTTTACCACACAACAAAAAAAACATGATTATTCATTAAAAATCAGAGTATCAACAAAAGGGTATCACAATTCTTATTTAGCAAAAAATCAGAACCATCATCAATTTGTCATGTCCGGTAACACAGGTTACAACATGCATTCATATTTAAAAGCCAACATTATTACGCAGCGGATCATAAGTCATCAACTCAATTAACTCAAATATAAAAATTCAAAATTTAAATTCAAACATCATTAACTCAAAGGTAAAACAAGTGAACACAAGGGTTCTCAAGCATTCACATCCCAATGTTGCATGACACAGAGCAGGTCACCACCCTAAACTCTATAACGACAAAAGAAATAACACTTCAAGCTACGTCCACGCACTAAGCTTATTCTTGAGTATCTGCAGGATGACATAATAGACCATCACTAAAGTCAGGCAGGGTGAGTAATCACGAATCAATATAATTGACAAGAGTAAAGATAATCATACAACAGTTTGTCATATAGCAATACATCATAATCTTCACTCATCACATCATAAAACATCATCAAACATTTGTTCAACACATATGCATCATGTTATGCCACAAAGAATGAAATGCAACTTTATATATGCATGTGGTACTGATTTCGACATGTGATGGACATTGGGCCATCTACCAACCACAATGGAGCACAACATAATCAACATAACCCTGATCCACACTATGGGATCGAAGCTTCTAACAACATGGGTATGCCATGAATGCAAAGATACAATGATTCAACATTATCAACATAATTCAACATTTGCATCGATATTCATGTTAATAAGCATCATATAATAACCTACTTTTTATATTCCTTTCTATCATAAAATAATCGCTAAAGCATAAACATAAATCATGGCAACAAGTATAATACATCACAACATCAATACATCATATCTACACATCATTAGACAATTTTCTGCAATTAAATCACTAATTTTTCACTACAGAGGCTCGCTAAGAGACCCCGTCGCTCGCTAAGCGACCTCTTCTCGGATTGGGAGAAAATACCAGTTTTCTCTGCTCACTAAGTGAGCTTAACGAATCTCAGAAATCCAATTTTTCAATGACAACAAACTCTGCTACGATATTTCGCCCCAAAAACACAGTTTTCATCATTTTAAATCACCAATTCAACAACAAAACATATAGCTAACACACATACATCATTTATAACATAAAATGCACAACAATTTGTCACTAATCCTTCAATTCTACTCATCAAAACCTTAGCTTTTTCCTCTTCGTTCTTCAGAGCCCTTCTCTCCTCTCTCCCAAACGTGATCGTGAAACTGGTCATATTCCCAACCTTAACTTCCTTTTTGTCAATCTTACCCCTAGGACCCCAAATATGTTTTCCCCATTCTAACCTTACTAACTCTCCATAAAATACCAATATACCCCTCATACTTCTAATTTCTTTATTTTATTTAACTAATAATATTTAAATAATATAGCTTACATTATTCAATATTACCATTACATAAAATAATTTCATCACCACAACACCACAACAAATACACCAAAAATTGCCAAATTATCATAATAATTAATTAAATAATTAAATTACAAAATCAGGGCATTGCAACTCTCCCTCACTTTAAGGATTTTCATCCTCGAAAATTTACCTAAAGCAAATAGAGTCAGATACGACTCCTTCATCTAATCTTCACATTCCCAAGTCTAACTTTCACTTGTTGGTCCACCCCACAATACCTCTACCAAGGCAATCTTTTTTCCTCTTAACTGCTTCATTTCTCGGCCATCTAGCAACAATGGTAATGCCTCAACAGTCAGGTTATCTCTTACCTGTACGTCATCAATCTGAATCACATGCGACGGATTGCACACATACTTCGTTAATTGTGACACATGAAACACATCATGCAAATTCGCAAGCGATAGTGGTAATGCAATCTGATATGCCACCACTCAGATTCTCTGCAAAATCTGATACGGACCAATAAAATGCAGAGTGAGCTTTCTAGACATCAAAGCTCGCCCGACACTAGTCACCGAAGTAACTCTCAAGAACATATGGTCTCCCTCTTGGAACTCAAGAGCTTTCCTCCTCATATCATGATAAATTTTGTGTCGACTCTGAGAAACCTTCATTCTTTCTTGTATCATCTTAATCTTCTCAATTGTCTTCTGCACAATCTTAGGTCCAAGAACGACACTTTTTCCTGATTCATACCAACACAAGGGAGTCTGACATTGTCTACCATACAATGCTTCATAGGGTACCATTCCAATACTAGCATGATAATAATTATTGTAGGTAAACTCTATCAAAGGCAAATAAATATCCCTAGATCCTCCTTGATCCAACACAAAAGCTCTTAGTAAATCCTCTAAAGATTGGATAGTCCTTTCTGTCTGACCATCTATCTATGGATGATAAGTAGAGCTCGGCCTCAACTTAGTACCCAAGGCTTCTTGCAAACTTCTCCAAAACATTAATGTAAACCGCAGATCTCTATCTGATACGATACTTAACGGTATCCCATGCAACTTCACAATCTCCTGAATATACATCTTGGCTAGCTTCTTCATAGAATGGTTAATCTTCATTGGCAAGAAATGGGTCAACTTAGTCAATTTGTCCATGATCACCCAAATTGAATCATTTCCCTTAGCAGTCTTCGGCAAACCTGTTACAAAATCCATGGAAATGCTATCCCACTTACCTTTTGGAATATTCAACGACTGCATCATACCTATCGGTTTCTGATTCTCAATCTTCAACTTTTGGCAATTCAAATATGCATATACAAATTCTGCAACTTCCTTCTTCATACCTGGCCACCAAAACAATTTTTGCAAGTCATGGTACATCATCGTAGCACCAAGATGGATACTCGGTCTACTTCGTGTCCTTCTTCTAAAATACTTTTCTTAATTTCCGGAACATCTGGGATACATACTATCTCGGAATCTCTTCACACCATTCTCATCAACTCGGACTTCACCTTCGTTATCTTGGTTAATCGAAGTCAACTAATTAACCAACTTCAAATCAGATTGTTGTCCTTCTCGGATCCTTCTCACGATTTCACTGGTCAACTTCAGCATTCATAACTTTACACTATCAGAAGTAGTCTCACACAACAAACTCATGTCTCTGAACTGTTCAATCATTTCGAGTTATTTCACCATAAGCATCGACATATGCAATGTCTTCCTACTCTGAGCATCTACAACCACATTCGCCTTACCAGGATGGTAATTCAAATCAAAATCAAAATCTTTCAATAATTCAACCACCTCCTCTACCTCATATTCAATTCCTTCTGATCACTGAACACTTCAAATTTCGAACCAAAAAGATAATGTCTCCAAATCTTCAACACAAATACCACAGCTGCGAACTCTAAATCATGTGTAGGGTAATTTCTTTCATGAACTCTCAGTTGCCTAGAAGCATAAGCAACCACTTGACTATTCTGCATTAAAACTCCTCCAAGTCCCATCTTTGACGCATCACAATACACTACGAACGACTCATTCGGATTAGGAAAAATCAACATTGGAGCAATTTTCATCTTCTTCTTTAACTCTATTAAACTCTTTTCACACGTAACATCTGTAAACACCCCAAATTTTCCCTCACCCATTCACACCATGGCTTGTGATATTTTCATATGCATAAACACAATCATATCATCTCATATCTCATTTTTGATTCATTGCATAGATTCAAAGTCATCTGCATCTAGGGTTTGTGATCTGAGCAATCCAAGAGCTTCTTGAGCCACTCCAAAGGCCATCAATCACTTCAAAGGGGTCCACATGTGCTCAAGTATCATATTACATCCTCTCAAAGTCAAGAATGCAAAAGAATCACAAGAAC
Source organism: Lathyrus aphaca (assembly GCA_963966055.1). Classification (NCBI taxonomy): domain Eukaryota; kingdom Viridiplantae; phylum Streptophyta; class Magnoliopsida; order Fabales; family Fabaceae; genus Lathyrus; species Lathyrus aphaca. The sequence continues at coordinate 68,707,421 of OZ014520.1, forward strand.
TGGGATTGGTGTGGATGCAGAGCCAAGTTTGACTGCACAGTTGACCTAAAATTAGGGTTTTGGTTTCAGAGGCCATAACTCCAAATTTTTTGGTCATTCTTGTTTCTATTGGTCTCTATATGGTATAGGGAGTATGCATATCAATTTTCATGAAGAAATTCCATGGGGAAGTCATCTGATCAAGAGTTGACTTTTCAGACAAGTCAGTGCAAAATCAGGGCATCTGAGGCCCCCAATGACCCAACCAATGGGCATTCTTCATCATTTTGAGTGTATATGATCTTTATTTGATCATGGAAGAAGGTTGAAGTTCATGAAATTCAAGAATTTGAAGATTTTGCAAAGTTGACTTTTAGGGCATAGTTGACTTTTCAAGAATATGTCATTTTAGGTCATTTTTCAAACCTTACTTTTTGATCCAAAAATGCTTCAAATGGAAAAACTTTGGTCATGAAAGTTGTAGAATACATTTTTCCCTTTTCAAAAAGTACAAGAACATGACCTAATTCATTTTGGATCAAAAGTTATGGTGTGACAAAGTTGGCAAAAATCACTAATTTTCAAGTTATGCACTAAAAGGAAAATTTGCAAAATCATGAACCAAGGCAAATTGTAACTTCTAATTGTCATCAAACCATTACACAAGCATCATGCAACTCTTAAAAATCAGATTTGAACCAAGTTTCTCATGGTTTATGGCTCGTTGGACAAGGAGATCACATGTGAACCAAAGTTGAAACAACTTGCAAAACTCATGATAACACCTCACCAACTTGCTGCATTGGTTGCTGAACCTTCCTAGCATCACATACACACCATGATGCGCCATCCCTAGCCATTGTACCAAGCTAGAACCAAGCCCATGCTTTCCTTACACAAGAGTGGACTTTCTTGCAAAAGTAAACTTACCAATCAATAAAGGCCAGGTCACATCATCTGACCTATGAGAGTTTTTTATGCAAAGAAAATGCTAGCCATTTCACTTAACAAGCCAAGCTGAAACACACCACAACATCACATTCACAAACTCACCCCATTTTGCATTTCTCTTCGAATCTGCCTCCACAGCTCACAAACACTCAAGCAAGCTTCACTAATCATCTCACCATGCTCCATAGAGCCTAAACCAAGCAAAGCCCAAGCCTGAATCCATCAAGAACTTGGTTTCTCCATTTTCACCCTCACCTGCAGTTTCCTTCGAAACATCTTCCACAGCTCACAAACACCCAAACAAACTCCACAAACCTTCTCAAAACATCACCCTGACCACAAAGAACCATTCACCCATGCCTGAAACAGCCTGAATCACCATCACCATTTTCAACTGAGCTTGAGCAGAAGCTGTTCAAACTCTTCAACTAGCCAGCATAAATTTCTTCCAAGCATTCAAGCATCATCAAGGGGTCATAAGGAGTGGATTTCACAAGGAGAGGAGGTCTGAAAGTTACCAGAGTGAAAGCTTCGAAACTCAGGTAGCTCAAGAACTTTTTTTCCAGAAATCATTTTTTAAGTTCTTAAGTTGTTCTATATGCTTCACTGATTGTTCTGATGCTTTTAGTTTTGAAAATGGTGGAGAGGTGAGGGTTTAATTAGTCTCTGAAACTTTTTTGCCCTAGTTCTTGTTTGCTTCGATTCAGTCTTGGTAGGAAGAATAAATTTGTTTTGATATGGGGTTCTGATTCGTGAGTGAGTGGGAATCATTTCTGTGTTTTTAGATTTTGTTTTAGATACGTTTTAGAGGAGTTTGAAGTTTGGGGTGAACGGAGAAGATGACCGGAACACTGTTCCGGTCATCTGAAAGTGTTTAACGGCGTAATTAGGGTTTAAGCATTAATTAGTCATTTTTGAATTTGAGCCGTAGGATGTGGCGCCAAGTCAATTCCCGCCCTGACCACTTTAAATCTCACGCGTTGGATCAGCATACTTTCTATATTTCAGTTTAAAATTCATTTATTTTCATTTCTTTTTCATTTTATTTGCACAATTTATTTAAAATAGCAAAACTTGTTTAAAAATTATGAATTTTTTTATCCTGAGTTTCATTAATTTTTATGACACAAAAATATTTTTATTTTTATTTTTAGCATTAAAAAAGTATTTTTAAATATTTAAAAGATTATTTTTAATTGATTAATGGAAATTAATTTATTAAAAATACTTTTAGGTATTTAAAAATCACCAAAAAATTCATGAAGTGTTCTAAGACATTTAGAAACATTGTCCAACCTTCAAACCAAATTTCTTTTTGATCTTGATGCATTTTGAGAATTTTTCATTGAATTAAAATCATTTTTGTGCATTATTTTGATCCAAGGTTCAAAAAATCATTTCTGCCTATTCATGAGGAGTTGGACATTGATTCTTCTTGCATTGCATTGTGTTTAGCATGTAGTTTGTGAGATTAAATTGGCATGATTTGATCTTTTATTTTCAATTTGTTTGGCATTTCTTTTGTTTAGGAACCCTAAAACCCTAGAAAACTTAGGAAAATCATAACTTGAAATTGGTTAAGAGTTGAAACCTCTCCTTTGGGCTTTGGTTTAGTATAGGATTAGGGGTCCTTTGTGTGGCATTTTCAATTTTTTGTAATGTTGTTTGCTTCTGTTTTTGATTTTTGTTTGATGCATTGATCATAAACCCTAATTTGGGCTTCCATATGCATCCATCTTGCATTCTCTTGCATAACATGACTTGCCATGACATTTCAAGCATCCATGTGATTCATTTGACATCATAAGACATATTGAAAGCATGTTTGATCATTGCATCATGTATTTGCCATGTTGTATGCCATGTGCACTTCATAACTTTTCATGTATGATCATGGCTCCTAGCTTGCTTCATTTGCATTCATAAACTTGTATGTCCATTTCCATGTGCTGCCTCATGTTTGTAGCATCTCATAGCATCATTAGCATCATGTATATGCTTCTGGTTTTGTTTCTCATCATGCCATCTCATCCCATTTTGCATTGCATTGCATTCCTTTTCTAACCTTTTCAGGTGGTAAGTGGCTTTGAGAAGTGAATTTGCCTTCACTTCTCATAACTTTTCTTTTCATCTCTCTTGCATCTATTGCTGCATTTTTGTCTGTGTTTGAGTTTGAGCTTGCTCATTCTTCTTATTCTCACCTTCTTTCTTCAAGTGACTTGACTTCTTGAATGAAGCAAGTTGCTTTGCTTCTCTTGATCCTTTCATCTGCTTCCTGGTGGTTCCATTGAAGATTTCTCTTGTCAAACCTCACAAACCTTAGGAACAACCAAGCATGACAATGATTAGGGTTTTGATTAGTCTCCCCTCTTAGTTTTACCTTTGTGTCTCTTTTGAGTCTTCTCTTCTCACCTCATAATCAGGGACTAAACCCTAAAGGCTTTAAGGCTTTGTGATTAAGCTTATGCTTGCATCCTTCTCTTAGGATGGAGTGTATAACTTTAATTCTAAGTGTTAAACCCTTAATGTGTTTAAATCTCTTAATCAATTCACTTAATAAGTATTAAGACATTACACTTGTAACTTGGGCCTTGCATTAGGGTTCTAATTCTTCCTTAAATGGTTAAGAAGGACTAACCCTAGTGTTAATGGACAAGTCCCCCTCAAGTTGTCTTACAAACCATAAAACTCACTTCATCATCATACCATTAAATAAAATCCACTTAATCAAAGGCTTGTTTTGTCATGAGTTTAATCCCTAATCATGGATTAAGTTGAGGAGCTTTCCTCAGCTTAAACATTCTCATCTATTATCCTTCTATTAGGATGGTGTAATGAGTCTGTTCAATCCTTGATTATGGCTTAACCTCATTACTCAACACTAAACAAAAACACCAAAAACATCTAAATAATCACAAGTAGGTTAATGATCTTAATCCTACACCAAAGGTGTTTAAGTGTGAGAAGCCGACTTCACACTTAAGGTATTCTCATTACCCCTAATCAGAGGGAAGATGTGATGAGTTTACTAAATCCATTGGTTTAGACTTAAGCTCATTAACTTATGACAAAATCCAAAAACAATAAAAGACTGAAAACACAAAAACAAACAATAATCGTCTCCTCCGGGATTCTTTTCTCATCACCTTCACTCATAAGCGAGAACTTGCTTCTTCCGTCTAATGCAAGACAGTTAGCACCTGAGCCAGATAGGTCATACACTTGAGCATAGGCAAGTAAGCAGTTCATAAGTCAATTCATCTTTCAGTCTCTTTGGGTCGAACTACGGTGTTCTGACTTCCTCATTGCACGAGAGGATACGTAGGCATAACTTAACAGTTATCGAACAAAAGTCTCCGTATATTCCCCCTTTTCCAGCTTTATTCTTTTAGCCTCATGATCTTGAGCATTTCACTCCTGTTCTCACACTGACACATCATTATACACTTCACCTCTTTACACTGACACCTGTACATCCTTTTCCAGCTCTTTTATACACAAATTGCACTGACACTACCCCTTTAAAACACAAATCTTTTAAGCGTGGATCCCGTCGAGTACGGCGGATAATCTGGGTGCTAATACCTTCCCAGGTTGTAACCAACCCCCTTTCTCAGTCTCTCTGGTTCGCAAACCGTCTTATCCGTATCTTTCTAGGTCTATGCAGCATTACCTTTCCTCCGGGATAAAAATGCCTAGCTGGAGACTCTATTCATCTCCAGTGAGTTCACTGCTGTGTGTTCTCATTGTCCCTCTCGCCGACCGTTCGCGTCTGTACCTTTATTTGGGCCATTTCCCATCTATCGGGAGCGACAGCTTGGCGACTCTGCTGGGGACCCTTATACTGCAACCAGGGCTTCTGGTTCTTTTTGTGGGTTCCTCCTAGCGCTTGTTTGATTTGTGTTTACTGGGGTGTTATGTGCTTATTTGTGTTTATATATTTGCTTTATTTACTGCTTTCTGTACAGCTTTATTTATTGCTTTCTTTACAGTTTTTCATATATCATACTGTCATGCTGTCTGGCTGGATCTGGTTTTGCTTTGGTGGGTGGGGTTCTACTGAGAGTTAAGGTCCTATACCTGGGACCTGAGTGACACCTAGGCTAGAGTGAATCATATTCTTTCCCATTCCATCTCGGTCTGGTGCGGGAATATGAAACACGGTTCAGATATGGGTTTCTTCTTGAGAACTCTGTGTTGCAGATTTCCTGCAATACTAGGGCTATCTGGGAAGCCTGCTAAGTCTGGATGACCTTTTAGTATTGACCTTCAGAAACTGAGGTGAATTAGAGGAGGAACTTTTATGGTTATTGTAAACACTGTACCTCCGGGTTAGAAGTGTTTACACTTCTCATAACTGATCCAAGTCTGAGGATCCTTGTTTTAGAACACCACCTGTGAAGGGGTTGGGCTGTTTACAGGTTTGCAGGTACCTTGACCTCAGAATACCCTTGTTACTTTGACTTGATTAAGAACACTCCATGTTGGGACAGTTCTTGTGATTCTAAACCCTGGACATGTGGCTCTTTATTTGAGCCCCCCACCTTGGTTACTGGATTTATAGACCTCCATATGGATTTCTTACACACACGAACTTATATCAGAGCTCTTGATCAGATTCAGCTCAGTCACAGACCCTTGCATATCATTTGCATACATACTCATTGCATCATATTGACATTTGCTTATTTGTGTTTCAGGGTATCCCTTTTCATCTTTGGTTTTGGTTTTGACCCCATCTTCAGTATTGACCTATCTTCATCAGCATCTGCTTCAGCTATCACCTGCACCAGCCAATCAGTGGCCCATTCTTCAGTGTTATTGTCAGCACCTGTCTCTACTCATCTTCAGCATCATGGCTCCTAAAAAGAGCAACATCACCTATCATTTCTTCCAGCCAGAGCTATCTGACATCAAGAGGATTCAAACCCTGATCACTCCAGATCACATATCATTGTTCAGGGAACATTATGGGGATATACTTGATATGGTTATGGATCTGGACCCTTCACAGAGAAGCCTGATCCACACTTGCATTCAGTTCTATGATCCCCCACTGAGATGTTTCACTTTTCAGGACTTTCAGTTGGGACCTTTATTGGAAGAATACTCATCATTGGTTGGTCTGTCTATCAGGGGTGGAATCCCTTTCAACCCTGAGATGGTCTTTCCTGGTAATGGAGAAGTAGCAAAGGCTTTGCATCTGGAACCTGTCCTGATTGAGCAGCATATGACTTCTAAAGCTGGAATTCCTGGTTTTCATCTGGATTTCTTGATCTCTCAAGCTACCCTGAAAGCCTCTTTAGGAGAGTGGAAAGCTGTATGTGCTTTGTTGGCCTTGAGTATATATGGAATTGTATTGTTTGCAGATGAGCCTCGATTCATTAGCAAGAATGCAATCCATCTGTTCATCTTGAAGAACCCAGTGCCCACTTTATTGGGGGATCTCTATTATTCAGTGCATCAGAGGAATGAAAAGCAGAGGGGAAGATTAGTGAGGTGTTGTGCTCCATTATTCCATACTTGGCTTCTCAGGCATCTACCCAGGACAGATGCATTTTTGAACCCTCATCAGCAGAAAAACTGGGCTAAGAGACTCACTGCTCTAACTTCAGCAGATATCAGATGGTGCACCCAAAGCACCAAGGGCAGGGATATCACCACCAGCTGTGGGCATTTTCCCAATGTACCCCTAATAGGAGTTAAGGGTAGTATCAACTACAACCCTCTGTTGTTCAGAAGACAACTGGGCTATGCACTGGTCCACACTCCTAAGGCACAGGACTTGGTTGAAACTCTTTATTGCGAGAACAAGATTAATCTGGCTATTGTTAGGCAGGCAGCCTGGACCTGGGATAATGTTCATACCAAGGGAATAACCATTTTGGGGAAGTGCAGCAATGTGGCTTCAGCACAATATTACGAATGGTCCCGTGCCAGGGCTCAATTCTCTGGAATGCCCTTTACCATAGAAGATATGCCTGAATCATCTTCAGCACCACCCCCTGCCACTATCAGTTTGGAGGAGTTTGAGAGCTTGAAAGAAAGAAATGAGAAATTAACCCAGGCTTTGCAGAAGACTCTTCGGGAGAGGAGTGAGGGTAGGATGGAGATTGAGAGGTTGGAGAAGTTGAGAGTGGAGCATCTGGTTAAGATTGAGAAGTCTGGAGATTATATCAAAAAGTCTAAAGCTGGAGAACAAATTCTGAAGAATGCTTGCAAGGAAGCCCAGTTCCAGAGAGCAAGGACAGACTTGTATCTGAAGGAGAGTCAGGCTAGGTGGGTCAGGATCACCGAGGCTCGTACTCTGGAGGACAAGAGAGTTCAAGACAAGATAGAGCAACTGGAAGCTAGTGCAAAGGAGCAGCAAGAAGCCCTGGCAGCAGCCCAGAAGGAGATATCAGAGCTGAAGATCAAAGCTGGAGTGAAGAGGTCAAAGGACCAAAATCAGCACAAAAAGCTAGCAGCAGCTGTTACGACCCGGAACCTCCTCATCAGGAATCTCACGGAGCGTCCGGCTGATCCTGTGACCGAAGCACTTCTCAAGGAAGTTCGTGAGGATGAGTTTGGTCTTGGTGTTTGACCATTTGTTTGTTGTTGTTTTCATTCCGTGTATTTTTCATTTTTCTTGTAATGTATTTTGACCCCTTAGAGGGCTTGTATTTGTAAACAAACTATGTACCATTTGCTTTTGTAATATATGTATTAGTTTGTTCCATCCGAGTTTACTTCGAAAGCAACATCAATAGCATCTTCAAGGGTCTGGAAGGGTCAAAACTGAATGCCAAACCGGATACCTTGAGAACAAATAAGCATGACTGCATTGCATGCTAACCCCTTTTGTTTGTTTTGTAGGTTTTTTGTTTTATTGCTGCTAACTCTGTTGTGATGTTCAGGAACTATTGCTCGGCGCCGGGTATTTCCCCTCAATTGTCCGCACCGTTATCCGACCCGTAACAACCTTCCGGGCATTCAAATGGATCAGATGCAGCAGGACCTTACTGAGGTCAGGAACCAGATGACCAACGAAAGGTTGGAAATGAGGAACCAGATGACTCAGTTTATGGAAGTGATGAACAACATGGCTCAGAGCCAGGAAAGATTGAGGGCCATGGTGGAAAGGCAGAATCAAGAGGATCCACATATAGGAACTGCCGGCACCAGCAACAACGAGAGGGTCCAACCTCATGTCAATCCCCCTGTATTTGGACCACATCTTCATCCAGAGGTCAATATTCCTGCAAATGTTCAAGGGACTGCCACTGCAGCCAGGGTACTTCAAGAAGACCCCCAAGAGGATCAATTCACAGTAATGGGTGCTGGGGAAGAAGCTTATGATAGAAGGTTGGATGAGATAGCTGAGAAATTGAGGTCCTTAGAGTCTCAAAACTCTTTGGGTTTTGACGTCATGGACATGGGCTTGGTAGACGGGGTCAGGATTCCCCATAAGTTTAAGCCTCCTTGTTTTGAAAAATACAACGGGACTTCATGCCCCCGGACTCATTTGCAATCATTTCTGGGGAGGCTGAAGGCCTATACTATGGATGAGAAGCTCTGGATGTTCTATTTCGAGGATAGCTTGACTGGAGCGTCAAGAGAATGGTACTCTCACTTGACAAGGGCAACTATCAGATGCTGGAAGGACCTGGCAGAGGCCTTTATCAGACAGTATCAGTACAACTTAGATATGGCACCCAACAGGACTCTCCTAATGGGAATGTCACAGTCGTCAAGGGAAAGTTTCCGAGAATATGCCCAGAGATGGAGGCAGTTGGCTGCTGCTGTTCAGCCACCTATGTCTGAAAGGGAAATGGCAGACATGTTTATGAACACCCTTCAGGGACCATATATTGACAGGCTGGCTGCTTTCTCTTCCACTAGCTTTGCAGATGTTGTCATAGCTGGGGAGAGAATTGAGAGCCTGTTAAAGATGGGTAAGATCTCAGACAACGGTGCAAGCTCGTCCAGTAGTACAAGAAAGCCTTTCGCAGGCCCAAGAAGAACTGGCGAGACCAATGCCATCCACACCAACAGGGGCAGGCCCCAATATGTTCACAGATCAGTGGCAGCAGTCACCATTCCCGCTCCAGCTCATCCTCAACCAGTCTATCAACCTCCGCAACCAAACTATCAGCCACAACCTCAGTACCATCAACAGAATCAGTATCCTCCGAGAAATTACAACAACGGCAACACCAACAACAATAACCAGCAAAGGCCATTTCAGCAGAGGCCATCTCAAGCCAACAGGGTAATCGATCCGATCCCTATGCCATATGCTACATTGCTGCCACAACTCCTGAAACTCAACCTAGTTGAGCTAAGGACGTTGGCACCTCCAGATCCCAACAGTCTACCCAGGAATTATGATTCCAACGCCAGATGTGCCTTCCATTCAAATGCACCTGGCCACAGTACAGAAAAGTGCAGAGCCCTGCACATGAAGGTACAAGACCTGGTAGACTCGAAAGCTCTGAATTTCGCACCACCACCCAATGTCAATAAGAACCCCATGCCAAATCACGGTGGTCCCAGAATTAACTCTATTGAAGAAGACAAGCCGTCTTATTTAATAACCAGTGTGGGACAGATTCGGACACCGTTGGTAGAAATTAAGGCTCAGCTCCTCGAATGTCAAATATTCCCGGGGTGTGAGTTAGGGTGTGCTTACTGCAATATCTCAGTAAATGGGTGCGATAACCTGAGGAATGGCATAGATGGTCTCATTCAGAGTGGCCAACTACAAATCACCACATCATTTCCTACAAATCCAGCAATCTCATCGGCAACAACCCCAGAACCTCCTACAACTGCAACAACCATTGTTCCTGACAATTCTTCGGTTTCATCAACAAGTACTTCATCTATTATCTCAACTGATCAATTATCAACAAATTTTTCTTCTACAACTCCAGCACCACTCCATCTTGAAACTCCTACAACAACAACATCCATCCTTCCACCAATGTCTCCTACAACACCAGCAACAAATCATGAAGACGTCTCAACTGTCACAATATTCTATGATCCTGAGAACAACTCTGCCTACAACTCAGAAGGTGCTGCTCCCGTCAGAGCACCAGTCACAATTTATTATGATCCACAGACTATCACAATTCCTTCCGCAGCTGCAACCAGTCCGATCACTATCACGGTGCCTGGACCAGTACCATATGAAAGTAGTAATGCCATCCCCTGGCATTACGGCTCTGACCTGTACTGCGAAGGACAAAGAATCACTTTTGAATCGTCAACCCCTGCACCACAAATTGACAATGTGGGAGGAGGCGGAGGCTTCACTCGAAGCGTACGTCTTTTCGCTCCACAAATTCAGAGACCCACTGCCGAAGCAGAAGCTGCTGCTAAAGCAAAAGGAAAAAGCTTGGTGCAGGAAGAGCAGACTGTCAAAGAAGCCTTGAAAACACCCTTCGATCAAGAGGTTGATGAGTTCATGCGAATCATCAAGAAGAGTGATTATAAAATAGTGGATCAGCTTCATCAGACGCCTTCCAAGATCTCAATCCTATCATTGCTTATGTGCTCCGAAGCCCATCGGAACGCACTACTCAAAGTCTTGCACGCAGCTTACGTGCCTGAAGAGATCACTGTCAATTAGCTGGAAGCGGTAGTTGGAAATGTTAATGCTAGTCACGGACTAGGGTTCACCAATACTGATTTGACAACGGAAGGCCGCAACCATAACAAAGCCTTGCACATAACCATGGAATGTAAAGGTGCAGTCCTTTCCCATGTGCTGGTAGACACGGGGTCATCCCTCAATGTCTTACCTAAAAAGGCCCTGGTGAAGCTAGAATATGACGGATTGGCATTGAGACCCAGCAACCTGGTGGTGAGAGCCTTTGATGGTTCAAAGAGATCGGTTCTGGGAGAGATTGAATTGCCCATAACGATTGGCCCGCAGACCTTCAAAACGACCTTCTACGTGATGGATATACAGCCTGCCTACAGCTGTCTATTGGGTAGGCCATGGATTCACGCCGCTGGCGCCGTGACCTCTACCCTTCACCAGAAGTTAAAATATGAATGGGAGGGTCAAATCGTTACAATCTGTGGAGAAGAGGATATTTTTGTCAGCCACCTGGCTACCTATAAATACATTGAGATGGATGGGGAGATCCATGAAACAATGAGCCAGGGGTTCGAAGCTTTGAATGTCAATGAAACATCTGCTGTGCCTGGTACTTCAATATCATCATACCAACAAGCCCGGAAGGTTGTTGAGGGAGGAAACGCCCAAGGCTGGGGCAAACTGCTATCGGTGGAGAAGAAAGAGGATAGATTTGGGTTGGGTTACAAACCAACTCAACAAGATCAAGCAGAGGCTACAAAAGAGCCCAACTTTGTGAGTGGGGGGATGCTCACTCCTGATGCTGTCAACTGTCTGGAAGACGAGCTGGAAGAAGAACGCAACCTGGAAAGCTGGATTCGTCCAAAGATCCCGGGGAGCAGTATCTCAAACTGGTCTTCCCAGGAAATTATAAGAGTTACTCATGCAGAGTAATTATTATTTCCTATATTTTTTAGCATGCATCAAAGTCTTGCATCTTGCCCAAGATGACAAGACTCATTTTGTAATCGGGCCATCTGTACTTTTTGTGCAACAAGATTAATCAATGAAATATCAGACATCTTTTTTTGCAAATGAGTCCTTTTCTTTTCCGCTCGCTGTTTTTCCATTTTTCTTTTTGTACAAAAAATAAATGGCAGTGTTTTCAAAATGACAACTTTATTTCACTTTTCTAAGCAAGATTAAAATCAATCACTAAAATGAACAAACTGAACCCTTGCAGAAAGTGCCTTCCAGACAGCACCGACAACAGCACGGCTATGACTTCGTATGACTTTGACAATCCAATCAATCAAGCTGATGAAGGGGTTGAAGAAGAATATGAGCTTCCTGAAGAGCTAGCCAGATTGTTGAGACAAGAGGAAAAGGTTATTACTCCTCACCAGGAGGAGGTTGAAGTGATTAATCTTGGTACAGATGAAAACGTGAAAGAGGTTAAAATCGGGGCCTGCCTGCAAGACTCAGTGAAGGGACAACTGATTGATCTGCTTCGAGAATATGTGGACGTGTTTGCTTGGTCTTACCAAGATATGCCAGGGTTGGATGCCGATATTGTCGTGCACAAGCTGCCTTTGAGAGAAGAATGCCCACCAGTTAAACAGAAACTGCGCCGTACTCGCCCGGACATGGCAATGAAGATCAAGGAGGAGGTACAAAAGCAGTGGGACGCCGGATTCCTTGTTGTAACTAGCTATCCACCGTGGGTTGAGAATATAGTACCTGTGCCTAAGAAAGACGGCAAAGTAAGAATGTGTGTTGACTACCGGGATCTGAACAGAGCCAGCCCGAAAGATGACTTCCCATTACCTCACATTGATGTATTGGTCGATAACACGGCTCAGTTCTCGGTATTCTCCTTCATGGACGGATTTTCAGGATACAACCAGATTAAGATGTCACCTGAAGACATGGAGAAGACAACCTTCATCACACCCTGGGGCACGTTCTGTTACAAGGTGATGCCATTCGGACTGAAGAATGCTGGTGCAACATATCAACGGGCTATGGTAACATTATTTCACGATATGATCCATAAGGAAATCGAGTGTTATGTGGATGACATGATTGCCAAGTCCCTTACTGAAGAAGATCACCTGGTGAATCTATTAAAGCTATTTAAGCGTCTGAGGAAATACCAACTGAAGTTGAACCCCAACAAGTGTACATTCGGGGTGCGATCTGGTAAGCTGCTGGGATTTATTGTGAGCGAGAAAGGGATTGAAGTTGACCCTGATAAAGTCAAAGCCATTCAAGAGATGCCTGCACCAAAGACAGAGAAAGAAGTTCGAGGGTTCTTAGGTCGATTGAACTATATCTCAAGGTTCATATCCCACCTTACAGCAACCTGTGAACCCTTGTTCAAGCTGTTAAGAAAAGAACAGACGGTCAGGTGGAACGAAGATTGCCAAAGGGCTTTTGACAAGATCAAAGAATACTTACAAGAACCTCCAATCCTTATGCCTCCAGTTGAAGGAAGACCTCTGATCATGTACTTGACAGTATTAGAAGAGTCAATGGGGTGTGTGCTGGGCCAGCATGACGAGTCCGGTCGAAAAGAGTATGCAATATACTACCTAAGCAAAAAGTTTACCGACTGTGAACAACGTTATTCACTGCTCGAGAAAACTTGTTGTGCTTTAGCGTGGGCTGCTCGCCGACTGAGACAGTATATGTTGACCCACACTACTTTATTGATCTCAAAAATGGACCCAGTTAAGTACATATTTGAGAAGCCAGCTCTTACCGGACGGGTTGCAAGATGGCAAATGATCCTCACAGAATATGACATCCAATACACATCTCAGAAAGCCATCAAGGGCAGTGTATTGTCTGAATATCTTGCTGAGCAACCCATTGATGATTACCAGCCTATGAGATTTGACTTCCCTGATGAGGACATCATGTTCATAAAATCAAAAGATCATGAAGAGCCTGTTCACACTGAAGGGCCTGACCCAGAAGAAGAATGGACTATGATGTTTGATGGGGCTGTTAACATGAATGGTCGTGGTGTTGGTGCAGTACTCATTACACCTAAAGGGGTTCACATGCATTTCTCGGCAAAGCTCACTTTCAACTGCACTAACAACGAAGCTGAATACGAAGCTTGCATTATGGGTCTTGAGGAAGCCATTGACCTCAGGATCAAGACATTAACTGTATTCGGAGATTCAGCTCTGGTAATCAATCAGACCAACGGCAAATGGTATACACACCAGGATCATCTAATACCTTACAGGGATTATACAAGAAGGTTATTGACTTTCTTCACAACAGTCAAGCTTGAGTATATCCCTCGGGATGAGAATCAGTTTGCAGATGCCCTGGCTACCATTTCGTCCATGATCAAAGTTCAGACCGCCAACTTTGTACCTCAGATTTCAGTGTCCAGACTTGACAGACCAGCATATGTATTTGCAGCAGATATTGTCAAATATGATAAGCCTTGGTTCCATGACATTAAGTGCTTCTTGGAGGATCAAACATACCCACCTGGGGCATCTTCCAATGATAAGAAGACTTTGAGAAGGCTCGCTGGTAGTTTCTTCCTGAACACTGATGGGTCTTTATACAAAAGGAACTTTGATATGGTACTCCTCAGATGTGTTGATAAGACAGAAGCAGACTTGTTGATGCATGAAGTGCACGAAGGATCTTTTGGTACCCATGCAGGAGGGCATGCCATGGCTAAGAAATTGCTAAGATCGGGCTATTACTGGATCACAATGGATGCCGATTGTTGTGTCTATGCCAGAAAATGCCATAAATGTCAGATTTATGCAGATAAGGTGCATGTGCCTCCAAATCCTTTGAATATAATGTCTTCACCATGGCCCTTTGCCATGTGGGGCATTGACATGATCGGCAAGATTGAACCGACTGCTTCAAACGGCCACAGATTCATCCTGGTTGCCATCGACTATTTCACCAAGTGGGTCGAAGCAGCGTCTTATGCAAATGTTACAAGGCAAGTGGTAGCCAGATTTCTAAAGAGAGATATCATCTGTCGATATGGAGTTCCCGAGCGAATCATTACTGACAATGGTTCCAATCTAAACAACAAAATGATGGCTGAGCTATGCCGGGACTTCAAGATTCAACATCACAATTCTTCTCCTTACAGGCCAAAGATGAATGGCGCTGTTGAGGCAGCAAATAAAAATATCAAGAAGATTGTGCAAAAGATGGTAGTCACTTGCAAAGACTGGCACGAAATGCTACCATTTGCCTTGCATGGGTACCGCACATCAATCAGAACATCCACTGGGGCAACACCGTATCAGCTTGTATATGGTACGGAAGCAGTCCTACCAGTTGAAGTTGAATTACCCTCTCTACGGGTACTAATGGATGTTAAACTAAGTGAGGCAGAGTGGGTCCGATCCCGATTCGAACAACTGAGTCTGATTGAAGAGAAGAGATTGGCTGCAATCTGTCATGGGCAGTTGTATCAGAAAAGAATGAAGAGAGCCTTCGATCAGAAAGTCAGGCACCGAGAGTATCAAGTGGGAGATCTTGTGCTGAAAAGAATCCTCCCTCCTCATACAGACCACAGGGGCAAATGGACTCCAAACTATGAAGGACCATTTGTAGTAAAGAAAGTTTTCTCTGGTGGAGCACTGATGCTCAGCACCATGGATGGTGAAGATTTCCCGTCCCCTGTGAATTCAGATGCAGTTAAAAAATACTTCGCATGAAAAATGACCCGCTGGACATAAAAACAGAATGTAAGTCCAGGCAAAAATAGGGCATCCCGGCGAGTCAAAAACAGAATAAAAGACTCGGGCAAAAATAAGGGAAAATAGATAAAAATATACACCCGCTGAGTTGAAAAGCCGCATTGGACAGCTCAGGCAAAAATGGGTATCCCGATGGATTGAAAACCCGAAAGGGCGATCCATGCAAAATAAGGGAATAAGCGAACAACTGCACTCTGAATTCGTCTGTATCACCTGCAACTTGGTAAACCTTGAAGGGATCAAGCCTCAGCCAGAATCGACATTCTTCAGAAAGCAAGATGAGAAGAACGTCAAAAGTCATACGGGTCATAGTGAAGAGGAAGCTCCTCAAAGCGTTATCAACACTGCCGACATTTTGTTTCTCAATTTGTAACAATCTCCTCATTTCAGGGGATTTGTTTCTTTGACTGTATCTCGCCATTTCGGGGCTCTTGAATTAATAAAACCAGATTTTCAGTCATGTCTCGTACATTTTCACTTATTTGCAAAAATGTCTGATGTTTAAAGGGAACTGATTGCATAAAATACAGATGTTTATCTTCAAACAAAAACACGTGCTTGCAGGAAATATACTTACTCTCAGAAGTGCCTAACTCCTATGACGGAATCCAATAAGGGATACCTCGGGATTATCTTGTGCGTTTTTCTATCTTTTTCAGGATTGCAGGTATCCAGAACGCAACTTGGGGCATGAAAACTTTATCCCGGCAAGCTGGCAAACCAACACTCAATTTTAGCACCCGAAGTGCTTTCTCCCCAGCTGAGTTGCCTCCCATGACTTCCCCCAGCTGAGTTGCCACTTGTTGCTTATCCCCATCAGAGTTGCCAGGCATCATAGAAGGCACCTATATCCCCGGCCGAGTCAAGGATCCTCTTCAACAGAATCCCTAGGGAGGTCTCTCAATAATCTCTTTTCCTCCCCAGCCGAGTTTCCATCTCGCCCTCAGCCGAGCACAAAAGTCAAAGAGCTATCTCCCCACAGAGTTCCAGCCTTTATTCGGAAAAGCAACGCATGAATAACTCACAACAGAGTGAAGAAAGCTTCTACAAACCCCAGCTGGGTCTCTCATTTATAAAGGATAGGCCTATCAATGACCTATATCCTCAAGCAGATATCATCTCTCTAGATCTACTAATGATCTCATCCCCAGCTGGGAGATCCATTTCAAACGGATCGATCAAAGATCTTCGCAGCAACGGGACCCGGATCCCGGTTTGGTACCTTTACACAATCATAGCATTTCGCATCATATTCACCCACAAAGCGTAGCATTCCGTCTAACACGGAGCATTACGGAAAAAAGCCAACACATAGCATAATCATAAGCCATGTTTTGAACCAACACTTGTGAATAATGACAGCTCATCAATGTACAGAAAAATCCCCACCAGAGTTCCCAGCAACAGCAGCTGCCTCACAATCACAAACACCAGTATATACTCATTTTTGACACCCGTCCGTGCCATCTTTCCCCAGTAAGGTCGCCTGAACACTCTTTGCAAACAACCCACCCATATTACAGATACTTCCCGACACCCGTCCGTGTCAGATCACTGGCAGAAAGCCAAAGACATCCTCTTTGCACTCACATATACCTATATACACTTTCTTGACACCCGTCCGTGTCATATCCCCAGCACAGTCATCTATACTTTTACAACCCATATACTTGTTGATATTATTATACTTTTCCCTCTTGACACTCGTCCGTGTCACTCTCCCCAGCAGATAAACACTCATCTATACAATACTCATACTCGTTACTCATACTACTCAGATACTCGTCCGTATCTTGTGTATATCACTCTTATATCCCCACAGATTCGACACTAGTCCTTGTTCTTTGTTAACCAGTTGGTACTCGTCCGTATCATCATCTCAGAACATGCGTCAAGCGTTTGTTTCTACATGATACTCGTCCGTATCATAACCTTAAGGATGCTCGTCCGCATCTTTAATCCATACATCGTGTCAAACACTTATGTCCTCTTGAATATAGATACTCGTCTGTGTCTATTATTCCCCAGAAGAGCCCCTTCAGATTCAACACTCGTCCGTGTTCTCTGTTAACCAGTTGATACTCGTCCGTATCATCATCTTTGAACACGCGTCAGTATTTGTTTCTACCCGATACTCGTCTGTATCGTAGTCTTAAGGATGCTCGTCCGCATCTTTAATCTATACACAAATACCAAACACTTATACCTTTTGTTTCTTGGATGTAAGCACTCGTCCGTGTTTACTATTCCCCAGTAGGTTACCAACAAACAAATTTTCTTTTTTATCTGACACTCGTCCTGTGTTATGAAAACCTTGAGAGCAGCCGTACCCTGCTAGGTGGTCGTCCTCCACCTCTTGATGGTCGTCCTCCATCATGCTCATCCGATGGCCGTCCCCATCGTCGATATTTAGCAGCCGTCCCCTGCTAGGTGGTCGTCCTCCACCTCTTGATGATCGTCCTTCATCATGTTATCCAATGGCCGTCCCCATTGTTGATTTTTGGTTATCTGGCATTCGTCCTATGTCATGATAAACCCTGAGAGCAGCCGTCCCCTGCTAGGTGGTCGTCCTCTACCTCTTGATGGTCGTCCTCCATCATGCTCATCCGATGGCCGTCCCCATCGTTGATAATTTCGGCAGCCGTACCCTGCCAGGTGGTCGTCCTCCACCTTTGATGGCCGTCCCCATCATAATTCCTTTATTCCCCAACAGAGCAGCCGTACCCTGCTAGATGATCGTCCTTCACCTTTGATGGCTGTACCCCATCATCTGTTTATTCCATTTATTCTTTAACCCGATGGTCGTCCCCGTCGTGGTCCCTTTTCCTTTTCTTTTTAGCCCGATGGCCGTCCCCATCGTCGGTTACCTTGCTTTATGAACCTGATGGCCGTCCCCGTCATGTTTCATCAATCCCCAGAGAATTTTACTGCTTTATCTTGATGGCCGTCCCCATCATAATATCTTACTTTTCCCAGCTAGTCGGCCGTCCCCGTCTTGGCTTTACCTTTTATCCCCAGCATGTCGGCCGTCCCCGTCATTGCTCTTTACCCAGCAGTCGTCCTCTGCTCGACGGTCGTCCTCCGTCGCCTACACTTTACAATATACTTTATTTCCCTTTTACAATCTATATCCCTTTTCTTCTTCATTCTGTGAGTGCAAATTTTGGACTGTCTTTGGTATTCAACCACAAGTTATCTCGCTTGCCTGTTAAGTCGTTGCTTACAACCTGCATAGCTAACTCATGATTGAATAGGGGCAGCTGTAAACACCCCAAATTTGCCCTCACCCATTCACACCATGGCTTGTGATCTTTTCATATGCATAAACACAATCATATCATCTCATATCTCATTTTTGATTCATTGCATAGATTCAAAGTCATCTGCATCTAGGGTTTGTGATCTGAGCAATCCAAGAGCTTCTTGAGCCACTCCAAAGGCCATCAATCACTTCAAAGGGGTCCACATGTGTTCAAGTATCATATTACATCCTCTCAAAGTCAAGAATGCAAAAGAATCACAAGAACTGGGATTGGTGTGGATGCAGAGCCAAGTTTGACTGCACAGTTGACCTAAAATTAGGGTTTTGGTTTCAGAGGCCATAACTCCAAATTTTTTGGTCATTCTTGTTTCTATTGGTCTCTATATGGTATAGGGAGTATGCATATCAATTTTCATGAAGAAATTCCATGGGGAAGTCATCTGATCAAGAGTTGACTTTTCAGACAAGTCAGTGCAAAATCAGGGCATCTGAGGCCCCCAATGACCCAACCAATGGGCATTCTTCATCATTTTGAGTGTATATGATCTTTATTTGATCATGGAAGAAGGTTGAAGTTCATGAAATTCAAGAATTTGAAGATTTTGCAAAGTTGACTTTTAGGGCATAGTTGACTTTTCAAGAATATGTCATTTTAGGTCATTTTTCAAACCTTACTTTTTGATCCAAAAATGCTTCAAATGGAAAAACTTTGGTCATGAAAGTTGTAGAATACATTTTTCCCTTTTCAAAAAGTACAAGAACATGACCTAATTCATTTTGGATCAAAAGTTATGGTGTGACAAAGTTGGCAAAAATCACTAATTTTCAAGTTATGCACTAAAAGGAAAATTTGCAAAATCATGAACCAAGGCAAATTGTAACTTCTAATTGTCATCAAACCATTACACAATCATCATGCAACTCTTAAAAATCAGATTTGAACCAAGTTTCTCATGGTTTATGGCTCGTTGGACAAGGAGATCACATGTGAACCAAAGTTGAAACAACTTGCAAAACTCATGATAACACCTCACCAACTTGCTGCATTGGTTGCTGAACCTTCCTAGCATCACATACACACCATGATGCGCCAGCCCTAGCCATTGTACCAAGCTAGAACCAAGCCCATGCTTTCCTTACACAAGAGTGGACTTTCTTGCAAAAGTAAACTTACCAATCAATAAAGGCCAGGTCACATCATCTGACCTATGAGAGTTTTTTATGCAAAGAAAATGCTAGCCATTTCACTTAACAAGCCAAGCTGAAACACACCACAACATCACATTCACAAACTCACCCCATTTTGCATTTCTCTTCGAATCTGCCTCCACAGCTCACAAACACTCAAGCAAGCTTCACTAATCATCTCACCATGCTCCATAGAGCCTAAACCAAGCAAAGCCCAAGCCTGAATCCATCAAGAACTTGGTTTCTCCATTTTCACCCTCACCTGCAGTTTCCTTCGAAACATCTTCCACAGCTCACAAACACCCAAACAAACTCCACAAACCTTCTCAAAACATCACCCTGACCACAAAGAACCATTCACCCATGCCTGAAACAGCCTGAATCACCATCACCATTTTCAACTGAGCTTGAGCAGAAGCTGTTCAAACTCTTCAACTAGCCAGCATAAATTTCTTCCAAGCATTCAAGCATCATCAAGGGGTCATAAGGAGTGGATTTCACAAGGAGAGGAGGTCTGAAAGTTACCAGAGTGAAAGCTTCGAAACTCAGGTAGCTCAAGAACTTTTTTTCCAGAAATCATTTTTTAAGTTCTTAAGTTGTTCTATATGCTTCACTGATTGTTCTGATGCTTTTAGTTTTGAAAATGGTGGAGAGGTGAGGGTTTAATTAGTCTCTGAAACCTTTTTGCCCTAGTTCTTGTTTGCTTCGATTCAGTCTTGGTAGGAAGAATAAATTTGTTTTGATATGGGGTTCTGATTCGTGAGTGAGTGGGAATCATTTCTGTGTTTTTAGATTTTGTTTTAGATACGTTTTAGAGGAGTTTGAAGTTTGGGGTGAACGGAGAAGATGACCGGAACACTGTTCCGGTCATCTGAAAGTGTTTAACGGCGTAATTAGGGTTTAAGCATTAATTAGTCATTTTTGAATTTGAGCCGTAGGATGTGGCGCCAAGTCAATTCCCGCCCTGGCCACTTTAAATCTCACGCGTTGGATCAGCATACTTTCTATATTTCAGTTTAAAATTCATTTATTTTCATTTCTTTTTCATTTTATTTGCACAATTTATTTAAAATAGCAAAACTTGTTTAAAAATTATGAATTTTTTTATCCTGAGTTTCATTAATTTTTATGACACAAAAATATTTTTATTTTTATTTTTAGCATTAAAAAAGTATTTTTAAATATTTAAAAGATTATTTTTAATTGATTAATGGAAATTAATTTATTAAAAATACTTTTAGGTATTTAAAAATCACCAAAAAATTCATGAAGTGTTCTAAGACATTTAGAAACATTGTCCAACCTTCAAACCAAATTTCTTTTTGATCTTGATGCATTTTGAGAATTTTTCATTGAATTAAAATCATTTTTGTGCATTATTTTGATCCAAGGTTCAAAAAATCATTTCTGCCTATTCATGAGGAGTTGGACATTGATTCTTCTTGCATTGCATTGTGTTTAGCATGTAGTTTGTGAGATTAAATTGGCATGATTTGATCTTTCATTTTCAATTTGTTTGGCATTTCTTTTGTTTAGGAACCCTAAAACCCTAGAAAACTTAGGAAAATCATAACTTGAAATTGGTTAAGAGTTGAAACCTCTCCTTTGGGCTTTGGTTTAGTATAGGATTAGGGGTCCTTTGTGTGGCATTTTCAATTTTTTGTAATGTTGTTTGCTTCTGGTTTTGATTTTTGTTTGATGCATTGATCATAAACCCTAATTTGGGCTTCCATATGCATCCATCTTGCATTCTCTTGCATAACATGACTTGCCATGACATTTCAAGCATCCATGTGATTCATTTGACATCATAAGACATATTGAAAGCATGTTTGATCATTGCATCATGTATTTGCCATGTTGTATGCCATGTGCACTTCATAACTTTTCATGTATGATCATGGCTCCTAGCTTGCTTCATTTGCATTCATAAACTTGTATGTCCATTTCCATGTGCTGCCTCATGTTTGTAGCATCTCATAGCATCATTAGCATCATGTATATGCTTCTGGTTTTGTTTCTCATCATGCCATCTCATCCCATTTTGCATTGCATTGCATTCCTTTTCTAACCTTTTCAGGTGGTAAGTGGCTTTGAGAAGTGAATTTGCCTTCACTTCTCATAACTTTTCTTTTCATCTCTCTTGCATCCATTGCTGCATTTTTGTCTGTGTTTGAGTTTGAGCTTGCTCATTCTTCTTCTTCTCACCTTCTTTCTTCAAGTGACTTGACTTCTTGAATGAAGCAAGTTGCTTTGCTTCTCTTGATCCTTTCATCTGCTTCCTGGTGGTTCCATTGAAGATTTCTCTTGTCAAACCTCACAAACCTTAGGAACAACCAAGCATGACAATGATTAGGGTTTTGATTAGTCTCCCCTCTTAGTTTTACCTTTGTGTCTCTTTTGAGTCTTCTCTTCTCACCTCATAATCAGGGACTAAACCCTAAAGGCTTTAAGGCTTTGTGATTAAGCTTATGCTTGCATCCTTCTCTTAGGATGGAGTGTATAAATTTAATCCTAAGTGTTAAACCCTTAATGTGTTTAAATCTCTTAATCAATTCACTTAATAAGTATTAAGACATTACACTTGTAACTTGGGCCTTGCATTAGGGTTCTAATTCTTCCTTAAATGGTTAAGAAGGACTAACCCTAGTGTTAATGGACAAGTCCCCCTCAAGTTGTCTTACAAACCATAAAACTCACTTCATCATCATACCATTAAATAAAATCCACTTAATCAAAGGCTTGTTTTGTCATGAGTTTAATCCCTAATCATGGATTAAGTTGAGGAGCTTTCCTCAGCTTAAACATTCTCATCTATTATCCTTCTATTAGGATGGTGTAATGAGTCTGTTCAATCCTTGATTATGGCTTAACCTCATTACTCAACACTAAACAAAAACACCAAAAACATCTAAATAATCACAAGTAGGTTAATGATCTTAATCCTACACCAAAGGTGTTTAAGTGTGAGAAGCTGACTTCACACTTAAGGTATTCTCATTACCCCTAATCAGAGGGAAGATGTGATGAGTTTACTAAATCCATTGGTTTAGACTTAAGCTCATTAACTTATGACAAAATCCAAAAACAATAAAAGACTGAAAACACAAAAACAAACAATAATCGTCTCCTCCGGGATTCTTTTCTCATCACCTTCACTCATAAGCGAGAACTTGCTTCTTCCGTCTAATGCAGGACAGTTAGCACCTGAGCCAGACAGGTCATACACTTGAGCATAGGCAAGTAAGAAGTTCATAAGTCAATTCATCTTTCAGTCTCTTTGGGTCGAACTACGGTGTTCTGACTTCCTCATTGCACGAGAGGATACGTAGGCATAACTTAACAGTTATCGAACAAAAGTCTCCGTATATTCCCCCTTTTCCAGCTTTATTCTTTTAGCCTCATGATCTTGAGCATTTCACTCCTGTTCTCACACTGACACATCATTATACACTTCACCTCTTTACACTGACACCTGTACATCCTTTTCCAGCTCTTTTATACACAAATTGCACTGACACTACCCCTTTAAAACACAAATCTTTTAAGCGTGGATCCCGTCGAGTACGGCGGACAATCTGGGTGCTAATACCTTCCCAGGTTGTAACCAACCCCCTTTCTCAGTCTCTCTGGTTCGCAAACCATCTTATCCGTATCTTTCTAGGTCTATGCAGCATTACCTTTCCTCCGGGATAAAAATGCCTAGCTGGCGACTCTATTCATCTCCAGTGAGTTCACTGCTGTGTGTTCTCATTGTCCCTCTCGCCGACCGTTCGCGTCTGTACCTTTATTTGGGCCATTTCCCATCTATCGGGAGCGACAACATCCCACACATAAGCTTGACCCTTTCGAGTCAACTGAGTCAAAGGTAGTGCCAACTTCGAGAAACCCTCAATAAACTTTCGGTAATAACCTGTCAATCCCAGAAAAATTCTAATATCATTAGCATATTAGGAGTCTCCCACTATAACACTGCATCAATCTTCGACAAATCCACAACAATTCAACCACTGGAAATTACATGCCGAAGGAAACTCACTTCTTGCAACCAGAACTCACACTTTGACATCTTAGCACACAACTTCTTCTCCCCAAACACTTGCAGCACAATCCTCAAATGCTTTACATGTTCCTCTTCTATCTTGGAATAAATCAGGATATCATCAATAAGAACTACTACAAATTTATCCAAGTACTCATGGAAGATTCGATTCATGTACTCCATGAACACACCGGGTGCATTGGATACACCAAACGACATCACTTTGTACTCATAATGACCATATCTCGTCCTAAAATTTGTCTTCGGAATATCATCAGACTTAACATGAATCTGATGGTAACCAGATCTTAGATCAATCTTGCTAAACACATAAGCTCCCACCAACTAATCCATCAAGTCATCAATCCTCGTAAGTGGATACTTATTCTTAATAGTAACCTTGTTCAATTGCTGATAATCAACACAAAACCTCATACTACCATACTTCTTCTTGACCAACAACATAGGAGCACCCCACGGAGAAACACTAGGTCAAACAAACTTCTTTTCCAACAATTCTTCTAGTTGTTTCTTCAACTCACTCAATTCCAAAGAAGACATCCGATACAGAGCCGTAGACACAGGACTTGTACCAGGTAATAAATCCACTGCAAATTCAACTTTACGTTCTGGAGGCAAATCACTTATGTCCTCCGGAAACACATATTGAAATTATTGAACAAATGGTAGTTTAACAGTCGAAGTCTTCCCTTCGACTTGCAACGATGCAAACATTGCAAACATCTGAGCTTCATCTTCTAACAGTTCATGCACTTACTTAGCTGTTAAGAACATCAATTCATTATAATCACCAAGTTCGGGAAATTCCACAGTCTTCACATAACAATTTATATGCATAAAGTTGAACTATATCCAGTTCATCCCAAGAATAGCATCAATTTGGTGCAAAGGTAAGCACACCAGATCCATCAAGAAGTCCTTCTCAAAAATAGTCAAAGGACAAATCAAACACACATATGTGGTAGTAACAGAACCATTAGCTGGCGTTTCTATTACCATACCACCATTCATACTAGACATCGTCAAACCCAACTTAGTATCACATTCAAGAGAAATAAAGGAATGTGTAGCACCAATATCAATAATTGCAATCAACTCAACACAATTAATAAAACATGTACCTTGAATCAAGTTATCCTTCTTAGGAACTTTAGAAGCACTCAAAGCAAACACTCTGCCATTGGTCTGAGCAGAAGTAGTCGTCTTCTTAGTCTTCTAACATTGGGCGCTGATATGCCCCTGTTCACCATAGTTAAAGCAAGTTGGACCTTCATTTGGCAATCACCAACCCAATGAACTCTCTTGTCGCACCTGTAGCATCTCACCACTGGATTGCTGCACACATCAGACTTGTGACCGGATTCTCCATATTTATAGTACTTGGGAGGAACGGAACCTGCTCCCCACTTGGATTTTTCCCATCTGAAACCTTCTTCTTCCCTTTTTTCAGTTGGAGTCATATAAGGTTTTCCTCGAAATTGTCCTTTCTCTTTCTTCTCACTCAATTGCTTATAGTGAGCAAATCGAGCTCGGTAATCTTCATCATAAATCCTGCTTTTGTCCACCAACTCAAAATACTTATGGATCTGCTGGCATTCAATCTCATATTTAATCTCTGGTCTTAGCCCATTCTCAAAATTGAGACACTTAGAAAGATCAGCATCAACATGATTTTAGTGAGAACAATACTTCATTATTCTTTCGAACTTAGCAACATATTCTGCTACCATCATATTTCCTTGCTTCAACTCAAGGAACTCCATCTCCATCTTACCACAAGCATCTTCGGGAAAACACTTTCCCATAAACTCCCTCCTAAATACTTCCCAAGTCACCACAGTACCGGCATCCTCGAAATGCTGACGGGTATTATCCCACCAGTCTTCAACCTCCTCAGACAACATATGGGTACCAAATTGTACCTTCTACGCATCCATACACGCCATCACTCTGAAAATATTCTCAATCATCTTGATCCACTATTGTGCACTCTACGGGTCATGATCTCCTTCAAAAACGGGAGGATTATTACTCTAGAATTTCTCCAAAGCATGAAACTCATCTTGTTTGTTGTTTCAAGTTGTAGCCTCAACAAGTGTCGCAACAACTTCAGCAATAGCACGCGTTTTTTTCCAATCATTTTGCACAACACTTACAACATTAGAAAAGAAAGCAAGTAATCATTAAAAAATAATGACTGACAACAATGACACTTGGATGGACAGACCGACCTGATCTGATACCACAAATGTAACACCCTTTACCCCCACAACAAATTAATACATGATTATTCATTAAAATAAGAGTATCAACATAAGGGTATCACAATTCTTCTTTAACAAACATCATCATTTTGTCCTGTCCTATAACACGGGTTACAACAATCATTCATAATTAAAAGCCAACATTATTACGTAGCAGATCATAAGTCATCAACTCAATTAACTCAAATATGAAAATTCAAAATTTAAATTCAAATATCATTAACTCAAAGGTAAAACAAGTGAACACAAGGGTTCTCAAGCGTTCCCATCCTGATGTTACATAACACAGAGCATGACACCAACCTAAACTCTATAACAACAAAAGAAATAATACTCCAAGCTACATCCATGCACCAAGCTTATTCTTGAGTATCTGTAGGATGGCATAATAAACCATCACCAAAGGCAGGCAGGGTGAGTAATCACGAATCAATATAATTGACAAGAGTAAAGAAAATCATGCAACAGTTCATCATATAGCCATACATCATAATATTCACTCATCACATCATAAAACATCATTAAACATCTATTCAACACATATGCATCATGTTATTCCACCAAGAATGAAATGCAACTTCATATATGCATGTGGTACCGATTTCAACATGTGATGGACATTGGACCATCGACCCTCCACAATGGAGCATAACATAATCAACATAACCCCGATCAACACTATGGGATCGAAGCTTCCAACAACATAGGTATGCCATGAATGTAACGATACAACGATTCAACATTATCAACATAATTCAACATTTGCATCGGCATTCATGTTAATAAGCATCATATAATAACCTACTTCTTATCTTCCTTTCTATCATAAAATAATCGCTAAAACATCAACAGAAATCATGGCAACAAGTATAATACTTCACATCATCAATACATCATTAGACAATTTTCAGCAATTAAATCACTAATTTTTCACTTCCAGGGCTTGCTAAGCGACCCCGTCACTCGCTAAACGGCCTCCTCTCGGATTGGGAAAAATATAAGTTTTCTCAGCTCGCTAAGCGAGCCAGATGAATCTCAGAAATCCAATCATGTGATGACAGCAAACTCTGCTACGATATTTCACCCAAAAAACACAGTTTTTCAACATTTTTAATCACTAATTCAGCAACAGAACCTATAGCTAACACACATACATCATTTATAACATAAAATGCACAACAATTCATCACTAACCCCTCAAATCTACTCATCAAATCCTAGGTTTTCTCTAAAACCCCAATTCTCCCCATTACCTAAACTCTACATCAAAATACATTGAAAAGCGATACTCCCCAAACCTTAGAGTGAAGCTTTTCTACGTTCTTTTCTCGAAACTCCAGAAAATTCTTCAAACCATAGCTTTTTCCTCTTCGTTCTTCAAAGCCCTTCTCTCCAATCTCCCAAACGCGGTCGTAAAATTGATCGTATTCCCAACCTCAACTTCCTTTTAGTCAGTCTTACCCCTAGGACCCCAAATATGTTTCCCTCGTTCTACCCTTACTAACTCTCAATAAAAGATCATTATACCTCTCATACTTCTAATTTATTTATTTTAATTAACTAATAATATTTAAATAACATAGCTTACATTATTCAATATTACCATTAAATAAAATAGTTTCATCACCACAACACCACAACAAATACACCAAAAATGTCAAATTATCATAATAATTAATTAAATAATAAAATTACAAAATCAGGGCGTTACAATTGGAGTATCCCATAGTTTACATTCCTGCATGCCAAACCTTTTAAGCACCTTTTCGACATAACTCCTATTACAAGGGAGGCATCTCCAAGATCTTTCATTACAAAATTTCTTGATTAAATTTTCTTAATTTTGCACATCATGCATATATCATTTGTGGCAAGCAGTATGTCATCTACATACAGGACCAGGAAAATGTACATTCTCCCACTGAATTTGTGATACAACCAATCTTCAACAACATTCACCCCAAATCCAAATGAGAGGATCACTTCATGAAACTTGTGGTACCAAAGACGAGACGCTTGCTTTAGTCCAAAAATGGATTTTGTCAATTTGAAAACCATATTCTTCAAGTCTCATCACACAAATTTTTTTTGTTGCACCATATAGATCGTTTCATCAACATTACCATTGAGGAATGTCTTCTTGACATCCATTTGGTGGAGTTCAAAATCATAATGTGCAACAAGAGCCATGATTGTCCTGAAAGAGTATTTCGATGAAACCGGAGATAAAGTATCTTTAAAGTAAATACCTTCCTTTTGGGTATAGCCCTTAAACACAAGAGGCGCCTTATAGCTCTCCACATTACCATTATAATCATATTTGGTCTTAAAGATCCATTTTCAACCAATGGGTTCACACCTTCTGGTAATGGGACAAGTTTATAAACTTTTATTATATTGCATGGACTTATACTCCTCTTTTATTACTTCAATCTATTTTTCTAAGTTGGAATCCTACATGACATGGTGGAACTTGATTGGATCATCTTCCGTCATACCATTATTTTCCCCATGTTCTTAGAGAAAGACTATGTAATCATCCAAAATAGCATTTCTCATATCTCTATTGTATCTCCGCAAAGGTATTGGTTCTTGTAACACTTGTTCTTGAGGATTTTTAGTTTCTTCTTCATCAACTACCAAATCATCTTGAGTATGAGGAAATTCAACAATGTTTTGTGGAGGTTCCACACTTGCTTGATCAAAAGAAATTGTATGAATCAATTCTGGAATTATTATCGATTTTTCCTTTAAAACAAATACTCTAACCTTATTCTTCCCTCTAAACTCAATATGGTTGTTCCCATCTCAAAAATTGAATTTAATTTGGGATTGTAAAATGTTTAGCCCCTAGATCTTTCAGAATAGCCAATAAAGTAGATGCTCATTGTTCGGGAGTCCAATTTCTTTTCATTTGGCATATAAAGACTTGCCTCAGCTGGACATCCCCACACATGAAAATGTTTTAAACTAGGATTTGTCCAGTCCAAAGTTCGTAAGGTGTTTTGGCAGCTGCCTTTGTTGGTACTCTATTTAGAATGTAGGTTGTAATCTTTAGTGTCTTTCCCCAAAGTGACTTTGGCAAGGTAGAATGACAAATCATAATCCTTACCATATCCTTAAGAGTCTGGTTTCATCTTTCAGCAACATTGTTCATGCTTTACAATCCTGGCATGGTGTATTGTAGGATGATTCCACATTCCTTCAAGTATTTGAATAAAGGCCATGGACATTGCACCTGAACCGTAATATTCACCGCCACTGCCAGATTTGGCTTTTTTAATTCTTTTGTTAATTTTATTATCAACTTCATCATTAAACCATTTGAACACATCCAATGATTGAGATTTTTCATGTGAAGGAGTGAAAAACACAAGGAAATGGGTTGGAATTGGGTTTTAAAAACAATGACTGTAAATAACACTTTGATTTATCCTGGTTCGTTTGAACTCAAACTACATCCAGTTCACCCGCCAAGGTGATTTTGCCTCTCTCAATGAGATCTTAATACACTATTCAAAAACTATGAATACAACCACTAATACCTATAGTCAAAGTCTTCTTGAGTCTACTGACTACACTAGTCACTCAAGGAAATCACAAAGAGTTTATAGAATGTTGTAACGATAATTGCTTCAGAAAGCTATTATCACTAGGTGATAGTTTTTACAGAAATTAAGTACAAAGTAATAAATTGATTAATGTTTACGCGTGTGTGTAAGAGCTCCAATTTCTTCAAGATATCTCCTTTATATAAGCGTTTGAATAGGAGATCTGTTGGGAACATCTGGTGCCATATTTGGATGTTTGTAAATAGCCATAATGTCCTTCCAAAAATAAAGATTCTGTTTTCAGCTGTTATTCTTGATTCACTCACGACTAGGAACTCTTCAACTGATGTCTTACTTTCAATAGAAAACGAGGCAAACACTGCAAACATCTTAGCTTCATCCTCCAACAACATCCTCAAATCCCTAGTAGATAATGAATCTACCAATGCTTCTTCTTCAGGAGTAAGAAACAACAATATCTTCCTAAAAATCAATAGACACACAGTTGAACTTTAACCAGTTCATTCCCAAAATAACATCTAGATTACCGAGTGCCAAATAAATCAAATCCACTCCAAAATCCCTACCAAACATAGTCAATGGACACTTCAAACACACTAAGGAAGTAACCACATAACCAATAGATGGAGTTTCAATAGTCATTCTTCGATATAAAGTAGACTGCACAATTCCTAATCTCTTCACACAATCTACAAAAATAAATGAGTGGGTTGCACCCATGTCAATAATAGCAATCAAAGGAATATCATTAATGAAACAAGTACCTTTGATGGAATGATCTTCATTGGTGGATTGGGTTCCCACCAAGGCAAAAACTTTCCCACTGGTCTGAGACTTCTTTGGTTTCTCACAATGAGTGCTAATATGACCATGTTCTCCACAGTTATAACAGGTAGGCATAGTGGCCCTACAATCCTCTATAACATGACTTGGTCATCCATAGTTGAAGCATTTCTTCACTTCAGTTGTACATTAATTAGCACGATGACTCATGCCACTGCATCTGAAGAACTTGGTGGGATTGGGAACTGCCCCTCTCCCATTTGGCTTCTTGCCAACAACAACTTTATGTTTTCCTTTATTAGCCAGAGAACTATACGGCTTACCTCTAAACCTCTACTTACTCTTACGATCACTCACAACCTTGTAATGAGAAATCTGAGCCATGTTATCATTGTCATAAATTATGCTTTTGCTTACTAGCTCTGGATAATTCTGATCTTCTAACAAGCAATGCCCTGTTTGATATCGGGATGCATCCCATTCTCAAACTTCAAGCATTTCAAAGTCATGGCATCCTCAGTACTATAGTGAGCACAATATTGCATCAAGTCTTTAAACTGAGCAGCATACTTAGCAACGGTCATGCAACCTTGTTTCAGTTCCAAAGATTCCACCTCTCTTGCACTTCAGATGTCTTCCAGAAAGTATTTCTCCATAAATTCAGCCTGAAACACTGCCCAAGTAAAACCAGTGACCGCTGCTTCCAACCTCTGACGACTGTTGTCCCACCAAACTTCAGCTTCGCCTTCCAGCATATGAGTATCAAATCTTACTTTCTGAGCATCATTGCATTCCATGGTCCTGAATATCTTCTCAATAGCCTTCACCCATTTCTATGCAGCCTCAGGATCAAGGATACCCCCTTCATATGTAGGCGGCTTGTTGCTCCGGAACTGTTCTAAGTCACAAAATTGTGCATCTCCAACTGCTGGGCCAATGTTCTCTACATCATATGTCATATCTTACATATTAGCAGAAAAAGTAGCATCATTCCTTCCTGCCATACCGTTCAACAATCAAAACAAGGTTAGAACACACAATTTACTCCTATTATAAGGACTGACTCTACTACTATACCTGGTCAGTTGGACCGACCTGCTCTAATACCAATTGTAACACCCCACTTTTTCCATTTTAAAAAAAATACAATATAATACATATAATCAGAGTTTAACATCTCAAGTGGAATGTCACATAATAAAACCAACAATGAAAATTCAATTATTCCATTAACCTCTTTACTCATAATTAAATGAAAACAATGAAAATCAATATTTAGTTCAAAGTCACGACAATTTGCCAACATAAACAAATATCCAGACAAACTCGTGGTCTACAAAGTTTTAAAACTAGTAATGATACATAACAAATCAAAACAAAATAATAACAAATAATAAAAATCCACGTATCTTGTGTTTCGTATCAGAGTGTCTCCTGAGACTCGATCAGGAAACACACACTCCATGAATAACTCAAGTACTTGGATTATTTGTACTTCCAAAGAAGCACGGACACAACATAAACAACAAAGGGGGTGAAAACTACATTCAATAATTAAGGGCGTATAATACATGATAAGAGTAGTACTCACACAATCACACCAAATCAATTAACATGGAATAATAATCATGAAATGTGACTCAACAGACGACAAAATGTGTGTGGTACCAATACATCTGTTGGTTCATTCAATCGAACCCGATAAATCACATACACCTCTACTTGGAAATGATTTATCCCACCTACGAATCACATACGCTCCTCCTAAGCAATGATCCCTCTTCACCTATTACACCATGAATGCATGACAATAATTATGCAATGACACATACATAATAATAACATACATGCTCACGATCCTCCTGATCACATGTGAGTCTCATACTCACCATAATACACAAAGATATTACCCCATCTGTCAGAAAATCCAACATGCACACATAAAATCATATATAATGCCTCAACCATTCCCCGTTAATTAATTAATCAATTAATTCACTAAAGTTCGTTTCTCTAATTAATTCTACTACTGGTCTTAGTTCTGAAAGGATTATGGCATCTACCTCAACTGCTCGGGTGAAGAAATGGAGAAGGAACCAGTTAGAAATCATAAAACAGACGAAAGTTACAGAAAAACTTGTGACAGTATAGTGTGACGGTCACCACACTCTTCTAAACCCTTGCCACACATTTTGTGTCCCTCACCACACCTGACTGCGTGAAAACCCAGTTTTCACACCAGTCTGCTACAGTCTCATCCCTTTTCCCCTTTGTTTTAGTCCTAAATTCGTTTTATATTAATTTAAGTCCTATTATTCGTCTCTATCAATACTACTCACATTATAGGTCCTAATTTTACATCTTTATCATTCACCTGTACCAAACAGATTTGCAACATATGTTCAGAGCAACAACAACAACAACAAAAATTCCACAAATTACGACAATATAACATAATTTCATAAAATCATCAACCAATACGTACCAGAATAACAACAATGCACCAATATCAGATTCAGAATTCACATACAAAACATATATATATATATATATATATATATATATATATATATATATATATATATATTTTCTACGAGGATAAGGAGTCCTCACTACCCTCTCATGATATTACCACCCATTATGAAATAGAGTCTCCCCCTCACCTCGAAATTACTCAGAAAATTCCTACGAAAATCCTTTCTTGAGAATTGCCCTAGCTCTCCCTTGTCCTTCCCTCAACTTGTTCTTATGTGAGATTTTCAACTTTTTGGCTAAACTCCCCACTAAGTCCACATAAAAACCTATTTTTCCTTATTTTCCTCCAATAACCCCATTACCATTAAAAATCAGATTTTAATTGATAAAATAATATTAATAATGATAATATTTATAATAATAATATTAATAATAATACTACTAATAATAATATAATAATAGTGACCATAATAATAATATTATTATTTCTTACACTATCATTACTAATTACACCCTCTACTTCCCACTATCACACTATTCATTCAATACCTCTAAACCAAACCAAGCGCACAAACCCCCTAAAGGAAGTCAATCAAACAAAATAACATCGACGATTAAATAAATTAAAATGGGATGTTACAAGAACCATCTTCAGAATTAGCACGAGACCAAGATCATATACCTCTGATCATGATTATAAATTTCCTTGAGAGAAGTCTCAAAGTATCTTTGGCTACTTTCTTCGTGATCATGTTTTTTATCAAATTCATAGACCAAGAATTGATAAACAAGAACTCAAATAATCTTCCTTCAATCTGACTTCAGGATACTTGACTAAATCAATCGTCCAAGAATCAAGATATCATAACTAACAACCATCAACCCTCTTCATTCCATTGCTCCCAACTTTGCAATGATTAGGGCTTTTATGATGCTTATATCTCCAAGTATACGAGCAAGATCAATAGTTGGTTCCATCATCTATTCTTGTTGGACAACAATCATTTCAATCTATTCCAAAAAATAGATCTTTTTTTACCATCAACATCAAAAGCTCAAGACAATAAGAATTCTTCCAATCAAAGACACTGGCAGCGGAAAACCAATGAACAACTTCAACATCCTTCAAGAAAGATGTCAAAACATCTTACGGACATCGTCAACGAACACCAACAGTAGTAGAAAATTCACATAAGCCATGAACAACCATCATTAGTTGTTCCCCTTTACTTAGAACACTCATACCATCCATTAAATCCCTTCAGTATATCATAATGAATGATCATATTAACTCCCCCTTGTTTAACACCATAAAGTATGTCTCAAAGATCTCATCCATAAACAGACAGGATGCCTGCTCTGATACCAATTTAAATTCTGGTAGGCAGATCACATATGTCCTAACCATAAGTCGGGACATTGATCTCTATAACTTATTAAACAAAGGCAAATGTGCATAGACTAATATTCAACAATATCAGTGCATGAACATGTCAGATGTTCCAACATTTGTTTTGACATGTTTGAACAACAAGCATAATAACATAGTTGTATCATTGCATAATGATAAATAACACAATATTTTGTTAACCCAATTCGGCCAAACTCACTTACTCTGGGGTATACCAATCTAGGAAGAAGATCACACTATCAGTATATTATTGCTTGTACCAAACCTCTATTGTACATGTAAACACCCCAAATTTGCCCTCACCCATTCACACCATGGCTTGTGACCATCTCATATGCATAAACACAACCACATCATCTCATATCTCATTTTTGATTCACTGGATAGTTTCTAGGTCATCTGCACCTAGGGTTTGTGATCTGAGCAACCTCAGGGCATCTTGAGCCATTCCAAAGGCCACCAATCAATTCAAAGGGGTCCATGTGTGTTCTTATACCATGTTACATCCCCACAAAGTCAAAATTGCAGAGGGATCACAAGAACTAGGGTTTGAGTGGATGCAGAGCCAGGATGAACTGCACAGTTGACTGAAAATTAGGGTTTTGGTTTCAGAGGCCATAACTCCAATTTTTTTGGTCATTCTTGTTTCCATTGGTCTCTATATGGTATAGGGAGTATGCATATCAATTTTCATGAAGAAATTCCATGGGGAAGTCATCTGATCAAGAGTTGACTTTTCAGACAAGTCAGTGTAAAATCAGGGCATCTGAGGCCCCCAATGACCCAACCAATGGGTGATCTTCATCATTTTGAGTGTATATGGTCTTTATTTGATCATGGAAGAGGTTTGAAGTTCACAAAATTCAAGAATTTAGGGTTTTTGCAAGAGTTGACTTTTTGGGTTTTGTTGACTTTTCAAGAATGCATCCTTTTAGGTCAATTTTCAAGCCTTGATTCTTGATCCAAAAAGGCTTCAAATAGAAAAACTTTGGTCATGAAAGTTGTAGATCTCATCTTTCCCTTTTCAAAAAGTACAAGAACATGATCAAACTCTTCTTGGATCAAAAGTTATGGCCATGCAAAGTTGCCAAAAACCATTGTTTTTCAAGTCATGCACCAAGTGGGAATTTTGCTAAGTCTTGAACCAAATCAAATTGCTGCCTCAAACTCATGTCAAACCAGCATGTGAACTTTCTCTAAGTCACAAAAATCAGATTTTGACTAGGAATGCCCATGATTTCATGCTTGGTTGGCCAAAAGATCACATGTGAACCAAAAGTACAACAACTTGCAAAAGCTCATGATTCACTTCCCACAACTTGCAGCATTGGAAGCTGACTTTGGCTAGCCCTTCCCTCACCTTTTGCTGCGCCAGCCATGCCTTGTACTGGCCTAAACACCTCACCATGCCCTATCTTACACAAAAGTGGATTTTTAGCAAAAGTAGCCTCACCTATCATAGCAGGCCATGTCACATCAAGCAACCAATCAGAATTGTTTATTCATTCATTTTGCTAGCCATATCACATAAGGACCAAGGCTGGAAACACACAATTCACAACTTACACAAAAACACCCCAACTTGCAACTTCCTTCGAATTTCATCACACAGCCTGCAAACCCAAAATCTTTTTCCTCCATTCATCTCACCTTGATCCATAGAACACAAAGCATCAAGAACCAGAGCTTGAAACAACCAAAATACTTCACTGCCATCTTTCACCTCAGTTTGCAGTTTCACTTGCAACTCTCTCTATAGCCCACAAACATCAAAACAAACTTTGCCAAACTTCTCCACACACTTCATAGATCACAAACAACCATTTCTCACAGCCTGAAAGTGCCAAGAACTCATCTGCCATTGTTGACTGAGCAGAAGCAGTTCTCTTCGAAACTCATCATCCAGCAAATCTAAACTCCATTTGAGCATCCAGACATCTTTGGGGGGCCAAGAGGAGCAGCTTGCACTTAAAGAAAGGGCCTGAAAGTTCCTAAATCAGAGGTTGCAAATCTCAGGTAGCTCCAAATAATTTTTTCCAGAAATCCCTTTTTTAGTTACAAACTTGTTCCTTATGTTCTCCTGATCATGCTGATGCTTGTAGTTTTTGAAATGGATGTGTTTTGAGAATTTAATTGCTGTTTGAAGCTTACGAACCCTAGTTTTTCTTTCCTTCGATTCAGATGATTTAGGTTAGATAAATTTGTTTTAGGTTAGGGGTTTGATTCGTGGGAGTGTTAGGATCATTTCCCTGGTCTTAGTTTTCATTTATTTTACGTTTTTAGGGAGTTGGGTGATTTTCAGGTGACCCTCTGGCCGGAGAAGACGACCGGAGGTCTTCTCCGGCCACCTGAGATTAATTAGGGTTTAATCCCATAATTAATGTCAGTTTGAATGCTGGCCGTGGATATGCGTTGACCCATTGACTTCCCTCCCTTTCCAACGCTCCAGATCATTTCATTTGCCCTAATCCACGTGGTTAATTTTAATTAATTGTGATTAATTCAGTTTGAATCCTGGCCACAAGATTGCGCGCCAGTCAACACTTTTGAACCCAGACGCAATCCTGGCCATCCACCTTGTTTACTTTTCATTTTATTTAAATTTAATTCATTTTTCTTTCATTTATTTTGCAAAATTAATTTAAAATAGCTAAAAAATCATAAAAATTATGAAACTTTTTCTTTAAAGTTTTATTAATTTTTATGACACAAAAATATTTTTATTTTGTTTTTTATCATTAAAAAAGTATTTTTAAATATTTAAAAGATTATTTCTAATTGATTAATGAGAATTAATTAATTAAAAATACTTTTAGGTATTTAAAAATTACAAAAAAATTCATGAAGTGTTCTAAGACATTTAGAAACATTGTCCAACCTTCAAACCAAATTTCTTTTTTGATCTTGATGCATTATAAGAATTTTTCATTGAATTAAATCATTTTTGATGCATTATTTTGATCATATGTTTAAAAATTCATTTCTGCCTTTTGGTGAAGGTTGAGACATTGATTCTTTTTGCATTGTTTTCCATTTAGCATGAACTTTCAAGGATAAAAAGGCCAAGATTTGATCTTGCATTTTCTAATTGATTGGCATTTCTTTTGTTACAAACCCTAAAAAACCCTAATAACTTGTAAAATTCATAACTTGAGTTTGGTTGAGAGTTGAGAGCTCCCCTTTGGGCAGTGGTTTGTTATAGGTCTAGGGTTTCTTTGGGTACCATTTTCCATTTTTTTATGTTAAGGTTTGCTTCTGTTTTGGTTTATGTGTGATGTTTGATCCATGAACCCTAATTTGGGCTTTCCTTTTGCATCATTCTTGCATTTCCTTGCATAATTTGACTTGCCATTGCATTTTGTGCATTCTTATGATTCATTTGACATCTTAAGACATGTATGGAGCATCATTGATCATTGCATTACATATTTGCCATGCCATTTGTCTTGTATGTTTCATAACATTTCATGCTTGTTCATGCTTCTAAACTTGCATCATCTGCATCCATGACTTTGTATGAGCATCTCCATGTCTTGCCTCATGTTTGCAGCACTTCATAACATCATAATCATCATGTGTATGCTCCTGGTTTTGCTTTGTATCATGTCATTACATCTCATCTTGCATTGCATTGCATTTCTTTCTAACATTTCAGGTGGTAAGTAAACTTGAGAAGTGAATTTGCCTTCACTTCTCATATCCTTTCCTTTCATCTCTTTTGCATACCTTGCTGCATTCTTATATGTGTTTGAGATTGAGCTTGCTCATTCTTGTTCCTCCCACTTTCTTTCTTCAAGTGACTTGACTTCTTGAATGAAGCAAGTCACTTTGCTTCTCTTGATCTTGTTCATCTGCTTCCTGGTGGTTCATCTGAAGATTGTTTCTTGCAAACCTCACAAACATTAGGACCAACCAAGCATGATAATGAATTAGGGTTTTGATTAGTCTCCCCCATAGTTTTTACCTTTGTGTCTCTCCTTGAGTCATCTCCCCTCACCTCATAATCAGGGACTAAACCCTCAAGGCTTTAAGACTTTGTGATTAAGATCATGCCTGCATCCTTCTTTTAGGATGGAGTGTATAACTTTAATCCTAAGTCTTGGACCCTTAAGGTGTTGAACTCTCTTAATTAATCCATCTAATAATCATCAAGACATTACACTTGTAACTTGGGCCTTGCATTAGGGTTCTAATTCTTCCTTAATTGGTTAAGAAGGACTAACCCTAAAGTTAATGGACAAGTCCCCCTCAAGTTGTCTTACAAATCATAAAAAACACTTCATCATCATATCATTAATAAAATCCACGTAATCAAAGGCTTGTTTTGTCATGGGTTTAATCCCTAATCATGGATTAAGTTGAGGAGTCTTCCTCAGCTTAAACATTCTCATCTATTATCCTTCTTTTAGGATGATGTAATGGGTCTGTTTAATCCTTGATTATGGCTTAACCTCATTACTCAACACTAAACAAAAATCACGAAAACATCTAAATAATCACAAGTAGGTTAATGATCTTAACCCTACATCAAAGGTGATTAAGTGTGAGAATCTGACTTCACACTTAAGGTAATTCTCATTACCCCTAATCAGAGGGATGATGTGATGAGTTTACCAAATCCATTGATTTAGGTTTAAGCTCATTATCTTATGACAAACTCCAAAAAGAAATAAAAGACTGAAAACACAAGAACAAACAATAATCGTCTCCTTCGGGATTCTTTTCTCATCATCTTCACTCACAACCGAGAACTTGCTTCTTCCGTCTAATGCAAGACAGTTTGCATCTGTGCCAGACAGATCATACACTTGAGCATAGGCAAGCAAGCAGTTCACCAGTCAATTCATCTTTCAGTCTCTTTGGGTCGAACTACGGTGTTCTGACTTCCTCATTGCACGAGAGGATACGTAGGCATAACTTAACGGTTATCGAACAAAAGTCTCTGTACATTCCCCCTCTTTCCAGCCTTATTTCTTTAGCCTCATGATCTTGAGCATTTTATCCTTGTTCCTACATTGACACTGTACATTTATACCCCTCACATTTCTTTACACTGACACCTGTACATTCTTTTCCAGCTATTTTACACACAGATTGCACTGACACTACCCCTCTAAAACACAAATCTTTTAAGCGTGGATCCCGTCGAGTACGACGGACAATCTGGGTGCTAATACCTTCCCAGGTTGTAACCAACCCCCTTTCTCAGTCTCTCTGGTTCGCAAACCGTCTTATCCATCTCTTTCTAGGTCTATGCAGCATTACCTTTCCTCCGGGATAAAAATGCCTAGCTGGCGACTCTATTCATTCTCCAGTGAGTTCACGGCTGTGTGTTCTCACTGTTCCTCTCGCCGCCGTTCGCGTCTGTACCCTCATCTGACCCTGTTTCATTTGTCGGGAGCGACAGCTTGGCGACTCTGCTGGGGAAGCTTCTGCAACCAGGGCTTCTGGTTCCTTTTTGTGGGTTCCTCCTAGCGCTTGTTTGATTTGTGTTTACTGGGGTGTTAGGTGTTATTTGTGTTTGTATATTTGCTTTATTTACTGCTTTCTGTACAGCTTTATTTATTGCTTTCTTTACAGTTTTCATATATATCATACTGTCATGCTGTCTGTGTTGGATCTGGATTGTTTTGGTGGGTTGGGGTTCCATTGAGAGTTTAGGTCCTATACCTGGGACCTGAGTGACACCTAGGCTAGAGTGAATCATATTCTTTCCCAGTCAATTTTCAGTCTGGTGCGGGAATATGAAACACGGTTCAGATATGGGTTTCTTCTTGAGAACTCTGTGTTGCAGATTTCCTGCAATGCTAGGGGGATCTGGGAAGCTTGCTAAGTCTGGATGACCTTTTAGTATTGACCTTCAGAAATTGAGGTGAATTAGAGGAGGAATTGTTATGGTAATTGTAAACACTGTACCTCCGGGTTAGAAGTGCTTACACTTCTCATAACAGATCCAAGTCTGAGGATCCTTGTTCTAGATCACTACCTGTGAGGGGGTTGGGCTGTTTACAGGTTTGCAGGTACCCTGACCTCAGAATACCCTGTTACTTTGACTTTGTTAAGAATGCTTCATGTTGGATAGTTCTTGTGATTCTAAAACCCTGGACATGTGGCTCTTTATTTGAGTCCCCTACCTTGGTTACTGGATTTCTTAGACCTCCATCTGAAATTCTTAGACACACATGGATCTATACCAAGGCATTTATTCAGATCCAGCTCTGTCACAGACCCTTGCATTTCATTTGCATGCATACTCATTGCATCATATTAACATGTGCTTATTTGTTTTTCAGGGTATCCATTGTTCATCAGGTTTTGGTTTTGACCCCATCTGCAGCTTTGACCCATCTTCATCAGCATCTGTTTCAGTTTTATCTGTCTGCTTCAGCACCAGCCAATCAGTGGCTCTCCCTGCTTCAGCATTCTGCTCAGTCTTCAACATCATGGCTCCAAAGAAGAACAACATCACCTATCATTTCTTCCAACCAGATTTGTCAGACCTCAGGAGGATCCAAACCCTGATTACACCAGATTACATCCCTTTGTTCAGGGAACATTATGGGGACATACTTGACCTAGTTATGGACATGGACCCGTCTCAGAGGAGCCTGATTCATACCTGCATTCAGTTCTATGACCCCCCATTGAGATGCTTTACATTTCAAGACTTCCAGTTGGGTCCTCTTTTGGAAGAATACTCATCTTTGACTGGTTTGCCTATCAAGAGGGAGATCCCATTCAATCCTGAAATGGATTTTCCCAGCAGTGGGGAGATAGCCAAAGCTTTGCACCTGGAACCTGCTTTGATTGAACAACACATGACCTCTAAATCTAGTGTCCCTGGATTACAGCTGGACTTCCTAATCTCTCAAGCTAGTCTGAAGGCCTCCCTGGGGGAGTGGAAAGCTGTTTGTGCTCTGTTGGCTTTAAGTGTGTATGGAATTGTGTTATTTGCAGATGAGCCCAGATTCATCAGCAAGAGTGCAATCCATTTGTTCATCTTGAAGAACCCAGTGCCTACCTTGTTGGGTGATCTCTATTACTCAGTACATCAGAGGAATGAGAAACAGAGAGGGAAGTTAGTGAGGATTTGTGCTCCACTATTCCATGCCTGGCTTCTCAAGCATCTACCTAAGACAGATGCATTCCTAAACCCTCACCAGCAAAGCAACTGGGCAAGGAGACTTTCTGTCCTAACTACAGCAGATATCAGGTGGTGCAATCAAAGTACCAAGGGCAGAGACATAATCACTAGCTGTGGGCATTTTCCTAATGTGCCTTTGGTAGGAGTCAAGGGAAGTATCAATTACAACCCCCTGCTGTTCAAGAGGCAATTGGGTTATGCACTGGTTCATGCTCCTAGGGAAAAGGACTTGGCTGAGACCCTCTACTGTGAGAACAAGATCAGTTTGACTGTTGTTAGGCAGGCTGCCTGGGCCTGGGATCATGTTCAAACCAAGGGAATCACCATTCCGGGGAAGTGCAATAATGTGGCATCAGCCCAATATCATGAGTGGTCCTATGCTAGGGCCCAAATCTCAGGATTGCCCTTCACCATCAAAGACATGCCTGAGTCATCATCAGCACCACCCCCTGCTACTGTCAGTTTGGAAGAGTTTGAAGGCTTGAAAGAAAGAAATGAGAAGCTATCCCAAGCCCTGCAGAAGACCCTCAGGGAGAGGAGTGAAGGTGTAAGGGAGATTGAAAGATTGGAGAAGCTGAGGTTGGAACACTTGATCAAGATTGAGAAGTCTGGAGAATATATCAACAAGTCCAAAGCTGGTGAGCAGATTCTGAAAAATGCTTGTAAAGAAGCCCAGTTTCAGAGAGCAAGAACAGACTTGTATTTGAAAGAGAGTCAGGCCAGGTGGGTCCGGATCACTGAAGCCCGTACTCTAGAAGACAAGAGAGTTCAAGATAAGATGGAGCAGATGGAAAAAGCCCTGGCAGCAGCCCAGGAAGAAATATCAGAGCTGAAAATCAAAGCAGGATTGAAAAGATCTAAGGACCAAAGTCAGAACAAGAGGTTAACTGCAGCTGTTGCAACCAGAAACCTTCTCATCAGAAGTCTCACGGAGCGCCCGGCTGATCCTGTGACCGAAGCACTTCTCAAGGAAGTTCGTGAGGATGAGTTTGGCCTTGGAGTTTGATCATTTGCTTGTTGTTGTTCCTTTTCCATGTACTTTTGCTTTTGTGATGTATTTTGGCCCCTCTGAGGGTTTGCGTTGTAAAAATGAACAAGTTGTATTATTTCACCCTTTGTAATATATTTGTGTTTGGGCTCACATCAAAAGCAACTTCAACAGCATCATCTTCAAGGGTCTGGACGGGTCAAAACTGAAGACCAAGCCGGATACCTTGAGAGCAAATAAGCATAACTGCATTGCATGCTAACCATTTTGTTTGTTTTGTAGGTCTTTTGTTTTGTTGTTGCTAACCTCTGTTGTGAATCTCAGGAATTATTGCTCGCCGCAGGGTATTTCCTCTCAACAGGCCACACAGGTACCCAACCAGAAACAACCTTCCGGGAATCCAGATGGATCAAGTTCAACAAGATCTTGCTGATGTCCGAAATCAGCTAGCCAATGAAAGATTGGAGATGAGAACACAGATGACGCAGTTCATGGAGGTTATGAACAACATGGCTCAGAGCCAGGAGAGACTGAGGGCCATGGTGGAGAGGCAAAATCAAGAGGAGCCTCATGTAGGAACTGCAGGCACCAGTAATAATGAAAGGGTGCAACCACATGTGAATCCCCCTGTGTTTGGTCCACATCTACATCCTGAGGTTAACATCCCTGCAAACGTCCAAGGAACAGCAACTGCAGCCAGAGTACTTCAAGAGGATCCTCAGGAGGACCAATTTACAGTAATGGGTGCTGGAGAGGATGCTTATGATAGGAGATTGGACGAAATAGCTGAAAAGTTAAGATCCTTAGAATCTCAAAATTCTTTGGGTTTTGACGTGATGGATATGGGCTTAGTAGACGGGGTTAGGATTCCCCACAAGTTCAAGCCT
The DNA here is from genome assembly GCA_963966055.1 of Lathyrus aphaca. Taxonomy (NCBI): domain Eukaryota; kingdom Viridiplantae; phylum Streptophyta; class Magnoliopsida; order Fabales; family Fabaceae; genus Lathyrus; species Lathyrus aphaca. The sequence continues at coordinate 68,750,716 of OZ014520.1, forward strand.
CCATGTTTTGAAAAGTATAATGGGACTTCTTGTCCTCGAACCCATCTGCAATCTTTTCTCGGAAGATTAAAAGCTTATACCATGGACGAGAAATTGTGGATGTTCTACTTCGAAGATAGTTTGACTGGAGCATCAAGGGAATGGTATTCCCACTTGACAAGGGCAACTGTAAGATGCTGGAAGGACCTGGCAGAGGCCTTCATCCGACAGTATCAATACAACTTAGACATGGCACCCAACAGGACTCTCCTAATGGGAATGTCACAGTCGTCAAGAGAGAGCTTCAGAGAATATGCTCAGAGATGGAGGCAATTGGCTGCTGCTGTTCAACCACCAATGTCTGAGAGAGAAATGGCAGACATGTTTATGAACACTCTCCAGGGAACGTATATTGACAGGTTGGCTGCTTTCTCGTCCACTAGCTTCGCAGATGTTGTTATAGCTGGGGAGAGAATTGAAAGCCTGTTAAAAATGGGTAAAATTTCCGATAATGGCGCCAGTTCGTCCAGCAGTACAAGGAAGCCTTTTGCAGGCCCTAGAAGAGCTGGCGAGACCAATGCCATTCATACCAACAGGGGTAGGCCCCAATATGTTCAAAGGTCCATAGCAGCAGTCACTATCCCTGCTCCAGCACATCCTCAGCCAGTCTATCAACCTCCTCAACAAAACTTCCAACAACAACCTCCGTATCAGCAGAATCAATATCCTCCAAGAAACAACTACAACAACAACAACTCCAACAACAACAATCAACAGAGGCCATTCCAACAAAGGCCCTCTCAAGCTAATCGAGTGATCGACCCGATTCCAATGCCGTATGCTGCTTTGCTGCCACAGCTTCTGAAACTCAACCTGGTTGAGTTAAGAACGTTGGCACCTCCGGATCCAAACAGTCTACCAAGAAACTATGATTCCAATGCTAGGTGTGCTTTTCATTCCAACGCACCTGGTCACAGTACAGAAAAGTGCAGGGCCCTGCATATGAAGGTACAAGACTTGGTAGACTCCAAGGCTCTGAACTTTGCACCTCCGCCCAATGTCAACAAAAACCCCATGCCACACCATGGTGGTCCCCGAATTAATGCCATTGAAGAAGACCAACAGTCTTATTTGATAACTAGTGTGGATCAGATCAGGACACCATTGGTGGAAATCAAAGCTCAACTCCGTGAAAACAATATATTTCCGGGGTGTGAACTAGGGTGCCCCTACTGCAATATCTCTTGGAATGGGTGTGAAGACTTGAGGAATGGCATTGACAGCCTTATTCGGAGTGGCTTACTGCAGATCACTACATCATTCCCGGCAAACCCGACAGCTTCATCAACAACGGTTTCAGACCCTCCTACAAATGCAACAACTATTGTTCCCAATAATTCAACAACCACATCAGCAAGTACTTCATCTGTCCTTCCAAATGACCAGTTTTCAACAGTTTCTCCTGCTACAACATCAGCTTCATTCCATTTCGACTCTCCATCTACAACAACAACAGTCCTTCCATCAGGACCTCCTACAACTCCAGCAAACGATCATGAAGATGTCTCTACTGTTACTATCTTCTATGATCCAGAAAATAACTCCGCCTACCATTCAGAGGGTGCTGCTCCCACTAGAGCACCAGTTACTATCTTTTATGATCCACAAACAATTGCAGTCCCTTCAGCAGCATCAATCAGTCCGGTTACCGTCACGGTACCTGGACCTGTACCATATGAAAGCGATAGGGCCATCCCTTGGCACTATGGCTCTGACGTATACTGTGAAGGGAAAAGAATCACTCTTGAAACAACAGCACCTGCACCACAAATTGATAATGTGGGCGGAGGCGGAGGCTTCACTCGAAGCGGACGTCTCTTCGCTTCACAAGTCCATAGACCTACTGCCGAAGCAGAAGCTGCTGCCAAGGCAAAGGGGAAAGGCCCGGTGCAGGAAGATCCAGCTGTCAAAGAAGCCCTGAAGACTCCGTTTGATCAGGAAGTTGATGAGTTTATGAGAATCATCAAAAAGAGTGACTACAAAGTTGTGGATCAACTTCACCAGACTCCATCCAAAATCTCCATCCTCTCACTGCTTATGTGCTCCGAAGCCCATCGGAATGCACTACTGAAAGTCCTGCACGCGGCTTACGTGCCCGAGGAGATTACTGTCAACCAATTGGAAACCGTTGTTGGAAATGTTACTGCTAGCAATGGGCTAGGGTTTACCAATTCTGACCTGACAGTGGATGGCCGCAACCACAACAAAGCCTTGCACATAACCATGGAATGCAAAGGAGCTGTCCTTTCTCATGTGCTGGTGGACACAGGTTCTTCCCTGAATGTCTTACCAAAGAAGGCTCTGGTGAAGCTTGAATATGATGGACTGGCATTGAGACCCAGCAACCTGGTGGTTAGAGCTTTTGATGGCTCGAAGAGATCGGTTCTGGGAGAGATTGAGCTGCCTGTGACAATTGGCCCGCAGACCTTCAAAACTATCTTTTATGTGATGGACATTCAGCCCGCCTACAGCTGTTTGTTGGGTAGACCCTGGATTCACGCCGCTGGCGCGATAACGTCTACCCTTCACCAAAAGTTAAAATTTGAGTGGGAAGGTCAAGTTGTCACAATCTGTGGAGAGGAGGACATTTTTGTCAGCCACCTGGCAACCTACAAGTACATTGAAATGGATGGAGAGATCCATGAAACAATGAGCCAGGGGTTTGAAGCGTTGAATGTGAATGAAGCATCTGCTGTTTCAGGGATCTCCATGTCGTCATACCAACAAGCCCGGAAGGTTGTTGAGGAAGGAACTGCCCTAGGCTGGGGCAAGGTCTTAGCTGTGGAGGAAAAGAAGGACAAGTTTGGGTTGGGTTACAGACCAACTCAGCGTCAAGAGAAGGCTGCTGGAGAGCCTGGTTTTGTCAGTGGGGGAATGCTTACCCCCGATGCTGTCAACTGTCTGGAAGACGAGCTGGAAGAGGAGCGCAACCTGGAGAATTGGATTCGTCCGAAGATCCCGGGGAGCAGTGTCTCGAACTGGTCTTCCCAGGGAATTATAAGTGTTACTCGAGCAGAGTAATTATTATTTCCTGTATTTTTAAGCATGCATCAAAGTCTTGCATCTTGCCCAAGATGACAAGACTCATTTTGTAATCAGGGCCATCTGTACTTTTGTGCAAACAAGATTAAATTAATGAAATATCAGACAATCTTTTTGCAAAACGAGTCTTTTTCTTTTATGCTCACTGTTTTTCCATTTTTCTTTTTGTACAAAAATAAATGGCAGTGTTTTTCAAAATGACAACTTCATTTCGCCTTTCTAAATAAAACTAAAATCAGATCACTAAAATGAACCAATTAAACCCTTGCAGAGAGTGCCATCCTGACCGCACCGACAACAGCACGGCTATGACATCGTATGACTTTGACAATCCGATCAATCAAGCTGACGAAGGGGTTGAAGAAGAATACGAGCTTCCTGAAGAGCTAGCCAGGTTGTTAAGACAAGAGGAAAAGGTTATTACCCCTCATCAGGAGGAGGTTGAAGTGATTAATCTTGGTACAGAGGAAAATGTGAAAGAAGTCAAGATCGGGGCCTGCCTGCAAGACTCAGTGAAGAAGCAACTGATAGATCTGCTTCAAGAGTATGTCGATGTGTTTGCTTGGTCCTACCAAGACATGCCGGGGTTGGATACCGATATAGTTGTGCACAAGCTGCCTTTGAGGGAAGAATGCCCACCAGTCAAACAGAAGCTGCGCCGTACTCGTCCAGACATGGCTATGAAAATCAAGGAAGAGGTACAAAAGCAATGGGACGCCGGGTTCCTTGCTGTGACTAGCTATCCTCCGTGGGTTGCTAACATAGTGCCTGTGCCTAAGAAGGACGGAAAAGTAAGAATGTGTGTTGATTACCGGGATCTGAACAGAGCCAGCCCGAAAGATGACTTCCCATTACCTCACATTGATGTATTGGTGGATAACACGGCTCAGTTCTCGGTATTCTCCTTCATGGATGGATTTTCGGGATACAATCAGATCAAGATGTCACCTGAAGACATGGAGAAGACAACATTCATCACACCTTGGGGCACGTTCTGTTATAAAGTGATGCCATTCGGACTGAAGAATGCTGGTGCAACGTATCAACGGGCTATGGTAACATTGTTTCATGACATGATCCATAAGGAAATCGAGTGTTATGTGGATGATATGATCGCCAAGTCCCTTACAGAGGAAGACCATCTGGTGAATCTGCTCAAGTTATTCAAGCGCCTGAGGAAGTACCAACTAAAGTTGAACCCCAACAAATGCACATTCGGGGTGCGATCCGGTAAGCTGCTGGGCTTTATTGTAAGTGAGAAAGGGATTGAAGTTGACCCTGATAAAGTCAAAGCTATTCAAGAGATGCCTGCACCGAAAACTGAGAAGGAAGTTCGAGGGTTCTTGGGTCGATTGAACTACATTTCACGGTTCATATCTCACCTTACAGCAACTTGTGAACCTTTATTCAAGCTGTTAAGAAAGGAGCAAACGGTCAGGTGGAACGAAGACTGCCAGAAGGCTTTTGACAAGATCAAGGAGTACTTACAAGAACCTCCAATCCTTATGCCTCCAGTTGAAGGAAGACCTCTGATTATGTACTTGACAGTATTAGAAGAATCGATGGGGTGTGTACTAGGTCAGCATGACGAGTCTGGTCGAAAAGAGTATGCAATATACTACCTAAGCAAAAAGTTTACCGACTGTGAACAGCGTTATTCACTGCTCGAGAAAACTTGCTGTGCTTTAGCGTGGGCTGCTCGCCGACTGAGACAGTACATGTTGACCCATACTACTCTATTGATCTCAAAAATGGATCCAGTTAAGTACATTTTCGAGAAGCCAGCTCTTACCGGACGGGTTGCAAGATGGCAGATGATTCTCACAGAATACGACATCCAATACACTTCTCAGAAAGCCATCAAGGGCAGTGTACTATCTGAATATCTTGCTGAGCAACCCATTGATGACTACCAGCCAATGAGATTTGATTTCCCTGATGAAGACATCATGTTCATTAAATCAAAAGATCATGAAGAGCCTGTTCACACTGAAGGGCCTGACCCAGAAGAAGAATGGACTATGATGTTCGACGGGGCTGTTAACATGAATGGTCGTGGTGTTGGTGCAGTACTTATTACACCCAAAGGAGTTCACATGCCTTTCTCGGCAAAACTCACTTTCAACTGCACTAACAACGAAGCTGAATACGAAGCTTGCATTATGGGTCTTGAGGAAGCCATTGACCTCAGGATCAAGACATTAACCGTATTCGGAGATTCAGCTTTGGTAGTCAATCAGACCAACGGAAAATGGTACACCCACCAAGATCATCTGATACCTTACAGGGATTATACAAGAAGGTTATTGACTTTCTTCACAACAGTCAAGCTTGAGTATATCCCTCGGGACGAGAATCAGTTTGCGGATGCTCTTGCTACCATTTCATCCATGATCAAAGTTCAAGCTGCTAATTTTGTACCTCAGATTTCAGTATCGAGACTTGATAGACCAGCATATGTATTTGCAGCAGATATTGCTAAAGATGATAAGCCTTGGTTCCATGACATTAAGTGCTTCTTGGAGGATCAGACGTACCCACCTGGGGCATCTTCCAATGATAAGAAGACTTTAAGAAGGCTTGCTGGAAGTTTCTTTCTGAACACTGATGGATCTTTATACAAGAGGAACTTTGATATGGTACTCCTCAGATGTGTTGACAAGACAGAAGCAGATTTGTTGATGCATGAAGTGCACGAAGGATCCTTTGGTACCCATGCAGGAGGGCATGCCATGGCTAAGAAGTTGTTAAGATCAGGCTATTACTGGATCACGATGGATGCAGACTGTTGTGCTTACGCCAGAAAATGCCATAAATGCCAGATTTATGCAGACAAGGTGCATGTGCCTCCCAATCCCCTGAACATCATGTCTTCACCATGGCCCTTTGCTATGTGGGGCATTGACATGATTGGCAAGATTGAGCCAACTGCTTCGAATGGCCACAGATTCATCCTGGTCGCCATTGATTATTTCACCAAGTGGGTTGAAGCAGCCTCATATGCAAATGTCACAAGGCAAGTGGTAGCCAGATTTCTGAAAAGAGATATCATCTGTCGGTATGGAGTGCCCGAGCGAATCATTACTGATAATGGTTCCAACTTGAACAACAAAATGATGGCAGAGCTGTGCCGGGACTTCAAGATCCAACATCACAATTCTTCTCCTTACAGGCCAAAGATGAACGGCGCTGTTGAGGCAGCAAATAAGAATATCAAGAAGATTGTGCAGAAGATGGTAGTCACTTACAAAGATTGGCATGAAATGCTACCGTTTGCCTTGCATGGGTACCGCACATCAATCAGGACATCCACTGGGGCAACGCCATATCAGCTTGTGTATGGTATGGAAGCAGTCCTACCGGTTGAAGTTGAACTACCCTCCTTACGGGTATTAATGGATGTTAAACTGAGTGAAGCAGAATGGGTTCGGACCCGATACGAACAACTGAGTCTGATCGAAGAGAAGAGATTGGCTGCAATCTGCCACGGGCAGTTATATCAGAAAAGGATGAAGAGAGCCTTCGATCAGAAAGTCAGGCACCGAGAGTACCGGGTGGGAGATCTTGTGTTGAAGAGAATCCTCCCCCCTCATACAGACCACAGGGGCAAATGGACTCCCAATTACGAAGGACCATTTGTTGTGAAGAAAGTCTTCTCTGGTGGAGCACTGATGCTCAGTACCATGGATGGTGAAGATTTCCCGTCCCCTGTGAATTCAGATGCGGTTAAAAAATACTTCGCATAAAATGACCCGCTGGACATAAAAACAGAATGTAAGTCCAGGCAAAAATAGGGCATCCCGGCGAGTCAAAAACAGAATAAAAGACTCGGGCAAAAATAAGGGAAATAATCAAAAAAAAAATGTGTACACCCGCTGAGTTGAAAAGCCGCATTGGACAGCTCAGGCAAAAATGGGTATCCCGATGGATCGAAAACCCGAAAGGGCGATCCATGCAAAACAAGGGAATAAGCGAACAACTGCATTCTGAATTCGTCTGTATCACCTACAACTTGGTAAGCTCCAAAGGATCAAGCTGCAATCAGAATCAACTCTCTCCAGAAAGCAAGACGAGAAGAACGTCATTGTCATACGAGTCATAGCAGAAGAGGAAGCTCCTTGAAAGCATCGCCAGCACCGCCAGCACTTTATTTCTCAATTTGTAACAATCTCCTCATTTCAGGAGATATGTTTCTCTGACTGTATCTTGCCAATTCAGGGCACACGAATTAATATAATCAGATTTTCAGTCATGTCTCGTTTTTTGCATTTATGTTTTGCAAAGAGTTGTCTGATGTCTCTAAAAACACAATTGCATAAGTACAGATGCCTCTCTCTAAAAATAAAACACATGCTTGCAGGGAATATACTTACTCTCGAAAGTACTTATTTCCTATGACGGAATCTCAGTAAAAGATACCTCGGGACCATTTGTGCGTTTCTTTATCTTTGCAGGATTGCAGGTATCCAGAACACAACCTGGGGCATGCAGGTTACGTCTCAGCGAGTAGGCGAATCATTATCAACTCGGTCTATCTTCCACGTGGCACTGGAGGGTGCCCATTTCCCCAGCGGAGCTGCCAAATCAACATACACTCGATCTCAGCATCCGAAATGCTCTTTCCCCAGCTGAGTAGCTCCCCATTGCCTTCCCCAGCAAAGTTGCCAAGTCAACAAACAAGCTTAACACTCAGAGTGCTCTATCCCCAGCGGAGTTGCCTCTTGTTGCTCTCCCCAGCTGAGTTATCAACAGCATTCCCCAGCCGGGTTGCCATTCTTCCTCAACAGAATACAGAAATCAGGGGATCATCTCCCCACAGAGCTTCAAGCCTTTATCCAGAAGAGCAGCGCACGAAGAAGTCACAACAGAGTGAAGAAAGCTTCTACAAACCCCAGCTGGGTTTCTCATTTATAAGGATATGTCAATCAGTGACATATATCCCCAAGCAGATACAACTACAGATCTATCAATGATCTCATCCCCAGCTGGGATGTTCACTTCAAGCAGATCGATCAGAGATCTTTGCAGCAACGGGATCCGAATCCCGGATCGGTGCCTCTTTGCATAATCATAGCATTCGCATCATATTCACCCCCAGAGCGTAGCGTTCCGTCTAATACGGAGCGTTACGGCAAAAAATCAAATGCATAGCATAATCATAAGTCATGTTGTGATTTGAACACTTGTAAATATTGACAATCTGTCGGCATGCAGAATACATCCCCATCAGAGTCCCAGCAAAAGCGGTTGCCCCATATCACAAACACCAGTGCATATCTCCTTTTTGATACCCGTCCGTATCATCATTTCCCAGCAGGTTGCCTGAATACACTTTACAAACAAGATCACCAGTATTACAGATACTTTCTGACACCCGTCCGTGTCAAATTACCAGCAGAAAGCCAAAGACACCCTCTTTGCACTTACATATACCTATACACTTTCTTGACACCCGTCCGTGTCATATCCCCAGCGTGGTCGCCTATATTTGTATATACACTTTCCTGACACCCGTCCGTGTCATATCCCCAGCAGATAAACACTCACCTATACATTATATACTCACTACTCATTGGTACACCTACTCAGATGCTCGTCCGCAGATTCGACAGTAGTCCTTGTTCTTTGTTAACCAATTGGTACTCGTCCGTACCATCACCTCAGAACATTGCGTCTAATGTTTGTTTCTACATGATACTCGTCCGTATCATAGTCTTAAGGATGCTCGTCCGCATCTTTAATCCATACACCGTGTCAAACACTTATGTCTTCGTGAATATAGATGCTCGTCCGTGTCTACTATTTCCCCTGAAGAGTCCCTTCAGATACAACACTCGTTCGTGTTCTTTGTTAACCAGTTGATACTCGTCCGTATCATCATCTCTGAACACGTGTCAGTTTTTGTTTCTACCCGATACTCGTCCGTATCGTGGTCCTATGGATGCTCGTCCGCATCTTTAGTCTATACACAAACATCTAAACACTTATACTTTCCTTTCTTGGTTGTGAACGCTCGTCCGTGTTCACTATATCCCCAGTAGATCGCCAACAAAGCAAATCTTTTCCTTTTTATCTGACACTCGTCCTGTGTTATGATAAACCCTGAGAGCAGCCGTCCCCTGCTGAGTGGTCGTCCTCCACTTCTTGATGGTCGTCCTCCATCATGCTCATCCGATGGCCGTCCCCATCGTTGATTTTAGCAGCCGTCCCCTGCTAGGTGGTCGTCCTCCACCTTTTGATGATCGTCCTTCATCACTTTATCCAATGGCCGTCCCCATTGTTGATTTTAGTTGTCTAACACTCATCCTGTGTTATGATAAACTTTGAGAGCATCCGTCCCCTGCTGAGTGGTCGTCCTCCACTTCTTGATGGTCGTCCTCCATCATGCTCGTCCGATGGCCGTCCCCATCGTTGACCTTTTCTATCCGATGGCCGTCCCCATCGTTGATATTTTCGGCAGCCGTACCCTGCCAGGTGGTCGTCCTCCACCTTTGATGGCCGTCCCCATCATATTTCTTTTATACCCAACAGAGCAGCCGTCCCCTGCTAGGTGATCGTCCTTCACCTTTGATGGCCGTCCCCCATCATCTGTTTATTTCATTTATTCTTTAACCCGATGGCCGTCCCCGTCGTGGTCCCTTTTCTTTTTTTAACCCGATGGCCGTCCCCATCGTTGGTTACTTTACCTTTGTGAACTTGATGGCCGTCCCCGTCATGCTTCACCAATCCCCAGAGAATGTTACTACTTTATCTTGATGGCCGTCCCCATCATATTATCTTAGTTTTCCCAGCTAGTCGGCCGTCCCCGTCCTAGCTTTATCTTTTATCCCCAGCATGTCGGCCGTCCCCGTCATCGCTTTGCTTCACATACCACCTTACCCAGCAGTCGTCCTCTGCTCGACGGTCGTCCTCCGTCGCCCATACTTTACGATATACTTTGTTTTGCTCTTACAATCTATATTCCTTTTCTTTTTCATTCTGTGAGTGCAAATTTTGGACTGTCTTTGGTATTCAACCACAAGTTATCTTGTTTGCCTGTTAAGCCGCTGCTTACATCCTGCACAGCTAACTCATGTTTGAATAGGGGCAGCTGTAAACACCCCAAATTTGCCCTCACCCATTCACACCATGGCTTGTGACCATCTCATATGCATAAACACAACCACATCATCTCATATCTCATTTTTGATTCACTGGATAGTTTCTAGGTCATCTGCACCTAGGGTTTGTGATCTGAGCAACCTCAGGGCATCTTGAGCCATTCCAAAGGCCACCAATCAATTCAAAGGGGTCCATGTGTGTTCTTATACCATGTTACATCCCCACAAAGTCAAAATTGCAGAGGGATCACAAGAACTAGGGTTTGAGTGGATGCAGAGCCAGGATGAACTGCACAGTTGACTGAAAATTAGGGTTTTGGTTTCAGAGGCCATAACTCCAATTTTTTTGGTCATTCTTGTTTCCATTGGTCTCTATATGGTATAGGGAGTATGCATATCAATTTTCATGAAGAAATTCCATGGGGAAGTCATCTGATCAAGAGTTGACTTTTCAGACAAGTCAGTGTAAAATCAGGGCATCTGAGGCCCCCAATGACCCAACCAATGGGTGATCTTCATCATTTTGAGTGTATATGGTCTTTATTTGATCATGGAAGAGGTTTGAAGTTCACAAAATTCAAGAATTTAGGGTTTTTGCAAGAGTTGACTTTTTGGGTTTTGTTGACTTTTCAAGAATGCATCCTTTTAGGTCAATTTTCAAGCCTTGATTCTTGATCCAAAAAGGCTTCAAATAGAAAAACTTTGGTCATGAAAGTTGTAGATCTCATCTTTCCCTTTTCAAAAAGTACAAGAACATGATCAAACTCTTCTTGGATCAAAAGTTATGGCCATGCAAAGTTGCCAAAAACCATTGTTTTTCAAGTCATGCACCAAGTGGGAATTTTGCTAAGTCTTGAACCAAATCAAATTGCTGCCTCAAACTCATGTCAAACCAGCATGTGAACTTTCTCTAAGTCACAAAAATCAGATTTTGACTAGGAATGCCCATGATTTCATGCTTGGTTGGCCAAAAGATCACATGTGAACCAAAAGTACAACAACTTGCAAAAGCTCATGATTCACTTCCCACAACTTGCAGCATTGGAAGCTGACTTTGGCTAGCCCTTCCCTCACCTTTTGCTGCGCCAGCCATGCCTTGTACTGGCCTAAACACCTCACCATGCCCTATCTTACACAAAAGTGGATTTTTAGCAAAAGTAGCCTCACCTATCATAGCAGGCCATGTCACATCAAGCAACCAATCAGAATTGTTTATTCATTCATTTTGCTAGCCATATCACATAAGGACCAAGGCTGGAAACACACAATTCACAACTTACACAAAAACACCCCAACTTGCAACTTCCTTCGAATTTCATCACACAGCCTGCAAACCCAAAATCTTTTTCCTCCATTCATCTCACCTTGATCCATAGAACACAAAGCATCAAGAACCAGAGCTTGAAACAACCAAAATACTTCACTGCCATCTTTCACCTCAGTTTGCAGTTTCACTTGCAACTCTCTCTATAGCCCACAAACATCAAAACAAACTTTGCCAAACTTCTCCACACACTTCATAGATCACAAACAACCATTTCTCACAGCCTGAAAGTGCCAAGAACTCATCTGCCATTGTTGACTGAGCAGAAGCAGTTCTCTTCGAAACTCATCATCCAGCAAATCTAAACTCCATTTGAGCATCCAGACATCTTTGGGGGGCCAAGAGGAGCAGCTTGCACTTAAAGAAAGGGCCTGAAAGTTCCTAAATCAGAGGTTGCAAATCTCAGGTAGCTCCAAATAATTTTTTCCAGAAATCTCTTTTTTAGTTACAAACTTGTTCCTTATGTTCTCCTGATCATGCTGATGCTTGTAGTTTTTGAAATGGATGTGTTTTGAGAATTTAATTGCTGTTTGAAGCTTACGAACCCTAGTTTTTCTTTCCTTCGATTCAGATGATTTAGGTTAGATAAATTTGTTTTAGGTTAGGGGTTTGATTCGTGGGAGTGTTAGGATCATTTCCCTGGTCTTAGTTTTCATTTATTTTACGTTTTTAGGGAGTTGGGTGATTTTCAGGTGACCCTCTGGCCGGAGAAGACGACCGGAGGTCTTCTCCGGCCACCTGAGATTAATTAGGGTTTAATCCCATAATTAATGTCAGTTTGAATGCTGGCCGTGGATATGCGTTGACCCATTGACTTCCCTCCCTTTCCAACGCTCCAGATCATTTCATTTGCCCTAATCCACGTGGTTAATTTTAATTAATTGTGATTAATTCAGTTTGAATCCTGGCCACAAGATTGCGCGCCAGTCAACACTTTTGAACCCAGACGCAATCCTGGCCATCCACCTTGTTTACTTTTCATTTTATTTAAATTTAATTCATTTTTCTTTCATTTATTTTGCAAAATTAATTTAAAATAGCTAAAAAATCATAAAAATTATGAAACTTTTTCTTTAAAGTTTTATTAATTTTTATGACACAAAAATATTTTTATTTTGTTTTTTATCATTAAAAAAGTATTTTTAAATATTTAAAAGATTATTTCTAATTGATTAATGAGAATTAATTAATTAAAAATACTTTTAGGTATTTAAAAATTACAAAAAAATTCATGAAGTGTTCTAAGACATTTAGAAACATTGTCCAACCTTCAAACCAAATTTCTTTTTTGATCTTGATGCATTATAAGAATTTTTCATTGAATTAAATCATTTTTGATGCATTATTTTGATCATATGTTTAAAAATTCATTTCTGCCTTTTGGTGAAGGTTGAGACATTGATTCTTTTTGCATTGTTTTCCATTTAGCATGAACTTTCAAGGATAAAAAGGCCAAGATTTGATCTTGCATTTTCTAATTGATTGGCATTTCTTTTGTTACAAACCCTAAAAAACCCTAATAACTTGTAAAATTCATAACTTGAGTTTGGTTGAGAGTTGAGAGCTCCCCTTTGGGCAGTGGTTTGTTATAGGTCTAGGGTTTCTTTGGGTACCATTTTCCATTTTTTTATGTTAAGGTTTGCTTCTGTTTTGGTTTATGTGTGATGTTTGATCCATGAACCCTAATTTGGGCTTTCCTTTTGCATCATTCTTGCATTTCCTTGCATAATTTGACTTGCCATTGCATTTTGTGCATTCTTATGATTCATTTGACATCTTAAGACATGTATGGAGCATCATTGATCATTGCATTACATATTTGCCATGCCATTTGTCTTGTATGTTTCATAACATTTCATGCTTGTTCATGCTTCTAAACTTGCATCATCTGCATCCATGACTTTGTATGAGCATCTCCATGTCTTGCCTCATGTTTGCAGCACTTCATAACATCATAATCATCATGTGTATGCTCCTGGTTTTGCTTTGTATCATGTCATTACATCTCATCTTGCATTGCATTGCATTTCTTTCTAACATTTCAGGTGGTAAGTAAACTTGAGAAGTGAATTTGCCTTCACTTCTCATATCCTTTCCTTTCATCTCTTTTGCATACCTTGCTGCATTCTTATATGTGTTTGAGATTGAGCTTGCTCATTCTTGTTCCTCCCACTTTCTTTCTTCAAGTGACTTGACTTCTTGAATGAAGCAAGTCACTTTGCTTCTCTTGATCTTGTTCATCTGCTTCCTGGTGGTTCATCTGAAGATTGTTTCTTGCAAACCTCACAAACATTAGGACCAACCAAGCATGATAATGAATTAGGGTTTTGATTAGTCTCCCCCATAGTTTTTACCTTTGTGTCTCTCCTTGAGTCATCTCCCCTCACCTCATAATCAGGGACTAAACCCTCAAGGCTTTAAGACTTTGTGATTAAGATCATGCCTGCATCCTTCTTTTAGGATGGAGTGTATAACTTTAATCCTAAGTCTTGGACCCTTAAGGTGTTGAACTCTCTTAATTAATCCATCTAATAATCATCAAGACATTACACTTGTAACTTGGGCCTTGCATTAGGGTTCTAATTCTTCCTTAATTGGTTAAGAAGGACTAACCCTAAAGTTAATGGACAAGTCCCCCTCAAGTTGTCTTACAAATCATAAAAAACACTTCATCATCATATCATTAATAAAATCCACGTAATCAAAGGCTTGTTTTGTCATGGGTTTAATCCCTAATCATGGATTAAGTTGAGGAGTCTTCCTCAGCTTAAACATTCTCATCTATTATCCTTCTTTTAGGATGATGTAATGGGTCTGTTTAATCCTTGATTATGGCTTAACCTCATTACTCAACACTAAACAAAAATCACGAAAACATCTAAATAATCACAAGTAGGTTAATGATCTTAACCCTACATCAAAGGTGATTAAGTGTGAGAATCTGACTTCACACTTAAGGTAATTCTCATTACCCCTAATCAGAGGGATGATGTGATGAGTTTACCAAATCCATTGATTTAGGTTTAAGCTCATTATCTTATGACAAACTCCAAAAAGAAATAAAAGACTGAAAACACAAGAACAAACAATAATCGTCTCCTTCGGGATTCTTTTCTCATCATCTTCACTCACAACCGAGAACTTGCTTCTTCCGTCTAATGCAAGACAGTTTGCATCTGTGCCAGACAGATCATACACTTGAGCATAGGCAAGCAAGCAGTTCACCAGTCAATTCATCTTTCAGTCTCTTTGGGTCGAACTACGGTGTTCTGACTTCCTCATTGCACGAGAGGATACGTAGGCATAACTTAACGGTTATCGAACAAAAGTCTCTGTACATTCCCCCTCTTTCCAGCCTTATTTCTTTAGCCTCATGATCTTGAGCATTTTATCCTTGTTCCTACATTGACACTGTACATTTATACCCCTCACATTTCTTTACACTGACACCTGTACATTCTTTTCCAGCTATTTTACACACAGATTGCACTGACACTACCCCTCTAAAACACAAATCTTTTAAGCGTGGATCCCGTCGAGTACGACGGACAATCTGGGTGCTAATACCTTCCCAGGTTGTAACCAACCCCCTTTCTCAGTCTCTCTGGTTCGCAAACCGTCTTATCCATCTCTTTCTAGGTCTATGCAGCATTACCTTTCCTCCGGGATAAAAATGCCTAGCTGGCGACTCTATTCATTCTCCAGTGAGTTCACGGCTGTGTGTTCTCACTGTTCCTCTCGCCGACCGTTCGCGTCTGTACCCTCATCTGACCCTGTTTCATTTGTCGGGAGCGACAGTACAGGTAAACACACTCTACTTTACCTAATCCTACTAAATATAATCTTTATCGTAAAAACTTCATCTTTGATAATAGAACCCTATCTCACTCCCTTTAATCACCACGTGTGATTCTTCATTGTTACAATCCCGCAACTGTGTCACGTTGCAACCCATCAATTATCTCATGTTGCATCCCAACAACTATATCATTCTACTTGAAAGCCCCACCTTTCAATGCAATGTTCAATCAACTCTCTTTGACTAACAACTCTCATTGGATATGCTTCAAGGCTTCATCCAAGAACAATAAACAATTCATTACCTCTCGACTTCTGAATATGTATCAACAACTATGTCTACCTCATTGTATCCAATCAATAAAAAGGGTGACTTTTAAAATCCTAAAACCTTTTTTTTTACTTTTACAAAAACGTTATAAGGATTAGTTATTTTTCCCTAGATCTAGGTCTTCTATTTATAATCTTCTGTTGTCCATGGGCTTTGAATAATCCAACCAATTATTCTTTGTTCCATGTGTTGATTGCTACCGATAAAATCTCTTCAAATCTTAAAAATAGATCTTCTACAAAATCTGTTTGTAACAGACAAAGATGTTGAAACCTCCTGTTAGGAGATCTTGTTCAACATCATATTCATCACTTAAGTTTTACCAAAATTTAAGTTAAATCTTTAGAGCTTTCATGACCTAGACGCTTGTGCCATAGTGCCCGTGGATTATTATTACCAATTTTACACTTAGCTCCAATAATATTTGAATTAAAAGACAACTTAAACATATTATTAATATATGAACATAAATAATCACATTGGTTCAGATGATAAATTGAAGAAAAAAAATCATTTAAATGACACTACAACAAAAGTTCCTTTTAAATCCAAATAAAATACCGCACTCAGTAATAGTCTAAAATTCCCTACAACTTTCACCTCAACCAACTCGCAATCTCCAACATAGATACATATTTCAACATCATTTGACTTTTGGTAGTTCAGGCAACCCCTCAACGAAACACTAATGTTAGTAGTTGCACCAGAGTCTAACCATCAAGTGTTTTCAGGTACTAAAGCTAAATTGACATCAAAACAGATCAAAGCATGACTAATGCGATTAAAACGATCTCACTTCTCATAATCTTTCCTTTGTTTAGAGGTACTAGATTTTGTAGGAGGTGGTTGCTCCATCCATAATGATAGTCCAAGATCCATACAACCAAGAAGAATTTTCACGTTCTCTTTTCATTCCTTAAAATTTGTCTCATTAAGGACTGAGACATAATTCATATTAGCGGGTATTGATGCAATTGAAGCTGGAAACTGAACAAAAATAATTACATAAAATATACTCACACAATTTTTTCAACTTAATCTTTAATATGTTCAACTAATGTCATAACTCATCTCAAGATACCTAGTGCACCATCGATATCAAGTCTTTGGATAGTAATATTGAATGCTAGTGGTATTCTTGTTGTAATGATCAAATATTGATAATAAAACATATCAAAAAATAAATCCATCTTTGGATTGATTTATCATTCACATGTGAAACCTTATAATTATTATATTTTACTATCACATATGTGTGAAAACTGGCTAAACATCACTTATCATTTGGGTCATTTGACACTCGCATGAAAAAACAGATACAGACACGGAGACAAAATATAAATATTTAACATTTCTCATAAGCATTGTTTTAAAAACTGGACCGGTCATCAAATCGGTGAGAGTACTGGATCATTGATTTATTGGTCAAACCATTGGATCACTAGTCGAACCGCATGACCAAACTGGATTAAACCGGATAACTCAGTTGAATATATCAGTCTTTATAACAAAACTATATAGGTATAAAACTGGTCGAACCAGATGATTCAGTCTCTACAAAATATAACTAACACTTAAACTTTTTAAAAATATCATATCATAAATTCACATCTTCATAATCTAAATTCACATAACAAAATAATATAAAATTACAAAGTCTAATTGCAAACAAAACATAATCTAACTAAATAGTTTATAACAAAATAACTCAATTGTGTATCAAATTTAGTTCAAAGGAGGAAAAATTGTTTCAATGTTGGGATCTCCTTCAATATTAAAATCATCTACATTGAAATCAACTATATCCGTAATAGTTTCTCCGTCAATGATATTATTACTTTATTTTATTTTTTATTATATAATATTTTATTTTATTTATTTTATTTTTTATTGCATTTTTTATTGCATTTTTTATTTATTTTTTATCTTTTTATTACAATTATTTCATTTATATTTATATTTTTTAATTAAAATAATAAAAAAATCATAATTTTTTTAAAATGCAATTAAATCGTCGGTTTATGAAAATCGTCGGTTTTTACCGGTTCGCATCAGTTCAATGACATAAGTGATCTAACATTTGAATCAGACCGATTATTTAGCCGATTTCCGATCTGCTCATAAGTAACTCTATAAAAGAGACTGCTTTGGTGACTTTTAATTTTAATTATCTTATTTAAAATGTTAAATTATTCTATAAAAATACAAACCATAACTAAAACTGAACAAAAAGAAGAAGAAAAAAACATTAAATCACATAGGGTGATAATGACGGTCGTTACCCGATGATGACCAACAAAGATCGTCTGTCTGTCAGCCATTGCTAACGATCATTAGCTAAAAGAGATGTGTACGTCAGTCAGCGTTAACGGTTATCAATAATTGCTCTCTTAGTATAATGTTAACAACTCTAAGTATGGATAATTGTGGAAGCTAGGACAAAATGACCAATATACACATGTTAAGCGATACGTTATGAATTCATCTAAACTTCTCAACCATCCAATCCAACATAAATGGGTATATAAGGACATGGATGAATCCATATAATTTGAATTATAGAATGAAATCATGATTATGGAATTTGATAATAACATATGAAATCATTATACTCATCCAATTCACTCATGGAGCAGTTGGAAAAAGGTGAGCCTGTGAGTTTTGTTTTCTTTGGACATTACAATAGGAGTTATGAGAACGATGATCATAAACCGACACAGATATAAGAACTATGTTTCTTTTCACAAACGAAAGAGAAATTGAAATCTCAAGGAACAACAAGCTTCATGAAAATTCTCAATCACTAAGATAAATAACGCACATGTTCCTTCCCATCACTATTCCTTAATCGTACCTGACAGGGTGTCGTTTGCAGAGATATTTAGAATCAATGAAACTGCTGATATCGCTTTGATAGAGACGTTGGAAGTTCTTTTACCGTTTTAGTTGTCACTCATACGCACGGTTTATTAAAATTAAGGTACATCCTACAACAATGAATTTATCAGCATAAAAATACATAAATCTTACATAAATTGGATGGTCAAAAAGATATTCCAATTTTTGAAATAAAAAAAAAATTGCAAATTCAAATTAAATCATATATGGGATGCTATGATACCACTTGTTGATTTATTATCTCTATTGGATCTATTCATAACCTTATGATTTATATCGATGTAGAAATTAAGAACATAATTCTAAATGAATCTCTATGAGTTAGATATGCGATCAACTCATATCTCTTACATCCATATCTGAATGCAATTATGAGAATGAAAGTATAAACGTATATGAGTCTGTCATTGAAATAGTTGAAAGTTACATATATCTAATCTTCAAATTGTAGAGTTCCTTATGGCTCATTTTATCTTCTTTGATGGGGATGAAGAGACAATTTTCCTAATAATCTGTTTTTACATTGTTTACAAATGGTTATCATAATCCACCCCTATAAATAACCTTAGATTTATTTCTTAGTATTCAATATTTATACTTTGACCCCTCATCAAATTAGATATGGACTTATGATATCTACACAATAATCTTACCTTTCATGATACTTATATTTTTAGTCACTGACTTATTACTTATTATTAATTTGATTGTTACAACTTTGGCTAATTACATAATGGCCCTAACATGTGTAATATTATAATTGACCAAAAAATTCTAGCATTACCATGATAATGGTTAGGATTTGGACAATTTATTTGTCTCTAGAAAATTTTACCCCATATTCTTATACATATCTTCATACTCCTACTAGCATCGTTGTACGAGTGGAAATCAAACTATTTTGTTGAATAATCGTGATATTACTGTCACATAAATTATAGTCCTATCTCGCCACTTGTTTGGAGCATGTCACCGATTTGTTTTATCTTGTTTTGCATTACCTTGAATTGTGAAGGGTGGGCAAACGTTACACAAGTTTAGAAGCCACGGGTGTAGAATAATCTTGCAAGTTAGTGTAAATTGAATGGATGGTTTTGAGTTTATATAGTCTTGTATCAAGAGAAATTTATTCTGTTATGACTAACTAATTAGCCCCAGATAGTTGTTAGTGGAGGGTAATACTTAGTTTGAGAGCTCTTCCGACTATTGTGTTTCTATCCCTTAATAAATATATATATGACCCGTGCGCATAACCTCTTGTGTAGGCTAGTTGGGGAAATGGTTTATTAAGTAAGTAATTGTGACCCGTGTGCATGCCCTCTTGTGTAATATGGTCGGGGAAAGTTACTTAGTGGGGGTATAAGTGACCCGTGTGCATAACCTCTTATGTAGGCCAGTCGAGGAAAGTACCCATGTGTTAGTTATTCGTGACCCGTGCACATAACCTCTTGTCTAGGCTGCCCAGGGAAAGATATATATATTAGCATCCGTGACTCATGTCCATAGCTCTCTCGGAGGGTCGGCCGAGGAAAGATGATTATGTTTTAGGATATGTGACTTGAGTCAATATCTCTTGAAAGAGGGGTGACCTAAGAAAGATGTCTTGGCAATTTTTGCCGATTTTGTGAGATTGTGAGTTGTTGAACTCGTGAGAATGTTTCATAGTGTGAGATGTGTGAACTCAAGGTCGTATCATTTTTCCCCGACTTGAGTTAGGTTTGATAGAACTTTGTAGAGTAGAGAGAATCCATAAGATAGGGAACTCACTGAAATGTTGATATCTCACCCCACTATTGTTGTTGCTTTTCAGGTTTCGTTTGCAGGTTTGGTTTACAAGTGGAGCTATGCTCGGATGTTCAAGAGAAGCATAAACTTAGTTTTTCCGATGTGTATTTATCTTTTGTGCAATGAAGGATATTGCATTTGATCTTAGTATTTTTATTTTAGTATAATTTTCATGTCTTGTACCATAGTTTGTATTATGTTTTAGTATTGGTCAAGAATGTGAATTATGTTATTAGGCACTTATGATGATGTATGTACCAAACAAACACTTGTATGATATTATTCTAGATATATATTATTTGGGGCGTTACAACTTTGTTCAGTAGAACTTCTGTCTTTAGATATTTGGAACTTTGTTTTCCTTAGACATGTATCAGAGTCACTTAGCTTCAGAGTCTTCTGAAGCGAATGCTACTGTTCAGCAGAACTTATGTAGCACCGAAGCGGAATAATTTCTCTTCTAATAACTTAGCCATGCTATTTATCAGAAGCATAACTTGTTTGTTAAATTCTTAAAAGTAACAAACATCATAATACCAAATTTGTTCAACAAACATACTTGTTTGTTAACATCAAAACTCAGAGGCATTATTGCAGAACCAAATCATGTTCTAACAATTTCATATACTCATTTTATTGAAATTGTTGTCAAAATTCTTAAGTTCCAAGGATTATTCTGAATTAGGCGAGTATTATAAGAAGGAGGATTGTTTCTTCTTATAGGGTTTCTTGAAAATTCCAAGAGGGTTGTTCTTGGCGGTTTCGTTAGGATTCTTATATAGGAAGACAAGTGTTGTCCTATTCATAGGGATCTACTTATAATGAAATCTCTTTCATGTTGAAAGCGAACTGGAGTACTCTCGGATTGTAAGGGGAACCATGATGCATTATTGTGTTTTTTACTTTTCCGCATTTTATTTCTTTCATCACATAAACTTAAATTGGATTAAGGAAATATATCTCTAAAATTGAAGAAATTTGTATACACCTAATTCACCCCCTCTTAGGCGCATTCTCTAAACTTACAGAATAGAATTTAATAAAAGACCAGGAAATTATCCTTTAAGGGCGTGGATACTAACTAAGGATCATTCCAAAAGGAATTTTGGAGATCGGAACCTACTTTCTATAGGATACCATCAACAAACCAATAAGAGGGGTCTTCCTTTTTTGGACCCTAAAAGAGACACACTTTTTGACCAAGAAAAAACATATCACAAACTTGATGTACACCTTTCTAAAGGATAGTAAACAATTAAAGCACCATACCTAGTTACCGGAATACCACACCAAAGACCCGAAGCACGTGTAAGTAACCTCTATCTCCATTTAGGAAAAAGGGCTAGATTAACCTACTACATATCTCTAACTCCTAAACTACATATACATTTAGGTGTACAAACATTGTCTCACTTAATCTTGAAAATCTTTTTTTCTAACTTCCCCCCACCCACCCACAAAAAATCTTCTTTGTAACCTAAAAATATCCTTACAAACTTTTGAAACATCTTTGAAAAATACAAGAAGAAGATAATAATAACATTAAGAACAAAATTACAAAGAACCACTCGAGCACCCAGACAATCATATATATGCTTCCAAGAATGGAGTCTCTTAGTCATCAAATTGAATAAATGCTCACAAGTAGTTGCAAGCCTAGTATTATCCCTCAAAAGAAAAACAAAGGTACTTGAAAGGGAGAGTTTAAATCATATAATGGAGGAATTCACTAGTTGATGCCAAAAAGATGGGATAGTTGATGCCAGAAAGAATGTTGGTTGATAGATTAGTGATTGTCAATGAGGTAGAAGACTTGGCTAAGAGATCTAATAAATCATGTCATAAATTTAAGGTAGATTTTGAGAAAGCATATAATTCATCTTGTTGGATTTTTTTAATTGGGTTATATACTTATCAGATACGAGTTTAATGAGATGTGAATGTCTTTGATGAGAACTTTTATGTTTTCTAATAATCTCGTGTTGCTGATTAATAGGTTCCCAACTCAAGATATTATTAACATTTAGAAGGTTTTGATACAAAATAATTATCTAGATCCTTTCCTTTTTCTACTTGTAGCTAAGGTTCTAACTCATTTAGGTTCAAGGGATGAAGATATTGGTTTTTACTATGGGTTTAGGGTGAGAACATTTGATATGAAATAATCTTATCCATCACCATCCCCAGTCATTCATCCATCATTTTGGTCACCAACTTATATAAATATACCACTAAAGAAATCAACCTAAAGTTACCCAATTGAGAAGGAGACACAACCTTGTGAACCAATATAAAATAATAGTATGCAAACTATAAGGTAGCGATGCAAATAAATTGAACTAATCAAACATGGTCCCTAAATCTTCTCTCAAAAAATTCCAAAACCTTTTCAAGAAGGACGAATTGAAACCATTTGGACCTAAACTTTTGTTACTCTCACATTGAGACACAACAAAATTATGAGGTGGCGATGCAAAACTACTATGTAGCGATTGAAATCAATGAAACTAATCAAACCTTATCCCTTAAGTTTCTCTCAGTAAATTCTAAAACTGTTTCAAGAGGACAAATTGAAACCATGTGGACCTATGCTTTTGTTACCCTCACACTAAAACCTAGAAAAATCTAACTCCTGGAGCCTGAAATAGAATGGAATAAAACATCAGCATGATGAGGTCTATCAACATTCATCATGATGAGGTCTATCAACATTCATATCTTTAAAATGTTTCAAGAAATGTTTCACAACCTATTGCCTAATATTCGACACCCCTTCAACTTATCATATTTCTTCCTTGAAAGCTAAAATAGCATTCTTCTTACCCCTACTTTTCACTAAAGCGTGAAAATTTTGAATTAGAGTTATCCTCCTTAAGCTACCTAGACCTCAACCTTTGAAACAAATGAGATTCTTCAATCGTTAGAAATGATAAATATCTATAATCGCTTCATATCTAGTATCATTCTTTTTATCCTATAGTTGTTGGATAAGTAACTTCAAGCACAAAGGGGGGGTGAATTATGGTATTTAAAATTCGTGATTAATTTTAAACATTTCTCAATAAAGATCGTATTAGAAGTTTTTAGGTGAGTAATTTGCAGCGGAAATAAAATACTATAGTAAATTGGATAAAATAAAAGGATATGGTTTGAAAGATTGCACTAGAGATTTATACAGATTTGGTAGGACATTGGTCTAGTCTTGTCCCCAAGAGATCTTCTTGAGAGTTTGACTATATACTTTGAGCTTTTGAAGGTTATGCCCATGTACCTTAATACAATTTGATCTTGATATTTTAACAAGCTTATCCCAAACAAATGATAACTTTGAAACCTATTGCCATGTTTATCATCGGGATAGAAAGATATTGACATGCGTTGTCATCATCAAAATTTCAGATGTAGATCTTCATCACCTGCAAGCACATTTAACCACATTCTCCCCATTTTTTATGATGACAACACATCTCTCATGGAAGATAGTAAAAGAAAACAGATACAAGTATTTTTTGGAGTTCTCAGATGGAACATACATGATCAAAACCAAAAACCAATGGAAGGAGGAGTAGCAACAACAACATTAGATGATGAATTTTTAAAATTCTTTTTATTTGCTCTCAACAACTCGGGAAACTAAGATTTCCAATGACATTTTTTCTTACAAAAGGCACATTCATCAATACCAAGTTCAATTCAACCTTGTATTAATTAGCAACAAAAACTGACTGAGGAGTGTAGAGAATTCATTTATTTTGAATCATATTAGAGTGAGTCTTAAGTGTGATTTCTTCTACCAATAACTTATTAAGAACTGAATCAACATTGAGAAGAGGATTACGATGTATAATACTTCCACGAAGACTCTCAAAATCACTTTGAAGATCCATAGAAAATTTAAAGTCATGTTGTTTTTCTCTTTGCTCAATCTATGTTTTGACAATTTTTATTTTTGTTGATTCTATAAGAGCCAATTGATCACATAAATCAGTCATGGTTGAATAAAATTCTCGAATGGTTATATTTGTTTTGTTTAAGAGTCCTAATGTCACTCTCAAGCTTGTACCATTTTGCAATATTAGACTGATTATACAAACGTTTCAAATGATCTCAAACCTCCTTAACCATATCATATTTTGCTATTTGCACACCTATTGACTGAGAAACAAAATTATTAATCCAAATGAGAATCTTTGAACTATTAACGTCTCATGTATCCAACTTTTTTGCTTATGCTGCTTCATCTTTTTTTATCTGTGGACTCAACAGAAGTTCCATCAACATAACTCCACATCTTTTTTTCCTTTCAATTTTTTTCATTACATAAATCCAATAATCATAATTTTGTCAACTGAGTCGAACACAAATAGATCGAAGAGAATCATCTATTTCATTGGAAATTACTACCTTTCTAATAATTTAAAATTCAAACTCATTCAAACTATAACTCAAATGAACTTCTATCATATTTTTTTTTGTGTGTGGGGGAGAAAAGAAGTAAAATCATAAACACAAAATTGACGAGACTAATCAATTGAATGAATAAGAAAATAAACTATAACACCAAAGTCAAAAGAAATTTTTTTATTATTGTAAATATCTCATTAAAACAACCAAACTTTTTAATATCATGTTAACAAAAGAAAAAAAATATATTATAGGATTTCTATTAAAATAACAAAAATCTGTAGAATAAAAATACTAAACTACTACCTTACTAATAATAATAACAATAACAATAATAATAATAATAATAATAATAATAATAATAATAATAATAATAATAAACTTCTTTGATATTGATGTCTAGGTTTTGTCGTGTGGTTTATACACTTTTATTTTTGTTTTTGAAATTTTTTCTTTCTTTCAACGCACCTCTTGTGCTTTTTGCAATCCTTTTTTTCTGTTGTATTTCTCTAAATTCAAATCAAATACCAATCACTCAGTTATTGGCAAAAGAAAATTGTAGCAAAAGCTTCAATTTTTCAAAGTACCATAAAAACACCCTAAACTTCCTTTTGATTTAACATGTATATAAATTCTGTTTAGCTGGTATTTTTTCCCATAGTCGACCCTTTTGTGTGCGGTAAAAGTATTGGAACTGAAAAGATACCTTGCCATTCCCCACAGGCCATAGCTGGCTTTTCTGTCTAAATTATTGCATCGATCTTGTTGTTTATTGCACAAAGCATAATTGTTACTCTATCTCGTGTTTATAGAATGTGCATGTATATGCAAAGTGAAAGTTAAGAACATTAAGTGATGGCGAGGAATCTATTAAAGTTTTGTGGCATGGCAACCAAAAAGAAGAAATTTATTTATTTTTAATTTACTTGTAAAGCAATGTGAATGAAACCATTTAAGGAATTTGAATAGATAAAAAAAAAAAAAGTTTTAGCTCCGGGTTTGATTATAATAAAAGTTTGAGGATTTCTTAATACATCACATGAGTTATTTAGCTACCGTGTGAAATTACTTTTTTTTTCTTCTGTTCTCGGATATGCATATCCGGACGACCACTTCTTACAAAAGTGTTGATTTGTTTCGGATGTGCACATCAGGAAGTCTTCCTTATATGCACATCCGGAACAATTTCCAATAACTCTTCGCGCCAGAGCCTTTCCCCCCTCGCTTTTCACATTCTCATTTCCACAAACTCTCAAATTCTCAAAATATCATTCATACAAATCCCGATTTTTTCACTCGAGTTCGGCGCAAAGCAACTTCTACAACGATCAATACACTCAATAACCTTCGTATCTCAGTTTAATCGGTAAGTTTTCGAATTTTAGAGTTTCGAAGTTATTTACGAGTAATCGATTTAGAGTTGACATTTAGGCGTAGAAACGGTTAGGTAGTATGAATTAAAAACATAGTTTATGGACAATCTAGGTGAAATTTGCTGCTTGAAACGGACTATCAAGGCATTAAAATGCCATTCTCTATGGTATAGCAGTCATGGCTGCATTTTTCAAACTGAAAATACGTATCGGATGTGCAGATCCGGAAGTTTCCAACGTTGGTTTCTTCCTGATGTGCACATCCGGGAGAAACACAACGTTATCAATTCTGAGTACTTCCGGAGGTGCACATCCGGGAGAAACACGACGTTATAAATTTTGAGTACTTTTGGAGGTGCACATTCGGAAGCAATTTGTTTTATTTATTTATTTTATTTTATTTTTTATTTTAATTTTTTATTTTTTTATAAACTTCTATTTTTATTTATTATGCTTTGCAGATTATATGGCTGATAGAGAGGATCATATGATACATGGTTGGCCAGCTCAGCATGCATCCGTCAGATGTGAGAAGACGTAGGCTAGAGCTGAGGGTTTCAGCACAAAGGATGTCCCAGCAACCCCTATAGCTGAGGGACATCCTACACCTTCACCTTCCACATCACAGGCCACTCCCACCACAGTTGAGGGACATCCTACACCTCCATCTTCCACATCTAACGCCACTCCCACCATAGTCGTCGCTTCTTTATCTCAGAGGTGTCGGTTTATTACTGGTTCTTCATCTAGGGCCCCGCCTGCACGCGGGCATCGTCGGACTCTCGTTCCTACACCTGCTCTTGTGCCTACACCTTCTCTTATTCCTGCTACTGTTCTATCAGCCACACCTCAGGAGGTTGTTCGTGATGCACCCATTGAGGCAGCTAGTCCTGGTTCTGAGGGTGATGACGACTTCGTTAAGCTGGAGGGTTACCCCGGGGGACCGTCTGATATGTCCCTACTCCTGGGGTACTCGTAACATACTTCCATATATGTCTGGCTAGGACAGGTAACTATTCTATGTTTAGAATTGTTTATGTTGAAAATATATTTAATTTGTAACATTGTTTTATTTGTAAATTTTCAGGAGAAAGGTCCCCAGAAGTTCTATAACCATGGGGACAAGGTCTTAGACATGGTTGCAGAGCTTCCAGAGGATGAGTGGTTCCGGACTACATTTGCTACCTCTGGTCTCGAAGGACTTCGATGATTAGGTATTCCCATATCACGTACGGTATGCTGATGGCCTTTGTTGAGAGATGACACCTTGAGACATCCTTATTCCATATACCTTACGGCGAGCTCGCGATCACACTAGAAGACATCTCTTTCCTTTTACATCTATCGATCACGGGAACCCTGTTCTATCACGGTAGGATGACAAATGTGGAAGCGATACATATGCTTCTTGAGGAGCTTGGGGATACCGATGATGACGCACTTGTGAAGGTGACCGCGTCGAGAGGTGCACATGTTTGGTTCTCCTTTCTGACAACAGATTTCATGCAGATCTTGTTGAGGCAGCACAGACAAATGGTGATGCAACTAAGGTGGAGATCCACAGGCAGTGTTCCTTGAGATACTACTATCTATCTTTTTCTCGGGACGCAGCTGTTTATGGATATCAACTCCATTTATGTTAATATCGTTTATCTCAGGTACCTTTTGGATCCCACTGATATCCATGGGTACAGTTGGGGGCGGCTATGCTGGCATACACCTACTCCAGGCTCTTAGATGGTTGTCATTGGGCAGCCAAGACTGTGGTAGGCAGTTGCACGCTATACGTGGTCACAATCTTATATTTTAAGTCATTTTTTCATTTCTTTTATTTCTATATTCATTATAATGTTTAACACCGATGTTATGTTTTCCATTTCAGGCATGGATATTACATCACTTTTCCAAGATTACTGATTGAGGGAGTGTCTTGGAGTATACTGAGGAAATGTCGCGTGTTGATGCCTTTGTCCTGCTCAGAGGGAACCAGGTGCCCGATTCTTACAGAGTTTATCATAATCGGATGGTTGTTGAGAATATCTTTTATGACGCCTATGTCGAGCACCGAATGACGCGCCCGTTTGATGAGGCATCGTTGTTCTTAGGATGGTTGGCATGCAGTTCGACCATCACTACTCGATACTTGCTGGAGCACGTCTTGCATCAATTCGATTACTTGCAAACCATCCCCATGATTCCTCTTGAGTCGGCTCTTCTCGGCTTGACCTGCGGGGAGATAGATGAGATATATGTTGACTTCTAGAACCAATTGGTATCAGAAGAGGCTTGGGTGACCAGGGCCCCTAACGACTAGAGTGTTGCTGCAGGGTACATCTCCTGGTTCAATAGAGTCTTACGCCCATTTATGGTTCCCACTTCTGAGGGATCTCCGCCCATATTTTCTCATTAGTAGATATTAGAGGAGCAGCAGTCTCAGTTGGACCATACGCAGGATGTCCTACCTCGCTGCCGTGAGATAGAGCGGATAACGCGGGAGGCCATTGTAGACGGTCACCTCCCTGAAGACTTTGGTGGTACACTTGCCATGAATAGGATCCTAAAGATTGCTCGTGGGGAACTTTAGTACTTCCGACATCGAGCCAAGACGACTGGTAGGGACCAAAGAGCAAGGGAGCCAAGAGAGATCCTTAGGCATACACAATATTTTTTGTTTGATGTATTCTACTTTTTTTACATTTTTGTATTGTATTTTGACAGGATTATGATTATATATATATATATATATATATATATATATATATATATATATATATATATATATATATATATCATTTTATTTTATATATGGATGTTTTCAAATGTATATTGAGTTGCGACGATAAATTAACATCTACGACAAACCAACAAAACTGATTTTAAATAAAAATAAATTTATGGTATTTTTCCAGATGTGCATATCCGGTGGAGCTTTCCAAAATCCCGAAAACATTATTCATTGTATGTATAACACTATTCATCCGTACGGATAGTATTATTCATCTATACGGATAGCATTATTCATTCGTACAGATGATACTATTCACCGCCCTTTTTTTTCTTTTTTCGACTTTTCGTCAAAATTTCTAAAACTTTCGATTTTCGTGGTAAATGCAATCTCCTAAATATGTTTTCTTTCTCTTCATCGACAAAGGTTTTAAGGCACATTTACAACAATCTTCACCTTGACTTAAATCGTGTTGATACCAATTTAACAGTCAACAATATTGTTGCTCTCTACCAAGTTGAAACTTTAATCAATAACTTTGATCATATTCAAGCAACCTTTGAATCTTGATCTCGCCACATGCATCCAATTGTTTCCAATTACTCTTTTCTGACTAGGTAATTTAACAAGTCTATAAGTATGATTTTTCAACCACCCTTGACTCCACCTGTTTTCAAATGTTTCCCTGAAGGTTTTTCTTCTTTTATTTTGCAGTTATTTAGACACGTTAAAAACAAAATATCCAAGGCTAGCATAACTGACCCTTTGAGATGCTACAATAACCCTCCTTACCTTATCATTAGTTAAATGATAATCAGAGATCTTTGTAACGGTTATCTCAATACTCCTAGCATCTATAGTAGGAACTCCACTTCAAACTGAGTTTCTCCATTATAGTTTCTACCAAGTGTCTCCCTTAGTTTTCACTATTCTTCTTCTGAATAAATTCTCTACCAACCAAGTAAGTTGTTTTAACCTCAGCTCTTCCCCAAAAACTCAATAACAACTCAACAGTAACATGCATTTTTATCCCTTGATTTTTTCAAAATTCATTATACTCTAAAACTTTCTCAAGGCCTTCATAACGCCTTAAACTCAAATCCCATAGCTCTTCCTTGTCATGAAAGCCTCCCCTAGTTAACAATGAATGAACAACAATATTTGAAGCTTCTAAAATATATAGACCATATATTTTAAACCCTTTAGCAATAATCAATTCATCACGCGAAATCTTCAACACTCCATGTTCAACTCTAGTACAATAGCCTAGGTCATCAAACATACTTATAGATAACAAATTTCGCTTGAGTTCTGGAACATACCTCACATTGTGAATAAGAAGTTCATGATCATTAAACATTTTAAATTTTATCGTACCAATACTATAAACCTTGCATATATTATTATTACCAAGGCGAACTAATCCACCTTGCACCATCTTCAAAGTTTCAAAGTATTAAATTCTTGGACACATGTAATAAGAGCAACCTGAGTCAATGACCCAACTATGTTCAGTTTCCAAACTCGATACTATTACTGCTTCGGCATACTCATTACTTTCCTCGCCCAAGGAAACTGCAACTTGAATAGAAACTTCATTGACCTTTGTTTCAGGACAACCCCTTATAAAGTGACCAATTTTATGACAATTAAAACAGTTTACCTTTGACTTGTCAGGCCTCTTTGATTTGGACATCCCTTTACGCTCATCTCCTCCTCTTCACACATTTAAGTTTTCACCATTATCTCAATCTTCAAATATTTCGACTTTGAAAATTCTTTGGATTTCACCACTGTCTGTGTAACACCATAAATTCATATTTAATTAATTGTTGATTATTTGTAAATAAAAGGCGATTAGTTGGTATGTTGTTGTGTTGCATGAAGAAGTAAGTTGGAATTATTTTAATATTGTGATATTAAGAGTAATGTATAGTGTATTATTTAAAACATTATTATTAATTAAAATATGAGGTTAGAAGACTTGAGGGAACTATGGTCATTTGTGAAGGATAAGTGAGGGTAAGATGGGAAGATCATATTATGGGTATTTTGAGTCAAGTAAGGGAATAGTGGGAGAAGTTTTCATTATTCGTATTTTTGGAGATTCCAAATGTGTATGGAGAAAGCTCTGAGGAACAGAGAAGAGGAGGCTAGGGTTTGAAGTGTTATAGGAGTGGGAAGAGAGAAAATCATATTTTTACAATAAGGTATGGGGAGAATCATTGTTTATTATTTTGGTATACTGAATTGATCATGATGGGTAGTTGGGGTTTTGGGGTTTTTATGGGATTTGATGAGAAAAAGGTAGATTCTAATGAGTTAGGATAATGAGGTTTATTCATGATGTTGTCTATAATATGATGTATTTTTTTGTTGCTAATTGTTGTTGTGAATTGATGAGAATTTCGTGCATTATGAGAACTGGTTTTTGGGAGATTTTGGGTCTGGTGTGGTACAAAAATGCAGATAGCAGTTCTGCTACCATGCTCGTAGGACCGGGCGGTAGAATTGTAGCGTTGGGTGATGCAGGGCCAGACGATGTAGGAGAGGCGCAACATGTCACACTACTGGATTTATGGTTGAGTTGAAAGGAGGCTTGCACCTTGTGTATCATCAGGCGGTGCAAGGGGTGATATGAGTGTGAAAAATCGGTGTTTCCCTTGTTATTTATTTGTTGTTTTTGTGTTGTTTTTTGTTGTTGTGTTGATGAGTCCCTTTGATTCTATATTTTGGTGGATTGTAAAGATGATACATGAATTTACATGATTTATTTTTGCGACATGAAATGATGATGCAAGTTGATGATTATGTGGCAATTTTATTTCGGAAACATTGAAAATTCATAACTTGAGCTGTGAGTTTCTGGTTGACGCGTGGTTTGGATCGTTAGAAAGCTGGTATAATATTATTTCTTATAAAAATAATTTCAATTCCAATGGTTGACACGTGGGCGGTATATTTGCACAAGTTAAGTTATGTTGTTTTGGTGAAATATGTGCAGAGACTGGGTGTAATTGGACAATGGTGGTGTCTTATGTCCAATGATAATAATAATGATGTTTAGGGATTAGTTATGTTGACATAAATGTGTAGGTAATGTGATAATATGGTTGGAGCAGTGTCTGATGATTAGACGATGATCATTGTGTGTTGGTAAACTAGATGATAATGGTTAGGTATTTATGATTAAGTGACGATAATTACGTGTTGATGATTTTGTGATGATAACTATGTGTTGAGGAATATATGATAATTATGTATTGATGCTTGAGTGATGATGATTATGTGTTGATGTTATTATGATGATAATAACATGTGTCAGTGATGTTACCCTATGATGTTTTGTGAATTAAATGGATGATGTGCATGTGATGTTATACATGTTAGGTGAAGTATTATGATGTGTTTTGATGATGTTGTAATATGCAGTTGATGATTATATGAATGATGAAGCAACCCTTGATGACTTATGTTGATTATATTGATGTTGTTGCGTCATGCATTTATGGCATACTATGTTGGGACTTCGGTCCAGTGATGATGTTGGGACTTCGGTGCAGTGTTGGCTTCAATCTCATTATGTGGATTGGAGTGACTATGTTGATTATGTTGTGCTCCCTTTGTGGAGGATTGATAATCCAATGTTCATCTATGTTGATCGGTATTGCATGCATGATTCTATGATGTTGCATTTCATACTAAGTGGAATTGCATAATTGTGTATAATTATTGTTAATGACGTTGTGATTTTTACGATGTTCTGATGATAATGAGGGTTGTCCTATCTATTTTCTTTTCGTTGTATCATTATAATGAATTATGATTACCTACCATGTCTGTGTATGGTGATGTTTTATATGACATCATGCAAGTGATCATGACTAGCTATTAGATGCGTGAAGATTTAGCACTTGGAGTTTTTATTTAATTTTCTATTGATTTAGATGGTGTCTTGCTCTGATATGTAACATCGTTCTGGGGACGTTGTGTTGCTTTGTTGTGTTTTATTTTCCTTTAAGATGATGTTGTTATGAGTTGATTGTTGTGAGATTTTTCAGATTTTGATTAATAAAATGTTTTTTTTGTGTGTAGTAAATGAGTAATAATGTTGATAAAACAACCCGTGTTACGGAGCAGAGTGTTTTATTTGATGTTAAATGAAGAAATGTGACACTTTTTGTGACTTTACTCTGATATAATTATAGATAATTATCGTGTATATTCTGTAGGGTTAGAAGGGTGTTACAGTATGGACTTCATCCAAAGTAATAGTACATTCCTTACCATAAATAAGGGCATCCTTAAAATGCTCAAAGGATTTGGGTAATGAACTCAACAGGAGCAAAGCCTTGTCCTCATCATCAATCTTCACTTCAGTATTCTCAAGATCATCGATAATCTTGTGAAATTTTGTAAGTTGCTCAACTATGGATTTGTTCTCCACCATTCAGAATGAGTTGTTGTTTTAGATACAACTTGTGAGCTAAAGACTTTGTCATATACAATGATTCATGTTTTGCCCACATAGCAACCGCAGTTTTCTCCCTGACGACTTCTCTTAGAGCTTTATCCCCGAGGCACAAGATAATGGCACTCCTAGCCTTATCCATCATCTCGGTCTTCTATACCTGTGTAAGCCCTGTAGACATCAATGTTTCACTCTTCAAAGCATTAATACACTTCTCTTGAATTAAAATTGCTTGCATCTTAATTTTCCATAATCCGAAGTCGTTGTTACCAAAAAAATTCTCGATTTGCCATCTATTAACCATGGTGCTCACTTTTCTCCATGCTCACTGCACCACTTGTTGTGAATCTTGTTGTGAATTACAACAAAATTCAATATCAATTTGTGGGGCAAAGAACAATAGCAACCAAAAAGGTCTACATGAATAATAATCTGTCCACAAATAATATAACAGAATAAGACAGAAAAACGAAGGTTTGTTTACCCAGTTCGATCAAACGATCTACTCTGGGGGAGATTGCAGTTCTCTAATTCACTATACTATGAAAGTTGTTACAAGAGATTACAAATGAGTTACAAGAAAATAGCATTGGCCTTCAGGTTCCCAAGAACAACCCTGGAGTCGTCCAAGAACAACCTTATTTTCTACCGAAGTGTTTTCCAACCTCTTTAACTCTCAATATATGAATCGCTCAAACTCAAGGTGTAATCCAAGATTTTTCTTTGTGCTGAAACCTAATATATTTAAACCTTTGCTCTCTCTTGTTGGTGTAAACCATAAGATTGTCACGCACCAAACATATAAAAGATACATATTTATAATAGCAAATACCCAACAAACAAAACCCAAAATTGCAATTGATTATACATGGATCCATAGACCGAACTGAAAAAAAGTCCGAAAACTCGAAAATACTATTTACCGTACGGACAACACTATTCATCCATAGATAGTACTATTCATCAGTACGGGATGGTACTATTCACCGCCCGTTTTTTTCCCTTTTTCCGACTTTTCCTCCGAAATTCTAAAACTTTTCTTTTTCTTCACCAACAAATATTTTAATGCACATTTACACTTTTGTCTATGTAGAGCAAACTATCTTTGATTAGCACACTTTTTGAGGGCTCTAAAATAATAATGTAGTATATTTTCAGAGGTCTTATTATAAACAGTATAATGTAGTTCCACAATTTCTTAGAAAGAAAAAAAAATACAATTTTTGTTAAGCCTTAATTAAATTAGTACTATTAGTATATTACAAAGTACAAAGTTTCATATGTTTCGCACGTAGATGCACTAAGTTTTAATTTCCACCAAACAAAGCAAATGGTGCATCATTAATTTGCATACTTTAAAATTCAATAGCACGCTTATGCAGACGAAAATTTATTACAGAAACAAAAGGTTACAGCATTTGATTATGCTCCACTTGAGAGACATATCGTAGCATTACTTTTCTAGCTTAAGTGTTTACATATTTAAGAACCTCAATGCATATTGAAGTCGCACTCTAATCATCTAGTAAAACTAGATGTTTGTGTGTCAATGTGTCGTGGTAGAATTAAAAGCTTGAAGGGACCATGTGATACTGTTTGAAGGCAAACTAGAGGTAGGTCATTTTGCTAGGTAGGACCTATTCACATGTTGAAATTATGGTAGATAATTTTTATGATGATGTGTTTGTTGTGAAGTCACTAGTATATCTGTAGTGGAATTTTATGCCAAGTGGAACATGTAGTTTTGGTATAAGTTCAACTACTTTGGTTAATTAGTAGGGGCTGTTTTGATAACACATCTCATTCATGTATTCCCTCACAGAGATACGGTATTTAATGTTTCAATTTATGTGTAGATTCATAATATGGAAGAGAAAGTGACACTTTCTATCTTCACCCACGTGAAATATAAATGCATGTACCATGATTACTTTTGTTCATAATAGAGTTATTTGATTGGTCATAATTATTGTTTAAATACAATAGTTATTTATATATTATATTGCCAACCTACCTTAATTATGATATTTAAATTTCAATAGACGTCTCAAGATATATTTACAGCTTATTGTTTTGTCATGGGTGAAATTGTCATACTTAACCTATATTTGATTATGGGTTGGGTGGTGAAAAATATTTATAAGAAAAGTTATTCTTTGTATTTTTAGTGGTGAATAGGCATCCTTACAAAACTTGAAAATGTGTTTGAAATTGTATGGAAGTTAACTTCTACATGTTTCCATGTATGTACCAAAACACTTTGTAAGAAAGTCATACTCATTTTCATTTTGCCACACACTAAAAAGATAGTACTGAAGTCAATCTTTGTACCGATGGAATGGAAGTTTATAGGTTAAGTTTCAGACTAACCGTTGGACATATCTAAGACTTATAATAGTGTGTTTATTTTATAACTCAGAGGATAATATGTAAGTTAATTTTTTGAATTATCAAGCAAGAAAATGAATATAACACCACCTTATATGTACTCTTCATTTCACGGTCATACCACCATACCACCATGTATACTTCTAAAATACTATAAAATCTCCTTCCAATCTCGGTCATACCACCATACCACCATGTATACTTCCAAAATACTATAAAAATCTCCTTCCAATCTCAATCAAATTGTGTATTTCAAAACCACATTTTTCTGTTATTTCACATCAAAATGAGCAAAAGAAGTTGGAATTTAAGGTAATGTACATGTATTTCATTCATCATTGGTTGTTATAATCTGGTTGAGCTATTGAAAAATGAACGTTGCATTTGGATTATAACTTTCGGACTATGTTGCATATTGTTTCGGAAGTTTAATTTCAGATAGTTGTATGTTGAATTTTAACGTTTAATTTTGTAATGATTGGTTGTAGCTATGATGCACCTTAATGTTGACCCAAACCTATTGTGTATATGAATGTTAAATCGGTTGATGTTGAAGTAGATATTTGTAAATAATTTACAAATAATAAGGAGTTTGATGTTCGTGAACGTATGCTCTAATGGATTTGCATGTAGGCTGCAAATTTGGGGTTATCCATTGTAATTGGGAGGCAAAAATTTGGTTCATATATAAGATTGGCATTTGGGACAATGAAATGTGAAATAAGTGGCAAGTACAAAAACCCTATCCGAAAATTGAAACGGGATGACACTGGATCGAAGAAATGTGAGTGTCCTTTAAAGTTGTGTGGGTACCTTAAGGCGAATAATACATGGATATTTAAGTGGTTTGTGGTATACACAATCATGATTTGTGTTACAAGTTAGTCGATCATCTCATTGCATGTCACTTTAATTCTAAGAAGAATAATCTAGTTTCTAACATGACATTAAACATCGCGCAGACCAAAAATATACTTACAACTTTGAAATGGAAAAGAACTCATAATGTCTTAAATATTAAGCAAGTATACAATGTTTATGCCGGAAACAATAAGGCGATAAGAGGTCCAAGAACCGAAATACAAAAATAGTTAAAGCTTTTGGATGATGATCATTATGTATCTTGATATAGAGTGTGTGATGATGGAGAAATCGTTCGAGATATATTTGGGAATCGTCGTGATTCCATCAATTTGCTCAACACAATTCTCATTATGCTTAGACACGCCGCAAGTGCACGACTATGTGAAGTAGTAAAAGTTATTGAACCACAGAGACCAATGGTTTAAGTACCGAATTTTGTTCTATCGATATATATATAGAGGAATCAATAATTTGAGTTTTGGCAAAAAATTGTTTGAATTTAAAAAAAAAACACTTATATGAAAATAGATTAATCGAAAAATCACTTAAATCACAATGGAGGCAAACAGGAGCCAGGGTTATGGTTCTCACTCCAACACATTCATACAATCTGAGTCACTTCTATTACGAGAGTTTCGACACAATTTATATATAATAGGTAATTGTGGGAAACACCTGCTTTCTCCAATGTGTTGCCTTATCGATGAAGAATAATTTGTCTTCTTTTGCACGACTGGATTATTCATCAAGGATTCGTTACTCTTGCTCAGCTATAAAACTTTCTCAAATCCATCCAAGCTTTTTCGTTGTATTGGACTTGTTTGTTTAAGAACTTGCACTCCAAAACCAACACATATCCTTTCAGACTACGGTTAGTATTGAAGGTGCAAAAACACAAGGAATGGGGTTGGAATTGGGTTTTCAAAAATGAAAGCAAAGAGCACTTTGATTTATCCTGGTTCGTTTGAACTCAAACTACATCCAGTCCACCCACCAAAGTGATTTCGCCTCTCTCAACGAGATCTTAATCCACTATTCAAAAATTGAATACAATCACTAAGACCTATAGTCAAAGTCTTCTCGAGTCTACTGACTACACTAGTCACTCAAGGTATATCAAAAGTTTTATAAAGAAATGTAACAAGAATTGCTTCTAATAAGTTGTATATCACAACAATGATAGTTTTTACAAAATAAAGAATGAGAGAAATTTGATCGAATGATTTACGCGTGAGAGAAGAGAGAGCAAATTTCTTCAAATGATCCCTTTACATAGATGTGATGAAGATATCCGATGGGAACATCTTATGTTATTTTTGGTGCTTGAGAAATGTCATAAAGTCCTTCAAAAAATTGAGATTTGCGTCTTCAGCCATAATTACTGATTCTTTAATTAATGTGTTTGATCTTGAGAATCAGAACATGTTGATTTCATATCAGAGTGTACATAACGTCGTACCTGATCTTGTAATCTTGAAAAGAACTTTTATACCAGGTCTTCTTTATGTTGGCTAGCTTCGCTACTTTGCTTTATAAGATATTAAGCAAGAACTTTTGTCCTGCACATTGAAGATAACTTTTATGGTGCCATAATTTATTCTTAGAATTATTGTTATCATCAAAATTATAATAGAGAAGTAGAACCAAAATCTTGTTCTAACAATCTCCCTCTTTTTGAGGATGACAAAACATTAAATTTTGATTAAGAACAAAAGAACTAAAATAATATAGAAACTCCCTTTTGAGTTGATGAGATGATCCTTCAAAAATTTCTATGAGAAGTTCTTCAAGCATACGTTCCCCTGAGTTAATTACTTATCTTGTTTTTAAAACATTGAAACCAGTTTATTAGAGTTTTAGAATTTTTGAGGCTTAGTCTTGGTAGAATGTTATGGATCAAAATAGTTTACGTTTTCTCCCCCTTTTTGTCATTAATCAAAAAGCAGATAATCAGGAAAAAAATTCAAACAAAAAAATGTAACAAAACATCATATTTTCATTAATCAGAATAAGCATGACATAACATCAGATAAGAAAATAAAAAAACAACAACGAGAAAGCATAGAGAACATGATCTAAGGTTGGGGGTTAATCTTTGTGAACAACACTTCCAGAAGATTCTTGGTCTGAGAGGTCGATTCCACCTGTTGCCCAATCATGTTCTTAAGTTCTGCGTTGGTCTTGTCTTACTTGTCCAATCTGAGCTTTACAGACTCATTTTCTTTTTTCAGTTCTTCCAGAGTCTTCAGCACTAAGGAAGTTGGAGTAGCTTCTTCAACAGCAGTGGCAGCTTGAGTAGAAGTTTGCACAGAAGGTTCTTCGGCAGAAGGTGAATCAGTAACCTCTTTCCTTTTTTCTTCAGCAGAAGGAACAACAACCAGCTGAAATGCAGAAGTTGATTCCTTTGGCTTTGGTTCTACCCAAGGTTTATCGTCCAAAATAGGAATCTTCTTCTTCTCCAAGTTGTCGCTCCCGATAAATGGGACTGGCCCAGATAAAGGTACAGACGCGAACGGTCGGCGAAAGGAGGGTGTGAGAACACACAGGAGTGAACTCACAGGGAGTGAATAGAGTCGCCAGCTAGGCATTTTTATCCCGGAGGAAAGGTAATGCTGCATAGACCTGGAAAAATACGGATAAGACGGTTGCGAACCAGAGAGACTGAGAAAGGGGGTTGGTTACAACCTGGGAAGGTATTAGCACCCAGATTGTCCGTCGTACTCGACGGGATCCACGCTTAAAAGATTTGTGTTTTAAAGGGGTAGTGTCAGTGCAATTTGTGTGTAAGAGAGATGGAAAGAAGATGTACAGGTGTCAGTGTAAAAGAAATGTGTAGTGTATGAATGATGTGTCAGTGTAAGAACAGGAGTGAAATGCTCAAGATCATGAGGCTAAAGAATAATGCTGGAAAGAGGGGGAATATACAGAGACTTTTGTTCGATAACTGTTAAGTTATGCCTACGTATCCTCTCGTGCAATGAGGAAGTCAGAACACCGTAGTTCGACCCAAAGAGACTGAAAGGTGAATTGACTTGTGAACTGCTTACTTGCCTATGCTCAAGTGTATGATCTGTCTGGCACAGATGCAAACTGTCTTGCATTAGACGGAAGAAGCAAGTTCTCGTTTATGAGTGAATGAGGTGAGAAAAGAATCCCGAAGGAGACGATTATTGTTTGTTTTTTTGAGTTTTCAGTCTTTTATTGCTTTTGAAAGTTTGTCATAAGTTGATGAGCTTAAGCCTAAACCAATGGATTAGTAAACTCATCACATCTTCCCTCTGATTAGGGGTAATGGGAATACCTTAAGTGTGAAGTCAGCTTCTCACACTTAATCACCTTTGATATAGAATCAAGATCATTAACCTACTTGTGATTATTTAGATGTTTTTGGTGTTTTTGTTTAGTGTTAAGTAATGAGGTTAAGCCATAATCAAGGATTAAACAGACTCATTACACCATCCTAATAGAAGGATAATAGATGAGGGTGTTTAAGCTGAGGAAAGCTCCTCAGCTTAATCCATGATTAGGGATTAAACTCATGACAAAACAAACCTTTATTAAGTGGATTTTATTTAATGGTATGATGATGAAGTGGATTTTATGATTTGTAAGACAACTTGAGGGGGACTTGTCCATTAACACTAGGGTTAGTCTTTCTTAACCAATTAAGGAAGAATTAGAACCCTAATGCAAGGCCCAAGTTACAAGTGTGATGTCTTGATGATTATTAGATGGATTGATTAAAGGAGTTAAACACATTAAGGGTTTAACACTTAGGATTAAAGTTATACACTCCATCCTAAGATAAGGATGCAGGCATAAACTTAATCACAAAGCCTTAAAGCCTTTAGGGTTTAGTCCCTGATTATGAGATGAGAAGAGAAGACTCAAAAGAGACACAAAGGTAAAACTAAGAGGGGAGACTAATCAAAACCCTAATTATTGTCATGCTTGGTTGTTCCTAAGGTTTGTGAGGTTTTCAAGAGAAGTCTTCAATGGAACCACCAGGAAGCAGATGAAAGGATCAAGAGAAGCAAAGTAACTTGCTTCATTCAAGAAGTCAAGTCACTTGAAGAAAGAAGGTGGGAAGAAGAAGAATGAGCAAGCTCAAACTCAAACACATATAAAATGTAGCATGGATGCAAGAGAGATGAAAATAAAAGTCATGAGAAGTGAAGGCAAATTCACTTCTCAGCATCACTTACCACCTGAAAAGTTAGTGAGAAAGATGCAATGCAATGCAAGATGAGATGAAATGACATGATGAGAAACAAAACCAGAAGCATACACATGATGCAAATGATGTTATGAGATGCTACAAACATGAGGCAGCACATGGAAATGGTCATACAAGTTCATGAATGCAAATGAGGCCAGTTTGGAACCATGAACATATATGAAAAGTTATGGAGCATACATGGCATACAACATGGCAAATACATGATGCAATGATCGAACATGCTTTCTATATGTCTTATGGTGTCAAATGACTCAAACGGATGCTTGAAATGTCATGGCAAGGCATGCTATGCAAGAGAATGCAAGATGGATGCATATGGATGCCCAAATTAGGGTTTATGGATCAAACAACAAACAAAAACCCAAAACAGAAGCAAACCCTAAGATAAAAAATTGAAAATGCCACACAAAGAGTCCCTAATCCTATACTAAACCAATGCCCAAAGGGGAGGTCTCAACTCTTAACCAACCTCAAGTTATGAATTTTACAAGACTTTAGGGTTTTTAGGGTTTCCAAACAAAAGAAATGTAAAACAATTGAAAAATGCAAGGTCAAAATCATGGCCATTCTATCTCAAAAACTACATGCCAAACACAATGCAATGCAAGAAGAATCAATGTCCAACTCCTCATGAATAGGCAGAAATGATTTTTTGAACTTTGGATCAAATTAATGCATAAAAATGATTTTTATTCAATGAGAAATTCTTAAAATGCATCAAGATCAAAAAAGAAATTTGGTTTGAAGGTTGGACAATGTTTCTAAATGTCTTAGAACATTTCATGAATTTTTTGGTGATTTTTAAATACCTAAAAGTATTTTTAATAAATTAATTTCCATTAATCAATTAAAAATAATCTTTTAAATATTTAAAAATACTTTTTTAATGATAAAAATAAAAATGAAAATATTTTTGTGTCATAAAAATTATTAAAACTCATGAGAAAAAGTTTCATAATTTTTAGACATTTTTTACTATTTTAAATTAATTATGCAAATAAAATGAAAAAGAAAAATGAAAATAAATTAAATAAAAGGGAAGTAATCAGAATGGAGGGTTGAGATTGAGACTGGGTTTGAATGCATTGACCACGCGCGCTTTTGGAGGGACAGGATTGCATCTGACTAAATTATTTAATTATAATTAATTAAATCTAATTAAGTGGATTAGGGCTAATTGGAAAGATCCTGGCCACACATGCGCGCGGGTAGTCAACGGGTCAACCCAATCCAACGCACGAAGTTCAAATGACACTAATTACAGGGGTTATGCCCTAATTATTTTCAGGTGGCCGGAGAAGACCTCCGGTCGTCTTCTCCGGTGGGAAGTCCACCTGAAAATCTCCAAACTCTCTCAAAACGTAACAAAAATGAAAACCAAACATACAGAAATGATTCCCATGATCCCCTGAATCAAAACCCCATCACAAACATCATTTATTTTTCCCCAGAAACATGAATCGAAACAAACAATATTTAGGTCAACAGAGTTTCAGAGATCAATTAAATGCTCATTTCATCATCATTTCCAAAACTAAAAGCATCAGAATACTCAGTGAAGCATGGAGAACAAGTTTAGAACATAAAAAATGATTTCTGGAAAAATATTTCTTGAGCTACCTGAGATTCGAAGCTTTCACTTCAGCCACTTTCTGACCACTCCCTTTAGTGCAATCCACTCTACTTGGTCCCCAGATGATCCTTGAATGCTTAGGAAGAGTTTATGTTGGCTGGATGAGGAGTTTGACAAGCTTCTGCTCAAACTCAGTTGAACATGGCAATGGTGATTCAGGCTGTTTCTGGCAATGGTGAAGGGTTGCTTGTGGTCCAGAGGGTGAGTATAGAAGGTTTGTGGAGTTGGTTTGAGTGTTTGTGAACTGTGGAGTGAGTTTCGAAAGAAACTGCAAGTTGGAGTGAAAATGGTGAAATGGTGTTATGGCTTGTTTCAGGCTTGGTTCTTTGCTGGTTTCTACTCAATGGAACATGGTAAGATGATTGGTGAAAATGGTTTGGATGTTTTAAGTTTGTGGAGGCAGATTCGAAGAGTTTTGCACAAGGGAGTGTTTTTGTGTATGTGTTGGTGTGTCTTGTTTCAGCCTTGCTTCTTGAGTGTTATGGCCAGCATTTGGATAGTATATTTTAATCCTATAGGTCAGATGATTTGACATGGCCTCTATTGATTGGTAAGTTTGCTTTTGCCAAAAGTCCACTTTTTGTGTAAGGGAAGTATGGCTTGGTTCTAGGCTAGTACAAGGCATGGGGCTGCGCAGCAAGGGTGAGGGGAAAGGCTAGCCAAAGTCAGCATCCAATGTTGCAAGTTGTAGGAAGTGTGATGAGTGGTTTTGCAAGTTGGCTCTTTTTGAAACTTCATGGAAAATGCCTTGTTACACAAACCATACACATGTGATCTTTGGTCCAATTCTGATTTTTAGGTCACATAGAATGTTTGTGTCATGGTTTGATGTCAACTAGAGGTCACAAACAGCCTTGGTTCATGGTTTTGCAAAATTCTCATTTGGTGCACATCTTGAAAATCAATGATTTTTGCCAACTTTGTCACACCATAACTTTTGATCCAAGAAGAATTTGATCATGTTCTTGTACTTTTTGAAAAGGGAAAGATGTAATCTACAACTTTCATGACCAAAGTTTTTCCATTTGAAGCATTTTTGGATCAAGAATCAAGGCTTGAAAAATGACCTAAAATGAAGCATTCTTGAAAAGTCAACTATGCCCAAAAAGTCAACACTTGCAAAAACTTCAAATTCTTGATTTTTGTGAACTTCAACCTTATTCCATGATCAAATAAAGATCATATACACTCAAAATGATGAAGATCACCCATTGGTTGGGTCATTGGGGGCCTCAGATGCCCTGATTTTGCACTGACTTGTCCAGAAAGTCAACTCTTGATCAGATGACTTCCCCATGGAATTTCTTCATGAAAATTGATATGCATACTCCCTATACCATATAGAGACCAATGGAAACAAGAATGACCAAAGAAATTGGGGTTATGGCCTCTGAAACCAAAACCCTAATTTTAGGTCAACTGTGCAGTCAAACCTGGCTCTGCATCCATTCCAAACCCAGTTCTTGTGATTCTTTTGAAATCTTGACCTTGAGAGGATGTAATATGATATAAGAACACATATGGATCCCCTTTGAAGTGATTGGTGGCCTTTGGAGTGGCTCAAGATGCCCTTGGATTGCTCAGACCACAAACCCTAGGTGCAGATGACTTAGAGTCTATGCAGTGAATCAAAAATGAGATATGAGATGATATGATTGTGTTTATGCATATGAAATGATCACAAGCCATGGTGTGAATGGGTGAGGGCAAATTTGGGGTGTTTACACAAGCTAGTGATAATTTCTCGCAGATTTTTGTAGAAGTTCTGCTGAGCAATATCATAGCAGATATCCTTCATCTTCTTGGTTTCAGAGTTAAACCACTTTCTGAGAGATATCCAAAGGTAGTCAGAGGCAGCAGGATCCAAATTTATTGCACATGTAGTCTTCAAGTTGTCCAACCTGTTTTTCATTTCGGCTTCAAAAGCCAGTAACAAGACACCAACATCTGATTTGGTTGGTTTACGTTTGGGTTTTAATATAGCAGTTTTCTTAGCAATAGAGGAAAGTTTTTGTAAAGCTTCTACATTAATGAATGTTCTAAGAGGGTCTTCTGGTTCACTGGTGGGAGTTGAAGTGTTAGGAATGGTGATAAAAGTGGGGGTTTTTGGAAGTGTTGATGCATAAGAAGATAAAGATTCTTCTACAATGGTAGGTATGTCCAAAATAAGATTAGGAAGCGATGAGTTCAGAGGAAATTTAATTCCAGGGATTGTTTAAGTTGTGTTGGATGGTGGTGGATTAGAAGATTGAGATTGAAAGGTTGCAATGTAGGTGGGAATACATCAATATCAGAGAGAACTTGTTGAAGTTCTAGGTGGGTTTCAAAAAAAGAAGTGGTGTTGAGATCAAAAGGATGGGTTGGATCAATAATCATGTCAAAATCATCTAGGTGAGTGGTGTTCAAAAGGTTTTGGTGAAAATGAAAGGTTTTCAGGTTGACAAGTTTGGAGTGGAATGGATTAAGGCTGAATGATAATTTTTGGTTGAATGGATTCTTGTTGAGGGATGTTCTCAGAGGGTTGAGGGATTTCTTGTTGAGGTACATCAGAAACAGGGATTTC
The DNA here is from genome assembly GCA_963966055.1 of Lathyrus aphaca. Lineage (NCBI taxonomy): Eukaryota > Viridiplantae > Streptophyta > Magnoliopsida > Fabales > Fabaceae > Lathyrus > Lathyrus aphaca. Next base: position 68,795,694 of record OZ014520.1, read on the forward strand.
AGAGGATGGTATATCAGAAGGTTATGGGTTAACAGGTTGAGGAATTTCAAAGTTTGGAATGATAGAGGATGGGACTTCAGAAGTTATTGAATTAGAAGGGACTGGGATATCTGAAGAAGTGGTGACAGAAGGTAATTCAGATGTTTTAGTTGTCATTAACTTCTATAATAGAAACAAAAGCATACGAAGAAGTACCTTTCTTTTTGGCCATCTTTGGTGTCTTCTGAGATGTTCCTTCACCATCTTTTCTTTTCTCGCTCTTCTTCAATGCAACTTTTGGAGCAGGTCTTCTAAGTTCCTCTGGATTGAACCCAGGATCAGTTCCACCAATTTTGCAAGATTCCAGATATCTTACAACAACTTCTGGAGGAGTATCAGCTGAAAACAAAGGAAAATCCTTCAGAGGAATCTTCCTGGTGGTGATAACTACTCTAGAGTGAAGAATGATATCCTTCTTGATGGTGTCTATAAACTTCATCTTCTTCAGGTTCTTTGCATTGAGTGGCCTTCCAGTAGTGGGTTCCAGAATTTCTATTTGATGAGTTTCAGCACGATAATCTACTAGCTTATTCTCAGTCAGAATGTCTGAAATAAGTCTTCCCAAGGGAATCCAATCTCTGTTTGTTTTATCATCTTCTCTTGTTTCCTTCACAATATTCTTCAGATGGTTGAACAAGTTGTGTGAATGAGTGACCTTCTTTTTGGAGGAGATGAAATACAACAGAAATTATTGATCAATGTTGATGTAGTTTGGAGAGCTTGTTGGTTTTATGTGGCTGATGCAACCCATAATGATTTTTGCCCAAATTCTCAGATGATCCTTGAGGTCTTTGATTTTGTTAGAGTGTTGCCCAGTAGTAAAAATTTCTTTAGAAACAGGAGTAATGTCAGAAAGTGTATCCATATCACTGCATTTTATTCCACTTTTATCACATTCATACAATCTAGAAATGTGATCTTCAGTGATAACAATTTTCTTTCTCAGAACATAAGACGTGACTTGAGTGTTGGAAGCATAAGCAATATCCAAAATTCCTTAACCAACTTAGGAAAGATTGGACCCATCAGCCGATCAAAATACTTTCCCAGCCTTAAAACTTGACTTCTGGAGTTAAGTCAAACCCATTTTCCTTCAAACTTTCAAAATCAACAAAAAGTTCACAAAGAACTTCTAATTTCTCAACTGGGGTGAAAAGCGTTCTGAGTGGAGTAGTATGTAGTGCTTCAGAAGTTTGAACTGCAGGAGCTTGTTGATCGTTCTTTGAGGAAGAAGCCATTGTTCACAAATAGAGATGTTTTGAAGGAACAAATGCAGATAATGCAGAGAAAAAATAGAAAGTAAGAAAGGTGAAAGTGAAAGTGAAATGTGAAAAATGTTTGTGGGGTGAAAAGTTACCTTATATATAGCAAAGAATTGAAACAGTAAAAAAACATAATTAGTGGAAAACATTAATGCACAAACATCATGATTAACTGCATTAAATGACTTCTGACAGGGGAGTGGCGTAAAAGATTTTGGAACAGTTACCAACATGACTAGTACCTCAATGTTGTCGTTTCAGCCGTTTCAGTTTCCCTGAATTTGAACATGTATTCTGCTTCAGAGGACAGTTGTCCAAGTGCTGGAATGCATGTTCTGCCCTCCCTTAGAGTTTGAACACGTAATCATATTTTGAGGACACCTTTGAGCTCTAATGACAAGTGTTGATGTTTTGATCTGCATGTTATTTCCTTGACACATAAGTTCTAAGAAACAAGTAATCAGATTTTCTGTAAGAACTTCTGAGACAATTTTCCTTCTTATATCAGAAGAAATATTGACCAGAAGGTAAAAAATAAGAAAATTCTGAGAGATAAATATATAGATTAAACATAGTCATTCTGGACATAATTCCATACTGAGATTGGTCAGAATAAAATTGAACCTATCATCAACAAGGGGTTTTGTAAAGATATCAGTCCATTGATGGTTTGTATCTATGAATTTTAAAAACAGGATTCCCTTCTGAATATAGTCCCTACTGAAGTGATGTTTAACTTCTATGTGTTTAGCTCTAAAATGTAAAATAGGGGGTTGGTGCACATAAACTTCTTCATCAATATAGCCATTTAAAAATGCACTCTTGACATCCATCTGGTAAAGAGTAATGTCATGATTTACAGCAAAAGAAATTAAAAGTCTAATAGATTCTAACCTTGCGACTGGTGCAAAGGTTTCTGTATAATCTATTCCTTCTTGCTGACTATAACCTTGTGCATCCAGTCGTGCTTTGTTTCTGACAACTTCACCTTGTTCATTAAGTTTGTTTCTGAATACCCATTTTGTTCCAATGATGTTGAATCCTCTAGGTCTAAGAACTAGATCTCATACATCATTTCTGGTAAATTGATTCAGTTCTTCCTGTATTGCAAGTATCCAATCATTTTCTGAAAGGGCTTCATCTACAGAAGTTGGTTCAATCAGTGAAACTAATCCCATTAATGATTCTTCAGAATTTCTGAAAGAGGATCTTGTTCTAATTGGATCGTCTTTCTTTCCTAGAATTTTATCTTCTGGATGATTCAACGTGCTTCTGGATTGTCTCTTATGACTAGGTTCTTCAGAAGTTGTTGATGTAGTTGTCTTGTCTTGTTCTGTAGGTGGTTGTTCTTCAGATGTTCTATATTCAGTGATTTTTACTTCTATATCTGCAAGAGATTCATTCTGCTTTGGTTTTTCAAGACCAGGCTTATCATCAAATATGACATAGATGGATTCTATAACAATTTATGTTTCTGTATTGTATACTTTGTACCCTTTTGAGCGTTCAGAGTATCCTAACATATAACACTTTTGTGGCTTAGAATCAAACTTGTTCAGAGGATCGTTAGTGTTCAGAATAAATCAGGTGCATCCAAAAGGATGAAAGTAAGAAATGTTGGGCTTTATGTTCTTCCAAAAATCATAAGGAGTCTTCTCCAGAATAGGTCTTATAGAGATTCTATTCTGAATATAGCATGTTGAATTTACTGCTTCATCCCAAAAATGTTACCCATGTTAGTCTCATTGATCATGGTTCTAGCCATCTCTTGTAATGTTTTATTCTTACGTTCTACAGCCTCATCTTCTTATGGAGTTCTAGGGCAAGAGAAATTATGAGAGATGTCATTTTCATTAAAAAATAATTCCAATTTTTTGTTTTCAAATTCTCCACCAAGATCACTTCTGAGTTTGACAATTCTAAACTTTTTTCATTTTGAACTTGTTTACAGAATTTAGAAAATACAGCAATTGACTCATCCTTGTGTCTAAGAAACTTTACCCATGTTCATCTGCTATAGTCATCAACGATCACCAATCTGTATTTCTTGCCACTGATTAATGTAGTTTTCACTGGTCCAAACAAATCAATGTGCAGAAGTTCTAATGGTCTAGAGGAAGAAATAACATTTTTAGATTTGAAGACATGTTTAGCAAAACTTGCCTTTCTAACCTGCTTCACACGAAGCTTCTGAGTTGAACTTCAGATTTTGAATTCTTCTAACCAGATTGAGTTTGTTAATCTGAGATAATCTTCTCATATTAACATGTCCCAATCTTCTGTGCCAGACCCATTGCTCAGTATCCACAGACATTGGATGTTTCACATTCTGACTTTTTAGTTCATAAAGTTTTATTTTATATATGTTGTTCTTTCTCTTTCCATTAAATAGGATTGTTCCATCTTTCTGACTAACGGCTCTACAGGACTTTTGATTGAAGATTATATCAAAACCGTTATCACTTAATTGACTTATGTATAACAAGTTATGCATTAATCCTTCTACAAGAAGAACATTAGAGATATAAGGAAGATTACCATTACCAATAGTTCCAGAGCCAATAATCTTTCCTTTTTGATTGCCTATGAAACCTGCGTAGCCTTCAGCATCCAACTCAAGACTTTGGAATATATTCTTTCTTCCCGTCATGTGCCGCGAGCATCCAGATTCCAGGTACCAAGATTGGTGTTTCAAACTTGTTGTTAAAGACATATCTTCTCTATCAGAATCTGATTCTAATTCTGATGGGTTGACATCTTCTGGTATTTTTTCCATCAATGCAATGTTGGCATGTTCATCTTCTGATTCTGATTCGGATTCAGAAGATTCTGAGTCATCCCGTGTTGCCATGAGACTTTTCTTCTTTTCTTTGTTGAACTTCTTTTTAGGCTTCTCTTTCTGGATTTTGGGGAAGTCACTCTTGTAGTGTCCTGGTTCCTTGCATTCATAATATACTACCTCTTTGCTTCTGGACTTCTTTTAACCAGATGATGCTTCAGAGTGATTGCTTGATCTTCTGGGATTCCTAAACTTCTTCTGAAGATGCTTCCAGAGTTGTTGAACTCTTCTAGAGAGAAGTGATAGTTCGTCTTCTTCTGATGAGCCTCCAGAGCTTTCTTCTTCTGCCTGCAAAGCTTTAGATTCAGATTTGTTAGATTTAAGAGCTACAGACTTACCTTTCTTTTGGGGTTCATCTTCTTCTAGTTCTATCTCGTGACTCCTCAGTGAGATGATCAGTTCTTCAAGAGATATCTCATTCATATCCTTTGACAGCTTAAGAGCAATGACCATGGGTCTCCAAGCCTTTGGAAAGCTTCTAATGATCTTCTTCACATGATCTGTTGTTGAGTAGCCTTTGACCAGAACTTTCAGTCCAGCTGCCAGAATTTGAAACCTTGAGAACATCTTCTCAATTGTTTCGTCTTCTTCCATCTTGAATTCCTCATACTTCTGGATGAGTGCCAGATCTTTTGTCTCATTGACTTGAGTGTTGCCTTCATGTGTCACCCTTAGAGAGTCGAACATGTGTTTGGCTGATTCTTTGTTAGTGATCTTTTCATACTCTGTGTATGAGATAACACTCAGAAGTATAGTTTTGGCCTTGTGGTGATTTATGAATTTCTTCTTTTGTTGAGCTGTCGTGTTTTTCCTTTCGGTCTTCTGGCCATTTACTCCAACAGGATGAATGTATCCATCAATCAACATATCCTAGAGGTTTCCATCTAGAGCTAGAAAGAATATCTCCAGAAAATCCTTCCAATAGTCAAAGTTGTGGCCATTGAATACAGGAGGTTTTCCATTGATTTTGTCACTCTGATAATCGTTGTTGACTGGATCTGCCATTGTGTTTTTCTTCTGGATCTTTTACTGACACGGTTAAGTGATATGTTTAGAAACTAGAGCTCTGATGCCAATTGAAGGTGCAAAAACACAAGGAAGGGGGGTTGGAATTGGGTTTACAAACATGAAAGCAAATAACACTTTGATTTATCCTGGTTCGTTTGAACTCAAACTACATCCATTCCACCCGCCAAGGTGATTTCACCTATCTCAACGAGGTCTTAATCCACTATTCAAAAATTGAATACAATCCCTAAGACCTATAGTCAAAGTCTTCTTGAGTCTACTGACTACACTAGTCACTCAAGGTATATCAAAAGTTTTACAAATAAATGTAACAAGAATTGCTTCTAATAAGTTGTATATCACAACAGTAATAGTTTTTACAAAATAAACAATGAGAGAAATTTGATCGTATGATTTGCGCACGAGAGAAGAGAGAGCAAATTTCTTCAAATGATCCTTTTATATAGATGTGATGAAGAGATTCATTGGGAACATCTTATGCTATGTTTGGTTGCTTGATAAATGTCATAAAGTCCTTCCAAAAATAGAGATTCGCGTCTTAAGTCATAATTATTGATTCTTTAATTAATGTGTTTGATCTTGAGAATCAGGACATGCTGATTTCATATCATAGTGTACATAACTTCGCAGCTGATCTTGTAATCTTGATAAGAACTTCTATATCAGATCTTCTTTGTGTTGGCTAGCTTCGCTAGTTTGCTTTAGAAGATATTAAGCAAGAACTTATGTCCTTCACATAGAAGATAATCTTTAGGTGTCATAATTTGTTCTTAGAATTATTGTTATCATCAAAACTATAATATAGAAGTAGAATTAAAATCTTGTTCAAACAAGTATCTGAGAACATTTTACTTCCGTACAAGGGTTGGAATGCATGAACTCAGGTATTAAAATATATTTAGACAAAATAATATCGTAATCGACTTATTACAGATCATACAAACGATCATGAGATAATCCCCATAACCCCTAGTCCCTAATGGATTACTCACTCATGGGGAGGGCAAACATAATCAAATTGATGTTCACAGATGAATTCGTAATGCATAATTGAATTAGACAAGCAATTGTAATGAAAACAAATAATAAAACATGAATTGATAAGCTTGAATCCAATTATCCAATGGAGACTTGAGTACAAGACAAATAAAATACTTAGAAACTCTCGTTGAATAAAATTAGAACCTAAACTCAAACCAACTATGAGCTTTAGAAGAAAAAAACTAAACTTGGCTCAATATCTCATTTATTCAATGGTCATTACATCACAATATATTATTCTAAACATGCCAAAGTTCCAAAAATATGAGAATTGGTTTAAAAGGGGAAAGAATCAGAAGATGACTCGTCTAGCCCTTAGTAGCTGCTACAGGTGGTCGTAGCAGGCCTCTGCTTTTGTACTAGAATTCAAAAGTAGGGGATTCCTAGAGCCTTAGTGATGCGGTCCGTAGAAACTGCTATGGGTTTCCATAGTAGTCATATGGATTTTGTATGAGGATTTTCCGACTTTTAACGTTTGTTCACGCTTTGTTCTTTTTCGATCCTTCTTCACCTCGAACAATCATTAGACCGTTAAAACAGTAAAAACACACAACCAAATCATAAAATATAATAAAAGGAAACAAATCGGACAAAAATAGTAAAATCCTAAGTAAAAAAGACTAGTAAAGACGATACAAAAACCACTTATCAAACTCCCTTAAACTTAGATTGTTGTTTGTGCTCAAGCAACAAAGCTTGATAATGAAAATTTCAGATCAAACGGTTCACTACATAAAAAATTATACAAAAATGAGGCTACTCAAAAGTAAGTTTTTGTTACTGTAACGCCCTGTTTATTTAATTAATTATTTAATTAAATATATTCATATTATTTGTGTTGGTTTGTGTTGATCATGAAATTGTGTCGTATTGAGTTGCTATGTTGGTTTTAGTCGAATTAATTTAATTAAGTTGATTAAGTCGATTAAGTTGATTTAAGTTGTGTCATTGTTAGTTGGATTAAATTAAGTTGATCAAATTGATTTAAGTTATGTTATGGTTAGTAGAATTAATTAAGTTGATTAAGTTGTGGAAAGGTCGATTTAAGCGGTGTTGTTGTTAGTTGAGTGAATTAATTGATTGAGTCGAAGAAATAATGTTGGAATGATACTAGTATTATTAGTGGGCTTACTTGTGGTTATAAGTAGTTAGTAGTAGGGGTGTACGACTAATAACGTAGAGATTGGTGTTGTGTGGAGTAAGGTTAATTAGATTATTTTAATTAATATTTACTCAACCATAGTATTAAATGGTTAGTTAGCATAATTATAAGAGTGATGGTCATTATTATTATTATATTATTATTATTAATATTATTATTATTATTATTATTATTAATATTATTTTAATAATTAAAAAGTCAAAGTAAACTGGTAAAAGGTGGGTGGAGGAAAATAAGAAGAATTATAGGGTAAGTTGAATAAAGGAAATTAGGTTAATTAAAAGTGGTAGTATGAGAAAATGGTTTTAGTAGTTGAAGAAAATAAGTTTTGGAAGCAGTTACGGAGAAGTTGCTGAGAAGAGAATTCGTAGAGGTTGCTAGAGCGAGAGTCCAATCAGAGAGTTAGAGTCGTCTTAAATCCAAGGTAAGGGTGGGGTTCTAACTCTATAATCAGGATTGTATGATGAATATATGTGGGGTTGTGTATATGGATTGTTGTTGTTAGTTGTTGTGTTGTTTGGTTGCATGAGTTGCTTAGTGGAATAAGTTGTTTTGGTTTTGATAAGTTGTTTTGGTTGAATAAGGGAATTAAATTAAGTTGTTAAATTAATCATTAATTGATTAGGTAGTGTTGTTATGTATGAATCTGTTGTGTTGTGGTTGAATTGTCGTACTGGGTTAATTGGAGATTGTTCTGAGAAGGAATTACAGAGACGAAGGAGAGAAATATAGAGAAGTTGCATGTTTGGTTGTGGGACGACCGTCCCATTTTCCTGACATCCGTCAAGGATGTATGACGCCCGTCACCTCCCTAGGACGATCGTCGTAGTCACAAGTGTGATGATGGTCACACGGAGTTTTGTGTTGAATTTGTTTTGGTTTGTGTTGTGGTTCTGCGTGTTTGTTCTGTCTGGGTCTTTCATAACAAAACTCAAAGATAATTTCCAGAGACATGATTTGAGTGGACTAATTAATGATTTCTTGTAAATTTAATTAAATTAAATAACTAGTTAATAGAGGCTTAATTAACTGGATTAGAACCATAGTAAGTAGTTTAAATAGTAGTGTTGTGATGGATTGGCAGAAGAATAATTGTGTGACTGTGAAGTAGTATTTAGTAGGTGGATTTCATTAGCAATATCGATTAATTAAACTGATAATCACCTTAGTTGATAAGTATCAGTATAATAATAATTATGTGGCTGAGATTAATTGAGTAGCAATGTAGTAATTTATTAGTAGTAACATTTGTAATGAGTTAAACTGAATAATTTAGTAGCAGTAGTGGTTAACTATTGAATTAACAGACAAAATTTCAGTAGCTAGTAAGTGTTGGAAGTGTGTTTACCTATAGTGTAGCATGGAGCATAATAAGGACCTTAGTAAGTAGTGAGAATAACATAGTTTTAGTGAATCATTAATTAATCTATTTTAGTCGAGAAAATTGTAGGAGCGGTAATGCGGTTAGTTATGGTATAATTGGTTCGGTCTTTGTGTTGTGTTTCGTGTTGTTAAATTGTAGGCCTTGAGCCAACGTTGATTTGTTGTTGTAAAGTTGTAGGCCTTTGGCCAGTGTTGATTTGTTGTTGTTGAGTTGTTGTAGTATGAAGTTATTGTTGAGTTTTTGTAGTATGAAGTGGTTGTTGAGTTGTTGTAGTAGGTTGTTGTTACCAATCGTGATAGTATGTTGTTGTTGTGTGATTATATAATTATTATTGTTGTTATTATGATATTTGAGTTGAGTCGCATTACATAGCATTATTTAAGTTGGAGTTGTTGCTCGATAAGTTATCTTGGATTGGCAAAATAAAGTTGAAGGCTTATGCCTTATTGTTGATGCCTCTATTAATTGACAGTTTATTAAGTTGAGAGTTTTGTTCCAATGGTACCACATGCATTGCATTTGTCTAAGTTTTTTTTCCAAGTTGCATGATATGTCGTTGCGTTGTGTTCTTGTGTTGATTTAAGTTGTTTTGTGAGTTGTGAAGTGGTGGTTTATATAATCTGATTTAATATGTATTTATCATACACTTGATTATATAGTTCGATATCTCACCCCTTCTGTTTGAATGTTATCCTCTGTTGTTAATGTGCAGGTAATCCAGAGTAGAGTTGAGTACCTTAGTAAATTTGAGTCGGTATTGTCACTCTGATACGTAGCACTCGGGGGATAAAACATGTTTTCTATTGATGTTGGATTTTATTATAGTTTCTGAGTTTTAAAGTTGTTTTATTAAAGAATTGTTGCTTTTAAGCTATTTTGGTGTTGAACACAAATTGTGCCATTAAAAGTTGAATTTTATGAATCTGCTGCGTATTAATGAAAGTATTTGTTTTAAAGACTAATCAGTTGTTGAATGTTGTTTTTAAAGTTGAAAATGTAATCATCTCATTTGTTTGTCGAAACTTTTATACTCTGATTTTATTATAAATTATCGGGTAGAAATGGGGTGTTACATTAGTGGTATCAGAGCAGGTTGGTCCATCCGACCCAGTTGTCTTACGTTGTTTAATTCCTTAGTACGCGGCATGCGTGTGAAACAATGTTGGTACTAGCTTATAAGGTTTTCTAATCGTTTGTCTCTAGGATTTTGTTTGAAACTAGTGGGGGAGAATTTTGCTTCTCATAGATGTTTGTGGTATGTGAAGTTGGTTCGAGGTGGTATTGATTGCAGGAGTGCAAAGTATTGTCAGAGTGGTGCTATTGCGAATCGAAGAGAGTATGGACTCATGTATTTATCCTTTGGTCAAGTTGAGATACTATTGAAGGAGTACAAGTAGGTATGGTTGATGTTTGCTTCTCGAAGAAGAGAGGGAATTATGAAGAATAGTGATTTGCAAGTGGAGTATAACTATTGAGGTCTCTTGAAGATGATTACGACTTGCCTTTTTAGTATAAGTTGGAGTTGGAGTCGATTTAGGAATAATGTTTATCCGCTAAGTGATTAAGATAACTCATAGAGGATGAAGCGTATATGAGTGCATGTGTATGATAACAATGATACGAGATATGCTCGGATCATTAACGGTGGGTTAAGAAGATGATTGGGAATAAGAATCTATCCCAAAAGAATTGTAGATTTGTATGTCTTAAGTATAGTCGGATTAAAGTCAGATGATTTTCAGAGTTGGGTGAAAATCAAGGATACTTGGAAGAGTTTAGAAGCAAGAGAAAGAGGTAGAACTCATGTTCACCTATTTCAGTTTTTATTTTCGTATTTATGGAGCAGCATTAAGTAAAAGAGGCATAATTTTCTACTTGTGAATCTGATGGGAGCGATTCTGGACTTTTTGGAAAGCTTATGAAATCCCTTATAGTTTTCATATAAATTCTGTCTTTGGCACTTTTTGGAAGAGGGAGAAAGACGCGTTTGAATATTTGGGTCTGATGCTGATTTTTGTTGGAAGTTTGTATACGGAATTTCTTGACCAGTCCCATTGCAAGGATGATAACGTTTTACTCGTAACTCTAATTTGAGAGATTCTTGAAGTTCTGGAATCTACATGAAATTTCCTTCAATTTGGAATATAATTTGTGATTGGGAGATTTATATTGAAGAAGATAATCGTGTTTGAAGTTGGACAATTTTTGCTGGAGATAGTAAGATGGAGTCAAGTATTTTATGTGTGGTAATAGGAAGAAGGTAAGAGTATCGGAGATGCACATGGAAGTGCAGCGTATGAAGGTTGAGAATGATTAGAGTATAGATATATTTGAGTAAGGTTAAATAGTTAAGTGGAATGTGTGTTATTGACGAGACGTGTCGACATGAGTCAGAAATTTTTTGGAAGTTTCTATCACCAACTAGATGATGGGATGGTATTGTGAGACTGTGATTGGAATGAGAATCAATTGTAAATCTATACGAATCATTGAATTTATGAGATTAAGAAGAAAGATGAAGGGATTGTTAGTGTTGTTAAAGCTCCTGACTTGGATAAATGTTTCGGTTGAAGTGGATAGATTTGGATGGTATTTGATGTGGTAGTGAATCCGGTATTAGAAGCATATTTAATGATTGTGTTGTACGACTAGCTTGTGTAAGAGAATATGTGTTGGACTTTGGAAGTTGTGTATCACTGACGAGGCTGGAAATTAGTAAATTAAGAAAAACATTTTTAGGCATTAGAGAGATGTCGGAGCAGTATGCTTAAGTAACCTTGAGCACAAGGTAGAGGATGTTATTATAGTTGGGTAATGATGATTTATGCCACCGTTATAATTTTCGGTTGTCTATTGACAAATTGACGAACTGATCACCCTTAATCCCTTGTTGATAGTAGAAAGAATCATGTTGGATGGAATAGACGTGTTTTGCCAACTAGAATAGCATGCACGGTGAATTGTTTGGAGTTGAGCTAAATGTTTATGAGTTGTGTTGATTAGTCGATGCAGATTCCTATTTAGGGAAATGAGGTGGACTTGAGGATGTTAGTACGAGGTTATGAGTTGATCGGTGAGTAGTATGGAAACTCATAGTGGTGTTTTGGATAACTTGAGTTTTGATTTGTGGTGGATCGAGAATCTGATTGACACGAGACTTGAAGCTTTGTAGAGGTGATCCAAGGAAGAAGTAAATGGAAATATAAGACCATGGTTTGACCAAGTATGTCAGATAGAGAATGGAGGTGGCTAGTGTGCCTTAAAGTGTATATAGGAAATATGAATTGTATTTTTCATACTTATTTGGATAAGTTATCACTAGTGTTCGTTGTGGATGTTCTGACCTGTTATGAAATCAGAAGGAAAGCGCGTAGAGTATTTAGGAGTTGAGCTGGAAGTAATGAAAGAAGTGAAGTTATGTGTTAAGTTATCAAGGTGTAATTTTTTATTAGTAAAGATAAGCTTAATTGGTTGTGTTGATTCAGATAAGAGTTATGGAGGATTGTATTAGTATGAGTTAGAATTGATGAACTAGTTGTTCGGTTAGTTTGGTTAATATGCCCATGTTAAATATAGGTTATTCATGCAGAATTTGTGGTTAATGGGTGTTAAGAACCGTTTGGAAGAGGATTTTTCTTGTTGGGATTAATTGGACATTATATCCTAATCTTGTTATAACATTGTTATGGGTTGAGATGAGTTTGGACGGTGTGTTAATATAAGATGGTAAAGTTGTAGTTGATGTTTTACGATGATTGGGGATTCATGAAAGTATCTATCATATTCGAGATTTGGGATTAGCTACAGTTGTAACTATGTTGGATATTCAGAAGTATTATTTATGGATCTAAGTTCGGAGTATTCAGTAATCACAAGAGTGTAGAATACTTGTTAGTCAGAATTTTCGATGAATTAAGTCGAAAGTCATTTTTGAGGTTTGCTTTGATGGTCGGAAGTTGATGTGAACGTGGTAGATTGATGGTTGCTAGTACTTAGAGTGTGCGGCGAAAGCATGGTGTAGCGCAGTTGCTCTTGTGTGGGTAACAACAATGTTGGTAGTTGGTTCTGTTGATGTTGTGTTAAGGCTTTTATGTTCTTATCCTTGTTGTATTCTCGTTACTTATGGTGATGGTTCGAGTGCTAGTAGTTAATTCCTATAATGAAGAATTATGGGAGTGTTTCTTATGGTGATGGTAACGGTTTGGTTATGTTCTGGTTCGTAGTGAACCTGTGAGTTCTTAAGTTGGTTATTCCTTGTGTTGTGTTGTTAGTATTGTTGACATTCGTAGCATGGAAGTTGATTGGTTAGTTGCGAGAACGTGTTAGATTGGTTGCATTGGGTAAATTTTCGAGGACGAAAATATTCTAAGTATGGGAGAGTTATAACGCCATATTTATTTAATTAATTAATTAATTAAATATATTTGTATTATGTGTGTTGGTTTGTGTTGATCGTCGAAATTATGTGGCATTGAGTTGCTATGTTGGTATTAGTCGAATTAATTTAATTAAGTTGATTAAGTCGATTAAGTTGATTTAAGTTGTGTCGTTATTAGTTGGATTAAATTAAGTTGATTAAATTGATTTAAGTTTATTTAAGTTGTGTTATGGTTAGTAGAATTAATTAAGTTGATTAAGTTGTGGAAAGGTCAATTTAAGTGGTGTTGTTGTTAGTTGAGTGAATTAATTGATTGAGTCGAAGAAATAATGTTGGAATGATACTAGTATTATTAGTGGCCTTACTTGTGATTATAAGTAGTAAGTAGTAGAGGTGTACGACTAATAACTTAGAGATTGATGGTGTGTGGAGTAAGGTTAATTAGATTATTTTAATTAATATTTGTTCAACCATAGTATTAAATGGTTAGTTAGCATAATTATAGGAATGATGGTCATTATTATTATATTATTATTATTAATATTATTATAATTATAATTATTATTAATATTAATATTATTTTAATAATTAAAAAGTCAAGTGAACTGGTAAAAGGTGGGTGGAGGAAAATAAGGAGAATTATAGGGTATATGGATTGTTGTTGTCAGTTGTTGTGTTGTATGGTTGCATGAGTTGTTTGGTGGAATAAGTTGTTTTAGTTTTGATAAGTTGTTTTGGTTGAATAAGGGAATTAAATTAAGCTGTTAAATTAATCATAAATTGATTAGGTAGTGTTTTTATGTATGAATTTGTTGTGTTGTCGTTGAATTGTCGTACTGGGTTAATTGGAGATTATTCTGAGAAGGAGTTATCGAGACGAAGGGGAGAAATAGAGAAAAGTCGCAGGTTTGGCTGTGGGATGACCATCCCATTTTCCTGACGTCCGTCAGGGATGGGTAACGCCAGTCACCTCCCTAGGATGATCGTCATATTCATAAGTGTGACGAGGGTCACACAAGTGTGACGATGGTCACACAGGGTTTTGTGTTGAAATTGTTTTGATTTGTGTTGTGGTTCTGTGTGTTTGTTTTGTCTGAGTCTTTCATAACTAAACTCAGAGATAATTTCCAGAGATATGATTTGAGTGGACTGATTAATAATTTCCAGTAACTTTAATTAAATTAAATAACTAGTTAACAAAGGTTTAATTAATTGGATTAGAACCTTTGTAAGTAGTTTAAATAGTAGTGTTGTGGTGGATTGGCATAAGAATAATTGTGTGACAGTGAAGTAGTATTTAGTAGCAGGATTTTAGTAGCAGTATCGATTAATTAAACTGATAATCAACTTAGTTGATAATTAGCCGTATAATAATAATAATTATGTGGCTAGGATAAATTGATTAGCAATGTAGTTATTATTTAGTAGTAACATTTGTAATGAGTTAAACCGAATAATTTAGTAGCAGTAGTGGTTAACTATTGAATTAACAGACAGAATTTCAGTAGCTAGTAAGTGTTGGAAGTGTGTTTACTAACAGTGTAGCATGGAGCATAATAAAGACCTTCGTAAGTAGTGAGAATAACAAAGTTTTAGTGAATAATTAATTAATCTATTTTAATCGAGAAAATTGTAGGAGTGGTAATGTGGTTAGTTGCGGTATAATTGGTTGGGTCTTTGTGTTGTGTTCCCTGTTGTTACGTTGTAGGCCTTGTGCCAATGTTGATTTGTTGTTGTTGTTGTTAAGTTGTAGGCCTTTGGCCAGTGTTGATTTGTTGTTGTTGAGTTGTTGTAGTATGAAGTTGTTGTTGAGTTTTTGTAGTATGAAGTGGTTGTTGAGTTGTTGTAGTAGGTTGTTGTTACTAACTCGTGATAGTATGTTGTTGTTGTATGGTTATATAACTAGTATTGTCATTATTCTGATATTTGAGTCGAGTCACATTACATAGCATTATTTAAGTTAGAGCTATTGCTCGGTAAGTTGGCCTAGATTGGAAAAATAAAGTTGAAGGCTTATGCCTTGTTGTTGACGCCTCTATCAATTGGCAATTTATTAAGTTGGCAGTTTTGCTTCAATGGTACCACATGCATTTCATTTGTCTAAGTTGTTTTTCTAAGTTGCATGATATGTCGGTGTGTTGTATTCTTGTGTTGATTTAAGTTGTTTTGTGAGTTGTGAAGTGGTGGCTTATATAATCGGATTTAATATGTATTTATCATACACTTGATTATATAGTTCGATATCCCACCCCTTCTGTTTGAATGTTACCCTATGTTGATAACGTGGAGATAATCTAATGTAGAGCTGAGTATCTTAGTAGATTCGAGTCGCTATTGTCGCTTTGATACGTAGCACTCGGGAGGATAGCACATGTTTTCTGTTGATGTTGGATTTTATTATAGTTGCTGAATTCTAAAGTTGTTTTATTAAAGAATTGTTGTTTTTAAGCTATTTTGATGTTGAACACAAGTTGTGCCATTAAAAGTTGAATTTTATGAATCTGTGGCGTATTAATGAAAGTATTTGTTTTAAAGACTAATCAGTTATTGAATGTTGTTTTTAAAGTTGAAAATGTAATCATCTCATTTGTTTGTAGAAACTTTTATACTCTGATTTTATTATAAATTATCGTGTAGAAATGGGGTGTTACCGTTACGATCGACTAAGCCTAGTTCTCTTAGTAATCACTTGGTAACAAGGTATTCACAAAAACATTAACCCACGCACCTAAGTCTCCCTTTCAAATACCTCTCCAACTATGTTTTGTGCTTAAGTCTCTTTTTCAATTTTTCCTACCATTTCATTCGGACAATCAAATTAAGGCAATTGGAATAATTTTTATCGTCACATGCACAAGATTAGTCAGGAATTTTTGTTCATACACCATTTATTATTACTTTTTATAAAGTTGCACACTTTTGTGCACTTATTTGTCCATTTTGGGACGATATTTTAGGTTCAATCACCGTTAGGTGTTGATGCGGTAAAGCAGAAAGCAAAAATTAAATTTAGAAGATTTTCGGGATTTACCGTCTCCACGGGGATCGGTGCAAGGGAAAGAATTTTGTTCGAAGGCCTCTATATCTCTAAGCTTGGATTTGAATGGTTTTAAAAGAGTAAAAAGCAGAAAGTAAAACACATGAACAAATAAATAATAAATTCTTTAGAGAGGATAGAACTCTTCAGAAATTGTATTTCATCTACCTATCAAATACTAAAAAATCGACCAATCAGTTGTACGCTACCTAAATCACTCTCCAACATCCTCACGTATCACCCACAACAGAGGTTATGTCTAACTCAAAGTTGAGAGAACAATTGTATTGTCTCATCAATGATATCTCACGCAACTCATCAACACAGAGCATTAAGAATTGATACCCACATGAATATTAGACCTAAATCTTTGTCTAGAGTTTAGAATCTAACAGATGTTCATCTTAGATCGAGTTCGAATCGTATATGTCTATAGCAATCTAAACCCATTAAGATAAATATTAAAATCAAAGATAACATCGATAGAAATTTGTAAAAGAGATATTATACAATTATCAATAAATATACATACAATCAAGATAAACTTACATACAACATTCTAACAAATAGAGGGTACAAAGAGAAGAAAGAAGATGAATAAGAATGTCTCGGTTTGTAAACGCCAATTGAAGAAAATCCAACTACGAATCATCAAGATATATACTCTAATGTTTTTCTAAGCCTCTCTACTCAAAAATATGTTGGTGTTGATAAGGTGACTTTATAGGCAAAAATGACTTCGCGTCATCGTTGTGCTAGCTCCAGCTTGCTAGGCGAGCATAGGAGACTTATTTTCTTCCTCTACAGTTCTTTTCCATGCCTCTAGGTCGCTTTCCGCTCACCTAAGCTCACACAGCAAGCTCGCCTTCAGTTCTCCTAGAGACAATGACAAAAAAATTAGCTCTTATTTTGACCATAACTTGAGAATCGTAACTCTGTTTTACGCATGGTCGGAAGCATTGAAAAGCTTATTCAATGCTCTATAAGACAATTACTAAATATCATTGCATGAATACCTACAAAAATTATATAAAAACAATCTAACCCAATTATATTTACACGATAATGCACGGTATACATTGTAACATAAACTATACAAAATGTACACAAATTATTGGTATAAAACAAATTAATAAAGTCGATGAGTGGTAATTATTCACAATAAAAATCACAACAATTTAGTACTCATCAAACTCTCTCCAACTTATACTTGTTTATCCTCAAACAAAAATCAAACAACCTAAAGAGAAAAAGCAATCGCCGAGAAATCATGTTCAACAAGCTTTTACAAACGAAAACAAATGTATGCTACAAATATCAAAAGGACACACAAAGCAATGATTACCACTATACTACAACGACACCATGACAATGAAGAAAATTACAAGAACAAAACACATGTCAAAAATTCTAAAGCAATACATATGTTCAAGAATGAATCACACTTAACACACAACTTCATCAAGGGATGAAAAACAACATGAGAGGTTGAACTCACACCCAACAATCTTGCAAACATCAATTCAAAATATACATTCATCTAAAAAAAACTCACATTGAAAGTATAAAAGCAAAAATCACAAGGGCTTTAAAGGGTTGTAATGTGGCTTGGCTAACAAATAAGGGTCAATTTCTCAAGGTCGATGAAACAAAAACTTGTCTAATCAAATGAGAGTTATCATTTCTCAAATTCTCTTGCATTCACAAATTTTCTTCATCTTTTTCTATTTTCTCAATTGTTACACCATTTCACACAACTTATTAGCACACTTTATTTGATATTTTCATTTCTTTTCTTTTTCACAACTTTTTCTCTTTTTCTTTTTCTTTCTTTCCTTTTTCACATTTTCTCATTCTTTCTCAATTGCATAACTACCAACCTTTTCTCCCCAACTTGAATATAACCAAGCAATGGGATGTGAATTCTCCCAAACGTATTAAGGCAAGGGTAAAAATTCAAACCACAATTAATGGTTGAGGGTTCAAGAAAAAAAATTAGAATCCATACAAAAATAAGCTCAACACTAACATGGATTCTAACAAAGGCTCAAAGGGGTAAGGAAATTATCTCTCACTGACAATGTAGATTGACTATTAAGTCAAGTGATTGTGATCAAAATCAAAAAAAAAAACTTTGATCCTTTTCATGTTTTCATACAATAAACACAAATACAAGATTAAACATAAGTCAAACGAGTTAAAACAAGAATTTTTGGTCTCATGTGTATTTAGTAAACAATGGATGGTTCCTCACATTTGGGCTATAAACTAAAGTGATTCACAAATGAACAAGAATTTCAAAAGAATGAATGGCATGTTATTTGTATAAATCCTAAATTTCATGTTCATACTATGTTGTAGAAAGCATTAAACACATACCTTGACAATGCAACTTTCTTTCAAACTCTTATTACCACCACACATTTTCTTGTTGAAACACTCAAACTTGAACAATCACAAAATGCATCCTCAAGCTAATAAAAAATAAAGCTTGAGAAAAAACACAAAAAAAATTCTAACAACCTAACAAAATCAAATTAAACTAACTAAACATAAAGCTATACAAACTCAAAAATCGTTGGGTTGCCTCCCAACAAGCGCTTGTTTCACGTTGTTAGCTCGACGTTTTTATTGTATTTGGCTAGTAACTTTCTCACAGACATGCTGATGTTTTTCTTCAAAGCGCAAACCTAAAGAAAGTGTCATAACCAAACACTTGAACAAACGTTACGGGAACAAAATATATATAACACTTGAACAACCATAATGGAAATCACATATGTACAAAGATGAAAAACAAAAGGAAAACAAGTATATATACAAGCATATATACAATATAGACAATTATGTACAAAGCTTAGAATAAAGAAACTATCGCAATGTGATTCAATATCAAAACAACATACCCCAACAACAACGACATTTTGTTGATACGGTAAAGTAGCAACTAAAAATTATGTTTGGAAAAAATTTGGGATTTATCGTCCCCCGCAAGGATCGGTCCGAGGGAAACAATTCGTTTGACGGTCTGCATATCTCTAATATTGGATTTGAATGGTTTTAAAATAGTAAGAAGCGGAAAGTAAAACACATAAATACGTAAATAATGAATTATTTAAAGAGGAGAAAACTATTCAGGAATTGTATTTCATCTACCCATCAAATATTAAAACACCAATCAATCAGTTGTACGCAAACTAAATCACTCATCAACATCCTCATGTATCACCCACAACAGAGGTTATGTCTAACGTAAAGTTGAGAGAACAATCGTATTATCTCATCAGTGATGTCTCACGCAACTCAACAACACAGAGCATTAAGAACTGATAACCATGTGAATATTATACCTAAATCTATGTTTATAGTTTAAAATCTAACAGATGTTCATCTTAGATCGAGTTCAACCCGTACATATCTATAGCAATCCAAACCCATTAAGAGAAATATTGAAATCAAAGATAACATCAATAAAGATTTGTAAAAGAGATCTTATACAATGATCAACAAATATACATACAATCAAGATAAATTTACATACAACACCCCTAACAAGTAGAAGGTACAAAGAGAAGAAAAAAGATGACCAAGAATCTCTCGGTTTGTCAACGCTGATTGAAGAAATCCAACTCCAGATCATCAAGATATACACTCTAATACTTTTTTCTAAGCCTTTCTACTCAAAAATATGTTGGTGATGAAGTTGGGGTTAAAAGATCCCAAAAACATAACCAAAAAATGATGAAAACGTGACTTTATAGGCAAAAATGACTTATCATCGTCATTGTGCAAGCTCCAGCTCACTAGGAGAGCATAGGAGAATTAGTTTCTGCCTCTGTAGTGCTTTTCCACGCCTCTAGGTTGCTTTCTATTCTCCTAAGCTTGCATAGCGAGCTTTTCTTCAATTCTCCTCGCGACCATAACCAAAAAATCATATGTTGTTTCGACCATAACTTGAGAACTGTAACTCCATTTTACAAACGGTCGGAAGCTTTGGAAAACTTATCCAACTCTTTATAATATAGAGACAAAATACCATTGTTTGAATGCCTACAAAAATGAGATAAAAATAATCAAACTCAATTATATTTACACGATAACGCACGATATACACTATAACATAAACTATACAAAATATACACAAAAATTGAAGTTTATTGTTATAAAACGAATAAATAAAGCCGATGAGTGCTGTTATTCACACTAAAAATCACAACAATTTAGCACTCATCATTAGGCTAAATAGTCGGGTGAGGGTTACCCTACTTATAAGGTGTAGTTTTTGTTTATCGCCTTTTCATCATTTTGCTCATCACAGGTTACGACCTCTCTAGCCACGGGCAACGGTTTGGTTGTCATGAAGACGGGCTTCAGAACTCATACCACGGGTGCCTCTGAAGGATAGAGTGTGAAGGGTGGTCTTGTCTTCACGGAGATAGGCTTTGGGAAAGACTCATAACGCCAGTGTCTTCATGGGGGAGAGTGTGAATAACAGTCTTCCTCCAATGCTCTGATTCTTCATTTTGTTGGAAGATCGGCACGGTTGTCTGATTGATCACCGTGAATAAGGCCACCATGGTTGGATCAGTGTTGGGCGGCATCGAAATCAGTTGAAAATCCTATGGGGTTTCGTCGTGTAAGGTGGAATTGTCGGTTGCTCGTCGGATGAATGGGAGGTGGTGAGTCCGTCTTTCATCATTGGGTTGTCATCCTCCATGAGTGGCATATCGTTATTGTCGTCGGCGTTACAGGCTGGAGGGGGAATGACTCCATGATTGTCATCGTGTTGGCCAGCCATGATTTTTAGGTTTTGAGAGTTTTGCTTTGGTCTTTAGGTTTCAGGGAAAGAAAAGATGGGGAAGCATATTTCCCACAAATGGTGTCGCTGATCTTACCGGGATCAGAAAGTGTATTAGTGCTAGCAACACGTTGTGGATGGCTTCGATGGTCATAGAGAAGAGTGAGTTTACCTGCAATACAATATTATATTTAAGATGGTTGAATAGGCAAGTAAGAAAGGTTAAGTGAATAGAATAGGATACTGACCCTCCTGCAGGTGAGGGTTTTATAGTGAGTCCTCAATGCTAGGCCAAAGATCTCTATTACAAGCGGAGTATTCAGGCTCATAACGAATGACTGTCAGGATTCCTACATGAAAGTTGGGATGATCACTTCGTGGTCATCGTTCTGGATCAACCGTTATGCACTTTTCGGATGGTGGATGGATTTTTCTGTTAAGGAGGACAAAACGGCTCCGCGAAATGTGGGTTCAATTGATGACATGTCCTCGGGTGAGGAACATGTGGAAAATGTGGTCTTCATCGATCCTAATGGATTTGACCAACACTTTGGACCATCTTCGACATAATGTTAGAATTGGATGTGCTTGACAGTGGGTCAGCCACAGTAATATTTAATATATTTTGTATAATCTATATAATAATATTATCTGTATGTATTACTTGCCAATATATTTTGTTTGGATTTTGAAATCTGTTCCAGACTGGCCCAACCCTTAGAATTGGCCCATATATATCTCGTGACCCAATAACCCAGCTATGCTCGGAACCCTAAGGATCGACTTCTCGACGGGTTCCTCGCTCGGTATTAAAGTCATCTAACCTAAGGTAAGTCGATCAGGTTCTTTTTGCCCTAACGGCTAGTTCCTAACCACCATCGATTATTGCGGGATCCGTGATCCGCGCCCAACAATTTAGGCCAATAAACACCCACTTGGACCAGTATATAAACCCTCTCATTTGAGAGGGTCAGGTATTCAAATCTTGACCCAAAAATATTGTACTTGCTCACTCGTTGCTCACTCTCTGACTTTAGCATTGGAGTGTCTTTGCAGGTACACCCCCTTTTTTCCTCCATCATCAACTGCGCTCATCCACGCTCGACGCGGCCACATCGGATCCTAATCTCCAGGTACAATCAGGTGGTGTCGTCTGTGGGAAACAAACTTCCCCGTTCTTCTTCACTAAAGAACTTCAAGAACCAAAGTTACTATTCAAAAAGATCCATGGCTGCTAATGACATATCGTGTGAAGCCCGTACTGCTGATGGTGTCCTTATTACTCAACGGGGGAGCAACCTTTTCACTCCCTCACACGAAGAAACCGTCCAAGATTGCCAGGACGGAAAGACAGCTTCACCATCTCCCAAGCGCGACCTGCCGCTCGAGAGCTAACCAGAAATCATACCTTCCGTGGCCGCGCCCACTGGATCAGACTTCGCCACATTGGTTGAAACAATCAATCAGACCCATATCCTGCTCCTGGAACACGGTGCGAAGATAGCCCATCTCGAAGAAACCGGTCGTCGATCATCTCGATCACCCAAAAGGCACCGGGGCCAACGCAGCCTTTCCCCCCGAAGAAAGAAAGATAAAGGCCCCCACGATGAATCTTCTCTCCATAATCGTGGTCGGTTGCCTCCACAGAGACATCGTTCACCAGTGCCGACCAAGGATCACCACGGGTCACAAGAGGACGATCGCCGTTCCCCTCCCCGAAAAGGAAGAAGATCACGATCTCCATCCCCGAAACGATCGAAGAAGAACAGGTCAGACTCTCTGTCCCCGCGATGAGACAGGAAACGCCATTCAAGATCCCGTTCAATCACCTCTAGCGAAGAAGACGATATTAGAGGGCCCCTCTCATCTGAGATTATGGCCACCAGATTGCCAAGAGGGCTCGAGAAGCACTAACCATTGGATTCGTATGACGGAACAACTGATCTCGACAAACATATTAAGAACATCAACGTTCTGCTCGACTACAGGGGCATCCGAGGAGTAATAAAATGTCGTCTCTTTCCGACCATCCTAAGTAAAGGAGCGATGACTTGGTATAAAAGCCTCGAGCCTGAATCCATCACTTCCTAGAGACAGCTCGGTCGAACCTTCTTCAGGCATTTCACCGCTTCTAGACGCCATCCAAAGACGAAAGCATCACTTGAAGCCATAATCCAGGGAAAAGACGATCCCCTCAGAACCTACATCGAGAGGTTCAATAAAGAAGTAGTCCAAGTCTCAACCACGGACGACATGAAGAAATATTTGTTGGAGCGTGTATTACGCCCGTCTACCGATTTCCACCGAGCAGTGGGTATTGAGACACCCGCCACTCTGGATGTGTTCCTCTTGAAAGCTCAAACGTATATCCAGTACGAGGAAAAGCAGGCGGCCAGTTCCGTCCGCGATGCCCGACGTCGAGAGGACGCAAACCTTTCTAAATCCGACGAATCCTCGACATCTCGTCGGGGAAGCGACAAAAGAATGGAAGATCGTTCCCGTGAACCGCGGGAGCAGAGGGGACCAGTGGGCCGATTTCGTGAATATACACTTTTACTGGTGTTGAGGGAGAAAATATTGTCCGAATGTGCTAATTCGGAGTTCCGTCAAGCGGGGGTGCGCTTCCCCAAGCAACTACCCGCCAAACCGGGCACCGATAAAACCAAGTACTGCAGGTTCCATAAAAGCCATGGACACAACACCGAGGATTGCATCCACCTGAAGGACGCAATAGAGATACTCATCAAGGATGGTGTAACACGGTGGGAGAACTGACCTTTAGTTAAATGTTGCAGATAGCAAGAGTCGCCCCCGACTTTTATTTTATCCAAAAGGAAAGGACATAAAAGAACAGGAAAGACCTTAAAAGATTTTGAGTTCGGAGGGTAGGTTATACAAAGGGAAGGTATTAACACCCTTTATATCCATGGTTATCCATGGGCTCTTAGTTACTTAGCTCACTTAAAATTGTTTTGAGAAAGGTGTAGTGTGTGTTTAAAAATTTTCTAAGTACTTTATAATGATCCTCGTATGGATGTATATAAAGACTTTGTTTTGAAAATTTGTTTGAAATGTGAAGTGTAAAATGTATTTTGAGAAGGTGAGCAAGTACTTAAGAGGAACCTACCCTATGTTAAG
The DNA here is from genome assembly GCA_963966055.1 of Lathyrus aphaca. Classification (NCBI taxonomy): domain Eukaryota; kingdom Viridiplantae; phylum Streptophyta; class Magnoliopsida; order Fabales; family Fabaceae; genus Lathyrus; species Lathyrus aphaca. The sequence continues at coordinate 68,819,801 of OZ014520.1, forward strand.
TCATTACTGTTCTTTATGTCTTTTCAATGGTAAGACTATCCCTATTATTAAGGAATAGGTAGTCATTACCTTGGATGTGATAAGGGACATGTATAGGGATATCTGAATATAGGCAACTGCAAGCTGTCTTTAGCAATACATAGGGACTTATCATCTTTTATTCGAAGGGACAAGATCATTTATCGTAGGCAACCTCGAAGGGACTTGATCTTATAAACTTAAAGGGACTTGATGATATTTTATGAAGGGACTTTGCTTAAGACACCTTACTTGACCTTAGAAATAGGCAACATGAGGAGTAACCCTAGAAAGTGTGAGATGGCGATCAAAGATCGACTTACGTGTGTGAGTGTTTATATTCAAGTATTTGTCTTATTTAATTAGTTTTCTAAATTATTTTAATTACACATAGTTATACACACCCTAAAATTACTAACCATGGCAATAAAAATATTTACAAAAATAAAATAGAAGCAAAAATAAACCTACGACTGTTACATGGCTTTCGCAATTACATAATAATAATTAACAATAAATATAATGAATAAACAATAATTTAAACGGTTAGTAATAATAATAATCATAAAAAAGAGGTTAGCACAAATATAAAGAATATAAAATTTTAAGAGAATAATTTTTATATATTTTTAAATTAAATAAACAATTCTAAACAATTTAAAAAAAAAAAGAATAATTATAATAAGAATAAACAATATAATAATTATTTACAAAACATGATTAATTACTAAATTATTAGTTTATAACAAAAATTAATTAAGTTGAATGTTAAAGTTAATAAAAAAAATATGGTTAATTAGGGTTTTGAAAAGAAATTAGGGTTTAGAGATTTATTTAAGAAAAATTAAGATTTAAATTAATCAATTATTACAAATTATAAGTAAATAAAATTATATACAAAATTATTTATAAGAAAACATATTATGATATTTACAAAAATATAATTTTGATTAACATTTTAATTAAGTTTTTTAATTTTAATATAAAGCAAATTAAGTAATTAGATAATATATATAATTAAAAATAATTAAGAAAAATAAAATAACAAAACAAGGTTTTAAAAAAATGGGGGAGGCCTGGATTTGAACCCAGGACCTCCCCATTAACTGGATAAAGCCTCAACCACTGGGCCATGCGTACAAGCTTGTCATCAGGAGGGATCTTGCATAATATATGTGAAGAAATCTGGAAAATCAATGAATTAAAAAAAATTGGCCTTCACCAGGATTCGAACCCAGGCCTTTCTCACTTTACATCCAAACCTTTGCCAATAAGCCACATGGGGCGCGTCTGATAATAGAATAACTAAAGAAAATTATATATTAAATCTATAAGAAATCAATGAAATAAGAAAAAATGAAATGCTTCGTCCAAGGATCGAACACACGCCCTGAAGCCTACAAGCACTCATACTCCACCAACTGAGCTATGCGCGCGTTGTAACCTTCATATGAAACACATATATTATAAAATAAAACCAAATTTTGAAATTCAGAAAATCGCGCCAAGGAACTTCATCTTCTTCCTCTGAAATTCGCAGGTTTTCCTGCGAATTTTCTTGTGACTTTTCTTACGAGTTTTCCTGCGTGTATAAACCTGCGATTCTTAAACACCATCCAACAAGCACAATTGAATCAAATTGATAACATAAAATGATTTCCCATGACCTATACAGTAGAACCATGTCATTAGAATCTCTTTAAATCATCTAAATCGCAAAATCCCAATTAGGGAGTTCAAACCCTAGCTATGGCATAATCTAATCCAGTCCACGAAACTCAAAACTAATTATCCAGAAAGCTTCATCACATCAAAACAAGTCAAGTTAGATAATCAAAATCAACAAACAACACGCAAATTCATGGAATCAAAAACAAGCTAAACATGTCATAAAACCGATTTGGTTTGAGCAATTAGAGGTGTTTTAGATGATGTAAATGATGCAATGATGTTCAATGATCATCAAGGAATGCTTTGCTGCCCTTAATTCACCTGAAAAACCACAAAACTTAAGAATCTGAATTTGATTTTTTGTGAGAAATTTGAAGTTTGAATATGATACTTGGCTGCTGCAAAATCGTGTCCCTTGTGTGCTTTAGGTTGTCTATATATCATATAACAGAATTAGGTTAAAAAATCAGTCCATCCTTTGGACTTTTGGATCAATAGAGATTGAAAAAGATTCACTTGCAAATATTGAAAATAACTTGATATATCCTTGCTATTTTTGAATGATCTGATTTTCCATGATCTCAATCACTTCTAAATCGTCTTTAAGACTTTCTAGAACCAAAATCAAATCAAATATTCACACTTTTATATTTTATTTTGATTTAAAATGATTTTTAATGTAAAAATTTATAATAAATAAAATAAAATGAATAAAAATTTGAATAAATAATTTTTAATTCGTGCATGATGTCATGGAAGTGTTTGGATCATAAAAATGCAAGCCCATTTGGTGAAATTTGGTTCTAAGATCCCATTTGCTTCATAAACCTCTCAAAAATTTCCCAACTTTGCAAGGGCACAAATCCCTCAATTTTAATGCTATGAAGGTGTTCTTGGACATTTTGGAAAGCTTAAAGAGTCCTATAACCAACCTCTTTGGTCTCGTGTCCATATCTTTTACCATTCTCAAGTTATACTCTTTGGAAGTTGTTGACTTTTTGTTGACTTTTAAAATGACCTATAATGTCTTAGCTCATACCTTCCAAATGAAGCATTTTTGGGCTTGGCTTGTGAGACACAAAGTTGTAGAGAATTCAATTTCCTTCAAAATGAGCTTTGGAAGAGAAATTTTTTATGAAGCATGTGAAAGTTATGGCTGGTCAAAGTTCAGTTGACTTTTCCTATGAAAACCCTAATTTAGAAACTCCTGATTCTTGATAATCTGAAATCTCCTTGATGAATCATGATCAACCCTTGATCAAATGATGAATTTTACTTCATATAATTGATGTTGGAAAAAAATCATGAAGTTTGACTTTGGTTTGACCACAACTGACCTCAGTTTGACTTTTGAACTGCTTTGACTGATTTTAGCCTATCTGATCATCTGACTGAGCAAACCTTTTGGGAAAGCCTTGAAACTTGACATAGGGATTCTTGAAGACATATAGGATTCTATGAAGCTAACTTGAAGCTTTTGAAGTCCATTTAGCCTGATGAAAGTCAAAACCCTAGTTTAAGATGCATTGCTTAGGAGGATGCATTGTCTGAGGGAATTGTCAAACTTTCTGACTAATTGTGAACCTTGTGAACCTCGAGAGGATAATTGGGACACATTGTCTTGTCTAGGTGAGGGAAAATTTTGGGGTGCAACAGATGGCCACCTCAAATAATTCACGAAATCCAAAGAAACCTCCAGGCCAGAGGCGCAAGAAACCATTAAGATCAAGGAAGCAGTGGCAGTCCCCGCGGACACTAATATGCAAGTAGCCCTCAGTATCTACCGCCCGAAAGATTTCTTCCTACCCGACCGCCAGGCAATTCTAGGTTATCTATCTTCCCATAGCCCCTGGGAAGCCTTCCCATCCGCCATGGTGATCTCGGGCGGGGGATTCAACAGGATCACGGTCGGCTCCGTAAAAAGGAAATTCGACCAACTAATTGCAAAAGGGTCGGTCGTGAACGCCACACTGGATCCGCCCACAGACAATAAAGTGCCCATTTCCTTCTACAAAGAGGAACTGTTAGGAGGAGCGCCTAATGTCAGCATTCCACTGCTCATTCGAGCCCAAATGGCCAACCTCGACGTCCGCAGAATACTGGTCGACCAGGGTAGCTCATGCGATATCATGTATTCGCAGTTATTCGCTACACTCCAGCTAAACGAGACTCACCTGACGACATACGTAGTGTCGCTCCCGACAAATGGGACTGGCCCACATGAAGGTACAGACGCGAACGGTCGGCGAAGGGAACAGTGAGAACACACAGCCGTGAACTCACTGGAGATGAAAAGAGTCGCCAGCTAGGCATTTTTATCCCGGAGGAAAGGCAATGCTGCATAGACCTAGAAAGAAATGGATAAGACGGTTGCGAACCAGAGAGACTGAGAAAGGGGGTTGGTTACAACCTGGGAAGGTATTAGCACCCAGATTGTCCGCCGTACTCGACGGGATCCACGCTTAAAAGATTTGTGTTTATAAGGGGTAGTGACAGTGCAATCTGTGTGTAAAAGAGCTGGAAAACAAAATGTACAGGTGTCAGTGTAAAGGGAGTGTAAAGTGAAATATGAAAGGGTCAGTGCAGGAATGAGAATATGCTCAAGATCATGAGGCTAAAGAATAAGGCTAGAAGAGGGGGAATGGACAGAGACTTTTGTTCGATAACTGTTAAGTTATGCCTACGTATCCTCTCGTGCAATGAGGAAGTCAGAACGCCGTAGTTCGACCCAAAGAGACTGAAAGGTGAATTGACTTGATGAACTGCTTGCTTGCCTATGCTCAAGTGTATGACCTGTCTGGCTCAGGTGCGAACTGTCTTGCATTAGACGGAAGAAGCAGGTTCTCGTTTGTGAGTGAAGGTGATGAGAAAAGAATCCCGGAGGAGACGATTATTGTTTGTTTTTTTGTATTTTTCAGTCTTTTATTGCTTTTGAAGGTTTGTCATAAGTTAATGAGCTTAAGCCTAAACCAATGGGTTAGTAAACTCATCACATCTTCCCTCTGATTAGGGGTAATGAGAATACCTTAAGTGTGAAGTCAGATTCTCACACTTAATCACCTTTGATGCAGGATTAAGATCATTGACCTACTTGTGATTATTTAGATGTTTTTGGTGTTTTTGTTTAGTGTTGAGTAATGAGATTAAGCCATAATCATGGATTAAACAGACCCATTACACCATCCTAAAAGAAGGATGATAGATGAGAATGTTTAAGTTGAGGAAAGCCCCTCAACTTAATCCATGATTAGGGATTAAACCCATGACAAAACAAGCCTTTGATTAAGTGGATTTATTTAATGGTATGATGATGAAGTGATTTTTATGATTTGTAAGACAACTTGAGGGGGACTTGTCCATTAACACTAGGGTTAGTCCTTCTTAACCAATTAAGGAAGAATTAGAACCCTAATGCAAGGCCCAAGTTACAAGTGTGATGTCTTGATGATTATTAAATGAATTTATTAAGAGATTTAAACACATTAAGGGTTCAAGACTTAGGATTAAAGTTATACATTCCATCCTAAGAGAAGGATGCAGGCATAAGCTTAATCACAAAGTCTTGAAGCCTTTAGGGTTTAGTCCCTGATTATGAGATGAGAAGAGAAGACTCAAAGAGAGACACAAAGGTAAAACTATGGGGGGACTAATCAAAACCCTAATTCATTGTCATGCTTGGATGATCCTAAAGTTTGTGAGGTTTGCAAGAACAATCTTCAGAGGAGCCACCAGGAAGCAGATGAACAGGATCAAGAGAAGCAAAGTGACTTGCTTCATTCAAGAAGTCAAGTCACTTGAAGAAAGAAAGTGGGAAGGAGAAGAATGAGCAAGCTCAAACTCAAACACATATAAGAATGCAGCAATGGATGCAAGAGAGATGAAAAGAAAAGTTATGAGAAGTGAAGGCAAATTCACTTCTCAAGTTTACTTACCACCTGAAATGTTAGGAAAGAAATGCAATGCAATGCTAAATGAAATGAAATGACATGATGCTAGACCAAACCAGAAGCATGTTGATGATGATAATGATGTTATGAGGTGCTGCAAACATGAGACAAGGCATGGAGATGTTCATACAAGATTATGAATGCAAATGGTGCAAGCTTAGAAGCATGAACAAGCATGGAAAGTTATGAATCATACAAGACAAATGACATGGCAAACATGAGATGCAATGATCAAAGATGCTTTATACATGTCTTAAGATGTCAAATGGATCACAAGAATGCACAAAATGCAATGACAAGTCAAGTTATGCAAGGAAATGCAAGGAGGATGCAAAAGAAAGCCCAAATTAGGGTTCATGGATCAAACATCAAACAAAAAAACCCAAAACAGAAACAAATCCTAAGATAAAAAATGGAAAATGCTACCCAAAGAAACCCTAAACCTATAATGAACCACTGTCCAAAGGGGGACTCTCAACTCTCAACCAAACTCAAGATATGATTTTTACAAGTTATTAGGGTTTTTTAGGGTTCTTAACAAAAGAAATGCCAAACAATTTGGAAATGCAAGAACAATTCATGGCCATTTTATCCTAGAAACTACATGCTAAACATAAAACAATGCAAGAAGAATCAATGTCTCAACCTTCTCCAATAGGCAGAAATGAATTTTTGAACTTGTGATCAAAATAATGCACAAAATATGATTTAATTCAATGAAAAATTCTTAAAGTGCATCAAGATCAAAAAAGAAATTTGGTTTGAAGGTTGGACAATGTTTCTAAATGTCTTAGAACATTTCATGAATTTTTTTGTAATTTTTAAATACCTAAAAGTATTTTTAATTAATTAATTCCCATTAATCAATTAAAAATAATCTTTTAAATATTTAAAAATACTTTTTTAATGATGAAAAATAAAATAAAAATATTTTTGTGTCTTAAAAATTAATAAAACTTTAAAGAAAAAGTTTCATAATTTTTAGGAATTTTTAACTATTTTAAAATAAATGTGCAAGTTAATTGAAAAGAAATGAATTAAAAATCAAATAAAATAAAAGTATGCAGCATGGAGGGCCAGGATGAGCTCTGAGTTCAAAATGGTTGACTGGCGCGTGAATGGAGGGTCCAGATGACTCCTGAGTTAATTAACTTAATTAAAAATTAAATAAACTAATGAGAGAGATTAGGGCTAAGCAGGCTGATCCTGGCCCTTCATTCGCGCGGGGAGTCAACTTTTTCAACGCATCTGATGGCTCACATTCAAATGACAATTAATTATGCAATTAGGGTTTAATTACTCTCAGGTGGCCGGAGAAGACTTCCGGTCGTCTTCTCCGGCCAGCTCTCTCCCTGAAAAATCCCCAAATCCCTCAAATCGTACCAAAAATGAAAACTAAGCACACCAAAATGATCCCCATGACCCCCTGAGCTGAAACCCTAAGCCCAAACAAATTTCTTCTTCCTCAAAACCATGAATCGAACAGAGCAAGTTTTAGGGCAAACCAGTTTCAGAGACAAATTAAATGCTTATTTCACCACCATTTCAAAAACCAAAGACATATTCATGACCAGGACAACACAAAGAACAAGTTTGTAACAAGAAAAATGATTTCTGGAAAAATAATTTTCGAGCTACCTGAGATTTGGAGCTTTCAGTTTGAGGACTTTCTGGCCACTTCCTTCAGTGCAAACCACTTCACTTGATCCCCAGAAGATGTTTGAATGCTCAAAAGAAGTTTGTGTTGGCTGGATAATGAGATTCGACAGCTTCTGCTCAAGCTTGATCAGAAATGGCAATGGTGAAATAGAGAGCTTCAGGTCATGGTGAATGGTGGTTTGTGATCCTGAGGATGAATGGAGAAGGTCTGTGGTGTTTGTTTGTGTGTTTGCAAGCTAGGATGAGAGTTTCGAATGAAACTGCAAAATGAAGTGAGAGATGGCAGTGGGATGCTCAGGCTGTTTCAGGCTTGTGTTCTTGGTGCTGGATGGTCTATGGAGCAAGGTGAGTTGAATGGTGAAAATGGTTGAAGTGTTTGCAGGCTGTGGAGAGGAATTCGAAAGCTTATGCAATTGGGAGTGTTTTTGTGAATGTGTTGAATGAGAATGTTTCAGGCTGGCTTAGTACATGAAATGGCTTGCAAATTGATATATTATTTTAATCCAAGTGGCCAGAAGATGTGACATGGCCTGTGGTGATAGGTAAGTTTACTTTTGCATAAAGTCCACCTTTTGTGTAAGTGAGGTATGGTGAAGTGCTAGCTTGGTACAAACCCTAGGGGCTGCGCAGCATGGGATGGTGAGTGAGCTAGCAAGGTCAGCATCCAAGGTCACAAGTTGTAGGAAGCATGATGAGTGGTTTTGCAAGTTGTTGTACTTTGGTTCACATGTGAGAAATTCTTGTTACACAAACCAAACCATGGGGAAACTTGGTCCAATTCTGATTTTTAAGGCTCATAGAATGTTTGTGTGCTGGTTTGGAATGGATTAGAGGTCACATAATGCATTGGTTCATGACTTTGCAAAATTTCCATTTGAAGCATGCCTTGAAAAACAATGATTTTTGCCAACTTTGCCTTGCCATAACTTTTGATCCAAGAAGAGTTTGATCATGTTCTTGTACTTTTTGAAAAGGGAAAAATGAGATCTACAACTTTCATGACCAAAGTTTTTCCATTTGAAGCATTTTTGGATCATGAATCATGGCTTGAAAAATGACCTAAAATGATGCATTCTTGAAAAGTCAACTATGCCCAAAAAGTCAACATTTGCAAAAACCCTAAATTCTTGATTTCCATGAACTTCAACCTTCTTCCATGATCAAATAAAGATCATATACTCTCAAAATGATGAAGATCACCCATTGGTTGGGTCATTGGGGGCCTCAGATGCCCTGATTTTGCACTGACTTGTCTGAAAAGTCAACTCTTGATCAGATGACTTCCCCATGGAATTTCTTCATGAAAATTGATATGCATACTCCTTATACCATATAGAGATCAATGGAAACAAGAATGACCAAAAAATTTGGAGTTATGGCCTCTGAAACCAAAACCCTAATTTTCAGTCAACTGTGCAGTTCATCCTGGCTCTGCATCCACTCAAACCCTAGTTCTTGTGATTCCTCTGCAATTTTGACTTTGAGGAGATGGAATATGATATAAATACACACATGGACCCCTTTGAGTTGATTGGTAGCCTTTGGGGTGGCTCAGGATGCCCTGAGGTTGCTCAGATCACAAACCCTAGGTGCAGATGCCTTAGAACCAATGCAGTGAATCAAAAAATGAGATGTGAGATGATATGATTGTGTTTATGCATATGAGATGACCATAAGCCATGGTGTGAATGGGTGAGGGCAAATTTGGGGTGTTTACAGCTGCCCCTATTCAAACATGAGTTAGCTGTGCAGGTTGTAAGCGACGGCTTAACAGGCAAACAAGATAACTTGTGGTTGAATACCAAAGACAGTCCAAAATTTGCACTCACAGAAAGAAGAAGAAAAGGGATATAGATTGTAAAAAGAAAAATAAAGTATATTGTAAAGTGTGGGCGACGGAGGACGACCGTCGAGCAGAGGACGACTGCTGGGTAAAGAGCGATGACGGGGACGGCCGACATGCTGGTAAAGTGCAGGAAATAAAGCGATGACGGGGACGGCCGACATGCTGGGGATAAAAAGTAAAGCTAAGACGGGGACTGCCGACTAGCTGGGGAAAGATGATAATATGATGGGGACGGCCATCAAGATAAAGTTGTAAAATTTTCTGGGGATTAATGAAACATGACGGGGACGGCCATCAAGTTCATAAAGGTAAAGTAACCAACGATGGGGACGGCCATCGGGCTGAAAAGAAACGGACCACGACGGGGACGGCCATCGGGTTAAAAGGAAAAGGGACCACGACGGGGACGGCCATCGGGTTAAAGAATAAATGAAATAAACAGATGATGGGGTACGGCCATCAAAGGTGAAGGACGATCACCTAGCAGGGTACGGCTGCTCTGTTGGGGATAAAAGAAAAATGATGGGGACGGCCATCAAAGGTGGAGGACGACCACCTGGCAGGGTACGGCTGCCGAAAGTATCAACGATGGGGACGGCCATCGGATAGAAAAGGTCAACGATGGGGACGGCCATCGGACGAGCATGATGGAGGACGACCATCAAGAAGTGGAGGACGACCACTTAGCAGGGGACGGCTGCTCTCAGGGTTTATCATGACATAGGACGAATGTCAGATAACCAAAAATCAACAATGGGGACGGCCATTGGATAAAGTGATGAAGGACGATCATCAAAAGGTGGAGGACGACCACCTAGCAGGGGACGGCTGCTAAAATCAACGATGGGGACGGCCATCGGATGAGCATGATGGAGGACGACCATCAAGAAGTGGAGGACGACCACTCAGCAGGGGACGGCTGCTCTCAAAGGTATCATAACACAGGACGAGTGTTAGATAAAAAGAAAATGCTTTGTTGGTGACCTACTGGGGATATAGTAAACACGGACGAGCGTTTACATCCAAGAAACAAAAGGTACAAGTGTTTGGTATTGTGTATAGATTAAGGATGCGGACGAGCATCCTTAAGATCATGATACGGACGAGTATCATGTAGAAACAAACTGACACATGTTCAGAGATGATGATACGGACGAGTATCAACTGATTAACAAAGAACACGGACGAGTGTTGCATCTGAAAGGATTCTTCTGGGGAATAATAGACACGGACGAGTATCTATATTCAAGAAGACACAAGTGTTTGACACAATGTATGGATTAAAGATGCGGACGAGCATCCCTAAGACTATGAAACAAACACTAGACGCAATGTTCTGAGATGATGGTACGGACGAGTACCAACTGGTTAACAAAGAACAAGGACTACTGCTGAATCTGTGGGGATATGAGTGATGATGTATACAAGATACGGACGAGTATCTGTATAAGTGTACCAATGAGTAGTGAGTATTGTATTGAGTGTTTATCTGCTGGGGAGAGTGACACGGACGAGTGTCAAAAGAGAAAAGTATAATATTAACAAGTATATGGGTGATGAAGGTGTAAGCGACTGCGCTGGGGATATGACACGGACGAGTGTCAAGAAAGGGTATATATAAGTATATGTGAGTGCAAAGAGGACGTCTTCGGCTTTCTGCTGGTGATTTGACACGGACGGGCGCCATGATGTATCTGTAATGAGGGTGATTTGTTTGTAAAGGGTGTTCAGGCGACTTTACTGGGGAAAGATGACACGGATGGGTGCCAAAAGGTGTATATACGGGTGTTTGTGAATATGAGGGCAGCTGCTTTTGCTGGGACTCTGATGGGGACTCATGGGGAAAGTAATCTGTATCCTGATGAATGGTTACTAGTCACAAGTGTTCAATTCACAACATGACTTATGATTATGCTATGCATTTGATTTTTTGCCGTAATGCTCCGTATTAGACGGAATGCTACGCTCTGGGGGGGGTGAATATGATGCGGATGCCATGATTATGCAAAGGGGCACAGATCCGGGATTCGGATCCCGTTGCTGTGAAAATCTCCGGTCGATCTGCTTGAAATGGACATCCCAGCTGGGTATGAGATCACTGGTAGATCCAATGATGTATCTGCTCGGGGATATATGTCACTGGTTGACATAACCTTATAATACGAGACCCAGCTGGGGTTTGTAGAAGCTTCTGTACTCTGTTGTGACTTCTTCGTGCGTTGCTCTTCTGAATAGAGGCTGGAACTCTGTGGGGAGATGATCTCCTGATTTCTGCATTCTGCTGAGGAAGAATGGCAACTCGGCTGGGGAATTGCGAGAGGCAACTCAGCTGGGGAGAGCAACAAGAGGCAACTCAGCTGGGGATAGAGCATCTCGGATGCTGAGATTGAGTGTATGCTGATTTGGCAGCTCCGCTGGGGAAATGGGCACCTTCGATGCTGTATGTTGAAGATAGACCGAGTTGATAATGATTCGCCTACTTGCTGAGATGTAACTTGCATGCCCCAAGTTGCGTTCTGGATACCTGCAATCCTGCAAAGGTAAGGAAACGTACAAAAGGTCCCGAGGTATCCCTTACTGGATTCCGTCATAGGAGATAAGTACTTTCGAGAGTAAGTATATTCCCTGTAAGCATGTGTTTTTATTTTTTTTAGAGAAAGGCATCTGTACTTATGCAATTGTATTTTTAGAGATATCAGACGACTCTTTGCAAAACATAAATGTAAAAGACGAAACATGACTGAAAATCTGATTTTATTAATTCATGTGCCCTGAATTGGCAAGATACAGTCAAAGAAACATATCTCCTGAAATGAGGAGATTGTTGCAAATTGAGAAATAAAGTGCTGGCGGTGTTGGCGACGCTTTCAAGGAGCTTCCTCTTCTGCTATGACTCGTATGACAATGACGTTCTTCTCGTCTTGCTTTTTGGAGAGAGTTGATTCTGATTGAAGCTTGATCCTTTGGAGCTTACCAAGTTGTAGGTGATACAGACGAATTCAGAATGCAGTTGTTCGCTTATTCCCTTGTTTTGCATGGATCACCCTTTCGGGTTTTCAATCCATCGGGATACCCATTTTTGCCTGAGCTGTCCAATGCGGCTTTTCAACTCAGCGGGTGTACATCTTTTCATTTATTTCCCTTATTTTTGCCCGAGTCTTTTATTCTGTTTTTGACTCGCCGGGATGCCCTATTTTTGCCTGGACTTACATTCTGTTTTTATGTCCAGCGGGTCATTTTTATGCGAAGTATTTTTTAACCGCATCTGAATTCACAGGGGACGGGAAATCTTCACCATCCATGGTGCTGAGCATTAGTGCTCCACCAGAGAAAACTTTCTTTACAACGAATGGTCCTTCATAATTTGGAGTCCATTTGCCCCTGTGGTCTGTATGAGGAGGGAGGATTCTTTTCAGCACAAGATCTCCCACTTGGTACTCTCGGTGCCTGACTTTCTGATCGAAGGCTTTCTTCATTCTTTTCTGATATAGCTGCCCATGACAGATTGCAGCCAATCTTTTTTCTTCGATCAGACTCAGTTGCTCGTATCGGGACCGAACCCATTCTGCTTCGCTTAGTTTAACATCCATTATTACTCGTAACGAGGGTAATTCAACTTCAACAGGTAGGACTGCTTCCATACCATACACAAGCTGATACGGTGTTGCCCCAGTGGATGTTCTGATTGATGTGCGGTACCCATGCAAAGCAAATGGTAGCATTTCGTGCCAGTCTTTGTATGTGATTACCATCTTCTGCACAATCTTCTTGATATTCTTGTTAGCTGCCTCAACAGCGCCGTTCATCTTTGGCCTGTAAGGAGAAGAATTGTGATGTTGGATCTTGAAGTCCCGGCACAGCTCTGCCATCATTTTGTTGTTTAAGTTGGAACCATTATCAGTAATGATTCGCTCGGGCACTCCATACCGACAGATGATATCTCTCTTCAGAAATCTGGCTACCACTTGTCTTGTGACGTTTGCATATGAGGCTGCTTCCACCCACTTGGTGAAATAATCAATGGCGACCAGGATAAATCTGTGACCATTTGAAGCAGTTGGCTCAATCTTGCCAATCATATCAATGCCCCACATAGCAAAGGGCCATGGTGAAGACATGATGTTTAAAGGGTTGGGAGGCACATGCACCTTATCTGCGTAAATCTGGCATTTGTGACACCTTCTGGCATAGGCACAACAGTCTGCATCCATTGTGATCCAGTAATAGCCTGATCTTAGCAATTTCTTAGCCATGGCATGCCCTCCAGCATGGGTACCAAAAGACCCTTCGTGCACTTCACGCATCAACAAATCTGCTTCCGTCTTGTCAACACATCTGAGGAGTACCATGTCAAAGTTCCTCTTGTACAAAGACCCATCAGTGTTCAGAAAGAAACTACCAGCAAGCCTTCTCAAAGTCTTCTTATCATTGGAAGATGCCCCAGGTGGGTATGTTTGATCCTCCAAGAAGCACTTAATGTCATGGAACCAAGGCTTATCATCTTTAGCAATATCTGCTGCAAATACATACGCTGGTCTATCAAGTCTCGATACTGAAATCTGAGGTACAAAGTTAGCAGCTTGAACTTTGATCATGGATGAAATGGTAGCAAGGGCATCCGCAAACTGATTCTCATCCCGAGGGATATACTCAAGTTTGACTGTTGTGAAGAAAGTCAATAACCTTCTTGTATAATCCCTGTAAGGTATCAGATGATCCTGGTGGGTGTACCATTTCCCGTTGGTTTGATTGACCACCAAAGCTGAATCTCCGAATACGGTCAATGTCTTGATCCTGAGGTCAATGGCCTCCTCAAGACCCATAATGCAAGCTTCGTATTCAGCTTCGTTGTTAGTGCAGTTGAAAGTGAGTTTTGCCGAGAAAGGCATGTGAACTCCCTTTGGTGAAATGAGTACCGCACCAACACCACGGCCATTCATGTTAATAGCCCCATCAAACATCATAGTCCATTCTTCCTCCGGGTCAGGCCCTTCAGTGTGAACAGGCTCTTCATGATCTTTTGCTTTAATGAACATGATGTCTTCATCAGGGAAGTCAAACCTCATTGGCTGGTAGTCATCAATGGGTTGCTCAGCCAGGTATTCAGATAGTACACTGCCCTTGATGGCTTTCTGAGATGTGTACTGTATGTCATATTCAGTAAGGATCATTTGCCATCTTGCAACCCGTCCGGTAAGAGCTGGCTTCTCAAATATGTACTTAACTGGGTCCATCTTAGAGATCAACAAAGTAGTGTGGGTCAGCATATACTGTCTCAGTCGGCGAGCAGCCCACGCTAAAGCACAGCAAGTTTTCTCGAGCAGTGAATAACGCTGTTCACAGTCGGTAAACTTTTTGCTTAGGTAGTATATTGCATACTCTTTTCGACCAGACTCGTCATGCTGGCCCAGCACACACCCCATTGACTCTTCTAATACTGTCAAGTACATGATCAGAGGTCTTCCTTCAACTGGAGGCATGAGGATTGGAGGTTCTTGTAAGTACTCCTTGATCTTGTCAAAAGCTTTCTGGCAATCTTCGTTCCACCTGACCGTCTGTTCTTTTCTTAACAGCTTGAACAAGGGTTCACAGGTTGCGGTAAGGTGAGATATGAACCGGGAAATGTAGTTCAATCGACCTAAGAACCCTCGAACTTCTTTCTCAGTTTTCGGTGCAGGCATTTCTTGTATAGCCTTGACTTTATCTGGGTCAACTTCAATCCCTTTCTCGCTTACAATAAAGCCCAGCAGCTTACCGGATCGCACCCCGAATGTGCATTTGTTGGGGTTCAGCTTCAATTGGTACTTCCTCAGTCGTTTGAACAACTTCAGCAGATTCACCAGGTGATCTTCCTCTGTAAGGGACTTGGCGATCATATCATCCACATAGCATTCTATTTCCTTGTGGATCATATCGTGAAATAATGTCACCATAGCCCGTTGATACGTTGCGCCTGCATTCTTCAGTCCGAATGGCATCACTTTGTAACAGAACGTGCCCCAGGGTGTAATGAATGTTGTCTTTTCCATGTCTTCAGGTGACATCTTGATCTGATTATATCCTGAAAATCCGTCCATGAAGGAGAATACCGAGAACTGAGCCGTATTATCCACCAATACATCAATGTGAGGTAATGGGAAGTCATCCTTCGGGCTGGCTCTGTTCAGATCCCGGTAGTCAACACACATTCTTACTTTGCCGTCCTTCTTAGGCACAGGTACTATGTTAGCAACCCACGGCGGATAGCTAGTCACAGCAAGGAACCCGGCATCCCATTGCTTTTGTACCTCTTCCTTGATTTTCATAGCCATGTCTGGGCGAGTTCGGCGCAGCTTTTGTTTGACCGGTGGGCACTCTTCTTTCAAAGGCAGCTTGTGCACAACTATATCGGTATCCAACCCTGGCATGTCTTGATACGACCAAGCAAACACATCAACATACTCTTGAAGCAGATCTATCAGCTGTCTCTTCACTGAGTCTTGCAGGCAGGCCCCGATTTTAACTTCTTTCACATTTTCTTCCGTACCAAGATTGATCACTTCAATCTCCTCCTGGTGAGGAGTAATAACCTTTTCCTCCTGTCTCAACAACCTGGCTAGCTCTTCAGGAAGCTCATATTCTTCATCAACCCCTTCATCAGCTTGATTGATTGGATTGTCAAAGTCATACGATGTCATAGCTGTGCTGCTGTCGGTGCTGTCAGGAAGGCACTCTCTGCAAGGGTTAAATTGGTTCATTTTAGTGATTGATTTTAATCTTGCTTTAGAAAAAAGTGAAATGAAGTTATCATTTTGAAAACACCGCCATTTATTTCTGTACAAAAAGAAAAATGGAAAAACAGTGAACAGAAAAGAAAAAGACTCGTTTGCAAAAAGATGTCTGATATTTCATTAATTTAATCTTGTTTGCACAAAAGTACAGATGGCCCTGGTTACAAAATGAGTCTTGTCATCTTGGGCAAGATGCAAGACTTGGATGCATGCTATAAAAATACAGGAAATAATAATTACTCTGCATGAGTAACTCTTATAATTTCCTGGGAAGACCAGTTCGAGATACTGCTCCCCGGGATCTTTGGACGAATCCAATTCTCCAGATTGCGCTCCTCTTCCAGCTCGTCTTCCAAACAGTTGATAGCATCGGGGGTAAGCATCCCCCCACTGACAAAACCAGGCTCTGCAGCAGCCTTTGCTTGATGTTGAGTTGGTCTGTAACCCAACCCAAATTTGTCCTTCTTCTCTTCCACAGCTAAGACCTTGCCCCAGCCTTGGGCAGTTCCTTCTTCAACAACCTTCCGGGCTTGTTGATAAGATGACATTTTAGTACCAGATACAGCAGATGCTTCATTGACGTTCAAGGCTTCAAAACCTTGGCTCATTGTTTCATGGATCTCTCCATCCATTTCAATGTATTTATAAGTAGCCAGGTGGCTAACAAAAATGTCCTCCTCTCCACAGATTGTGACAACTTGGCCTTCCCACTCAAATTTTAACTTTTGGTGAAGGGTAGACGTTATTGCGCCGGCGGCGTGAATCCAGGGTCTACCCAACAAACAGCTGTAGGCGGGATGAATGTCCATCACATAAAAGATAGTTTTAAAGGTCTGCGGGCCAATTGTCACAGGCAGCTCAATCTCTCCCAGAACCGATCTCTTAGAACCATCAAAGGCTCTTACTACCAGGTTGCTGGGTCTCAATGCCAATCCATCATATTCAAGCTTCACCAGAGCCTTCTTTGGTAAGACATTCAGGGAAGAACCTGTGTCCACCAGCACATGAGAAAGGACAGCTCCTTTGCATTCCATGGTTATGTGCAAGGCTTTGTTGTGATTGCGGCCATCCGCTGTCAAGTCAGAATTGGTAAACCCTAGCCCATTGCTAGCAGTAACATTTCCAACCACGGTTTCCAATTGGTTGACAGTTATCTCCTCAGGCACGTAAGCTGCGTGCAAGACTTTAAGTAGTGCATTCCGATGGGCTTCGGAGCACATAAGCAGTGAGAGGATGGAGATTTTGGATGGCGTCTGGTGAAGTTGATCCACAATTTTGTAATCACTCTTTTTGATGATCCGCATAAACTCATCAACTTCCTGATCAAATGGAGTCTTCAGGGCTTCTTTGGCAGCTGGATCTTCCTGCACCGGGCCTTTACCCTTTGCCTTGGCAGCAGCTTCTGCTTCGGCTGTAGGTCTTTGAACTTGTGAGGCGAAGAGACGTCCGCTTCGAGTGAAGCCTCCGCCTCCCCCCACATTATCTATTTGTGGTGCAGGTGCCGTTGTTTCCAGAGTGATTCTTTTTCCTTCGCAATACAAGTCAGAGCCATAGTGCCAAGGGATGGCCCTATTGCTTTCATATGGTACTGGTCCAGGCACCGTGACAGTGACTGGACTGATTGCTGCTGCCGAAGGGACTGTTATTGTTTGTGGATCATAGAAGATTGTAACTGGTGCTCTGGTGGGAGCAGCACCTTCTGAATGGTAAGCGGAGTTATTTTCAGGATCATAGAATATGGTAACAGTAGAGACATCTTCGTGATTGATTGCTGGTGTTGTAGGAGGTTCTGTTGGAAGGACTGTTGTTGTTGCTGATGGAGAGTCGAAATGGAATGAAGCTGAAGTTGTAGCAGGAGAAACTGTTGAAAACTGATCATTTGGGAGGACAGGTGAAGTACTTGTTGACGGTGCTGATGAATTGTCGGGAACAATAGTTGTTGCATTTGTAGGAGTGTCTGAAACCGTTGTTGATGAAGTTGCCGGATTTGTCGGAAATGATGTAGTGATCTGTAGCAAGCCACTCTGAATAAGGCCGTCAATGCCATTCCTTAAATCTTCACAACCATTCCATGAAATATTGCAGTATGGGCACCCTAGTTCACACCCCGGAAATATATTGTTTTCACGGAGTTGAGCTTTGATTTCCACCAATGGTGTCCGGATCTGATCCACACTTGTTATTAAATAAGATGGTTGGTCTTCTTCAATAGCGTTAATTCGAGGACCACCATGGTTTGGCATTGGGTTTTTATTGACATTGGGCGGAGGTGCAAAATTCAGAGCCTTGGAGTCTACCAAGTCTTGTACCTTCATATGCAGAGCCCTGCATTTTTCTGTACTGTGACCAGGTGCGTTCGAATGAAAAGCACACCTAGCATTGGAGTCATAGTTTCTTGGTAGACTGTTGGGATCCGGAGGTGCCAACGTTCTTAGCTCAACTAGGTTGAGTTTCAGAAGTTGTGGCAGCAAAGCAGCATACGGCATTGGGATCGGGTCGATCACTCGGTTAGCTTGGGATGGCCTTTGTTGGAATGGCCTCTGTTGATTGTTGTTGTTGGAGTTGTTGTTGAAGTTCCTTGGAGGATACTGATTCTGATGATACTGGGGTTGTTGTTGGAAGTTTTGTTGAGGGGATTGATAGACTGGCTGTGGATGAGCTAGAGCAGGGATAGTGACTGCTGCTATTGACCTCTGAACATATTGGGGCCTACCCCTGTTGGTGTGAATGGCATTGGTCTCGCCAGTTCTTCTCGGGCCTGCAAAAGGCTTTCTTGTACTACTGGACGAGCTTGCACCGTTGTCTGAGATCTTTCCCATTTTTAACAGGCTTTCAATTCTCTCCCCGGCTATAACAACATCTGCGAAGCTGGTGGAAGAGAAAGCAGCCAACCTGTCAATATAGGTTCCCTGAAGAGTGTTCATAAACATGTCTGCCATTTCTCTCTCAGACATTGGTGGTTGAACGGCAGCAGCCAATTGCCTCCATCTTTGAGCATATTCTCTGAAGCTCTCTCTAGATGACTGTGACATTCCCATCAGGAGGGTCCTGTTGGGTGCCATATCTAGATTATACTGATACTGTCTGATGAAGGCCTCTGCCAGGTCCTTCCAGCATCTTATAGTTGCTCTTGTCAGATGGGAATACCATTCCCTCGATGCTCCAGTCAAGCTATCTTCAAAATAGAACATCCACAATTTCTCATCCATTGTATAGGCCTTCAGCCTTCCCAGAAATGACTGCAAATGAGTCCGGGGGCATGAAGTCCCATTATACTTTTCGAAACATGGAGGCTTGAACTTGTGGGGAATCCTGACCCCTTCTACTAAACCCATGTCCATGACGTCGAACCCCAAAGAGTTTTGAGATTCCAGTGATCTCAACTTCTCAGCTATCTCTTCCAATCGTCTATCATATGTTTCCTCTCCGGCACCCATCACTGTATACTGGTCCTCCTGAGGATCTTCTTGAAGTACTCTGGCTGCAGTGGCTGTCCCTTGAATGTTGACTGGGATGTTAGCCTCTGGATGGAGATGTGGGCCAAACACAGGGGGGGTAACATGTGGTTGCACCCTTTCATTATTACTGGTGCCTGCAGTTCCTACATGAGGCTCCTCTTGATTTTGCCTCTCCACCATGGCCCTCAGTCTCTCCTGGCTCTGAGCCATGTTGTTCATAACTTCCATGAACTGCGTCATCTGCGTTCTCATCTCTAACCTTTCGTTTGCCATCTGGTTTCTGACCTCCGTAAGGTCTTGTTGCATCTGATCCATCTGAATTCCCGGAAGGTTGTTTCTAGTTGGATACCTGTGTGGCCTGTTGAGAGGAAATACCCGGCGGCGAGCAATAATTCCTGAGATTCACAACAGAGGTTAGCAACAACAAAACAAAAAACCTACAAAACAAACAAAAGGGTTAGCATACAATGCAGTTATGCTTATTTGTTCTCAAGGTATCCGGTTTGGCCTTCAGTTTTGACCCTTCCAGACCCTTGAAGATGATGCTGTTGAAGTTGCTTTTGATGTGAACCCCAACACAAATATATTACAAAGGTGAAATAATACAATTTGTTCATTTTACAACACAAACCCTCAAAGGGGCCAAAATACATCACAAAAAGCAAAAGTACATGGAAAAGGAACAACAACAAGCAAATGATCAAACTCCAAGGCCAAACTCATCCTCACGAACTTCCTTGAGAAGTGCTTCGGTCACAGGATCAGCCGGATGTTCCGTGAGACTTCTGATGAGAAGGTTTCTTGTTGCGACAGCTGCAGCCAATTTCTTGTTCTGACTTTGGTCCTTAGACCTCTTTACTCCTGCTTTGATTTTCAGCTCCGATATCTCCTCCTGGGCTGCTGCCAGGGCTTTTTCCATCTGCTCCATCTTGTCCTGAACTCTCTTGTCTTCTAGAGTACGGGCCTCAGTGATCCGGACCCACCTGGCCTGACTCTCTTTCAAATACAAGTCTGTCCTTGCTCTTTGGAACTGGGCTTCTTTACAAGCATTCTTCAGAATCTGCTCACCAGCTTTGGACTTGTTGATATACTCCCCAGACTTCTCAATCTTGGTCAAGTGTCCCACTCTCAACTTCTCCAATCTTTCAATCTCCCTTACACCTTCACTCCTCTCCCGGAGGGTCTTCTGCAAGGCTTGAGTTAACTTCTCATTTCTTTCCTTCAAGCTCTCAAACTCCTCCAAACTGATAGTGGCAGGGGGTGGTGCTGAAGATGACTCAGGCATGTCTTCTATGGTAAAGGGCATTCCAGAGGATTGGGCCCTAGCATGGGACCACTCATAATATTGGACTGATGCCACATTATTGCACTTACCCAGAATGGTAATTCCCTTAGTTTGAACATGATCCCAGGCCCAGGCAGCCTGCCTAACAACAGCCAAACTAATCTTGTTCTCACAGTAGAGGGTTTCCACCAAATCTTGTTCCCTAGGAGTATGAACCAGTGCATAGCCTAATTGCCTTCTGAACAGCAGAGGGTTGTAATTGATACTTCCCTTAACTCCTATCAAAGGCACATTGGGAAAGTGCCCACAGCTTGTGATCATGTCTCTGCCCTTGGTGCTCTGAGTACACCATCTGATATCTGCTGAAGTTAGGACAGTGAGTCTCTTAGCCCAATTGCTTTGCTGATGAGGATTGAGAAATGCATCTGTCCTGGGTAGATGCCTGAGAAGCCAAGCATGGAATAATGGAGCACAAATTCTTACTAATCTCCCCCTCTGCTTCTCATTTCTTTGATGGACTGAATAATAAAGATCACCCAGTAAAGTTGGCACAGGGTTCTTCAGGATGAACAAATGGATTGCATTCTTGCTAATGAAACGAGGCTCATCTGCAAACAATACAATCCCATATACACTCAAGGCCAATAGAGCACAAACAGCTTTCCAATCCCCCAAGGAGGCCTTCAAACTAGCTTGGGAAATCAGGAAGTCCAGATGAAAACCAGGGATCCCAGCCTTAGAGGTCATATGCTGTTCAATCAACACAGGCTCCAGGTGCAAAGCTTTTGCTATCTCTCCATTGCTGGGAAAGACCATTTCAGGGTTGAAAGGGATTTCCCTCTTGATAGGTAAACCAATCAAAGATGAGTATTCTTCTAATAGAGGCCCCAACTGAAAGTCTTGAAAGGTGAAACATCTCAATGGGGGGTCATAAAACTGAATACAGGTGTGGATGAGGCTCCTCTGAGATGGGTCCATATCCATAACCATGTCCAGTATATCCCCATAATGCTCTCTGAACAAAGGAATGTGATCTGGAGTGATCAGGGTTTGGATCCTCCTGATGTCTGATAAGTCTGGTTGGAAGAAATGATAGGTGATGTTGCTTTTCTTTGGAGCCATGATGCTGAAGACTGAGTGTCGATGAAGATACTGAAAGAATGAGCCACTGATTGGCTGGTGCAAGTAATTGAAGTATATGGCTGACAAGCTGAAGCAAGTGCTGGTGGAGATAGGTCAAAACTGCAGACGGGGTCAAAACCAAAACCAGATGAGAAATGGATACCCTGAAACACAAATAAGCACATGTTAATATGATGCAATGAGTATGTATGCAAATGAAATGCAAGGGTTTGTGACTGAGCTGGATCTGGTTAACTGCCTTGGTATGGATCCATGTGTGTTCAAGAATTCCAGATGGAGGTCTAAAAATCCAGTAACCAGGGTGGGGGACTCAAATAAAGAGCCACATGTCCAGGGTTTTAGAATCACAAGAACTGTCCAACATGGAGTACTCTTAACAAAGTCAAAGTAACAGGGTATTCTGAGGTCAAGGTACCTGCAAACCTGTAAACAGCCCAACCCCCTCACAGGTAGTGATCTAGAACAAGGATCCTCAGACTTGGATCAGTTATGAGAAGTGTAAACACTTCTAACCCGGAGGTACAGTGTTTACAATAACCATAACAATTCCTCCTCTAATTCACCTCAGTTTCTGAAGGTCAATACTAAAAAAGGTCATCCAGACTTAGCAGGCTTCCCAGATAGCCCTAGCATTGCAGGAAATCTGCAACACAGAGTTCTCAAGAAGAAACCCATATCTGAACCGTGTTTCATATTCCCGCACCAGACCGAAATGGAATGGGAAAGAATATGATTCACTCTAGCCTAGGTGTCACTCAGGTCCCAGGTATAGGACCTTAACTCTCAATGGAACACCCACCCACCAAAGAAAAACCAGATCCAGCCAGCACAGTATGACAGTATGAAAAATATAAAGCTATAAAGAAAGCGATAAATCAACTGTACATAAAGCAATAAATAAAAATAAATACAAGCACAAACAAGCACATAACACCCCAGTAAACACAAATCAATCAAGCGCTAGGAGGAACCCACAAAAAGAACCAGAAGCCCTGGTTGCAGTATAAGGTGTCCCCAGCAGAGTCGCCAAGCTGTCGCTCCCGACAAATGGGACTGGCCCACATGAAGGTACAGACGCGAACGGTCGGCGAAGGGAACAGTGAGAACACACAGCCGTGAACTCACTGGAGATGAAAAGAGTCGCCAGCTAGGCATTTTTATCCCGGAGGAAAGGCAATGCTGCATAGACCTAGAAAGAAATGGATAAGACGGTTGCGAACCAGAGAGACTGAGAAAGGGGGTTGGTTACAACCTGGGAAGGTATTAGCACCCAGATTGTCCGCCGTACTCGACGGGATCCACGCTTAAAAGATTTGTGTTTATAAGGAGTAGTGACAGTGCAATCTGTGTGTAAAAGAGCTGGAAAACAAAATGTACAGGTGTCAGTGTAAAGGGAGTGTAAAGTGAAATATGAAAGGGTCAGTGCAGGAATGAGAATATGCTCAAGATCATGAGGCTAAAGAATAAGGCTAGAAGAGGGGGAATGGACAGAGACTTTTGTTCGATAACTGTTAAGTTATGCCTACGTATCCTCTCGTGCAATGAGGAAGTCAGAACGCTGTAGTTCGACCCAAAGAGACTGAAAGGTGAATTGACTTGATGAACTGCTTGCTTGCCTATGCTCAAGTGTATGACCTGTCTGGCTCAGGTGCGAACTGTCTTGCATTAGACGGAAGAAGCAGGTTCTCGTTTGTGAGTGAAGGTGATGAGAAAAGAATCCCGGAGGAGACGATTATTGTTTGTTTTTTTGTATTTTTCAGTCTTTTATTGCTTTTGAAGGTTTGTCATAAGTTAATGAGCTTAAGCCTAAACCAATGGGTTAGTAAACTCATCACATCTTCCCTCTGATTAGGGGTAATGAGAATACCTTAAGTGTGAAGTCAGATTCTCACACTTAATCACCTTTGATGCAGGATTAAGATCATTGACCTACTTGTGATTATTTAGATGTTTTTGGTGTTTTTGTTTAGTGTTGAGTAATGAGATTAAGCCATAATCATGGATTAAACAGACCCATTACACCATCCTAAAAGAAGGATGATAGATGAGAATGTTTAAGTTGAGGAAAGCCCCTCAACTTAATCCATGATTAGGGATTAAACCCATGACAAAACAAGCCTTTGATTAAGTGGATTTATTTAATGGTATGATGATGAAGTGATTTTTATGATTTGTAAGACAACTTGAGGGGGACTTGTCCATTAACACTAGGGTTAGTCCTTCTTAACCAATTAAGGAAGAATTAGAACCCTAATGCAAGGCCCAAGTTACAAGTGTGATGTCTTGATGATTATTAAATGAATTTATTAAGAGATTTAAACACATTAAGGGTTCAAGACTTAGGATTAAAGTTATACATTCCATCCTAAGAGAAGGATGCAGGCATAAGCTTAATCACAAAGTCTTGAAGCCTTTAGGGTTTAGTCCCTGATTATGAGATGAGAAGAGAAGACTCAAAGAGAGACACAAAGGTAAAACTATGGGGGGACTAATAAAAACCCTAATTCATTGTCATGCTTGGATGATCCTAAAGTTTGTGAGGTTTGCAAGAACAATCTTCAGAGGAGCCACCAGGAAGCAGATGAACAGGATCAAGAGAAGCAAAGTGACTTGCTTCATTCAAGAAGTCAAGTCACTTGAAGAAAGAAAGTGGGAAGGAGAAGAATGAGCAAGCTCAAACTCAAACACATATAAGAATGCAGCAATGGATGCAAGAGAGATGAAAAGAAAAGTTATGAGAAGTGAAGGCAAATTCACTTCTCAAGTTTACTTACCACCTGAAATGTTAGGAAAGAAATGCAATGCAATGCTAAATGAAATGAAATGACATGATGCTAGACCAAACCAGAAGCATGTTGATGATGATAATGATGTTATGAGGTGCTGCAAACATGAGACAAGGCATGGAGATGTTCATACAAGATTATGAATGCAAATGGTGCAAGCTTAGAAGCATGAACAAGCATGGAAAGTTATGAATCATACAAGACAAATGACATGGCAAACATGAGATGCAATGATCAAAGATGCTTTATACATGTCTTAAGATGTCAAATGGATCACAAGAATGCACAAAATGCAATGACAAGTCAAGTTATGCAAGGAAATGCAAGGAGGATGCAAAAGAAAGCCCAAATTAGGGTTCATGGATCAAACATCAAACAAAAAAACCCAAAACAGAAACAAATCCTAAGATAAAAAATGGAAAATGCTACCCAAAGAAACCCTAAACCTATAATGAACCACTGTCCAAAGGGGGACTCTCAACTCTCAACCAAACTCAAGATATGATTTTTACAAGTTATTAGGGTTTTTTAGGGTTCTTAACAAAAGAAATGCCAAACAATTTGGAAATGCAAGAACAATTCATGGCCATTTTATCCTAGAAACTACATGCTAAACATAAAACAATGCAAGAAGAATCAATGTCTCAACCTTCTCCAATAGGCAGAAATGAATTTTTGAACTTGTGATCAAAATAATGCACAAAATATGATTTAATTCAATGAAAAATTCTTAAAGTGCATCAAGATCAAAAAAGAAATTTGGTTTGAAGGTTGGACAATGTTTCTAAATGTCTTAGAACATTTCATGAATTTTTTTGTAATTTTTAAATACCTAAAAGTATTTTTAATTAATTAATTCCCATTAATCAATTAAAAATAATCTTTTAAATATTTAAAAATACTTTTTTAATGATGAAAAATAAAATAAAAATATTTTTGTGTCTTAAAAATTAATAAAACTTTAAAGAAAAAGTTTCATAATTTTTAGGAATTTTTAACTATTTTAAAATAAATGTGCAAGTTAATTGAAAAGAAATGAATTAAAAATCAAATAAAATAAAAGTATGCAGCATGGAGGGCCAGGATGAGCTCTGAGTTCAAAATGGTTGACTGGCGCGTGAATGGAGGGTCCAGATGACTCCTGAGTTAATTAACTTAATTAAAAATTAAATAAACTAATGAGAGAGATTAGGGCTAAGCAGGCTGATCCTGGCCCTTCATTCGCGCGGGGAGTCAACTTTTTCAACGCATCTGATGGCTCACATTCAAATGACAATTAATTATGCAATTAGGGTTTAATTACTCTCAGGTGGCCGGAGAAGACTTCCGGTCGTCTTCTCCGGCCAGCTCTCTCCCTGAAAAATCCCCAAATCCCTCAAATCGTACCAAAAATGAAAACTAAGCACACCAAAATGATCCCCATGACCCCCTGAGCTGAAACCCTAAGCCCAAACAAATTTCTTCTTCCTCAAAACCATGAATCGAACAGAGCAAGTTTTAGGGCAAACCAGTTTCAGAGACAAATTAAATGCTTATTTCACCACCATTTCAAAAACCAAAGACATATTCATGACCAGGACAACACAAAGAACAAGTTTGTAACAAGAAAAATGATTTCTGGAAAAATAATTTTCGAGCTACCTGAGATTTGGAGCTTTCAGTTTGAGGACTTTCTGGCCACTTCCTTCAGTGCAAACCACTTCACTTGATCCCCAGAAGATGTTTGAATGCTCAAAAGAAGTTTGTGTTGGCTGGATAATGAGATTCGACAGCTTCTGCTCAAGCTTGATCAGAAATGGCAATGGTGAAATAGAGAGCTTCAGGTCATGGTGAATGGTGGTTTGTGATCTTGAGGATGAATGGAGAAGGTCTGTGGTGTTTGTTTGTGTGTTTGCAAGCTAGGATGAGAGTTTCGAATGAAACTGCAAAATGAAGTGAGAGATGGCAGTGGGATGCTCAGGCTGTTTCAGGCTTGTGTTCTTGGTGCTGGATGGTCTATGGAGCAAGGTGAGTTGAATGGTGAAAATGGTTGAAGTGTTTGCAGGCTGTGGAGAGGAATTCGAAAGCTTATGCAATTGGGAGTGTTTTTGTGAATGTGTTGAATGAGAATGTTTCAGGCTGGCTTAGTACATGAAATGGCTTGCAAATTGATATATTATTTTAATCCAAGTGGCCAGAAGATGTGACATGGCCTGTGGTGATAGGTAAGTTTACTTTTGCATAAAGTCCACCTTTTGTGTAAGTGAGGTATGGTGAAGTGCTAGCTTGGTACAAAGCCTAGGGGCTGCGCAGCATGGGATGGTGAGTGAGCTAGCAAGGTCAGCATCCAAGGTCACAAGTTGTAGGAAGCATGATGAGTGGTTTTGCAAGTTGTTGTACTTTGGTTCACATGTGAGAAATTCTTGTTACACAAACCAAACCATGGGGAAACTTGGTCCAATTCTGATTTTTAAGGCTCATAGAATGTTTGTGTGCTGGTTTGGAATGGATTAGAGGTCACATAATGCATTGGTTCATGACTTTGCAAAATTTCCATTTGAAGCATGCCTTGAAAAACAATGATTTTTGCCAACTTTGCCTTGCCATAACTTTTGATCCAAGAAGAGTTTGATCATGTTCTTGTACTTTTTGAAAAGGGAAAAATGAGATCTACAACTTTCATGACCAAAGTTTTTCCATTTGAAGCATTTTTGGATCATGAATCATGGCTTGAAAAATGACCTAAAATGATGCATTCTTGAAAAGTCAACTATGCCCAAAAAGTCAACATTTGCAAAAACCCTAAATTCTTGATTTCCATGAACTTCAACCTTCTTCCATGATCAAATAAAGATCATATACTCTCAAAATGATGAAGATCACCCATTGGTTGGGTCATTGGGGGCCTCAGATGCCCTGATTTTGCACTGACTTGTCTGAAAAGTCAACTCTTGATCAGATGACTTCCCCATGGAATTTCTTCATGAAAATTGATATGCATACTCCTTATACCATATAGAGATCAATGGAAACAAGAATGACCAAAAAATTTGGAGTTATGGCCTCTGAAACCAAAACCCTAATTTTCAGTCAACTGTGCAGTTCATCCTGGCTCTGCATCCACTCAAACCCTAGTTCTTGTGATTCCTCTGCAATTTTGACTTTGAGGAGATGGAATATGATATAAATACACACATGGACCCCTTTGAGTTGATTGGTAGCCTTTGGGGTGGCTCAGGATGCCCTGAGGTTGCTCAGATCACAAACCCTAGGTGCAGATGCCTTAGAACCAATGCAGTGAATCAAAAAATGAGATGTGAGATGATATGATTGTGTTTATGCATATGAGATGACCATAAGCCATGGTGTGAATGGGTGAGGGCAAATTTGGGGTGTTTACACGTAGGATTTAACCTCCAAGGTTTCAATGGTGTGGTGTCGCGACCATGGGGTTATGTCGATCTCATAGTCACGTTTGGGGCCGCGGAGACTGCCTGATCAATCCGCGTCCAATTTTTGATCGTCGATTGTTCTTCTCTGTATCAATGCATTCTAGGTCGACCAACGTTGGCCGACCTTCTAGCCGTCTCATCAACCGTCCACCTAAAGATGAAATACTACACCACTTCAAGAAGAGTTGCCACCCTACATGGTGACGTGGAGTCCGCCCGTCGTTGTTTCGAAGCAGCCTCTAAAGGCCTTAGCTCGATATCATACCAGCCCAAAGCTTCCACCTCGGTTTCCTCCCTGAACACCGAAGTGCCCGCACCTCTCCCCCGGGTCGATTCCATCGACCTCAATTGCAGGTTTTCGAATGAAGCTAAAAGTTCCCAGCAGCCCTCCTCTTCATTAGCCCGACATATCCCCGACGGTGAATTCAAGCTAATCCCGCTGGGAGAAGGCCCGAGCAGATGCGTGAAGATCGGAGCACACCTCCCGGAACTAGCAAAGAGACAGCTGGAAGCATGCCTGAAGGGGAACGCCGACCTGTTCGTATGAAGTGCAGCAGAAATTCCCGGACTCGATCCAGACGTAGCATGCCACCATCTATCCATCGACCCAAATCACAAGGTTGTCGTCCAACGAAGGAGAAAATAGTCGATCGAAAAAACTAAAGCGGCCGAAAAAGCTGTAGAAGACGTCCTAGAGGCAAACATTGTAACGGAGGCCAGGTACACTACTTGGCTTTCCAATGTTGTACTTGTGAAAAAATCTAATGGAAAGTGGCGAATGTGCATTGATTATACTGATCTTAATCGGGCTTGCCCGAAAGATGCTTACTCGTTGCCAAATATTGATAAATTGGTCGACAACTCGGCCGGTTTCAAACTACTATCATTTATGGACATTTATTCAGGATATAATTAAATTCCCATGGCTGTGGCTGACAAAAAACACACGGCCTTCATGACCAAATCAGGCAACTACTACTATAACGTTATGCCCTTCGGTCTAAAAAACGCGGGCGCCACTTAATCAGCGCATGATGAACAAAGTTTCCGAGCAAAAATTGAGGACATGCTCGAAGTATATATGGACGACATGATAGTCAAATCTTAGGACTGAATCAGATCATGCTTCCCACCTATGCAAGGTGTTCGACCAGGCTCGAAAATGCAAGATGCGTTTCAACCGAATCAGATCATACTTCCAACCTATGCAAGGTGTTTGACCGAGCGAGGGACCGAAGCCAACTCGGACAAATGTCAAGCGTTCACAGAGATACCTACCCCAAACTCTAAAAAATCCATACAATCGTTAAATGGAGTGCTTGCCTCTCTCGCTCGATTTATGGCTAAATCCGTCCAACACGCGCTCCCGTTCTACAAACTCCTCCGCAAAGAATCAACTTTCGAATGGACTGAAGAATGCGAGCAAGCCTTGGCTCACTTGAAAAAAGCATTATCCGAACCGCTGGTACTCTCCAGGCCCAATGAAGGCGAAACGTTGTACCTTTACCTCGCCGTAGCAAACGAGGCAGTCAGCGGGCCCTTATTCGAAAGCTCCCCGAGGGGCGGAAATCCATCTACTTTACGAGCAAGGCATTAAACAGCCCCGAACTCAGGTACTTACAAATCGAAAAGGTAGCACTGGCCCTACTCTTTGCAGCAATGAGGTTACGACACTACTTCTTGGCCCATACTATCGTCGTCGGGACAGACCAACCTATCAGGCAGATGCTCAGAAGGCCAAACATGGTTGGACGGATGCTAAAATGGTCATTAGAATTATCCGATTTCGACATCAAATTCGAAGGACGGCAGGCCCTCAAAGCTCAAGCTTTGGCCGACTTTGTAGCAGAGCTTACCTTCACCGAGCAAACAGCGACATCTCCGTCTAAGTGGACCATCTTCGTCGATGGAGTGTCTATCTCGACAGGCAGCGAGGCTGGGGTGATGCTAGAGAACGAGGAAGGGATGCTCATCGAAGCATCATTAACATTGTCTTTCCCCACATGCAATAATCAAGCAGAGTACGAAGCTTTCTTGGCCGGTTTACGCCTTGCAGACGGCCTTGGAGCAGAGGAAATTATAATATGCACACACTCCCAGTTGGTCGCTAACCAAGTGTCGCTCCCGATAAGTGACACCAGGGTCAGATAAGGGTACAGACGCGAACGGTCGGCGAGAGGGACAATGAGAACACACAGTCGTGAACTCACTGGAGATGAATAGAGTCGCCAGCTAGGCATTTTTATCCCGGAGGAAAGGCAATGCTGCATAAGCCTAGAAAGAGATGGATAAGACGGTTTGCGAACCAGAGAGACTGAGAAAGGGGGTTGGTTACAACCTGGGAAGGTATTAGCACCCAGATTGTCCGTCGTACTCGACGGGATCCACGCTTAAAAGATTTGTGTTTTAAAGGGGTAGTGTCAGTGCAATTTGTGCATAAAAGAGCTGGAAAAGATGTACAGGTGTCAGTGTAAGAAGTGTGAAGTGTAATATATACAGTGTCAGTGTAAGAACAGGAGTGCAATGCTCAAGACCATGAGGCTTAAAGAATGAGGCTGGAAAGAGGGGGAATATACAGAGACTTTTGTTCGATAACTGTTAAGTTATGCCTACGTATCCTCTCGTGCAATGAGGAAGTCAGAACACCGTAGTTCGACCCAAAGAGACTGAAAGGTGAATTAACTTGTGAACTGCTCGCTTGTCTATGCTCAAGTGTATGACCTGTCTGGCTCAGGTGCTAACTGTCTTGCATTAGACGGAAGAAGAAAGTTCTCGTTTGTGAGTGAATGAGGTGAGAAAAGAATCCCGGAGGAGACGATTATTGTTTGTTTTTGATGTTTTCAGTCTTTTATTGCTTTTGAAAGTTTGTCATAAGTTAATGAGCTTAAGCCTAAACCAATGGGTTAGTAAACTCATCACATCTTCCCTCTGATTAGGGGTAATGAGAATACCTTAAGTGTGAAGTCAGATTCTCACACTTAATCACCTTTGATGTAGGGTTAAGATCATTAACCTACTTGTGATTATTTAGATGTTTTTGGTGTTTTTGTTTAGTGTTGAGTAACGAGGTTAAGCCATAATCAGGGATTAAACAAACCCATTACACTATCCTAATAGAAGGATAATAGATGAGAGTGTTTAAGCTGAGGAAAGCTCCTCAACTTAATCCATGATTAGGGATTAAACTCATGACAAAACAAGCCTTTGATTAAGTGGATTTTTATTAATGATATGATGATGAAGTGAATTTTATTGCTTGTAAGACAACTTGAGGGGGACTTGTCCATTAACACTAGGGTTAGTCCTTCTTAACCACTTAAGGAAGAATTAGAACCCTAATGCAAGGCCCAAGTTACAAGTGTGATGTCTTGATATTTATTAAGTGAATTGATTAAGAGACTTAAACACATTAAGGGTTTAATACTTAGGAGTAAAGTTATACACTCCATCCTAAAAGAAGGATGCAGGCATAAGCTTAATCACAAAGTCTTAAAGCCTTTAGGGTTTAGTCCCTGATTATGAGGTGAGAAGAGAGGACTCAAAGAGATACACAAAGGTAAAACTAGGAGGGGAGACTAATCAAAACCCTAATTCATTGTCATGCTTGGTTGATCCTAAGGTTTGTGAGGTTTTCAAGAACAATCTTCAATGGAACCACCAGGAAGCAGATGAACAAGATCAAGAGGAGCAAAGTGACTTGCTTCATTCAAGAAGTCAAGTCACTTGAAGAAAGAAAGTGGGAGGAAGAAGAATGAGCAAGCTCAAACTCAAACACAAATAGAAATGCAGCAATGGGTGCAAGATAGATGAAAAGAAAAGTTATGAGAAGTGAAGGCAAATCCACTTCTCAAGTTTACTTACCACCTGAAATGTTAGAAAGAAATGCAATGCAATGCTAGATGAAATGAAATGGCATGATGCTAAGCAAAACCAGAAGCATGTTGATGATGATTATGATGTTATGAAGTGCTGCAAACATGAGGCAAGACATGGGGATGCTCATACAAGATCATGGATGCAAATGATGCAAGCTAAGGAGCATGAACAAGCATGAAATGTTATGAAGCATACAAGACAAATGACATGGCAAGTATGTAATGCAATGATCAAACATGCTTCCTACATGTCTTAAGATGCCAAATGAATCACAAGAATGCACAAAATGCAAAGACAAGTCATGTTATGCAAGAGAATGCAAGAAGGATGCAAAAGAAAGCCCAAATTAGGGTTCATGAATCAAACATCAAACCAAAACTCAAAACAGAAGCAAACCCTAAGATAAAAAATGGAAAATGGTACCCAAAGAAACCCTAAACCTATAATAAACCACTGCCCAAAGGAGAACTCTCAACTCTCAACCAAACTCAAGTTATGATTTTTACAAGTTATTAGGGTTTTTTAGGGTTCTTAACAAAAGAAATGCCAAACAAATAGAAAATGCAAGATCAAATCATGGCCATTTTACCCTAGAAACTACATGCCAAACACAAAACAATGCAAGAAGAATCAATGTCTCAACCTTCTCCAATAGGCAGAAATGAATTTTTGAACTTAGGATCAAATTAATGCACAAAATATGATTTAATTCAATGAAAAATTCTTAAAATGCATCAAGATCAAAAAAGAAATTTGGTTTGAAGGTTGGACAATGTTTCTAAATGTCTTAGAACATTTCATGAATTTTTTTGTAATTTTTAAATACCTAAAAGTATTTTTAATTAATTAATTCCCATTAATCAATTAAAAATAATCTTTTAAATATTTAAAAATACTTTTTTAATGATAAAAAATAAAATAAAAATATTTTTGGGTCTTAAAAATTAATAAAACTTTTAAGAAAAAGTTTCATAATTTTTAAGAATTTTTTGCTATTTTAAAACAAATATGCAAATTAATTGAAAAGAAAATGAATAAAAATTAAATAAAAGTGAAAGTAATTAGAATGAGAGGCTGAGATGCAATCTGGGGAGGGGACCATTGACTTGGCGCGTGATCTTGTGGCTCACATTCAAACTTGGTTAATCACAGTTATGAATTAATTAATTACAGTTAGGGTTTCTAATGACGATTCTGGGCCATTCACTAGCGCGCGGGAAGCAACATCCAAGGGCCCAGGTTTAAAGTTTGCTAATTAATGACAATTAACCCTAATCACTCTCAGGCTGCCGGAGAAGACTTCCGGTCGTCTTCTCCGGCGAGCAGCTCACCTGAAAACTTCCCAAACCCCTCAAATCGTATCAAAAATGAAAACTAAGAACTGGGAAATGTTTCTCACACCCTCACGAATCAAACCCCTCTCTCAAAACACATTTCTTCTTCCTAAACAAGCTGAATCGAAAGAAATAAAAACTAGGGCACGCAAGCTTCAGAGACAAATTAAACTCTCAAATCAAAGCCATTTTCAAAACCAAGGACATCAGGATAATCAGTGAATCATATAGAACAAGTTTGTAACAAGAAAAATGATTTCTGGAAAAATGAATTTCAAGCTACCTGAGATTTGGAGCTTTCAACCTGAGAACTTTCTGGCCACCTCTCCTTGTGCAATCCACTCCTTAGGACCTCTGGATGATGTTTGAATGCCTTAGAACAATTTATGTAGGCTGGTTGATGAGCTTCGACAGTTTCTGCTTCACCTCAGTCAAGAATGGCTATGGAGTTTTTGGTGGTTTCAGGCTATTGTGAATGGTTGTTTGAGGTCCAAATGATATGTGGAGAAGGTCTGCAAGGTTTGTTTGGCTGCTTGTGAGCTAGGGTGAGAGTTTCGAATGAAACTGCAAAATGAGGTGAGAAATGGCAGTGGGATGCTTTGGCTGTTTCAGGCTTGTGTTCTTGGTGGTTTCTACTCAGTGATACATGGTGAGTTGAATGGAGAAAATGGTTTTAGTGTTTTGTGGCTGTGGAGGCAGATTCGAAGACAAATGCAATGTGGTGTGTTTTTGTGAATGTGATTATGTAGAGAGTTTCAGCCTTGCCTTGTACATGGAATGGCTTGCAAAATGATATGTTATTTTAATCCAAGTGGCCAGAGGATGTGACATGGCCTGTGGTGATTGGGATGTCTACTTTTGCATAAAGTCCACCTTTTGTGTAAGTGAGGCATGGCTCAAGGTCTAGGCAAGTACAAGGCATGGCTCTGGTGCAGCATGGTGTGGTGAGAAGCTAGCTTAGTGCAGTAACCAATGCAACAAGTTGTAGAAAGTGTGATGAGTGTTTTTGCAAGTTGTCACCTTTTTGAAATTTCATGAAAAATTCCTTGTTACATGAACTAAACACATGTGATCTTTGGTCCAAATCTGATTTTTGTGACTTGGAGGAAGTTTGCATACTGGTTTGGAATGGATTAGAGGTCACAATTGGCTTTGGTCCATGACTTTGCAAAATTTCCATTTGAGGCATGCCTTAGAAATCAATGATTTTTGCCAACTTTGCATTGCCATAACTTTTGATCCAAGAAGAGTTTGATCATGTTCTTGTACTTTTTGAAAAGGGAAAGATGAGATCTACAACTTTCATGACCAAAGTTTTTTCATTTGAAGCCTTTTTGGATCAAGAATCAAGGCTTGAAAAATGACCTAAAATGATGCATTCTTGAAAAGTCAACTATGCCCAAAAAGTCAACATTTGCAAAAACCCTAAATTCTTGATTTTATGGACTTCAACCTTCTTCCATGATCAAATAAAGATCATATACACTCAAAATGATGAAGATCACCCATTGGTTGGGTCATTGGGGGCCTCAGATGCCCTGATTTTGCACTGACTTGTCTGAAAAGTCAACCCTTGATCAGATGACTTCCCCATGGAATTTCTTCATGAAAATTGATATGCATGCTCCCTATACCATATAGAGACCAATGGAAACAAGAATGACCAAAAAAATTGGGGTTATGGCCTCTGAAACCAAAACCCTAATTTTCAGTCAACTGTGCAGTTCAACCTGGCTCTGCATCCACTCAAACCCTAGTTCTTGTGATTCCTGTGCATTTTTGATTTTGAGGAGATGGAATATGATATAAGAACACACATGGACCCCTTTGAGTTGATTGGTGGCCTTTGGAATGGCTCCAGATGCTTTGGGATTGCTCAGATCACAAACCCTAGGTGCAGATGCCTTAGAAACTATGCAGTGAATCAAAAATGAGATGAGATGATATGATGGTGTTTATGCATATGAGATGATCACAAGCCATGGTGAATGGGTGAGGGAAAATTTGGGGTGTTTACAGCTGCCCCTATTCAAACATGAGTTAGCTGTGCTGGATGTAAGCGACGGCTTAACAGGCCAAACAAGATAACTTGTGGTTGAATACCAAAGACAGTCCAAAATTTGCACTCACAGAAATGAAGAAGAAAAGGGATATAGATTGTAAAAGCAAATAAAGCATATTGTAAAGTGTGGGCGACGGAGGACGACCGTCGAGCAGAGGACGACTGCGAGCAATGACGGGGACGGCCGACATGCTGGGAAAAGTGTATGAAAATAAAGCAATGACGGGGACGGCCGACATGCTGGGGATAGAAGGTAAAGCTAAGACGGGGACGGCCGACTAGCTGGGAAAATAAGATCATATGATGGGGACGGCCATCAAGATAAAAGTTGTAGCATTCTCTGGGGATTAATGAAACATGACGGGGACGGCCATCAAGTTCATAAAGCAAAGCAACCGACGATGGGGACGGCCATCGGGCTAAAAGGAAAAGGGACCACGACGGGGACGGCCATCGGGTTAAAGAATAAATGAAATAAACAGATGATGGGGGACGGCCATCAAAGGTGAAGGACGATCACCTAGCAGGGGACGGCTGCTCTGTTGGGAATAAAAGAAATATGATGGGGACGGCCATCAAAGGTGGAGGACGACCACCTGGCAGGGTACGGCTGCCGAAAATATCGCGACATAGGACGAATGCCGGATAGAAAAGGTCCACGACGGGGCCGGCCATCGGACGAGCATGATGGAGGACGACCATCAAGAAGTGGAGGACGACCACTCAGCAGGGGACGGCTGCTCTCGAGGCTTATCATAACACAGGACGAGTGTTAGATAACCAAAAATCAACAATGGGGACGGCCATTGGATAAAGTGATGAAGGACGATCATCAAGAGGTGGAGGACGACCACCTAGCAGGGGACGGCTGCTAAAATATCAACGATGGGGACGGCCATCGGATGAGCATGATGGAGGACGACCATCAAGAAGTGGAGGACGACCACTTAGCAGGGTACGGATGCTCTCAAAGTTATCATAACACAGGATGAGTGTTAGATAAAAAGGAAATTTGCTTTGTTGGCGATCTACTGGGGATATAGTAAACACGGACGAGCGTTTACATCCAAGAAAGGAAGTATAAGTGTTTGGTATTGTGTATAGATCAAAGATGCGGACGAGCATCCTCAAGACTACGATACGGACGAGTATCGGGTAGAAACAAACTGACACATGTTCAGAGATGATGATACGGACGGGTATCAACTGGTTAACAAAGAACACGGACGAGTGTTGCATCTGAAAGAATCTTTCTAGGAATAATAGACACAGACGAGTATCTATATTCAAGAAGACATAAGTGTTTGACACGGTGTATGGATTAAAGATGCGGACGAGCATCCTTAAGACTATGATACGGACGAGTATCATGTAGAAACAAACACTAGACGCAATGTTCCAAGATGATGGTACGGACGAGTACCAACGGGTTAACAAAGAACAAGGACTACTGTCGAATCTGTGGGGATATGAGTGATGGTGTATACAAGATACGGACGAGTATCTGTATAAGTATACCAATGAGTAGTGAGTATATATAATGTATAGATAAGTGTTTATCTGCTGGGGAGAGTGACACAGACGAGTGTCAAAAGGAGAAAAGTATGATATTAACCAGTGTATGGGTTAATAAAAGTGTGAGCGACCGCGCTGGGGATACGACACGGGCGGGTGTCAAGAAAGTGTATATACAAGTATTTGTGAGTGCAAAGATGATGTCTTTGGATTTCTGCTGGTGATTTGACACGGACGGGTGTCCAAAGATGTATATACTGGTGTTTGTGATTTGAAAGGGCAGCTGCTTTTGCTGGGACCCTGGTGGGGATCTTTCTGTATAATGATGATGAACGGTTTATTATTCACAAGTGTTCAATTCACAACATGACTTATGATTATGCTATGCATTTGATTTTTGCCGTAATGCTCCGTATTAGACGGAATGCTACGCTCTGAGGGGATAGTATGATGCGAATGCTATGATTATGCAAAGAGGCACAGATCCGGGACTCGGATCCCGTTGCCGCGAAGATCTCTGGTTGATCTGTTTGAAGTGAACATCCCAGCTGGGGATGAGATCATTGATAGATCTGATGAAGCATCTGCTTGGGGATATAGGTCACTGATTGACATATCCTTATAATACGGGACCCAGCTGGGGTTTGTAGAAGCTTTCTGTACTCTGTTGTGACTTCTTCGCGCGTTGCTCTTCTGAATAGAGGCTGGGGAAGGTTGTTGGTCACTCAGCTGGGGAGAGCAAAGAGAGGCAACTCGGCTGGGGAGAAAACATCTTGAGTGTTAAGCCTGTTTATTGATTTGCCAGCTTGCTGGACTGTAGCTTATATGCCCCAAGTCGCGTTCTGGATACCTGCAATCCTGCAAAGATAAGGAAACGCGCAAATGGTCCCGAGGTATCCCTCACTGGATTCCGTCACAGGAGATAAGTACTTTCGAGAGTAAGTATATTCCCTGTAAGCATGTGCTTTTATTTTTAGAGAAAGGCATCTGTACTTATGCAATTGTATTTTTAGAGATATCAGACAACTCTTTGCAAAACATAAATGTAAAAACGAAACATGACCGAAAATCTGATTTTATTAATTCATGTGCCCTGGATTGGCAAGATACAGTCAAAGAAACATATCTCCTGAAATGAGGAGATTGTTACAAATTGAGAAATAAAGTGCTGGCGATGCTGACGACGCTTTCAAGGAGCTTCCTCTTCTGCTATGACTCGTATGACAATGACTTTCTTTTCGTCTTGCTTTCTGAAGAAGGCTGGTTCTGAAAGAAGCTTGATCCTTTGGAGCTTACCAACTTGTAGATAATACAGACGAATTCAGAATGCAGTTATTCGCTTATTCCCTTATTTTGCATGGATCGCCCTTTTGGGTTTTCGATCCATCGGGATACCCATTTTTGCCTGAGCTGTCCAATGCGGCTTTTCAACTCAGCGGGTGTACATTTTTGTTTATTTCCCTTATTTTTGCCCGAGTCTTTTATTCTGTTTTTGACTCGCCGGGATGCCCTATTTTTGCCTGGACTTACATTCTGTTTTTGTGTCCAGCGGGTCATTTTTTATGCGAAGTATTTTTTAACTGCATCTGAATTCACAGGGGACGGGAAATCTTCGCCATCCATGGTGCTGAGCATCAGCGCTCCACCGGAGAAAACTTTCTTTACGACGAATGGTCCTTCATAATTTGGAGTCCATTTGCCCCTGTGGTCTGTATGAGGAGGAAGGATTCTTTTCAACACCAGATCCCCTACTTGGTACTCTCGGTGCCTGACTTTCTGATCGAAGGCCCTCTTCATTCTCTTCTGATATAACTGCCCATGGCAGATTGCAGCCAATCTCTTCTCTTCGATCAGACTCAGTTGTTCGTATCGGGCCCGAACCCATTCTGCTTCACTCAGTTTAACATCCATCAGTACCCGTAGAGAGGGTAATTCAACTTCAACAGGTAGGACTGCTTCCATACCATACACAAGCTGATACGGCGTTGCCCCAGTGGACGTTCTGATTGATGTGCGGTACCCATGCAAGGCAAACGGTAGCATTTCGTGCCAATCTTTGTATGTGATTACCATCTTCTGCACAATCTTCTTGATATTCTTATTTGCTGCCTCAACAGCGCCGTTCATCTTTGGCCTGTAAGGAGAAGAATTGTGATGTTGGATCTTGAAGTCCCGGCATAACTCTGCCATCACTTTGTTGTTCAAGTTGGAACCATTATCAGTAATGATTCGCTCGGGCACTCCATATCGACAGAAGATATCTCTCTTCAGAAATCTGGCTACCACTTGTCTTGTGACATTTGCATATGAGGCTGCTTCAACCCACTTGGTGAAATAATCAATGGCAACTAGGATGAATCTGTGGCCATTTGAAGCAGTTGGCTCAATCTTGCCGATCATATCAATGCCCCACATGGCAAAGGGCCATGGTGAAGACATGATGTTCAAAGGATTGGGAGGCACATGCACCTTATCTGCGTAGATCTGGCATTTATGGCATTTTCTGGCGTAAGCACAACAGTCTGCATCCATTGTGATCCAGTAATAGCCTGATCTTAACAACTTCTTAGCCATGGCATGCCCTCCAGCATGGGTACCAAAAGATCCTTCGTGCACTTCATGCATCAGCAAATCTGCTTCCGTCTTGTCAACACATCTGAGGAGTACCATGTCAAAGTTCCTCTTGTATAAAGACCCATCAGTGTTCAGAAAGAAACTACCAGCAAGCCTTCTCAAAGTCTTCTTATCATTGGAAGATGCCCCAGGTGGGTATGTTTGATCCTCCAAGAAGCACTTAATGTCATGGAACCAAGGCTTATCATCTTTGACAACTTCCGCTGCAAATACATATGCTGGTCTATCGAGTCTTGATACTGAAATCTGAGGTACAAAGTTAGCAGCTTGAACTTTGATCATAGATGAAATGGTAGCAAGAGCATCTGCAAACTGATTCTCGTCCCGAGGGATATACTCAAGCTTGACTGTTGTGAAGAAAGTCAATAACCTCCTTGTATAATCCCTGTAAGGTATCAGATGATCTTGGTGGGTGTACCATTTTCCGTTGGTTTGATTGACTACCAAAGCTGAATCTCCGAATACGGTCAATGTCTTGATCCTGAGGTCAATGGCTTCCTCAAGACCCATAATGCAAGCTTCGTATTCAGCTTCGTTGTTAGTGCAGTTGAAAGTGAGTTTTGCCGAGAAAGGCATGTGAACTCCTTTAGGTGTAATGAGTACTGCACCAACACCACGACCGTTCATGTTAACAGCCCCATCAAACATCATAGTCCATTCTTCCTCCGGGTCAGGCCCTTCGGTGTGAATAGGCTCCTCGTGATCTTTTGCTTTAATGAACATGATGTCCTCATCAGGGAAGTCAAACCTCATAGGCTGGTAGTCATCAATGGGTTGCTCAGCAAGATATTCAGATAGTACACTGCCTTTGATGGCTTTCTGAGATGTGTACTGTATGTCGTATTCTGTGAGAATCATCTGCCATCTTGCAACCCGTCCGGTAAGAGCTGGCTTCTCGAAAATGTACTTAACTGGATCCATTTTTGAGATTAACAAGGTAGTGTGGGTCAGCATATACTGTCTCAGTCGGCGAGCAGCCCACGCTAAAGCACAACAAGTTTTCTCGAGCAGTGAATAACGCTGTTCACAGTCGGTAAACTTTTTGCTTAGGTAGTATATTGCATACTCTTTTCGACCAGACTCGTCATGCTGACCTAGTACACACCCCATTGACTCTTCTAATACTGTCAAGTACATAATCAGAGGTCTTCCTTCAACTGGAGGCATGAGGATTGGAGGTTCTTGCAGATACTCCTTGATCTTGTCAAAAGCCTTCTGGCAATCTTCATTCCACCTGACCGTTTGTTCCTTTCTTAACAGCTTGAACAAGGGTTCACAGGTTGCTGTGAGGTGAGATATGAACCGTGAAATGTAGTT
This sequence comes from Lathyrus aphaca, assembly GCA_963966055.1. NCBI lineage: Eukaryota > Viridiplantae > Streptophyta > Magnoliopsida > Fabales > Fabaceae > Lathyrus > Lathyrus aphaca. The sequence goes on from OZ014520.1 coordinate 68,860,553, forward strand.
CAATCGACCTAAGAACCCTCGAACCTCTTTCTCTGTTTTCGGTGCAGGCATCTCTTGAATAGCTTTGACTTTATCTGGGTCAACTTCAATTCCTTTCTCGCTCACAATAAAACCCAGCAGCTTACCGGATCGCACCCCGAATGTGCACTTGTTGGGGTTCAGCTTTAGTTGGTATTTCCTCAGACGCTTGAATAACTTCAGCAGATTTACCAGGTGATCTTCCTCTGTAAGGGACTTGGCGATCATATCATCCACATAACACTCGATTTCCTTATGGATCATATCGTGAAACAATGTCACCATAGCCCGTTGATATGTTGCACCAGCATTCTTCAGTCCGAATGGCATCACTTTGTAACAGAACGTGCCCCAAGGTGTGATGAATGTAGTCTTCTCCATGTCTTCAGGTGACATCTTGATCTGATTATATCCTGAAAATCCATCCATGAAGGAGAATACCGAGAATTGAGCCGTGTTATCAACCAATACGTCAATGTGAGGTAATGGGAAGTCATCTTTCGGGCTGGCTCTGTTCAGATCCCGGTAATCAACACACATCCTAACTTTGCCGTCTTTCTTAGGCACAGGTACTATGTTAGCAACCCACGGCGGATAGCTAGTTACAGCAAGGAACCCGGCGTCCCACTGCTTTTGTACCTCTTCTTTGATTTTCATAGCCATGTCTGGGCAAGTTCGGCGCAGCTTCTGTTTAACTGGTGGGCATTCTTCCCTCAAAGGCAGCTTGTGCATAACAATGTCGGTATCCAACCCTGGCATGTCTTGATACGACCAAGCAAACACATCAACATACTCTTGAAGCAGATCTATCAGTTGTCTCTTCACCGAGTCTTGCAGGCAGGCCCCGATTTTAACCTCTTTCACGTCTTCCTCTGTACCAAGATTAATCACTTCCATCTCCTCCTGATGAGGAGTAATAACCTTTTCCTCCTGTCTCAACAACCTGGCTAGCTCTTCGGGAAGCTCATATCCTTCTTCAACCCCTTCATCGGCTTGATTGATTGGATTGTCAAAGTCATACGATGTCATAGCCGTGCTGTTGTCGGTGCTGTCTGGAAGGCACTCTCTGCAAGGGTTAAGTTTGTTCATTTTAGTGATTGATTTTAATCTTGCTTTAGGAAAAAAAGTGAAATGAAGTTATCATTTTGAAAACACCGCCATTTATTTTTTGTACAAAAAGAAAAATGGAAAAACAGTGAGCAGAAAAGAAAAAGACTCGTTTGCAAAAAGATGTCTGATATTTCATTAATTTAATCTTGTTTGCACAAAAGTACAGATGGCCCTGATTACAAAATGAGTCTTGTCATCTTGGGCAAGATGCAAGACTTTGATGCATGCTATAAAAATACAGGAAATAATAATTACTCTGCATGAGTAACTCTTATAATTTCCTGGGAAGACCAGTTCGAGACACTGCTCCCCGGGATCTTTGGACGAATCCAATTCTCCAGATTGCGCTCCTCTTCCAGCTCGTCTTCCAGACAGTTGATAGCATCGGGGGTGAGCATCCCCCCACTGACAAATCCAGGCTCCGCAGCAGCCTTCGCTTGATGTTGAGTTGGTCTGTAACCCAACCCAAATTTGTCTTTCTTCTCCTCCACAGCTAAGACCTTGCCCCAGCCTAGGGCAGTTCCTTCCTCAACAACCTTCCGGGCTTGTTGATAAGACGACATGGAGATCCCCGACACAGCAGATGCTTCATTGACATTCAAGGCTTCAAAACCTTGGCTCATTGTTTCATGGATCTCCCCATCCATCTCAATGTATTTGTAAGTAGCCAGATGGCTAACGAAAATATCCTCTTCCCCACAGATTGTGACAACTTGACCTTCCCACTCAAATTTTAACTTTTGGTGAAGGGTAGACGTTATTGCGCCGGCGGCGTGAATCCAGGGTCTACCCAACAAACAGCTGTAGGCGGGCTGAATGTCCATCACATAAAAGATAGTTTTAAAAGTCTGTGGGCCAATTGTCACGGGCAGCTCGATCTCTCCCAGAACCGATCTCTTCGAACCATCAAAGGCTCTCACCACCAGGTTGCTGGGTCTCAATGCCAATCCGTCATATTCTAACTTCACCAGAGCCTTCTTTGGTAAGACATTCAGGGAAGAACCTGTGTCCACCAGCACATGAGAAAGGACAGCTCCTTTGCATTCCAGGGTTATGTGCAAGGCTTTGTTGTGATTGCGGCCATCCGCTGTCAAGTCAGAATTGGTAAACCCTAGCCCATTGCTAGCAGTGACATTCCCAACCACGGTTTCCAATTGGTTGACAGTAATCTCCTCAGGCACGTAAGCTGCGTGCAAGACTTTAAGTAGTGCATTCCGATGGGCTTCGGAGCACATAAGCAGTGAGAGGATGGAGATTTTGGATGGCGTCTGGTGAAGCTGATCCACAACTTTATAATCGCTCTTTTTGATGATCCGCATAAACTCATCAACTTCCTGATCGAATGGAGTCTTCAGGGTTTCTTTGGCAGCTGGATCTTCCTGCACCGGGCCTTTTCCTTTCGCCTTGGCAGCAGCTTCTGCTTCGGCAGTGGGTCTTTGAACTTGTGAAGCAAAGAGACGTCCGCTTCGAGTGAAGCCTCCGCCTCCTCCCACATTATCTACTTGTGGTGCAGGTGCTGATGTTTCAAGAGTGATTCTTTCCCCTTCACAGTACACGTCAGAGCCATAGTGCCAAGGGATGGCCCTATTGCTTTCATATGGTACTGGTCCAGGCACCGTGACAGTGACTGGACTGATTGCTGCTGCTGAAGGGACTGTAATTGTTTGTGGATCATAAAAGATTGTAACTGGTGCTCTGGTGGGAGCAGCACCTTCTGAATGGTAAGCGGAGTTATTTTCAGGATCGTAGAATATGGTAACAGTGGAGACATCTTCATGATTGATTGCTGGTGTTGTAGGAGGTACTGTTGAAAGGACTGTTGTTGTTGTTGATGGAGATTCGAAATGGAATGAAGCTGAAGTTGTAGCAGGAGAAACTGTTGAAAACTGATCATTTGGGAGGACAGATGAAGTACTTGTCGGTGTTGCTGATGAATTGTCGGGAACAATAGTTGCTGCATTTGTAGGAGGTTCTGAGACCGTTGCTGATGAAGTTGTCGGGTTTGTCGGAAATGATGTAGTGATCTGTAGCAGGCCACTCTGAATAAGGCTGTCAATGCCATTCCTCAGGTCCTCACACCCGTTCCATGAAATATTGCAGTAGGGACACCCTAGTTCACACCCCGGAAATATTTGGTTTTCACGGATTTGAGCCTTGATTTCCACCAATGGCGTCCGGATCTGATCCACACTAGTTATTAAATAAGACGGTTGGTCTTCTTCAATAGCGTTAATTCGAGGACCACCATGGTTTGGCATTGGGTTTTTATTGACATTGGACGGCGGTGCAAAATTCAGGGCCTTGGAGTCTACCAAGTCTTGTACCTTCATATGCAGAGCCCTGCATTTTTCTGTACTGTGACCAGGTGCGTTAGAATGAAAAGCACACCTAGCATTGGAGTCATAGTTTCTTGGTAGACTGTTGGGATCCGGCGGTGCCAACGTTCTTAGCTCAACTAGGTTGAGTTTCAGAAGTTGTGGCAGCAAGGCAGCATACGGCATTGGGATCGGGTCGATCACTCGGTTAGCTTGGGATGGCCTTTGTTGGAATGGCCTCTGTTGATTGTTGTTGTTGGTGTTGTTGTAGTTCCTTGGAGGATATTGATTCTGCTGGTACTGGGGTTGTTGTTGGAAGTTTTGTTGCGGAGGTTGATAGACTGGCTGAGGATGAGCTGGAGCAGGGATAGTGACTGCTGCTATTGACCTTTGAACATATTGAGGCCTACCCCTATTGGTGTGAATGGCATTGGTCTCGCCAGCTCTCCTCGGGCCTGCAAAAGGCTTTCTTGTACTGCCGGACGAACTGGCACCATTATCAGAGATCTTACCCATTTTTAAAAGGCTTTCAATTCTCTCCCCAGCTATAACAACATCTGCGAAGCTAGTGGAAGAGAAAGCAGCCAACCTGTCAATATACGTTCCCTGGAGAGTGTTCATAAACATGTCTGCCATTTCTCTCTCAGACATTGGTAGTTGAACGGCAGCAGCCAATTGCCTCCATCTCTGGGCATATTCTCGGAAACTTTCCCTTGACGACTGTGACATTCCCATTAGGAGAGTCCTGTTGGGTGCCATGTCTAAGTTGTATTGATACTGTCGGATGAAGGCCTCTGCCAGGTCCTTCCAGCATCTCACAGTTGCCCTTGTCAAGTGGGAATACCATTCCCTTGATGCTCCAGTCAAGCTGTCTTCGAAGTAGAACATCCAAAGTTTCTCATCCATTGTATAGGCCTTCAGCCTTCCCAGAAATGATTGCAAATGAGTCCGGGGGCATGAAGTCCCATTATACTTTTCGAAACAAGGAGGCTTGAACTTATGGGGGATCCTGACCCCTTCTACCAAACCCATGTCCATGACGTCGAACCCCAAAGAATTTTGAGATTCTAAGGACCTCAACTTTTCAGCCATTTCATCCAATCTCCTGTCATAAGTTTCCTCTCCAGCACCCATTACTGTAAATTGGTCCTCCTGAGGATCTTCTTGAAGTACCCTGGCCGCAGTGGCTGTTCCTTGAATGTTTGCAGGAATATTAACCTCAGGATGGAGATGGGGACCAAACACAGGAGGGTTAACATGAGGTTGTACCCGTTCATTGTTACTTGTGCCTGCAGTCCCCACATGGGGCTCATCTTGATTCCTCCCTTCTACCAAAGCTCTGAGCCTCTCCTGGCTTTGAGCTAAGTTGTTCATCACTTCCATGAATTGCGTTATCTGGGTTCTCATCTCCAATCTTTCGTTTGCCATCTGGTTTCTGACCTCTGTAAGGTCTTGCTGCATCTGGTCCATTTGGATGCCCGGAAGGTTGTTTCTAGTTGGGTACCTGTGTGGCCTGTTGAGAGGAAATACCCGGCGGCGAGCAATAATTCCTGAGTATCACAACAGAGGTTAGTGTCAACAAAACAAAACCCTACAAAACAAATAAAAGGTTAGCATGCAATGCAGTTATGCTTATTTGCTATCAAGGTATCCGGTTTGGCCTTCAGTTTTGACCCTTCCAGACCCTTGAAGATGCTGCTGTTGAAATTGCTTTTGAAGTGAACTCAGGTGGAACAAACCAACACAAATACATTACATAAGATGAAATAATACAACTTGTTCATTTTACAACACAAGCCCTCAAAGGGGTCAAAATACATCACAAAAAAGCAAAAGTACATGGAATAGGAATAACAACAAGCAAATGATCAAACTCCAAGGCCAAACTCATCCTCACGAACTTCCTTGAGAAGTGCTTCGGTCACAGGATCAGCCGGACGCTCCGTGAGACTTCTGATGAGAAGGTTTCTTGTTGCAACAGCTGCAGTCAACTTCTTGTTCTGACTTTGGTCCTTAGACCTCTTCACTCCAGCTCTGATTTCTAGCTCTGATATTTCCTTCTGGGCCGCTGCCAGGGCTTTTTCTATCTGTTCCATTTTGTCCTGAACTCTCTTGTCTTCTAGAGTACGGGCCTCAGTGATCCGGACCCACCTGGCCTGACTCTCCTTCAGGTACAAGTCTGTTCTTGCTCTCTGGAACTGGGCTTCTTTACAAGCATTCTTCAGAATCTGTTCACCAGCTTTAGACTTGTTGATATAATCTCCAGACTTCTCAATTTTAGTCAAGTGTTCCACTCTTAACTTCTCCAATCTCTCAATCTCCCTCACACCTTCACTCCTCTCCCGGAGGGTCTTCTGCAAAGCCTGGGTTAACTTCTCATTTCTTTCTTTCAAGCTTTCAAACTCCTCCAAACTGATAGTGGCAGGGGGTGGTGCTGAAGATGACTCAGGCATGTCTTCTATGGTAAAGGGCATTCCAGAGAATTGGGCCCTAGCATGGGACCACTCATAATATTGGACTGATGCCACATTATTGCACTTCCCCAGAATGGTGATTCCCTTGGTTTGGACATGATCCCAGGCCCAGGCAGCCTGCCTAACAGTTGCCAGACTAATCTTGTTCTCATAGTAGAGGGTCTCAACCAAGTCTTGTTCCCTTGGAGTATGAACCAGTGCATAGCCCAATTGCCTCCTGAACAGTAGAGGGTTGTAGTTGATACTTCCCTTAACTCCTATTAAGGGCACATTGGGAAAGTGCCCACAGCTGGTGATTATATCTCTGCCCTTGGTGCTTTGAGTACACCATCTGATGTCTGCTGAAGTTAGGACAGTGAGTCTCTTAGCCCAGTTGCTTTGCTGATGAGGATTTAGAAATGCATCTGTCCTGGGTAGATGCCTGAGAAGCCAAGCATGGAATAATGGAGCACAACACCTCACTAGCCTCCCCATCTGCTTCTCATTCTTCTGATGTACTGAGTAATAGAGATCACCCAGCAAAGTTGGCACTGGGTTCTTCAGGATAAACAAATGGATTGCATTCTTGCTAATGAATCGAGGCTCATCTGCAAACAACACAATTCCATATACACTTAAGGCCAACAAAGCACAAACAGCTTTCCATTCTCCTAGAGCAGCTTTCAAACTAGCTTGAGAAATTAAGAAGTCCAGATGAAAGCCAAGGATCCCAGCTTTAGAGGTCATATGCTGCTCAATCAAAGTAGGTTCCAGGTGCAAAGCTTTTGCTATCTCTCCATTGCTGGGAAAGACCATTTCAGGGTTGAAAGGGATTTCTCTCTTGATAGGCAAACCAATCAAAGATGAGTATTCTTCTAATAGAGGCCCCAACTGAAAGTCTTGAAAGGTGAAACATCTCAATGGGGGGTCATAAAACTGAATACAGGTATGGATCAGGCTCCTCTGAGATGGGTCCAGATCCATAACCAAGTCAAGTATATCCCCATAATGCTCCCTGAACAAAGGTATGTGATCTGGAGTGATCAGGGTTTGAATCCTCCTGATGTCTGATAAGTCTGGTTGGAAGAAATGGTAGGTGATGTTGCTTTTCTTTGGAGCCATGATGCTGAAGACTGAGTAGAGTGCTGATGACAATGCTGAAGGGATGAGCCACTGATTGGCTGGTGCTGGTGATAGCTGAAGCCGACAGCTAATAACTGAAGCAGATGTTGGTGAAGATGGGCCAAAACTGCAGATGGGGTCAAAACCAAAACCAGATGAAAATGGATACCCTGAAACACAAATAAGCACATGTTAATATGATGCAATGAGTATGTATGCAGATGAAATGCAAGGGTCTGTGACTGAGCTGGATCTGATCAAAATGCCCTGATATAAGTCCATGTGTGTTCAAGAATTCCAGATGGAGGTCTATAAATCCAGTGACCAAGGTGGGGGACTCAAATAAAGAGCCACATGTCCAGGGTTTAGAATCACAAGAACTATCCAACATGGAGTATTCTTAACAAAGTCAAAGTAACAGGGTATTCTGAGGTCAAGGTACCTGCAAACCTGTAAACAGCCCAACCCCCTCACAGGTGGTGTTCTAAAACAAGGATCCTCAGACTTGGATCAGTTATGAGAAGTGTAAACACTTCTAACCCGGAGGTACAGTGTTTACAATAACCATAACAACTCCTCCTCTAATTCACCTCAGTTTCTGAAGGTCAATACTAAAAGGTCATCCAGACTTAGCAGGCTTCCCAGATAGCCCTAGCATTGCAGGAAATCTGCAACACAGAGTTCTCAAGAAGAAACCCATATCTGAACCGTGTTTCATATTCCCGCACCAGACCGAAATGGAATGGGAAAGAATATGATTCACTCTAGCCTAGGTGTCACTCAGGTCCCAGGTATAGGACCTTAACTCTGAATGAATCACCCACCCACCAAAGCAAACAACAGATCCAGCCATCAACAATGACAGTATGATATATATAAATGCACTAGAGAAAACAGTAAAGCAACTGTACATAAAGCAATAAACAAAAATAAATACAAGCACAAACAAGCACATAACACCCCAGTAAACATAAATCAATCAAGCGCTAGGAGGAACCCACAAAAAGAACCAGAAGCCCTGGTTGCAGTATAAGGTTCCCCAGCAGAGTCGCCAAGCTGTCGCTCCCGATAAGTGACACCAGGGTCAGATAAGGGTACAGACGCGAACGGTCGGCGAGAGGGACAATGAGAACACACAGCCGTGAACTCACTGGAGATGAATAGAGTCGCCAGCTAGGCATTTTTATCCCGGAGGAAAGGCAATGCTGCATAAGCCTAGAAAGAGATGGATAAGACGGTTTGCGAACCAGAGAGACTGAGAAAGGGGGTTGGTTACAACCTGGGAAGGTATTAGCACCCAGATTGTCCGTCGTACTCGACGGGATCCACGCTTAAAAGATTTGTGTTTTAAAGGGGTAGTGTCAGTGCAATTTGTGCATAAAAGAGCTGGAAAAGATGTACAGGTGTCAGTGTAAGAAGTGTGAAGTGTAATATATACAGTGTCAGTGTAAGAACAGGAGTGCAATGCTCAAGACCATGAGGCTTAAAGAATGAGGCTGGAAAGAGGGGGAATATACAGAGACTTTTGTTCGATAACTGTTAAGTTATGCCTACGTATCCTCTCGTGCAATGAGGAAGTCAGAACACCGTAGTTCGACCCAAAGAGACTGAAAGGTGAATTAACTTGTGAACTGCTCGCTTGTCTATGCTCAAGTGTATGACCTGTCTGGCTCAGGTGCTAACTGTCTTGCATTAGACGGAAGAAGAAAGTTCTCGTTTGTGAGTGAATGAGGTGAGAAAAGAATCCCGGAGGAGACGATTATTGTTTGTTTTTGATGTTTTCAGTCTTTTATTGCTTTTGAAAGTTTGTCATAAGTTAATGAGCTTAAGCCTAAACCAATGGGTTAGTAAACTCATCACATCTTCCCTCTGATTAGGGGTAATGAGAATACCTTAAGTGTGAAGTCAGATTCTCACACTTAATCACCTTTGATGTAGGGTTAAGATCATTAACCTACTTGTGATTATTTAGATGTTTTTGGTGTTTTTGTTTAGTGTTGAGTAACGAGGTTAAGCCATAATCAGGGATTAAACAAACCCATTACACTATCCTAATAGAAGGATAATAGATGAGAGTGTTTAAGCTGAGGAAAGCTCCTCAACTTAATCCATGATTAGGGATTAAACTCATGACAAAACAAGCCTTTGATTAAGTGGATTTTTATTAATGATATGATGATGAAGTGAATTTTATTGCTTGTAAGACAACTTGAGGGGGACTTGTCCATTAACACTAGGGTTAGTCCTTCTTAACCACTTAAGGAAGAATTAGAACCCTAATGCAAGGCCCAAGTTACAAGTGTGATGTCTTGATATTTATTAAGTGAATTGATTAAGAGACTTAAACACATTAAGGGTTTAATACTTAGGAGTAAAGTTATACACTCCATCCTAAAAGAAGGATGCAGGCATAAGCTTAATCACAAAGTCTTAAAGCCTTTAGGGTTTAGTCCCTGATTATGAGGTGAGAAGAGAGGACTCAAAGAGATACACAAAGGTAAAACTAGGAGGGGAGACTAATCAAAACCCTAATTCATTGTCATGCTTGGTTGATCCTAAGGTTTGTGAGGTTTTCAAGAACAATCTTCAATGGAACCACCAGGAAGCAGATGAACAAGATCAAGAGGAGCAAAGTGACTTGCTTCATTCAAGAAGTCAAGTCACTTGAAGAAAGAAAGTGGGAGGAAGAAGAATGAGCAAGCTCAAACTCAAACACAAATAGAAATGCAGCAATGGGTGCAAGATAGATGAAAAGAAAAGTTATGAGAAGTGAAGGCAAATCCACTTCTCAAGTTTACTTACCACCTGAAATGTTAGAAAGAAATGCAATGCAATGCTAGATGAAATGAAATGGCATGATGCTAAGCAAAACCAGAAGCATGTTGATGATGATTATGATGTTATGAAGTGCTGCAAACATGAGGCAAGACATGGGGATGCTCATACAAGATCATGGATGCAAATGATGCAAGCTAAGGAGCATGAACAAGCATGAAATGTTATGAAGCATACAAGACAAATGACATGGCAAGTATGTAATGCAATGATCAAACATGCTTCCTACATGTCTTAAGATGCCAAATGAATCACAAGAATGCACAAAATGCAAAGACAAGTCATGTTATGCAAGAGAATGCAAGAAGGATGCAAAAGAAAGCCCAAATTAGGGTTCATGAATCAAACATCAAACCAAAACTCAAAACAGAAGCAAACCCTAAGATAAAAAATGGAAAATGGTACCCAAAGAAACCCTAAACCTATAATAAACCACTGCCCAAAGGAGAACTCTCAACTCTCAACCAAACTCAAGTTATGATTTTTACAAGTTATTAGGGTTTTTTAGGGTTCTTAACAAAAGAAATGCCAAACAAATAGAAAATGCAAGATCAAATCATGGCCATTTTACCCTAGAAACTACATGCCAAACACAAAACAATGCAAGAAGAATCAATGTCTCAACCTTCTCCAATAGGCAGAAATGAATTTTTGAACTTAGGATCAAATTAATGCACAAAATATGATTTAATTCAATGAAAAATTCTTAAAATGCATCAAGATCAAAAAATAAATTTGGTTTGAAGGTTGGACAATGTTTCTAAATGTCTTAGAACATTTCATGAATTTTTTTGTAATTTTTAAATACCTAAAAGTATTTTTAATTAATTAATTCCCATTAATCAATTAAAAATAATCTTTTAAATATTTAAAAATACTTTTTTAATGATAAAAAATAAAATAAAAATATTTTTGGGTCTTAAAAATTAATAAAACTTTTAAGAAAAAGTTTCATAATTTTTAAGAATTTTTTGCTATTTTAAAATAAATATGCAAATTAATTGAAAAGAAAATGAATAAAAATTAAATAAAAGTGAAAGTAATTAGAATGAGAGGCTGAGATGCAATCTGGGGAGGGGACCATTGACTTGGCGCGTGATCTTGTGGCTCACATTCAAACTTGGTTAATCACAGTTATGAATTAATTAATTACAGTTAGGGTTTCTAATGACGATTCTGGGCCATTCACTAGCGCGCGGGAAGCAACATCCAAGGGCCCAGGTTTAAAGTTTGCTAATTAATGACAATTAACCCTAATCACTCTCAGGCTGCCGGAGAAGACTTCCGGTCGTCTTCTCCGGCGAGCAGCTCACCTGAAAACTTCCCAAACCCCTCAAATCGTATCAAAAATGAAAACTAAGAACTGGGAAATGTTTCTCACACCCTCACGAATCAAACCCCTCTCTCAAAACACATTTCTTCTTCCTAAACAAGCTGAATCGAAAGAAATAAAAACTAGGGCACGCAAGCTTCAGAGACAAATTAAACTCTCAAATCAAAGCCATTTTCAAAACCAAGGACATCAGGATAATCAGTGAATCATATAGAACAAGTTTGTAACAAGAAAAATGATTTCTGGAAAAATGAATTTCAAGCTACCTGAGATTTGGAGCTTTCAACCTGAGAACTTTCTGGCCACCTCTCCTTGTGCAATCCACTCCTTAGGACCTCTGGATGATGTTTGAATGCCTTAGAACAATTTATGTAGGCTGGTTGATGAGCTTCGACAGTTTCTGCTTCACCTCGGTCAAGAATGGCTATGGAGTTTTTGGTGGTTTCAGGCTATTGTGAATGGTTGTTTGAGGTCCAAATGATATGTGGAGAAGGTCTGCAAGGTTTGTTTGGCTGTTTGTGAGCTAGGGTGAGAGTTTCGAATGAAACTGCAAAATGAGGTGAGAAATGGCAGTGGGATGCTTTGGCTGTTTCAGGCTTGTGTTCTTGGTGGTTTCTACTCAGTGATACATGGTGAGTTGAATGGAGAAAATGGTTTTAGTGTTTTGTGGCTGTGGAGGCAGATTCGAAGACAAATGCAATGTGGTGTGTTTTTGTGAATGTGATTGTGTAGAGAGTTTCAGCCTTGCCTTGTACATGGAATGGCTTGCAAAATGATATGTTATTTTAATCCAAGTGGCCAGAGGATGTGACATGGCCTGTGGTGATTGGGATGTCTACTTTTGCATAAAGTCCACCTTTTGTGTAAGTGAGGCATGGCTCAAGGTCTAGGCAAGTACAAGGCATGGCTCTGGTGCAGCATGGTGTGGTGAGAAGCTAGCTTAGTGCAGTAACCAATGCAGCAAGTTGTAGAAAGTGTGATGAGTGTTTTTGCAAGTTGTCACCTTTTTGAAATTTCATGAAAAATGCCTTGTTACATGAACTAAACACATGTGATCTTTGGTCCAAATCTGATTTTTGTGACTTGGAGGAAGTTTGCATACTGGTTTGGAATGGATTAGAGGTCACAATTGGCTTTGGTCCATGACTTTGCAAAATTTCCATTTGAGGCATGCCTTAGAAATCAATGATTTTTGCCAACTTTGCATTGCCATAACTTTTGATCCAAGAAGAGTTTGATCATGTTCTTGTACTTTTTGAAAAGGGAAAGATGAGATCTACAACTTTCATGACCAAAGTTTTTTCATTTGAAGCCTTTTTGGATCAAGAATCAAGGCTTGAAAAATGACCTAAAATGATGCATTCTTGAAAAGTCAACTATGCCCAAAAAGTCAACATTTGCAAAAACCCTAAATTCTTGATTTTATGGACTTCAACCTTCTTCCATGATCAAATAAAGATCATATACACTCAAAATGATGAAGATCACCCATTGGTTGGGTCATTGGGGGCCTCAGATGCCCTGATTTTGCACTGACTTGTCTGAAAAGTCAACCCTTGATCAGATGACTTCCCCATGGAATTTCTTCATGAAAATTGATATGCATGCTCCCTATACCATATAGAGACCAATGGAAACAAGAATGACCAAAAAAATTGGGGTTATGGCCTCTGAAACCAAAACCCTAATTTTCAGTCAACTGTGCAGTTCAACCTGGCTCTGCATCCACTCAAACCCTAGTTCTTGTGATTCCTGTGCATTTTTGATTTTGAGGAGATGGAATATGATATAAGAACACACATGGACCCCTTTGAGTTGATTGGTGGCCTTTGGAATGGCTCCAGATGCTTTGGGATTGCTCAGATCACAAACCCTAGGTGCAGATGCCTTAGAAACTATGCAGTGAATCAAAAATGAGATGAGATGATATGATGGTGTTTATGCATATGAGATGATCACAAGCCATGGTGAATGGGTGAGGGCAAATTTGGGGTGTTTACACCAAGTACGGGGCGATTTTCAAGCCAAGAACGACAACATGGCCGAATACTTAGCCTTGGTCAAGGAGAAACAAAAACGATTCACATCCGTGGAAGTCAGGCACGTCCCGCGCGAAAACAACATTCGAGCAGATATATTGTCCAAACTGGCGAGCACCAAAAAGTAGGGGGGGCAACAAATTCGTCATACAAGAGATACTCCCTCAACCCAGCATTGGGAAAACGTTAACGCCAATGAACATCAACGTCATAGGTGACACTAACTGTGGGATGACCCCAGTATTCAACTATTTGACCAAAGACGAGTTGCTAACAGACCCAAAAACGACCAGCACAGTACGGCGTAGATCGTGCTCGTACACGATGGTCGGAGGGAAAATGTACCGCCGAGGCTTCTCCACACCACTTCTCAGAGGCGTCGAGGAAGAAAACGTCTCACACGTGCTGAGGGAAGTCCACAAGGGGATCAACGCACAACACTCTGGTGGAAGATCACTCGCTCGCAAGATTCTACGAGCAGGATACTATTGGCCGACGATGCAAAGGAGCACGTTAAAAAATGTGACAAATGCCAACAACGTGGTGACGTACACATAGCACCCCCTACTGAGTTAAATCACTGTCGTCCCCATGGTCATTCTCCTGGTGGGGACTAGACATTTTAGGGCCCTTCGTCATCGGCACCGACCAAAACAAGTATCTCATCGTGGGCGTCGACTATTTCACCAAATGGATCGAAGCAGAGGCTTTAGCCAAAATCTCTGCACTAAACATCCTACGCTACTTCAAACGGAACATCCTCGCTCGATTTGGAATACTGCTCGCCATCGTGTCCTCAGTTGGAACCAAACAACACTTCGCTTCTGTCGAACACCCCCAGATTAACGGGCAAGCTAAAGTTGCTAACAGGGTAATCTTGAGAGGCCCCAAGCGGAGATTGGACGAACACAAAAGACGCTGGGTCGAAGAGCTACACAACATTCTTTAGGCGTACAGGACCACGCCTCACTCGACGACCGGAGAATCCCCATTCCGACTAGCATACGAAACAGAAGTTGTCATCCCCATAGAGATGTACATACCGTCCATGCGCACAAAATCACCCATGGACCAAGATACTAACTCAGAAATGCTAAGGAAGGAGCTCGACTTGGTTGAAGATATCCGATCAGGAGCAACTCTTCGAGAAGCCACACTCAAACAAAAAATCGCAGCTCGACACAACGCGAAAGTTATTTAACGAGCATTCGAAGTCGGGAGCCTCATATTGAGAAAAAACCACAAAGACTTCCGAGAAGGGAAACTAGCACCAAACTGGGATGGTCCGTATCGCGTCCGAGCAAAAACCGAGAACGGAGCTTACTACCTAGAAATTCTTCAAGGGGAAGAAATCGCACGGCCATGGAACGCCGAGAAACTTAAGCAATACTACAGCTAGTAAGAAGGTCACCTTACCCCCCCCCCCTACGAGGGGCAAAAGGTCCGTCCAAACCTGCATGCCCAGGTACAAGCATTGCAGCCAAAACATTCGACCAACAGAACCTCCCCATCACGATGAGGAAGGTAATTGTCGCACGAACGGGTACTCGAACGAACCCCAGCTCGCGATGGAACGTTCAAGCCACGGAGATCCGCCACTATCTTGACCTGGATTCCAACCCAGACCAGCCTCTATACATCTTATCGGTCCCCCAAACCGATGGATCACATTCCCTTATGAGCATTCATCCCCTTATCGACTATTACGTCATATTCCTCGCATCAAACGAGCGCAAAACACTTAACGAAAAAAGACATTTAAAATAAAAGTCCTCCGACGGATGGACAGTCATACAAATAACGAAACACTGCATAAATCATAAAACAACCACCGAGTCCGAAAAATTTAATTAAAAGGTTGCGACCCCTAATGGACGACTTGTTCGAAATTAAATAAAAAGAGGAATACGTCCCCAAGCAAAGATTCTAAATTACATGAGATTCAGGCACGCAGGACGACCTAATTACCCTCCCCTTCTTGCACCCCTAGCTGATCTTCGCTCAGAGGTTGCTGGACGGCAGGCTGGATCAGCTACTCGGACTTCCCAGGTTGAGAATCATCCACGACAATGTTATCAGGGACCACGACCCGACCATCCACGACTTTGTACAAGTAGCTGATCTGATCAGCATCGAGGTTCAGCTCGGGATGGATGGCCTTAATCTGATCCACAACATTCTGGAAACTCAACTGAGTCGAGTCCCTCAAATCCTCCAGATCCTGATCCAACCGGGCAAGGAAATGCGCCTGACTCATCAACCCCTTAGTATCCTCGTCTTTGTCATCCTTGGGGAAGAATGTATCTCTCAGCTTCCTGTTCTGGTCGACAGCTCTCTTCTTGTCCACCTCCAGCTTGGCAATTATATCCGCCTGCACCGTCAACTCTTTGGTCGCAGCCTCAGCATCTTCAACATCCTTCCTCGCCATCTCTTCTGAAGCAGCCAAGAGACCCTTCAAGCGGGTAATTTCGAGTTCCTGCCCTGAACTTCCCTCAGGGAACATAGAAGCCATCGACAACACCCGCATCACCGCACTAGCGTCCTGCGCCAAGGATAATCTTCGAGCAGGACGGTCCATATGCTCAAGAGACAGCGAATCCGCCCGGTCGACCTCTAGAGATGTGCTTTCAAAGAAGTTCCTCTGCACGAAACACGATGGCAGAGAGTGTTTTGGTTTTGCGGAGGCGTTGACCGTCAGATCCGTGATGACTGGCCCAACTTTATGTTTCTTGAGGGCTGAACCCGAAGTCACGCCCGGAGATCCTCGAGCGATAGAACCTGAGCCAGAGTCGCTCGTATCATTTCCTACCAGTCGGGTCTGGATAGTCTTGGCTTTCCGTTTGTTGCCTTGCATCAGTCTCTCCTGGATCTTGTCCAGAGATTTCATCGAGCATGCAAAACAAAAGAAACGAGGGTCAGACCGACCACGAGCATGGAATCACAACAAACAAAAAACAATAAAAATAAAACAAGAAATACCAAACAGGTCAGACACTTCTTGACCACTTTTGCAGGCCAAGAGGGATGTGACGTCGATCAGCGGATGTTCCACGGTTTCCCCTCCATCAGAGGCCAGCATCACATTCCCCTCCCCGTCGACCATCGGGATCGGGGTGAAAGACGACACCAACTTACAAAATTCCTCGAAGTTGGTTTCGTCCTCCTCGCCGAGAGCATCCCCTATTTGAACAAAGTCACACGCTGGTCGCCCGTAGTGACCGTAATCCCAAGAGAAATGGAACCTCCAGATCCTCCTGCGGATCGGATGACCTTCAGCGTCCAACCGGGGCACATCATTCTCATCAGTATCATTCCCCATGAAACTGATCGACCTAGTCGCTACTTTAGTCATAGGCTCGATCAAGATATAGTCACCTTTGAACGACCGGATAGACTCCGAATGCGCCTTAAAAAATTTAGCCCGTTGCTTGAAAGATATGAACCCTTTCCGAGCAGTTCCACGCCCCACCTGGCGTTGCAAAGAGAACAGCCGGAAGAAGATAGGGAGGGTATCCCCCACCCCCAGGTGCACGCACGTCATCTCAAATGCCCTCATGAAAGTATAAGAGTTGGGGTGCAGGTGCGAGGGCGCTACCCCTAAGTAACCAAGCACCGAGCAGACCAGGTCACTAAAAGGCATCCTAATACCCAGGGTCGTGATGGCATATTCGTACATCGAAAAATTTCTTCCGCCAAACTCCGAGAAAATCCGGTCATCGTCGTTCGGGCAGGTCACTCTCCAGTGATCGGGATTCCCCACTACTGGCAGAATATCCGCACGCGGTCGGGCGTAGGACGATACCTTGTTCAGCAAATCTTCGATGACCCACTCCTCGGGCGCCAGCACCCTCTCTTCTTCTTGGGTAACCTCAGGGGCGCCAACCTCATCCCCAGATGCTATCCCGGTGTCGTTCGCTTCGGTCTCCTCTGAATCTCTCGAAGAACTTTCAGAGCCAGACGAGACAGTCGCCGAGGAGCCCGAATCCTCCGATGAACTCCCCTCCGAGGATATGTCAAAAGGATCGACGAGCACATTTTCAGCTGAAAAGTAGAGGAAAGGCGTTAGTGAATTCGATCAGAATATCAAATCCACCATTCCACTACCTATCAAGTTAAAGGGCGCGCAACGGCCCGAAACAGGGTCCCAACCAAAAGCCCCCGAGCGATCGACGTCCGAGACAGGCGGTCAACACTCAGCGGGGAATCATTAAAACTCTACGAGAAGCCACACTCAAACAAAAAATCGCAGCTCGACACAACGCGAAAGTTATTTAACGAGCATTCGAAGTCGGGAGCCTCGTATTGAGAAAAAACCACAAAGACTTCCGAGAAGGGAAACTAGCACCAAACTGGGATGGTCCGTATCGCGTCCGAGCAAAAACCGAGAACGGAGCTTACTACCTAGAAATTCTTCAAGGGGAAGAACTCGCACGGCCATGGAACGCCGAGAAACTTAAGCAATACTACAGCTAGTAAGAAGGTCACCTTACCCCCCCCCCTGCGAGGGGCAAAAGGTCTGTCCAAACCTGCATGCCCAGGTACAAGCATTGCAGCCAAAACATTCGACCAACAGAACCTCCCCATCACGATGAGGAAGGTAATTGTCGCACGAACGGGTACTCGAACGAACCCCAGCTCGCGATGGAACGTTCAAGCCACGGAGATCCGCCACTATCTTGACCTGGATTCCAACCCAGACCAGCCTCTATACATCTTATCGGTCCCCCAAACCGATATATCACATTCCCTTATGAGCATTCATCCCCTTATCGACTATTACGTCATATTCCTCGCATCAAACGAGCGCAAAACACTTAACGAAAAAAGACATTTAAAATAAAAGTCCTCCGACGGATGGACAGTCATACAAATAACGAAACACTGCATAAATCATAAAACGACCACCGAGTCCGGAAAATTTAATTAAAAGGTTGCGACCCCTAATGGCCGACTTGTTCGAAATTACATAAAAAGAGGAATAGGTCCCCAAGCAAAGATTCTAAATTACATGAGATTCAGGCACGAAGGACGACCTAATTACCCTCCCCTTCTTGCACCCCTAGCTGATCTTCGCTCAGAGGTTGCTGGACGGCAGGCTGGATCAGCTACTCGGACTTCCCAGGTTGAGAATCATCCACGACAATGTTATCAGGGACCACGACCCGACCATCCACGACTTTGTACAAGTAGCTGATCTGATCAGCATCGAGGTTCAGCTCGGGATGGATGGCCTTTATCTGATCCACAACATTCTGGAAACTCAACTGAGTCGAGTCCCTCAAATCCTCCAGATCCTGATCCAACCGGGCAAGGAAATGCGCCTGACTCATCAACCCCTTAGTATCCTCGTCTTCGTCATCCTTGGGGAAGAATGTATCTCTCAGCTTCCTGTTCTGGTCGACAGCTCTCTTCTTGTCCACCTCCAGCTTGGCAATTATATCCGCCTGCACCGTCAACTCTTTGGTCGCAGCCTCAGCATCTTCAACATCCTTCCTCGCCATCTCTTCTGAAGCAGCCAAGAGACCCTTCAAGCGGGTAATTTCGAGTTCCTGCCCTGAACTTCCCTCAGGGAACATAGAAGCCATCGACAACACCCGCATCACCGCACTAGCGTCCTGCGCCAAGGATAATCTTCGAGCAGGACGGTCCATATGCTCAAGAGACAGTGAATCCGCCCGGTCGACCTCTAGAGATGTGCTTTCAAAGAAGTTCCTCTGCACGAAACACGACGGCAGAGAGTTTTTGGTTTTGCGGAGGCGTTGACCGTCAGATCCGTGATGACTGGCCCAACTTTATGTTTCTTGAGGGCTGAACCCGAAGTCACGCCCGGAGATCCTCGAGCGATAGAACCTGAGCCAGAGTCGCTCGTATCATTTCCTACCAGTCGGGTCTGGATAGTCTTGGCTTTCCATTTGTTGCCTTGTATCAGTCTCTCCTGGATCTTGTCCAGAGATTTCATCGAGCATGCAAAACAAAAGAAACGAGGGTCAGACCGACCACGAGCATGGAATCACAACAAACAAACAACAATAAAAATAAAACAAGAAATACCAAACAGGTCAGACACTTCTTGACCGCTTTTGCAGGCCAAGAGGGATGTGACGTCGATCAGCGGATGTTCCACGGTTTCCCCTCCATCAGAGGCCAGCATCACATTCCCCTCCCCGTCGACCATCGGGATCGGGGTGAAAGACGACACCAACTTACAAAATTCCTCGAAGTTGGTTTCGTCCTCCTCGCCGAGAGCATCCCCTATTTGAACAAAGTCACACGCTGGTCGCCCGTAGTGACCGTAATCCCAAGAGAAATGGAACCTCCAGATCCTCCTGCGGATCGGATGACCTTCAGCGTCCAACCGGGGCACATCATTCTCATCAGTATCATTCCCCATGAAACTGATCGACCTAGTCGCTACTTTAGTCATAGGCTCGATCAAGATATAGTCACCTTTGAACGACCGGATAGACTCCGAATGCGCCTTAAAAAATTTAGCCCGTTGCTTGAAAGATATGAACCCTTTCCGAGCAGTTCCACGCCCCACCTGGCGTTGCAAAGAGAACAGCCGGAAGAAGATAGGGAGGGTATCCCCCACCCCCAGGTGCACGCACGTCATCTCAAATGCCCTCATGAAAGTATAAGAGTTGGGGTGCAGGTGCGAGGGCGCTACCCCTAAGTAACCAAGCACCGAGCAGACCAGGTCACTAAAAGGCATCCTAATACCCAGGGTCGTGATGGCATATTCGTACATCGAAAAATTTCTTCCGCCAAACTCCGAGAAAATCCGGTCATCGTCGTTCGGGCAGGTCACTCTCCAGTGATCGGGATTCCCCACTACTGGCAGAGTATCCGCACGCGGTCGGGTGTAGGACGATACCTTGTTCAGCAAATCTTCGATGACCCACTCCTCGGGCGCCAGCACCCTCTCTTCTTCTTGCGTAACCTCAGGGGCGCCAACCTCATCCCCAGATGCTATCCCGGTGTCGTTCGCTTCGGTCTCCTCTGAATCTCTCGAAGAACTTTCAGAGCCAGACGGGACAGTCGCCGAGGAGCCCGAATCCTCCGATGAACTCCCCTCCGAGGATATGTCGAAAGGATCGACGAGCACATTTTCACCTGAAAAGTAGAGGAAAGGCGTTAGTGAATTCGATCAGAATATCAAATCCACCATTCCACTACCTATCAAGTTAAAGGGCGCGCAACGGCCCGAAACAGGGTCCCAACCAAAAGCCCCCGAGCGATCGACGTCCGAGACAGGCGGTCAACACTCAGCGGGGAATCATTAAAACGCGTGGTTCGCAATGGACGAGAGCTCGTC
The DNA here is from genome assembly GCA_963966055.1 of Lathyrus aphaca. Lineage (NCBI taxonomy): Eukaryota > Viridiplantae > Streptophyta > Magnoliopsida > Fabales > Fabaceae > Lathyrus > Lathyrus aphaca. Next base: position 68,881,093 of record OZ014520.1, read on the forward strand.
GCAAAACCCTAGCCTTAGTCGAGCGTCGACCAAGACCACCGCCCACCGTGAACAGGGTTCAGAGTAGGAAGAAATACAGCTACTACTAAAACCTAAAATCTATACATTACTCTAATTTACCGCTTAAAACCGAAACCTAAGCCGCATGCATCACTACTTCTTAAAAACTAAGTCTAAGAAAGCCAAAATAAAGTTCTAACCTTAGCCTTGAGACGCCATTGCAGAAAAATGTCTTTAGAAACACGGTGGTCGACGACGGTTTGCGGTGATCGACAGCGGAGAACGGCAAACAGAAACACGAGCAGTGAAGGGAGGTAGAAGATGAAGCGGAAAGTTCCAAAGTGGGACAACGTTGCTATTTATAGGAAAAAGGGCACGTGCAACTGAAGCGTGACCCCTATCCCTAGGCAATAATACTACGCGCTAGGCCCTATACTAGCCGTCAGAGCATTAAATTGGCACAAATCCCAAAACACGCCAGCCTTTCGTTTCCACTTCCTCGCACCGACCTACGAGCAGAATGCTCGGAGGATCAATCGTCCGACATTCGCCAATATTTCTGAGCATCGAGCTACCTTTAAGTCATCACTTCCTTGACCAAAAGCAACGACTTGGGGGGCTCCTGTTCCGGACTGACCCATCCCTTAGAATTGGACCATATCTATCTCGCGGCCCAACGACCCAATAACCCAGCTATGCTCGGAACCCTGAGGATCGACTGCTCGACGGGTCCCTCGCTCGGTATTAAAGTCGTCTGACCTAAGGCAAGTCGAGCAGGTTCTTTTTTGCCCTAACGGCTAGTTCCTAACCACCATCGATTATTGCGAGATCAGTGATCCGCGCCCAACAATTTGGGCCAATAAACACTCACTTGGACCAGTATATAAACCCTCTCATTTGAGAAGATCAGGTATTCAAATCTTGACCAAAAATATTGTATTTGCTCACTCTCTGACTTTAGCATCGGAGTGTCTTTGCAGGTACACCCCATTTTTTCCTCCATCATCAACTGCGCTCATCCACGCTTGACGCGGCCACATCGATTCCTGATCTCCAAGTACGATCAAAATCTAAATATTTAACCGGGATTTTTAACCTCTTTAAAAAAATAGGTAAATTACTTGTACATCTAAATACCTCTCATGAAGAAGTGTGGCTTCCTTGATTTTACATAATATATAAGGAGAGATATTAACTAAAATAAACATATTAGGAGAGACTCCATGCTTTAGATAAGTAAATTGTTGGTGCAGTTTATCGTGAGGAAAGAAAAGTTTGAACATAATTGCTAGATTAAACATGAAATACTTTGTGAAATTAGCAAGAGAAATCACATGCTTGCCCTCGAAGTATTTTCTTACCCATCAGAATATGAAATGATGGTAAAGTGCATTCTTCAAAATTCATACCTATTTTTGTACCTTCAATTTAACATATTTCAGAAAGAGTTTGATGTAAATCTTGCACGTTCGAATTTAAAGATATTTTTAAAATAATGTTAAAATGTGTAAGTAAGTCATGGATCTATTATCAATCTCCTTCATTAAAAGTGAGCTAAAATAAATGAGACACGATCTTAAAAGAAATTACTTTATACTTTTCAATTATTACCAATTATTACGTATACTTCAAGAACACGTATATATATATATATATATATATATATATATATATATATATATATATATATATATATATATATATATATATATATATATATATATATATATATATATATATATATATATATATATATATATATATATATATATATATAGAGAGAGAGAGAGAGAGAGAGAGAGAGAGAGAGAGAGAGAGATGGTCCTTCACTCTAACTAATTAAAATTAACTTTTTGAAAGAAAAAAAAATCACAACTCCAAGCACCATATCAAATTGCCAGATATTTTAAGAAATAATAACCTATATAAATATTTCTATTGAAAGTTTTATTTATAAAATATTTAATTAAAAAATGACCCATAATAATAAACAAAATACTTCATCAAAAATTATATCTTACAACATTATCCACACCTCTGTTCATTATGCATAAAAAGAATTGAACTTTTAGTGACCCATTTTTTTTTATTACTATAAGTCAACTTTTAAAGAAAATTACTAAATTTTAATTTAAAAACTCTTAGTTTGATCTTTTGTTTTTATAAATTTTCGATTATTTTAGAATATATGATTTATTTTTTATCCAAATCATTGGTATTTAGATAATATAAGGAAATGTGTTTTGAATAACTTTTAAGTATAATTAGGGTGTATGAAATAAAATTTTCTTTCAAAGATTATGAAAACATGGGCTTCTTCTCCATGAAACCCATACAAGCTTAATCTTTCAAATGTGAAGAAATCAACCTACCAGTCTTACCCTATACCCCCACTTCCACACAAACTAAATAAAAATGCTATTTATTTTTCATTATTCCAATTTTTACTATGGATATTTTAGGTAAAAATAGCGGTTGAGCTGATAGCTTATAACTTATGACTGATGGTTTATGATTGGTAGTTTATAGTTTATAGTTGATGGTTGAGATTGATAGTTGATAAGATGATTGAAATGTTTGATAAAATTAATGGTTCAACTAACTTATAAATGTAAAATGACATAAAAGTATTTAATATATAATTATTTTACTTTAAATTAAAATTAATTATAAAGGATAAATGTGAATTTTTTTTAAATAATAAGGATAAAAAAGGAAGAAAAAATGATAAGGTATAAACTATAAGCTAAAATGTTATTTGAAATAGCGTCTGAAAAATAAACTATAACCTAGCAAAATAAGCTATAAGCTCATGATGAAAAGATTGCTATCAAATAGGTTTAAATTTGTTTCCACGTGTCTTTAGCATATCAAACTTCCTCAAGCCGCTACTACTACTTCAAACTTCCATTGTTGTCGAACTGTGTCTAACTCACCTAATTCTTGGACTCAAGAATGTACTAAGTCTCAAAACACTTGATAGGCGAGTCAAACTCGTCACACCTGATAGGCGAGTCAAATTTATCACCTCTATCAAAATGATTAATATGTCGAAAATATAGTTTGGTCATCTTACACTCAGCAGTTTCATACCTTTGTATCACACCTTCATGTCGAAACGCTAAATTAAAATTCTCAGACTAATAGTTACACATTTCCATGAATTAATAAATTAAGGCAGTATCATACATAATGAGAGAAGATCCCACTAGAAGCATCAGACTTGCATCTATAACGACCCTAACAATAGTTATAGGCCTATCAATCATGGAGAATTTCTTCAATATTTGGCCATGAATGGACACTTTCAACTAGTCACAATCCTAAAGAAATAAGTAATAAATTAAAATAATAATTACTTAATTAAAATATATATATTTGTCTTTCATATAATCTCAATGTTACGCGATTTTGATATTGTGTTAACACTAAGGTGTTAATAGTCCTTTTGGAAAACCATGTACCTCATGATCATCATGTGTATGTGTCGTACCTCGAAAAAAATATGATTCTCACGATGGGACGCGGAAAGAAAACAACAGAGTCGCCACCTAATTCTATTTATTCTAATTAAAGAAAAGGGAGATATAGATACAACCTAAAGGAAGGATAAGAAATGATTTACAAAACCAAATTCTAAGTTCGGGAGTCTGTTATGCAAGGGGAAGGTATTAGCACCCCTTACGTCCGTTGTACTCAACGGGAACCTCTTAGCTAACTATGCGATTAAATGTTGATCTTAAGTCTTTGTCTTCTAAATATTATGTTTGTTTTAAATAAATTAAAGTTTATTATTATTATTAATATTACGGGGGAAAGATTAAAGTTTTTTATTATTGTGACGGAGAGATAGTTAATTTTTTATTATTGTGCTCACGAAGGATTAAAATCCATGTGCCTACTTATTCCTTGTTTAATGGGAAAGTCAGAGCTTCGTAGTTCGTGTAACTACGGTTGGTGATTTTTATTGAACGATTGTTTAAAACGCATTCTACTGCTAAACGTTGGCTTATACTCGCGGTGGAGGCTGAAGCGCTAGCTTGTTTGTGAGATAGAAAGATTTAAACAATATTCGTTTAAAGAAAAGGGTTTGACCTTTGTTAAGTGTTTTAAAACGAAAGGCGAATGAACCACAACTCGAGGGCTAGCCTCATGAGTGATTGCATTCAAGAACCCGTGGAATGCTGGACTCCAGAGTACAGTTATTCGTTGATTAATTGTAAAGTGATTTGCGTATGTTGGTAAGTTTTAAGTTGTATTTTCATTGTGAAAGGGCGAATGAATTACAAATCGAGGGTTACCCCCAATAGTAATTCAATTCAAAAATCCGAGGAATGCTAGATTCCTGAGTTTAGTTCTTTCACGATTTTAGTTAGAGATTTACGTTTGGAAAACAAAAGAGCGGATGAATTACAAATCGAGGGCTAGCCCCAACAGTAATTCAATTCAAAACCCGAGGAATGCTAGATTCCTGAGTTCAGTTCTTACGTTAATTAATATGTTAATTAAGAGTTGATTGTTTGAAAATTTTGGATGAATTAAGGTTTAGCATTTTAGAAACGAAGGAGTAAATGAAACACAAATCGAAGGCTAGCCTCAAGAGTGGTTCATTAAAGAACCCGTGGAATGCTAGATTCCGAAGTTCAGTTCCTCGTTAAAATAATTTAAGACGCGTAAAAGTTTACAGATGGCGATCACTTAGTGATCGACTTACGTGTGTGTGAAGTGTAGGCGTATGAATTGTTATACTTGGCGTTGGACCGAGAAATTTAATTATGTTTGAAATGATTTTAATTATTACTTCGAAAATTTATGTTCATGTCTTGCTTAACAAATTATGGTCGAAAAGCGAGAAAGAGATTCACGTCGTACAAGTTATACATTATTAATACGACTAAATAAAGAACAAGGACAAATAAGTAAACACCTTGCAAATACAATCACACACAAAAAAGATTAACCAAAATAATCTAAATTAAACATTTACTAAAATTAATTATCAAAACTAATAAAATTATTAAATCAGCATGAAGTATTTTCAGAATTTGTTTTTAAGAAAAAACTTAAAAGAACTAAAAAAAGCAAAACATAAACACTAAAAAAAACTTAAAAAAAAGGGGAGGTTTAAAGAAACCGATAGACCCAAAGGGCAAAGCCCAAGAGGCTGGCTTGGAGGGAATAACCGGCCAGGTCATGGGCCAACCTGGATCCGGTCCGGTTAAAAAACAAGTGGGTTCAAGGAACCCTAAATGTCCAGTCGCTTGAAAGGAAAAGAAAGGGAACGTGATTGTTATGTTGCGATCATCATCATCGGTAAGAACAAACAACCAGAACACAGAAACACATTCAAAGAGGAAAAACTTAATCTCAAATCGAAAACCAAAGTTCGTTTCACTATGCTCATCACTTCATATTACAAGAGATTTCCGGATAAACAAAGTATATGAGTAACAAGGATAGGGAGAACTACCTCCAATGAAGAATGGAAAAGTTTTCTCCGTCGCAAGACCACGCTTTGCTCCCGCCCTACTTCGATTTTCCCTCTCTCCACGACAGCTCCTCTTAATTCGTCCGCGGTTTGATGCAGATTTGTGGCTGATGCGGCGGCGGATTGAGTGGGTAACGGCTTAGTGCAGTGGTTATTGGTGAAGACAGTGAGGGTGGTTGTTGAGGTGAGTATGAGGCTTGGAGAAGGTTTGTTTCTGGAAAAATGTGTTCTTGGTAAGTTTTGTTGTTTCAGTTGTTTGACAAGTTTTTTTTCTATGCTTCGGCCCTCTTTTTTTTGTCCTGTTTCACGAATTTCGTTCCTTTAAAAAGTATGGAGAAATTAGGGTTTGTATCCTTGAAAAGTTACAGTACTTCCCTTTGTATCATTCTTCTAATTATCTATTTTGATGCCCAAATCTTTTTTCCAAAACTGTGATACTTTTGTTCTGCTATCTTTTGCTTTCTGACCACAAGGTATTTGTGGTATCTGCTGCCTGTTATTACCTCTTTGTAGCCAAAACCTTTTTCCCAAACTCATGAAATCACTCTGCCTCTCTTCTGTTTACTTGTTAATTTGAAAATTCGAATTTTTACTATGGTGAAAAAAAATAAGTTACTTGATGCACAACTTTGACCTTTTCACTAATGCACCAAACCGACTTCCCTCATTTGGTTTGAAATGAACTGATCGAAACTAATTTGGACTGAATTTAAGAGTTAGTTTTGAATGGAATCGAGTGTGCGTTTTTTTTACTGTCAGGACATCTTTATTTCACTGTTTGTTCTCCCTCTTACTGTAGTAAAAAAAACCTCTCTTGCAGGGTTGGGAAGAAACGACTTGAGATAGTACTCCTCCAAGTAAACATAGGCTGGACCAAGGGTGCACTAATGGAACCGATGTTGCATGTTCTGCTAATCAGATAAGTATCCTGACTGAGACCATGTTTCACATTATTTGCTCTCTTAGTTTCAACATTTTTAAACTCAGATTCTGCTTGTGTTTCCTTTGATAAATGCTTATTTATCATTTTTGTATTCTGGTCTGCACTTAAGGAGTATCTCAAATAGGCTTATTGCAAAGTCTTCGTCAAGTGTCTCAATGAACTGACATACGTGCAAGTGAACCCTTTGACCTCTACTTGAAGATTTTCTTCCTCTTCTGGACTTGAACGGCTTGTGGTCAATGCTACTCGTTGCGAAAATAACCGAAGGCGGAGATTATGAATTGGCGGTGTCCTATGTTTGCTTATGAGGTATGATGCGATTCTATATGTGTTACCACGTATTGTCCGTCCTCAAAACCGCTCGATAATGAGGCAGCATCATGCCTACTTAGCTCTTGAAAGAACTTCTTGGATGAATTGTTCAATATTACATTTTCATGATGCTTCATTATCATTCCTTCCCTTTCTTTCAAACCAAACTTTGAACTTCTATCCTAATTGTAGGTTCTTGAATTTAGATAGAGCTACACCTCCGCGTACGAGAAAGTGAACACGAGAACCATTAAGTCAGCAAGTGATAAAATCCCAAGATAGAGAGGTCGCAAACACAGCAACCACAACACTATATGCAAAGTGTTCCGCAATTTGAATTCTATTGATAATTGGCTTTCGTTCTGTCTTCAAATAAATGAGTGGTGATCGAACTGATCTTCTTCTTTTTTGAAGTTCTATTTACTGATTGCTGTCAATTGTTGCAGTTTGTTGTATGTTGGTAGTGTGGTTTGGAAGTTGTTGTGGAGAGTTGTTCAACAATTTGTTATAGATTTTGAAGATTGAAGAGAAACAACTATAGTTCTTCGACGAATGGAATCACAGGCTGCTTCAAAACCATCAATGTTCATAGCATATGAATAACACTTAAATGTGATATTTCTTTGAACGGCCATTTCACTTCCTCAACATGTTCTGTTTGCACAAAAATTAATCTCTTTCATGGTGGAGTGGATATTGTTGTTGTTGATGTTGTTTTGTGTGAAAATGTCTGTAAAGAGAGTAGAAAAGAGGTTGAAGAAAAGTGAGAGGAAAATGTATAGTATGGAGTTATAAAAGTGTAGGCATGAAGGGTATTTGGAGAGAAGAAATTGATGGAAAAGGTTATGGTTGGAAGATGATAGTATGATGTTATGGTTGTGAGTGCTTCATAGTTTCACCATAAACAACAAGTTTAGGTGGTTTGTGATGAAGTAATAGGAATATGGTTATTTTGTTTAACTGTTTTCTTTCCTTAACTCCTTGTATGGAATTAATATGACATGCAAAATCCAGTATTGAGTAAAACATCTTTGCCAAGGTCAAAATACAAATTTCGGTGACTTATGTACTTGCTATGATATCGACTAACACGATAGACCAAACTGATGGTGCCCTCAAAAAAAAGTGGCGTTAATTTCCACTAGTTTCCCTACTTATAAACTTTATTGTATTGATATAATGAAAGTAGCTCCATTATAACAAACAATAGAACAAAAATATTTCCCCAAGAAGGGAATAGTCCAAGTACACGGCCCATGTATTAAATTAAAATGCAACTTCCTTAAAACATGAATTATTAATGAGCTGCCAACTTGAAAACCAAATGAGGAATGATACTTAATGAATGGCCCAAAAGTTCTCTTAAAATATGACTTGTAAATGAATGTAAGGAGACTTGAAATTATTTGATTTGGTGCTTTGGACTTCCTATCAATACCCTTGCCTCAACCCGGTGACTAAATGAAATCTATATAACTAGATTATTTCGAAACCATCTCAATATGCCCAAAATTTCTCGTGAAAACCCTTTATGACGATAAAGTTCCAAAGTCCATATCCAAACTTGAAATTCCATATTCCATAGCTCGAGAAATCAAACCACCAATATAAACTTTGAAACACAAGAACCTAATTTCGAACCAAACAATCAGTTCTCCAATATTTGTTATAAAACCAAACAAAACCTTCCTGCCATTCCCGCAAAACTTCAGAAAACTTGGTACGCACTTGGTATGCTAATGATGTGATGAAAAGAAAATGATATGAAAAGTTAGGGGTAAAATTTGGGGTGTGACAGTATGCTTGTTAGGGTATTACTTGTGCACGTTGTTATAATCCTCTCGAAACTTCTTATAATGTTAGTCATGCATGTAGTCTTTCCACTATTACCCCTAAAAAACCAAACTCTAGGTAAATTTGTTAGAGTAATGTTTAACCTTTGAATTTGAAATCACTTCTTATATGTCCAGTATTTTCCATAATTTACAAGAACATATTATAGTCTTAGTAAGAGGGGGTTAAGGATTTACTTGGTAGGAGATATCATATTGTTCGAAGAACCCTAAATGTTGTTTGGGTAAAGAATCGTCAACAAGAGCGCTTAAAATATAGGGCCAAAAAGCCAAAATGTACTTCATATTGTTAGGTTGTTATGACACTTTATGATATGCCTCACAAAGGTTTTCATGTCTGTTATGCATGTCATTTTGTGTCTTAACCAGTTGATCTTGAAAAATCTCCATTTGAACATACTCGCCTACTCGACCGACTTCTACAACCTTGAACTTGTGCTCCATTGATAGCTTCAATTATCTAAAAATATGATTTAGTAGGTGCAAGTCTATCAACTATGATAGCAGTCTCACAATCCTTTTTGACAACGAATGTGTCATTTTCAACTCATGGTGTGTCTCCTTTATCTTAGTTTGTACAAAATACTCTCGTTAATGGCTTTAGAATGTGTTTGGATGAGGTAATTAAGAATTTTGAAGAAATTCAAAATTCTAAGCAATTTAAATAATTCAATTGAAATTCATTCATTTTTAAATTCTTTTGTTTGGATGAAGTATCAAAATGATTCGTTGTTAAATTTTTTGGGTCATTTTCATAAATTTGAAAACTTTTGAGCCAAAATTAAAATATTAAAAATAGGGGCCAATTTATAATTTTTGAATTTTTAAAGGGACTAATTTGTAAAATATGACAAAAAAATATGGATTTATTTGCAATTTTTAGAAAATTTTAGGGGTGAATTTGAAATTTTCATAAATTATAAGAACTATATTGAAAAATTTGAAAAAATAATAATAAATAATTTAACAATTACATAATATAGAGTGAATGAGTAATTTCAAATTCCTTACTTTGTTGTGTCATTTGAAATTCTTTAAATTTAACTTAAATAAAATGCTTCATAAATTTACATCATTTTAACAATTCTCTATATTTTTTATCTAAACAATGGATTTTGGTCAAGTCATTTTAAATTTCCTCAAAAAAATATTTTCCTCGTTAAAACGTTTTATCCAAACACACTCTAACGCACCATTGATGTGAAAAAGAATAACATGTCAAACAAATAAATGTAAAAACAACTCCTTACATATAATATTCCTCGTATTAAACATCATCATTAAATTATATATTTATAAGAAATATGAAATAAGAAATATGAAAGGAAAAAAAACTAATTTGAATCTTTATATATTACTCCCTCTGTCTCACAATAGGTGTCTTCTTTGAGATTCTCACACTTTTTAAGATAATAATTAATTGTGTTGATTTCAATAATAAAATGAGTATCATTTACCAAAATAGCTCTATTAATAATAGATAGTTGAGTAGTTATATGAATTTAAATACAAGAAATAATGGTAAGTTAGTGGAAAAATAATAATAAATATCACATTGATAATCTAAATGGACAAATAATTTGAGACAAACAAAAATAGGAAAAAAGACACCTATTGTGAGACAGATGGAGTAAGAATTACCATATATTAATAAGAATTACTGCGTCCACATAATTTTATCCGATTCTCATTTTTTAATTTTTATTATTATTTTAATAATACTTTTTTGACAGTGGTACGCACACGAGGCAGAGATGGTAGGATACATGTTCGCTCTGTGGGACAGGATGATACTTCGAGAATGACACAGGAAGATCTTATTGGTACATCTACAGCAGCAGCAGAACCCATTGGATATGGGTGTTCAAAACCAAACAAACCCAGTAGAAAACCGCAAACTTAACCAAACCAAACTGAAACCGCAAAAAATTGCACTTGGTTCAGATGTATTTGGGTTATTTTTTAACAAAATCGCACGGTTCGGTTCGGTTTGCGGTTTGTATTTTGTAAACCGAACTAAACCAAACCAAACCAAACCGCCTCATGTTACAATCCAAACTTCACTTATCTCACATTCAACCTAAAACTCAAACCTATTATGCCTTAACCATGCAAATATCATCTTACTCACGCTTAGGGTTTTAGTTTCAACCTTCTCAAATCTCTTCGAGTAGTATCGCACATTCTTCTCATCATATTTGTTATGTATATCTCACTTTTTCTACTATAATCTCTTATCTTATGTTTTTTTTCTTCTTCATCTTCTCCTTTTTTATATTATTGTTTTCTCTTCCAATTAAGTTTTTATCAGACTTTTCTTCTATAATATCGCATATCTTATGATCTTTGTTTTTCATCTTCTCTAATCTTTCCTCTCCTCTGTTTTTTCTTTTTTTTGTAATATTTTTTATATTGTTTTATACTACTATTTTTTATTTTTTATTTCACTTTTGTCTAATCTTATTTTTGTATATTGAATAAGAAGTTATTGACTAAATATGATGAGTTTTGTTGCTATTTGATAATGTATGAATGACTAAATACAAAATTATATTGTTCTCTATAGATGTATGTATGCCTCAATAAAAATATTGTAATAAACCAAACCAACCGAACAAATCCAAACCGCATTGGTTTGATTTGGTTCGGTTCAGTTTTATTTCTTAAAGCCAACCGAACCAAACAAAACCGCATGCTTTTTTCTCTTGCGGTTCAGATGATTTTTTGAGTAAAAATCGCCCAAACCGCATTGCGAACACCCCTACCGTTGGATATCCAGGAGGACCGTATGATACCAGTCTTTTGGTTAAGTACGAACATCATGTCGCTAGACCTATATGGTTTGGTGAGGTAAGTAAATGATAATTATTTAGTATTGAATAAAAACTGAAATTTCAATGTTGTATTGTATAATTTGCTTAATTTAATTGTTTTCAGGAGAGAGGTGCGAAGAAATAGTTGAAGGTCGTAGGGCATGGATTGAAGTTGAGTCATATGGTTCCACATCAGCTTCCACCAGAGATGGAAGCTTGGATATCTAGGTCTGGTTTAGCTTCTCTACAGAGAACCAGTTTGTCGAAGATAGATACGAACTTAGTTTCCGCATTTTTTGAGAGATGGCATCTAGAGACTTATTCATTTCACATTTCGTTTGGTGAAATGACCATTACTCTGGATGACGTGGCTTATTTGTTTCAGCTGCCCATCAGGGGGTATTTTGGAGTCCTCAACATATTAGTGAAGACCTAGCTATTGAGTGGACTATTGACTACCTAGGAGTGTCACAGAGAGTGGAACAAAAACAGGTTCGTGAATGCAAGGGTTCGTACTATAAGCTGGAGTGGTTATATGATCGATTCGTAGAGCATAGAGCTGCTTCATCATCCTAAAAATACATTCATCCACGATGTTGTTGTTGGATTACGTAAGTTCTTAAAATCAGTTGTCACTGGTGGCAATGGAAATCCTTCTTTCATGTTAACTTGGATACAAAAATATAAAAAAATATATATTTAACATTAATCAAAACATTTACTAAAAATATCCAACTATTACAATGTTTACCTGAACCTAATGATTTGAGTTTACAAATCTAATGCAATAAAAGGAGACATTCGGTGAAAATGTAGTTGTCATAAGGAATAAAGTCAGGCATTCGAATCCTAAACAGACAAGTACCACATTATACTGATTCGTAATCAAGTAACCCATCTCTGGTAGACTCAACCATTTATTTGGTGGTTGAGGACCAATTCCCTCTATCCTCAAAGAATCTCTCACTTTTGTTAACCGATCAACAAATAATTTGGCATACAAAGTTGATCTTTCATTATGTATAATTTCCAAATCCAAGTCTCGCCGAACCTGTAAACACCCCAAATTTTCCCTCACTCATTTCACCATGGCTTGTGACTCTTTTCATTTGCATAAGTCCAACCATAGCATCTCATATTGCATATTTTTGCTTCACTGCATTGTTTCAAAGTCATCTGCATCTAGGGTTTGTGACCTGAGCCATCCCTGAGCTATTTGAGCCACTCCAAAGGTCATCAATCACTTCAAAGGGGTCCATGTGTGTTCAAGCATCATATTATATCCTCTCAAGATCAAAGAAGTCAAAGAATCACAAGAACTGAGAAAGGCATGGAAGCAGAGCCAGTTTAACTGCACAGATGACCTAAAATTAGGGTTTTGGTTTCAGAGGCCATAACTCCAAATTTTTTGGTCATTCTTGTTTCTATTGGTCTCTATATGTTATTAGGATCATGCATATCAATTTTCATGAAGAAACTCAATGAGGAAGGCATCTGATCACAAGATGACTTCTTGAGCAAGTCAGTGCAAAATCAAGGCATCTGAGGCCCCCAATCACCCAACCAAAGGGCATTCTCCATCATTTTGAATGTATATGATCTTTATTTGATCTTAGAAGATGTTAGAAGTTTACAAAATTGAATAATTTAAAGCCATTTGCAAAGTTGCCTTTTTGGGAAAGTGACTTATAATGTAAACTTGCCATTTTGGGAAAGTTTTTCAACCTCCTCTTTTTGATTCAAAAATGCTTCAAATGAGAAAACTTTGGTCATGAAAGTTGTAGAATGGATCCTCCCATTTTCAAAAAGTACAAGAACTCATTTTAATTCATTTTATATCAAAAGTTATGGCCTTGCAAAGTTGGGGAAAATCATGAAATTTCACTTATGCACCAAAGGAGGAAAGTTGCAAAACCTCATGACAAGGCCAAATGTGACTTCAAACCAGCTTCTAATCATCACACAAACATAGTCCATGGTCCAAAATTCATAATGCACCAAAGAATTTCTCACTTTCATGCCTTGAATTCCAAGAATCATAAGCCATTTTTCATGAAAATCACAAAGAGGGAAATCTTGCAAGAAGGGTTCCTTTGGTTTTGTTTGGTCTCTAATCAATATCAAAGTGTCATAGAAACATTATATGGTGCATTTTGCTGCATATTGCCCAAGAAATGTCACATGTCCATGGCCAAAAATCACAAAGTGTAACAAGTTACAAAATTGCAAAACATGTGACATCTCACCCTTCATCCATTCCAGCTCACATCAGTTCATCCCATGGCCATCCTTGAAGACAGTTGAACCCAGAGCAACCCTAAAATAGCCTCTGCCACAGCCCATGCCTCAAGTACACCTAACATTGACTTTTTGGCCAATTGCCCCATGCCATTCCCACAGTGCAAGTCACTTCCTCAGACCTCTTCCAATAGTTTAGGGATGTTCTATGGATCATAAAGCAAGCCACACACAAGCCAGAAACCTCCCACAATCCAGCTTGCACAAAATATGTCCAAACCTTCATCTCTTCGAAACTCCCTCAAGACTTAACAAAAATCCAAAATTTCTTCACCTACAAATCACCTATCACACATAGAACAAAACCCACCCCCTGAAACAGCTTACAACATCACACACAAGGACCTCCATTTCTGCTATACCAGAACTCAAACTCCCAAATCAGCCACCAACAAAAGATTTTGAGCATTCCATTGATCTCAAGAGGTTCATAGGGGATACTTTGCATCAAAGAAAGTCCTGGAAAGCTCATAATCACAGTTCATCACCTCAGGTAGCTTCAAACATCAAACTTTTCAGAGCTTAGATTTTTTGTTACAAAATGAAACTACATGTCATGGGGATCACTCTGATGTTTTTAGATTTGAAAATGGTGTGAAAACAAGCATTTTGTGCCCTTCTGAAATTTTGCTCGTGTTTTATATTTTGCTTCGATTCATGCTTGTGAGGTGAGATAAATGAATTTTAGATGAGGGTTTAGGTTTAGATTGATGAGAGGATCATTTTGGTGGAAGAAATTTGGAGTTTAGTAACCTGTAGAAGAAGCTAGGGTTTGTGCTTGCCGGAGAAGATGACCGGAACCATTGTTCCGGTCATCTGAAAGTGATTAATGTTAATTAGGGTTTAGGGACGAGTTTGAATCTGGAGCGTGCGATCCTTCTTCCCGCGTGTAAACCAATGGCCTGATGGTCTCATTAAACCCTAATCTCATAATTAGTGTTAATTAATTAGGTTTAATTTTTAAAATGGTCAGATGGAACCACAGCCTTAGGATCTGGCTCCATTCAATTCGCGCGCTCCCCATTTGAATCTCAGCCTCAGGATTTGCTTACTTTTCCATTTATTCATTTTTATTTCATTTTATTTATATTAAAATTCCACAAATTTTTAAAAATATCAAAACATATTAAAAAATTCTGAAATTTTTTGTCAAACCTTTTATTAATTTTCAGAACCCAAAAATATTTTTATTCTTATTTTTTGCATTAAAAATTATATTTAAATCATTTAAATGTTTATTTTTAATTAGTTAATGAAAATTAATTAATTAAAAATGCATTTAGGTATTTAAAAATCACAAAAAAATTCACATTGCATTTTAAAACATTTAGAAACATTATCAAATCCTCAAAACAAATTTCTTTTTGGTCCTTGATGTATTTTGACAATTTTCATTGAAATTAAAGTTGTTTAAAGGCAATATTTTGGTCCAAACTTAGAAAAATCCATTCTGCCTAACCATGAGGAGTTTGATGATGGTTCTTCTTGCATTGCATTCTTCATAGCATGTAGTTTCTAGGGTAAATTTGGTTTGAATTTATCTTTCATTTTCAATTTGATGAGCATTTTCCTTTTTGAGGTGCTTGGAAACCCTAGTTGATTTAGGAAAATCATAACTTCCATTAGGTTAAGATTTAGGTCTCCTCCTTTGGGCAGTGAACTTGGGTAGGGTTAGGGATCCTTTGATCCCATTTACAATTTTTTATCATGTCATTTGCTTCTGATTTTGAACTTTGCATTGCACATTGTATGTAAACCCTAATTCTTGTCTTCATTTGCATCCATCTCTCATATGCTTGCATTCAAGAACTTGCCATGACATTTTGTGCATCAATATGAGATACAAGACATCTTAGGACATATTAGAATCATGTTTGATCATTTCATCATTCATTTGCCATGTTATATGTTCATTGCATTTCATAAACATTGAACTTTCATGCCTCCTTTCATGCTTCATTTGCATCTTCATTCTTGTATGATCATCCATATTTCTTGGCATGTGTTTGCATCATCTCTTAGCATCATTGAAATCATGTTTATGCTTCTGACTTTGGTTTGCATCATGGCATTTCATCTCATCTTCATTGCATTTCATTTCTTTTGCTAATTTTTCAGGTGGTAAGTTGTCTTGAGAAGTGAATTTGCCTTCACTTCTCACAATCTCTTCTCATCTCTTTTATGCACCATTGTTGCACTTTATCTTGTGTGTTAGAGTGATCTTGCTCATTCATGCTCTTTCCCACTTTCTTCCTTCAAGCAACTTGTCTCCTTAAGTGAAGCAAGTTGTCTTGCTTCTCTCTGCTTCTTTCTCCTTTCATCTGCTTCTTCCTTGGTGGTTCCTCTCCTGAAGATCTTTTGCAAGCCTCATAAACCCTAGGAAAAACCAAGCATGATCATAATTAGGGTTTGATTAGTCTCCCATTAGTTTTTACCTTTGTGTCATCTTTGAGTCTCTCTTCTCATCTCATAATCAAGGACTAAACCCTAAAGGTTTTAAGGCTTTGTGATTAAGCTTATGCCTGCATCCTTCTATTAGGATGGAGTGTATAACTTTAATCCTAAGTGTTAAACCCTTAATGTGTTTAAATTCTTTAATAAATCCACTTAATAATCACTAAGACATCAAGCTTGTAACTTGGGCCTTGCATTAGGGTTCTAATTCTTCCTTAAATGGTTAAGAAGGACTAACCCTAGTGTTAATGGACAAGTCCCCCTCAAGTTGTCTTACCAACCATAAAATCCACTTCTTAATCTTACCATTAACTAAAATCCACTCTAATAAAGGTTTTGTTTTGTCATGAGATTAATCCCTAATCATGGATTAAGTTGAGGAGCCTTTCTCAGCTTGAATGTTCTCATCTATTATCCTTCTATTAGGATGGTGTAATGAGTCCATTGAATCTTTGATTATGGCTTAAACTCATTACCTAACACTAAACAAAAGCAACAAAAACATCTAAATAAATACAAGTAGGTTAATGATCTTAATCCTACATCATGGTGATTAAGTGTGGGGTGCTTACTTCATACTTAAGGTACTCTCATTACCCCTAATCAGAGGGAGGATGTGATGAGTTTACTAACCTATTGGTTTAGGCTTAAGCACATTTTCTTATGACAAACTTCAAAAAAGCAATAAAAGCCTGAAAACACAAAAACAAACAATAATCGTCTCCTCCGGGATTCTTTTCTCATCATCTTCACTCACAAACGAGAACTCGCTTCTTCCGTCTAATGCAAGACAGTTTGCACCTGAGCCAGACAGGTCATACACTTGAGCATAGACAAGCAAGCAGTTCACAAGTCAATTTATCTTTCAGTCTCTTTGAGTCGAACTACGGTGTTCTGACTTGCTCATTGCACGAGAGGATACGTAGGCATAACTTAACAGTTATCGAACAAAAGTCTCTGTATATCCCTCCTCCCTCCAGCATTATTCTTTAAGCCTCATAAGTCTTGAGCATTTCACTCTTGTTCTCACACTGACACTTCTCTTATACACTTCACATTTCTTTTACACTGACACTTGCATTCTTTCCAGCTCTGATACACAAATTGCACTGACACTACCCCTTTAAAACACAAATCTTTCAAGCGTGGATCCCGTCGAGTACGACGGACAATTTGGGTGCTAATACCTTCCCAGGTTGTAACCAACCCCCTTTCTCAGTTTCTCTGGTTCGCGGTCGTCTTATCCTATCTTTCTAGGTTTATGCAGCATTACCTTTCCTCCGGGATAAAAATGCCTAGCTGGTGACTCTTGTCTTTTGAGTTCACCCTTGTGTGTTCTCTCTCCTTTCGCCGACCGTTCGCGTCTGTACCCCTTCTGACCAGGTGTCATTTGGTGGGAGCGACAGCTTGGCGACTCTGCTGGGGAACCTTATACTGTAACCAGGGCTTCTGGTTCTTTTCGTGGGTTCCTCCTAGCGCTTGTTTGATTTGTGTTTACTGGGGTGTTATGTGCTAATTTTGTTTATTTGTTTTTGCTTTATTTATTGCTTTATGTACAGATTTATTTATTTTCTTTACAGTTTTTCATTTTTCATACTGTCATTATCATTGCTGGATCTGGTTTGCTGTTTTGATGGGTGGGGTTCCCTTGAGAGTTTAAGGTCCTATACCTGGGACCTGAGTGACACCTAGGCTAGAGTGGTTCATGTTCTTTCCCATTCCATTTCGGTCTGGTTCGGGAATATGAAACACGGTTCAGATGTGGGTTTCTTCTTGAGAACTCTGTGCTACAGATTTCCTGTAGTGCTAGGGCTATCTGGGAAGCCTGCTAAGTCTGGATGACCTTTATTATGACCTTCAAAAACTGAGGTGAATTAGAGGAGGATCTTTTATGGTTATTGTAAACATTGTACCTCCGGGTTAGAAGTGTTTACACTTCTCATAACTGATCCAAGTCTGAGGAGCCTTGTTTTAGAACACTACCTGTGAGGGGATTGGGCTATTTGCAGGTACCATTGGCCACATCATACCCTGTTACTATTTGGTTTAAGAATACCTCATTTTGGACAGTTCTTATGATTAACCCTGGACATGAGACTCTTTATTTGAGTCCCCCACCTCTGTTACTGGATCTCTGAACCTCCATCTGGACTTCTTTGAATATATATGGACTTATATCAAGACAGATAATCAGATCCAGCTTGATCATAAACCCTTGCATATCATTTGTATACTCATCATTTGCATCATTTAACATTTGTTTATTTGTTTTTCAGGGTATCCACATTATATCTGGCTTAGTTTTGACCCCTTCTTCTGCATAGACCTCTGCTTCATCAGTTACCTGCTTCAGCTATTCTCATCATCACCAGCATCAGCCTATCAGTGGCTCATCTCCAGTATCAGTCTTGATCCTCATCAACACTTATCTTCAGTTCCTGCAGCATTACTCATGGCTACTCCCAGGAAGAGCAACATATCCTACCATTTCTTTGAGCCTGTGTTGACTGGTATCAGGCAGGTCCAGTCACTTATCACCCCTGACCACATCCCTTTGTTTAGAGAGCATTATGGGGATATCTTGGATATGGTTATGGACCTTGACCCTTCTCAGATGAGCATGATCCACACTTGCCTGCAGTTTTATGACCCTCCTTTGAGATGCTTCACATTTTCAGACTTCCAGCTAGGGCCTTTGTTGGAGGAATTTTCTTCATTGATTGGAGTGCCTGTCAGGGGTGGAATCCCCTTCAACCCAGAAATTCCAGCTCCCAGCAATGGAGAAGTAGCAAAAGCACTGTACCTAGAGCCTGCCTTGATTGAGCAAAGCATGACAAAAAAAGCTGGAATCCCTGGTCTTCACTTGTACTTCTTGATTTCTCAGGCCATCCTGAAGGCCTCCTTAGGGGAATGGAGGGCAGTCTGTGCACTTTTAGCCCTCAGCATATATGGGGTTATACTATTTGCAGATGAGCCCAAATTTATCAGCAAGAATGCCATTCATCTTTTCCTTCTGAAGAACCCAGTACCCACATTGCTGGGAGATTTTTACTACTCCATCCATCAGAGGAATGAGAAACAAAGGGGGAAGTTGGTGAGATGTTGTGCTCCTTTGTTTCACACCTGGCTGCTCAGACACCTACCTAAATCAGATGCCTTCTTGAACCCTCACCAACAGAAGAATTGGGCCAAGAGGCTCATTGCTTTGACTTCAGATGATGTTATATGGTGCACCCAGAGCACCAAAGGCAAGGACATTATCACCAGCTGTGGGCAATACCCAAATGTACCTCTGATAGGAGTAAAGGGTTGCATCAACTACAATCCTTTGCTGTTTAAGAGACAACTGGGCTATGCTTTGGTTCACCTTCCTAGAGTGCAAGATTTAGCTGAGACCCTGTATTGTGAAGTGAAACCTAATTCAGCTGTTGTCGGACAAGCATCCTGGGCTTGGGACAACATCCAGACAAAAGGGATGGCTATTTTAGGGAGGTGTAATAATGTTGCTTCAGCTCAGTACTATGACTGGTCCCATGCTAGAGCTCAGATTACTAGAATGCCCTTCACCTTGGAGGACATACCTGGACCCTCTACAGTACAGCCAGCAGCAACTGTCAGCCTGGAAGAATTTGAGAAACTGAAGGAAAGGAATGAGAATTTGTCTCAAGCTTTGAAGAAGACCCTTTGGGAAAGGAGTGATGGTCGTCTGGACATTGAAAGATTGGAAAAGCTTAGGGTGGAGCATCTTGCCAAAATTGAGAAGACAGAGGACTACATCAGGAAAGCAAGAGCTGGGGAACAAATATTGAAGAATGCCTGTAAAGAAGCCAAGATCCAGAAGGCTAGGACTGAGCTCTATCTGCAAGAAAGTCAGGCTAGGTGGGTCAGGATCACCGAGGCCCGTACTCAAGAAGATCAGAGAACTCAAGCCAAGATTGAACAGTTAGAGGCCAATGAAAAGAAGCAGCGGGAAGCTTTGTTGGCAGCCCAGAAGGAGATTTCAGAGTTAAAGCTCAGAGCTGGATTAAAGAGATCAAAAGACCAGGACAGGCACAAGAAGCTGACCACTGCCATTGCTACCAGGAATCTCCTCATTAGGACCATTACATAGCACCCAGCTAGTCCAGTGACTAAGGCACTTCTGAAGGAGGTCAAGGAGGATGAGTTTGGACTGGATGTTTGACTTCTTTGCTTGTTGTTCATTTCCATTTGATGTACTTTTCTTTTTTGTTGTATTTTGCCCCCCCAGGGGCATGTGTTGTAAAACAAACTATGTATTGTTCATCATTTGTAATATATTAGTTTGCTTTCATTGGGTTTCTTTTCTCAACAACATCAAGCATCTTCCTCGAGGTCTGGAAAGGTCAAAACCAAGAACCAAGCCGGATACCTTGGAAAACAAATAAGCATACTGCATTGCATACTAACCTTATTTTGTTTTGTAGGTTTTGTTATTATCTTTGTTTCTAACTTTGTTGTGGCCTCAAGAAATATTGCTCGCCGCCGAGTATTCCTATCAACCGCGCGCACCGGTACCCTACTGCAACAACCTTCCTGGTATCCAAATGGAGCAAGTACAGCAGGACCTGACAGAGGTCAGAACTCAGATGGCTAATGAAAGAATGGAGATGAGGAACCAAATGACTCAATTCATGGTTGTGATGACTGGCTTGGCTCAGAGTCAAGAAAGATTAAGGGAACTGGTGGAGAGACAAACTCCCAAGGAACCACATCTTGGAACTGGAGGAACAAGTAACAATGAGAGGGGTCAGCCTCATGTTAATCCACCAGTATTTGGACCTCATCTACATCCAGAAGTCAACATCTCGGGAAATGTGCAAGGAAACACTGCTGGGGGGAGAATCTTGCAAGAAGATCCCCAGGAAGAGCAGTTTACCGTCATGGGAGAAGGAGATGAAGTCTATGATAGGAGGTTAGATGAAATTGCTGAGAAGTTGAGATCTTTGGAGTCTCAAAATTCCTTGGGTTTCGATGTAATGGATATGGGGCTAGTGGATGGGGTGCGAATTCCCCACAAATTCAAACCCCCGTGCTTTGAGAAATACAATGGAACCTCTTGTCCACGAACTCACTTGCAGTCTTTTTTGGGAACACTTAAAGCTTATACTATGGATGAGAAGCTGTGGATGTTCTACTTTGAAGACAGTCTGACTGGGGATTCAAGAGAGTGGTATTCACACCTGACCAGAGCTACTATTAGATGCTGGAAGGACTTGGCTGAAGCCTTCATCAGGCAGTATCAATACAATCTGGACATGGCTCCTAACAGGACCCTTCTGATGGGAATGTCTCAGTCTTCCAGAGAAAGCTTTAGGGAGTATGCCCAAAGGTGGAGACAGCTTGCTGCTGCTGTCCAACCGCCCATGTCGGAAAGAGAAATGGCCGATATGTTCATGAATACTTTGCAAGGAACATATATTGACAGACTGGTTGCCTTTTCTTCCACCAGCTTTGCTGATGTCTTCATAGCAGGTGAAAGGATTGAAAGTTTGTTAAAAATGGGCAAGATTTCTGATAATGGTGCAAGTTCATCTAGTAATCCCAGGAAGCCTTTTGTGGGACCCCGAAGAACCGGTGAGACCAACTCCGTTCATGCAAGCAGGGGCAGACCTCAGTATGTCCACAGGTCAGTAGCAGCAGTCACTATTCCAGCCCCGATTCCTCAGCAATCAGCATATCAACTGTTGGTGTAAGCCCTAGAGGCCAATACTTTTTGGTACTTGTATCGGATTATTCGTTTAATAATAAAAGGCATTTCTTTATTATGTTTGTCTTTCAGAATAATAAAGTCCCTAGAATAGTTAGTCTGTTTAATGAAATGTTAAGTGTGACTTAATCATGAGATCCCATTAAACATAAAGACATTATTCTTAAAATATCCGTAGTCAAGCTTTATTGCAAAGTGGGATAACATTAAAGCATTGAGACTATTATGAATATAGACTGATGATCACATCTCATGGATCATGGATAAAGAGTTATCAAGTCTTGACATAGGTATAAATATTAGGAGTAATATTTATACCGGATTGACCCGCTATGAGAATACTACATAGTATGTTATGCAAAGTGTCATAAGTTATTCTCATGGTGATAATGGTGTATTACCACCCTTCGACCTGAAACCACTATGGACCCTAGATGTAGAGTCGGGTGCTTTATTGCTGATCAAACATTATCCGTAACTGGATGATCATAAAGACAGTTGATGGGCACTCCACGAAGCATGCTGAGGGACATGAGTGTCCTAGATGGAATTTGCCAATCCTGCATAACAGGAGAAATGTCTAAGGGCCCAATATTGAACTGGACAAGGATGACACAGTGTATGCCTTGTGTTCAATATAGACATAGGGGCAAAAGGGTAATTGTACAAACATATATTATCACGAAAAAGGTTTTGTCAGATCACATGACATTTTCGTGACTTGGGTAGCAGTGATGTGTTGCTAGATACCGCTCACTGTTTATTATGTTAAATATATAATTTAATATAATTACCAACGTTACAAAATCCTACAGGGTCACACACATAAGGACAGTTTGATGAGAGATAGAGAAATCAAAGGAACACCGTAAGGTACGGTGCACTTAAGTGAAAATAGAAATTCGGATAATATAATAATAATTATTGTTATTTTATAATGGTTATAAAATAATAATAAAATAAATATATTTATTATAATAATAGTTATTATAATAATATATAATATTATTATGGATCATGTGAATTGGGCTTTTAGCCCGCAGCCCACAAGAGAGTCTATAAAAGGAACCCTTGTGATGAAGCTTTTACTTGATGCAATTTCGTTTTTGATTCTCTTTTCTCACTCAAATAATTCCGTTCGTAAGCAGCTAGCACTGTGACCGGAAGCTGTTCGTGTGGACTGAGTAGAGGCGTTGCACTTCATCAACGCTTGTGATCGCTGCATCAAAGATCTGAATCGCCACAAAGAGGTAACGATTCTATCACTGACCATGCTCATTCGTAAGGATCACTAAAGGAATTTTTGTTTTCCGCTGCGTTTAGATCGCAATTTTCCTTCAGTGGTATCAGAGCCACTTACGAAACCATGGATCTGATAGCTGTTAAATTTCCGTCTTTTCTGTATTTGATTCGATTAAAACACAGAATGAATTTAACAATAAACGATTAATTAAATTTGGCATCTGTTGTGTACGATTTGGATGATTGATGTTGATTATGCTTCAGAAACCGACATTAGTATGGTGAAGTTGTGCGATACATTGATCATCCATAGGTTACACAATTAGATCGATCACTTATATATAAGATATAAGAAATTCTGATGCAAAGATGGTATATGGGATATACTGTTTTGATTTCATCCATTCAATCACATAAGGATTGTAATTCTTTTGAAAGATCATCATTTTCATTCGCTTCGGAATCCGACGTTAGTATGGTGAAGCAATGACATGTTGATCTATCATATTGAGTTATCAATCGAGTTGTGTTTGACGGCATGAAATTGTTGCATTAGGATTAATGGCAGTACAAGTGTTGTATTGCCGCAGACTTTTCCGGTTGGCATTAGGATTAATGGCATTAGGATTAATGGCATTAGGATTAATGGCAGTACAAGTGTTGTATTGTCGCAGACTTTTGACCGGGCAGCGGAAACCCCGGCTAAGTCTGCAAAGTGTGATCAATCAGCCGAAATTTAATTTAGTTTATTTAATTATCGGAATTTTAAACTAATAATAAAAGTGTGTTTATTATTATTTATTTGTGGTGATCAGTTATGGCCTTAGTTTATCCTTTATTATTGTTTTGGGATTTTTAAATACGGCCTGCGTGTCGTGCCTCTCTCTCAATCTCTTTATGTAACTTCTTTTCTCATCTCACTCCCTCGTATGTAAAACGAGTTTTCTTATATGTAATATAAAATTATGTTATGAAGAAAAAAGAAGTATTCAATATTAAAGGAGGATAACCTTGGAGATCATGCTTGGAGAAGCTTAGATGTTATTAGGTTAGCTTAGGTTCTCTCATTGGCTTGAGAGAACAATTGCGTTAGGGGCCATAATTGTATCTTTTTATATGTATGTTGATGCATGTAATTGTATGTTGATGCATGTGAGAGACGTTTTGCATGTTAAGCCGGTGAGATCAAACTAATAACAAATTCCCTCAAAATTAAATATTAAGTTTATGCTTTCCAATTTTTAGCACTCATCAAGACTAGTATCGAGCATTGTAGGTTTCGCCTACGCGAGGTGCATGTTCTATATTAGTAAGGTGTGATGGGATAATTGTAATATCCAATTGCTAAAACAATGGGTCAAACTTAACTAAACAAATTATAATAAGATTATACATGTTTAGAAGCAAGAATTGGGAATGATTCATGTGATGGATCAGAATAAGGAGTTATTCACCCAATTGAAAATATTCGAGAGTTGTATGAGATACAATTGGAAGGAGTTCCTACCTAAATAACTTAGTTTTGTGTAATCAGCCTAACGCTGACTTAAAACAAAGTGAAACATGGATCTCGACCCACTAGAAAGTCTTCCAACGGGATTTTCCGAATCAAATGACGAGGGTCATTTGTTTTGAATAAAATAGTGGGAGCATATTTGATTAAAGGCCTAATTAAATATGTTGTTTTTTTAATGATACTTATATTTTCATATTTCTCTTGTAGATTACCATGACAACAAACACATCGAACAATATTTTGCGATCCATCCTAGATAAGGAAAAATTGTCTGGGACAAATTTCCTGGATTGGCACCGTAATCTGAGGATTGTCCTCAAGCACGATAAGAAGCTGTATGTCTTGGAGACACCAGTTCCTGAGGAGGAACCTCCTAGTTCTGCACCAAAGGCAGAAAGAGATGCTTATAAGAAGCATTTCGATGATGCCAATGAAACCGCTTGCCTCATGCTTGCTACCATGAACTCTGAGTTGCAAAAGCAACACGAGAACATGTCTGCGTTCGATATGATCGGACATCTGAAAATGCTTTATCAAGAGCAAGCAAGAAATGAGAGGTTTCAGGTTTCAAAGTCCCTTTTTAACAGCAAGTTAGCTGAGGGAGCCCCTGTAAGTCCCCATGTACTCAAGATGATTGGGTATGTGGAGAACCTTGACAGATTAGGGTTTCCCCTTGGAAAAGAACTTGCGATTGATCTGATCTTGCAATCGTTGCCAGAGAGCTTCAGTCAGTTTGTCCTGAATTTCAATATGAATGACTTGGACAAAAGTCTTCCAGAACTGCTAGGCATGTTGAGAACTGCTGAGCAGAATATGAAGACAAAAGGGAAATCCATTCTGATGGTCAGTAATGGAAAGAAACAGAACAAGAGGCCCATCAAACAGGGTGGTAGAGGGAAAGGCAAGGAAGTTGCCAAACCCAAACCCACTCCTCCTGTTTTGAAGCCTAGTGGAGGAATAGCAAAGGAGGGAACTTGCTTCCATTGCGGTAAGACCGGACATTGGAAGAGAAATTGCCCAAAGTACCTGGAAGATAAGAATAATGGAGTAGAGACTTCAAATTCAGGTATTTTTGTTATTGAAATTAATTTATCTACTTCTGCATCATGGGTATTAGATACTGGATGCGGTTCTCACATTTGTACTAATGTGCAGGGGCTAAAAAGGAGTAGAGATTTGGCAAAAGGTGAAGTTGACCTACGAGTTGGCAATGGAGCAAAGGTTGCTGCTTTAGCTGTAGGAACTTATGTTTTAACTTTACCTAGTGGTTTAATAATTCAGTTAGAGAACTGTTATTATGTACCTGCAATTAGCAGGAATATTATTTCCGTTTCTTGTTTGGACAAGTTTGGTTTTTCATTTATAATAAAGAACAATTGTTGCTCCATTTATTTGAATGATATATTCTATGCTACTGCAAAAATGAATAATGGACTATATGTCCTTGATCTTGAAATGCCAATTTATAACATTAATACTAAAAGGTTGAAACCTAATGAGTTGAATCCAACTTACCTTTGGCACTGTCGATTAGGCCACATAAATGAGAAACGCATTTCCAAACTCCATAAAGATGGACTCTTGGACTCTTTTGATTATGAATCATATGAGACATGCAGATCTTGTTTAATTGGAAAGATGACAAAGTCCCCATTCACAGGAAAAGGTGAAAGGGCTAATGATCTTTTGGCACTCATACATACTGATGTATGTGGACCACTGAACATACCAGCCAGAGGAGGTTTTCAGTACTTCATCACTTTTACTGATGACTTCAGTAGATACGGATATGTGTATTTAATGAAACACAAATCTGAGTCCTTTGAAAAGTTCAAGGAATTCAAGAATGAAGTACAAAACCAACTAGGTAAGAATATTAAAGTTCTTCGATCAGATCGAGGCGGTGAATATTTAAGCCTAGAATTTGATGACCATCTAAAAGAGTATGGGATTCTATCCCAACTTACTCCTCCTGGAACACCACAATGGAATGGTGTATCTGAGAGAAGAAATCGAACCTTGTTAGACATGGTCCGATCCATGATGAGTCACGCCGATCTTCCAAACTCCTTTTGGGGACATGCATTATTAACAGCAGCTTACACACTTAACCGTGTTCCATCCAAAAAGGTTGATAAGACACCATATGAGATATGGAGTGGTAAGAAACCACATATGTCTTACATGAAGATTTGGGGTTGCGAAGTTTACGTCAAACGACAAATTTCAACCAAGCTTGAGCCCAAATCTGACAAATGCTTATTTGTGGGGTATCCTAAAGAAATAAGAGGATATTACTTCTACAATCCTTCTGAGGGCAAAGTGTTTGTCGCTCGAACTGGAGTCTTTCTGGAAAGGGATTTTATTTCCAAAGGAAACAGTGGGAGGAAAATAGAGCTTGAAGAAATTCAAGAATCACAAAACATTGAAACACCTATGGAGGAACTAGAGCAGGAAACACAAGTAGTTGTGGAAGAGCAACCTGCTCAAGTAGAACAAGACCAGCGTAGGTCAAGCAGGATACGTCACCAACCTGAGAGATATGGATATCTCATAAATGATCAGGGTGATGTATTACTCATGGATCAAGATGAGCCTGTGACCTACAAAGAGGCCATAACTGGTCCTGAGTCTGAGAAGTGGCTAGAAGCCATGAAATCTGAAATGGATTCCATGTACACAAACCAGGTTTGGACCTTGGTAGAACCTCCTATAGGAGTTAACCCTATAGGATGCAAGTGGGTCTTCAAGAAGAAGACTGACATGGATGGTAAGGTACATACCTATAAAGCAAGACTGGTTGCAAAAGGCTATAAACAAATTCATGGGGTTGACTATGATGAAACCTTTTCACCAGTTGCAATGCTTAAATCTGTTCGGATTTTACTTGCCATCGCTGCATATCATGATTATGAAATATGGCAGATGAATGTCAAAACTGCTTTCCTTAATGGGAATCTTCTTAAGGATGTGTACATGACACAACCTGAAGGATTTGACATACCACAAGATGCCCAAAAGATATGCAAGTTACAGCGATCAATCTATGGATTGAAGCAAGCTTCCAGAAGCTGGAATCTTCGTTTTGATGAAACCGTAAAATAATATGGATTCATCAAAAATGAAGATGAACCTTGTGTCTACAAGAAGGTTAGTGGGAGCATGATCGTGTTTCTGGTATTATATGTAGATGACATATTACTCATTGGAAACGATGTCCCTACCTTGCAACAAGTGAAGACTTGGTTAGGGAATTGTTTTTCTATGAAAGACCTAGGTGAAGCAGCCTATATATTAGGAATTAGGATCTATAGAGATAGATCACAAAAACTGCTTGGCCTAAGTCAGAGTACATACATAGATAAAGTGTTGAGACGCTTTAATATGCATGATTCCAAGAAAGGATTCATACCTATGCAACATGGTCTGTGTTTATCAAAAACACAATCCCCTTCAACTAAGGAATAAAGGGATCGCATGAATAAGATTCCATATGCATCTGCAATAGGATCTATCATGTATGCCATGTTATGTACTCGACCAGATGTCTCGTATGCATTAAGTGCAACGAGTAGGTACCAATCTGATCCCGGTGATGCTCACTGGGTAGCTGTCAAGAATATCCTTAAGTACTTGAGAAGGACTAAGGATTCATTCTTGATATATGGAGGTCAGGAAGAGCTTGATGTAATTGGTTACACTGATGCTAGCTTCCAGACAGATAAGGATGATTTTAGATCACAATCTGGTTATGTGTTCTGTCTCAATGGTGGCGCTGTGAGCTGGAAAAGTTCAAAGCAAGAAACAGTTGCTGATTCTACAACTGAGGCCGAGTATATTGCAGCCTCAAATGCAGCAAAGGAAGCTGTTTGGATCAAGAAGTTCATTAGTGAACTTGGCATAGTCCCTAGCATTGTGGATCCCATTGGTTTATATTGTGATAACAATGGTGCTATCGCACAAGCTAAGGAGCCTAGATCTCACCAACGATCCAAACACATACTTAGGCGTTATCACCTCATTCGAGAGATAATCGATCGGGGAGATGTGAAGATATGCAGAGTACCTACACTTGACAATATCGCTGACCCATTAACAAAGCCTCTTGCGCAACAGAAGCATGATGGTCATACTAGATCTATGGGTATTAAGGGTATGCCTAATTGGCTCTAGTGCTAGTGGGAGATTGTTGGTGTAAGCCCTAGAGGCCAATACTTTTTGGTACTTGTATCGGATTATTCGTTTAATAATAAAAGGCATTTCTTTATTATGTTTGTCTTTCAGAATAATAAAGTCCCTAGAATAGTTAGTCTGTTTAATGAAATGTTAAGTGTGACTTAATCATGAGATCCCATTAAACATAAAGACATTATTCTTAAAATATCCGTAGTCAAGCTTTATTGCAAAGTGGGATAACATTAAAGCATTGAGACTATTATGAAGATAGACTGATGATCACATCTCATGGATCATGGATAAAGAGTTATCAAGTCTTGACATAGGTATAAATATTAGGAGTAATATTTATACCGGATTGACCCGCTATGAGAATACTACATAGTATGTTATGCAAAGTGTCATAAGTTATTCTCATGGTGATAATGGTGTATTACCACCCTTCGACCTGAAACCACTATGGACCCTAGATGTAGAGTCGGGTGCTTTATTGCTGATCAAACATTATCCGTAACTGGATGATCATAAAGACAGTTGATGGGCACTCCACGAAGCATGCTGAGGGACATGAGTGTCCTAGATGGAATTTGCCAATCCTGCATAACAGGAGAAATGTCTAAGGGCCCAATATTGAACTGGACAAGGATGACACAGTGTATGCCTTGTGTTCAATATAGACATAGGGGCAAAAGGGTAATTGTACAAACATATATTATCACGAAAAAGGTTTTGTCAGATCACATGACATTTTCGTGACTTGGGTAGCAGTGATGTGTTGCTAGATACCGCTCACTGTTTATTATGTTAAATATATAATTTAATATAATTACCAACGTTACAAAATCCTACAGGGTCACACACATAAGGACAGTTTGATGAGAGATAGAGAAATCAAAGGAACACCGTAAGGTACGGTGCACTTAAGTGAAAATAGAAATTCGGATAATATAATAATAATTATTGTTATTTTATAATGGTTATAAAATAATAATAAAATAAATATATTTATTATAATAATAGTTATTATAATAATATATAATATTATTATGGATCATGTGAATTGGGCTTTTAGCCCGCAGCCCACAAGAGAGTCTATAAAAGGAACCCTTGTGATGAAGCTTTTACTTGATGCAATTTCGTTTTTGATTCTCTTTTCTCACTCAAATAATTCCGTTCGTAAGCAGCTAGCACTGTGACCGGAAGCTGTTCGTGTGGACTGAGTAGAGGCGTTGCACTTCATCAACGCTTGTGATCGCTGCATCAAAGATCTGAATCGCCACAAAGAGGTAACGATTCTATCACTGACCATGCTCATTCGTAAGGATCACTAAAGGAATTTTTGTTTTCCGCTGCGTTTAGATCGCAATTTTCCTTCATCAACAACAACAACAACCACATTATCAACAGCAAGTTCAGTATCCGCAACAGAGAACCTACAACAACAACAATAGCAATCAACAACAACGTCCCTTCCAACAAAGACCATCACAGGAAAACAGGGTGATTGACCCTATCCCTATGCCTTATGCTGCCTTATTGCCACAACTCCTGAAGCTTAACTTGGTTGAGTTAAGGACGTTGGCACCACCGGATCACTTCAATATCCCAAAGAATTATGATGTCAACGCCAGGTGTGCTTTTCACTCTAATGCACCTGGTCACAATACTGAAAAATGCAGGGCCTTGCAAATGAAAGTCCAAGATCTGGTGGATTCTAAAGCCCTCAACTTCGCACCTCCTCTGAATGTCAACAGAAATCCTATGCCTAATCATGGCGGGCCAAGGATTAATGCCATTGAGGAAGACAAACCATCTACCTTGATCACCAGTGTTGCACAAATTCGAACACCTTTAGTCGAAATTAAAGCTCAGCTTCTAGAGTGCCATGTGTTCCCCGGGTGTGAGCTCGGTTGTGGGTATTGCAACATTGCAGTCAACGGGTGTGAAAATTTGAGAAGCGGCATAGATGGTCTTATCAAGGATGGTATCCTTCAAATCTCAACAACGGCGCCTACAAATCCAGCAATTCCCTTAACAACAATTCCCGATTCTTCTACAACAGCAGCAACAATCATTCCTACCGATTCATCAATATCATCAGCAATGGCTCCGTCCATCACTTCAACAAATCAAATGTCAACAACCATTTCTTCTACAGCATCAACATCCATTTTATTAGCAGGATCTTCTACAACACTAGCAAAAATTAACAAAGATGTCTCAGCAGTCACAATTTACTATGACCCGTCAAACGTTCCTCCCAACAGCAATTTCCAACAACAAACAGTGGCACCTCTTGCCAGGTCACCATTCACAATTTACTACGATCCGCGCACCGTTACAGTACCCTCCTCTGCAGCAGTCAGTCCAGTCACCATTACGGTTCCTAGACCCGTTCCTTATGAAAGCAGCAATGCCATACCTTGGCATTATGGCTCTGATATCTACTGCAACGAGGATAAAATCACTCTGGATTCATCGACCTCTTCTCCACAAGTTGGTAATGTTGGGGGAGGCGGAGGCTTCACCAGAAGTGGACGCCTTTTTGCCTCACAAACACAAAGACCTAATGTTGAAGCAGAAGCTACTGCCAAAGCAAAAGGAAAGAGTGTGGTACTTGAAGAGCCAACTGTCAAAGAAACTCAGAAGACATCTTTTGAACAAGATGTAGACGAGTTCATGAGAATCATAAAAAGAAGTGATTACAAAGTGGTGGATTAGCTTCACCAAACTCCCTCAAAAATCTCCATATTATCACTGTTGATATGCTCTGAAGCTCACAGAAACGCATTATTGAAAATTCTGCACGCAGCATACGTGCCAGAGGAGATTACCGTTAATCCGCTAGAAAATGTGGTTGCAAATGTCAACACCAGTCATGGACTGGGCTTTACCAATGTTGACTTAACAACAGAGGGACGCAACCATAATAAGGCTTTGCATATCACCTTGGAATGTAAGGGTGTTGTTCTATCTCATGTACCGGTGGACACTGGGTCATCACTCAATGTTCTGCCAAAGAAAGCCTTAGTGAAGCTGGAGTATGATGGCTTGGCACTACGCCCGAGTAATTTGGTGGTGAGAGCATTTGATGGCTCTAAAAGATCAGTGCTTGGGGAGATTGATCTGCCTGTGATGATCGTCCCGCAGACTTTTAAAACTACCTTCTTCGTGATGGACATTCAGCCGACCTACAACTGTCTGTTGGGTAGACCCTGGATCCATGCCGCTGGCGCTGTTACGTCTACCCTTCACCAGAAGCTGAAATTCGAGTGGGAAGGCCAGATCATCACCATCTGTGGGGAGGAAGACATCTTTGTTAGCCATCTGGCTACGTATAAGTACATAGAAATGGATGGAGAAATCCATGAAACCATGAGCCAGGGGTTTGAGGCCCTGAACATTAATGAAGCATCTGCTGTACTGGGAACCTCCATAACATCATATCAGCAAGCCCGGAAGGTTGTTGAAGAGGGTACTTCCCAAGGCTGGGGCAAGCTGCTGCCCGTGGAAAAGAAAGAAGACAGATTTGGGTTGGGTTACAGACCAACTCAACAAGATCAATCAGAGGCTGCCAAGGAGCCCAAGTTTGTCAGCGGGGGAATGCTCACCCCGGATGCTGTGAACAATTTGGAAGACGAGGAGGAAAGCGACCGCAACCTGGAAAGCTGGATACGTCCAAGGATCTCGGGGAGCCAAGTCCTTAACTGGTCTTCCCAGGAAATTATAAGAGTTACTCCTGCAGAGTAATTATTATTTCCTGAATTTTAAAGCATGCATCAAGTCTTGCATCTTGCACAAGATGTCAAGACTCATTTTGTAATCGGACCATCTTGTAATTTTGTGCAAATTGATTAATCAATGAATATCGGATATCTTTTGCAAACGAGTCTCTTTTTCGCTCACTGTCTTTTCATTTTTCACTTTTGTACAAAACAATAAAATGGCAATGTTTTCAAAATAAATAACTTCATTTTCACTTTTTTCTAAACAAGATTAAAAATGATCACTAAAATAAACCAATCTAAACCCTTGCAGAAAGTGCCCTCCAGACTGCACCGACAACAACACTGTTATGACTTTGTATGACTTTGACAATCCAATCAATCAAGCTGATGAAGGGGTTGAAGAAGATTATGAGCTACCTGAAGAGCTAGCCAGGTTGTTAAGGCAAGAGGAAAAGGTTATCACTCTTCATCAAGAGGATATTGAAGCGGTTAATCTTGGTACGGAAGAAGACGTGAAAGAAGTTAAGATCGGGGCCTGCCTACAAGATTAGTAAAAGAGCAACTGATTGACATGCTTCGGGAATACGTGGATGTTTTTGCTTGGTCTTATCAAGATATTGTAAACACCCCAAATTTGCCCTCACCCATTCACACCATGGCTTGTGACTCCTTTCATTTGCATAAGTTCAACCATAGCATCACATGTTGCATTATTGCTTCATTGCATTGATTCAAAGTCATCTGCATCTAGGGTTTGTGATCTGAGCCATCCTTGAGCCATTTGAGACACTCCAAAGGTCATCAATCATTTCAATAGGGTCCATGTATGTTCAAGCATCATATTATATCCTCCCAAGATCAAGGAAGTCAAAGAATCACAAGAACTGAGAAAGGCATGGAAGCAGAGCCAGGCTTAACTGCACAGATGACCTAGAATTAGGGTTTTGGTTTCAGAGGCCATAACTCCAAATTTTTTTGTCATTCTTGTTTCTATTGGTCTCTATATGTTATGAGTATCATGCATATCAATTTTCATGAAGAAATTCAATGGGGAAGGCATCTGATCAAGGGATGACTTCTTGAGCAAGTCAATGCAAAATCAGGGCATCTGAGGCCCCCAATGACCCAACCAAAGGGCGTTCTCCATCATTTTGAATGTGTATGATATTTATTTGATCATAGAAGATGTTATAAGTTCACAAAATTGAAGAATTTCAAGCCATTTGCAAAGTTGCCTTTTTGGGAAAGTGACTTATAATGCAAACTTGCTATTTTGGGAAAGTTTTTCAACCTCCTCTTTTTGATTCAAAAATGCTTCAAATGAGAAAACTTTGGTCATGAAAGTTGTAGAATGGATCCTCCCATTTTCAAAAAGTACAAGAACTCATTCTAATTCATTATGGATCAAAAGTTATGGCTTGTCAAAGTTGGACAAAATCACATAATTTCAAGTTTAACACCAAAGAGGCAAAGTTGCAAAACCTCTTGCCAAGGCAAAATGTGACTTCAATGTGACTTCTAACCTTTGCACAAACATGAACCATGACCTAAAAATCAGAATGCATCAAAGAATTGTCCATTTTCATGAATTGTGCATTAAGAAACTTCAAAAGGGCCAAACTTTGTGAAATTGCAAAAACTCACATAAACCTTAATCCACTTGCTGCATTGCCTCTAATCCATTTCCATGGTTCTCCTTGATTC
Organism: Lathyrus aphaca; assembly: GCA_963966055.1. Taxonomy (NCBI): domain Eukaryota; kingdom Viridiplantae; phylum Streptophyta; class Magnoliopsida; order Fabales; family Fabaceae; genus Lathyrus; species Lathyrus aphaca. The sequence goes on from OZ014520.1 coordinate 68,915,348, forward strand.
AAGCTGCAGCCAAGCCATGCCTTGTACCTTGACTGCCATAGCTCATACCTCTCTTACACAAAAAGTTGACTTTATGCATTTTGCTCCATACCAATCACACTGCTCCACAACAACTCTCTGACCTATCAAGGATTGATATGTGTACCAAAAGCAACCCAACACAGCCTGAAACATCCCACAAGTCATAGTTTTCAAAACTCACCTCTGTAAACACCCCAAATTTTCCCTCACCCATTCACACTATGGCTTGTGATCTTTTCATATGCATAAGTTTAATCATAGCATCTCATGTTGCATTATTGTTTCACTGCATTGGTTCAAAGTCATCTGCATCTAGGGTTTGTGATCTGAGCAATCCAAGAGCCATTTGAGCCACTCCAAAGGTCATCAATCACTTCAAAGGGGTCCATGTATGTTCAAGCATCATATTGTATCCTCACAAAGTCAAGAAAGTCAAAGAATCTCAAGAACTGAGAATGGCATGGAAGCAGAGCCAGGTTTGACTGCACAGATGACCTAGAATTAGGGTTTTGGTTTCAGAGGCCATAACTCCAAATTTTTTGGCCATTCTTGTTTATATTGGTCTCTATATGGTATAGGGATCATGCATATCAATTTTCATGAATAAATTCCATGGGGAAGGCATCTGATCAAGGGTTGACTTCTTGAGCAAGCCAGTGCAAAATCAGGGCATCTGAGGCCCCCAATGACCCAACCAAGGGGTGTTCTTCATCATTTTGAATATGTATGATCTTTATTTGATCATAGAAGATGTTGTAAGTTCACAAGATTGAAGAATTTCAAGCCATTTGCAAAGTTGCCTTTTTGGGAAAATGACTTGTAATGGAAACTTGCCATTTTGGGAAACTTTTTCAAACCTTTCTTTTTGATTCAAAAATGCCTCAAATGAGAAAACTTTGGTCATGAAAGTTGTAGAATGGATCCTCCCATTTTCAAAAAGTATAAGAACTCATTCTAATTCATTTTGGATCAAAAGTTATGGCTTGTCAAAATTGGCAAAAATCACATAATTTCATGTTTTACACCAAAGAGGCATTTTGCAAAATGATATGATCAAGCATTCCAAAGACTTCAAATATGCACAAACTCATTACAACATACTCACATGACCTCTAAAGATCAGAATTGGCCCAAGAATATTGAATTTTGGTGCCTTGAACTTCATGAATTTCCAAAAGGGCCAAAGATGCACCAACTTGCAAAAACTCATGAAGCCATGCCTCTACTTGTTACAGCTCATAGAATCTGATCCACATGAACTCCATGATCTCTGCTGAGCCCAACCATGCCCCTATCACAACCTCACACTTGCCCATACCTCAAGTACAAGTCAAGTTGACATTTTGGCAACTTGCCCATACCAATCCCACAGTGACACACCAACTTCTCTGACCTCTCTAGTTGTGATAAGTGGACAAAATGCAACACAACACACCAGACACACAGTCCTGAAACTCTCTCCAAGCCATAGCACCAAGCTTTGCCCTCTTATGCATTTTCATTCGAAACACATCACACAAGCATCAAACATCAAAACAAACTCCATAGAACATCTCAGCATGTCTCACTGATCATCCCTGACCCTTCACCTTGCCCTGAAACTCCCTGAAATCAAAATACGATTTCTCTCCCTCAATAAACAGAACTTGATCAATCTCACAAACCAACCATTTTAAACTCCAACCAAGCTTCATAACTTCATCAAGAGGATCATTGGGACCATTTTGAAGCAAAGAGGCAAGCAGAAAGTTCCTGGACCGAAAGCTCAATCTCAGGTAACATGATGAACAAATTTTCCAGAACTTTGATTCCTTGTTAGAATGTTGTTCTATATGTTGCCCTGATCATGGGGATCTATTTATTTTTGAAAATGAGCCAGAAACAAGCATGTTGTGATGTTCTGAAAGTTTGCCCGTAAAAATGATTTTGCTTGTTTCCTTTGATTCACGAAAAATAAATGTTGTTTGTTTTAGGGTTTATGATTAGTGATGTTCATAGTTTGATTCTGGAGAGTTTTGTGAGGTTTTGATGCGTTTTGAGAGAGATTGAGATTTTGGCTTGCCGGAGAAGATGACCGGAACACTGTTCCGGTCATCTGAAAGTCATTAGGGCTTCTGATTAGGGTTTAATCATAATTAGGGAAATTTGAATTCTGGTCGTAGGATAACGCGCGTGGTCAATTCCCGCCCCCCTGAGTTTGAATCTGGGCCTTCAGATCATTTGACTTTCTCTTTTTCTCATTAAATTCATTTTAATTTTATTTGTTTTGCATTTTATTTCCACGAATTTTTAAAAATAGCTAAAATCATCTAAAAATTATGAAATTTTTTATCAAGGGTTTCATGAATTTTCAGAACACAAAAATATTTTTATTTTTATTTTTTGCATTAAAAATCATTTTTAAATTATTTAAGTGTTTATTTTTAATTAGTTAATGAAAATTAATTAATTAAAAATACATTTAGGTATTTAAAAATCACAAAACAATTCACATTGCATTTAGAAACACTTAGAAGCATTGTCCAACTCTCAAACCAAATTTCTTTTTTGTTCTTGATGCCTTTCAATCATTTTCATTGGAATTAATTTCATTTTAAGGTATTATTTTGTTTCAAACTTCAAAAATTCATTTCTGCCTAACCATTGAGAGTTGGATCATGATTCTTTTTGCATTGCATCTTGTATGGCATGTAGTTTATAGGATAAAATTGGTTTGATTTGATCTTGCATTTTCAATTTGTTTAGGATTTTTCTTGATGAGGTACCCCAAAACCCTAGCAATCTTAGGAAATTCATAACTTTCAATAGGTTAAGAGTTGGATCCCCTCCTTTGGGCAGTGAGTTTGTATAGGTTTAGGGTATCTTTGATTGCATTTTAAAATTTTTATCATGTCATATGCTTCTGATTTTGAATTTTGCTTTGTGTGTTGATCATAAACCCTAATTTGTGCCTTCCTTTGCATCCATCTTCCATTTGTTTGCATACCATGACTTGCCATGACATTTTGTGCATCAACATGATTCATAACACATCTTAGGACATATTAGAATCATGTTTGATCATTGCATCTTCCATTTTCCATGTTATATGTCCATTACATTTCATAACTTTTCATGTACATTCATGGTTCAAAGCATGCTTCATCTGCATCCATTGCCTTGTATGATCATTCTCATGCCTTGCCACATGTTTGTATCATCTCTTGACACCATTTGCATCATGTGTATGTTTCTGACATTGGCATTTGCCCATCCATATGCATTGTTTCATCTCATTCTTTCCTTTATGCATCATGTACTAACTTTTCAGGTTAATGGTAAGTTGGTTTAGGAGGTGGATTTGCCTTCACCTCCTACTTTTTTCTCTTCTTCTCATTTTGCATCCTTGCTGCATTATTACTTGTCTTTGAGTGAGCTTGCTCACTTGTTCCTCTCTTTCCTCTTTTCTCTTATCATCTCATCTCTTTTCTATCTTGCTTCTCCTTGGTGGCTTCCTTGAAGATTTCTCTTCTTAAGCCTCACAAACCCTAGGATTTCCAAGCATGATAACATTTTAGGTTTTGATTAGTCCCCCATTAGTTTTACCTTTGTGTCTTCTTTTGTGTCTCTCTTCTCATCTCATAATCAGGGACTAAACCCTAAAGGCTTTACGGCTTTGTGATTAAGCTTATGCCTGCATCCTTCTATTAGGATGGAGTGTATAACTTTAATCCTAAGTATTAAACCCTTAATGTGTTTAAATCATTTAATCAATTCACTTAATAATCATCAAGACATCAAGCTTGTAACTTGGGCCTTGCATTAGGGTTCTAATTCTTCCTTAATTGGTTAAGAAGGACTAACCCTAGTGTTAATGGACAAGTCCCCCTCAGGTTGTCTTACAAATCATAAAAATCACTTCTTCATCTTACCATTAACTAAAATCCATTTAATAAAGGCTTTGTTTTGTCATGAGGTTAATCCCTAATCATGGATTAAGTTGAGGAGTTCTTTCTCAGCTTAAATGTTCTCATCTATTATCCTTCTATTAGGATGATGTAATGAGTCCATTAAATCCTTGATTATGGCTTAAACTCATTACTTAACACTAAACAAAAACAACAAAAACATCTAAATAATCACAAGTATGTTAAAGATCTTAATTCTACATCATGGTGATTAAGTGTGAGATACTGACTTCACACTTAAGGTATTCTCATTACCCCTAATCAGAGGGAAGATGTGATGAGTTTACTAACCCATTGGTTTAGGCTTAAGCTCATTAACTTATGACAAATCTCAAAAATCAATAAAAGACTAAAAACACAAAAACAAACAATAATCGTCTCCTTCGGGATTCTTTTCTAATCTCATTCACTCACAAACGAGAACTCGCTTCTTCCGTCTAATGCAAGACAGTTTGCACCTGAGCCAGACAGGTTATACACTTGAGCATAGACAAGTAAACAGTTCACAAGTCAATTTATCTTCGAGTCTCTTTGGGTCGAATTACGGTGTTCTGACTTCCTCATTGCACGAGAGGATACGTAGGCATAACTTAACAGTTATCGAACAAAAGTCTATGTTTATTCCCCCTCCTTCCAGCATCATTCTTTAAGCCTCATAATCATGAGCATACTCTTTCCTTACACTGACACTTCTCTTATACACTTTACACTTCCTCTACACTGACACTTGCATTCTTTCCAGCCTTGATACACAGATTGCACTGACACTACCCCTTTAAAACACAAATCTTTCAAGCGTGGATCCCGTCGAGTACGGCGGACAATCTGGGTGCTAATACCTTCCCAGGTTGTAACCAACCCCCTTTCTCAGTTTCTCTGGTTCGCAACCGTCTTATCCATATCTTTCTAGGTCTATGCAGCATTACCTTTCCTCCAGGATAAAAATGCCTAGCTGGCGACTCTTTTCTTTCTGAGTTCACCCCTGTGTGTTCTCTCCCCTTTCGCCGACCGTTCGCGTCTGTACCCCTTCTGACCCAGGTGTCATTTGGCAGGGAGCGACAACCTCTTATGCATTTTCCTTCGTATCTGATCACACAAGCTTCAAACCTCAAAACAAACTTCATAGGATCACTCAATATGATCCTCTGATCATTTCCCAACCACCAATTTGCCCTGAAAAGCCCACAAACAGAAACACGATTTTTCACTTCCCTTGAACAAAACTTCATCAAACTCTTAAACCAGCCACTTTAAACTCCAACCAAGCATTGCAAGCTTCTCAGGAGGTCCATTAGAGGCGTTTTGGATCAAAGAAGCAGCCAGAAAGTTCCAAAGATCAAAGCTCCAGTTCAGGTGAGCTCAAGAACATTTTTTCCAGAAACTTGTTTTTAAGTTACTAAATGGTTCTTTATGCTTCACTGATCATGCTGATATGTTTTGTTTTGAAAATGGTTGAGAAATGAGTATGTATTCGTGTTCTGAAAGTTTTTGACCAAAAACTATTTTGCTTCGATTCAGTTTGTATGCGTGAAATAAATGTTGTTTGTTTGTTGATTCTTGATGTATGATGTATGGGGATCATTTCTGGGCAGAGAGATTGGATTTTAGTGACCTAGGGAAGAAGTTAGCAATTTTCAGGGAGGGTTGTGGCCGGAGAAGATGACCGGAGGTCATTTCCGGCCACCTGAAAGTCATTAGCTCATTAATCACGTTTAGGGCTCAGTTTGAATCTAGACCATAGATCTGTTTGACTTTGGTTGACTCCCGCGCGTTTGAAGGGCCCAGATCTTTCATTAAAACCCTAATCCTATTTAATTAGATTAATTAATAAAGTTTAATTTAATTCAGTCAGTTCAAATGTGGGCCGTCCAGATGCGCGCGGGTAATTTCCCTCCTTTTCTCTTTGAATCTCAGCCAGTGGATTTGCATACTTCTCATAAATTCAATTTTTATTTCATTTAATTTGATTTAATTTGCACGAATTATTTAAAATAGCAAAATACATTTAAAAATTCTGAAAATTTTTGTCAAACATCAAATTAATTTTCAGAACCCAAAAATATTTTTATTTTTATTTTTTGCATTAAAAATTATTTTTAAATCATTTAAATGTTTATTTTTAATTAGTTAATGAAAATTAATTAATTAAAAATGCATTTAAGTATTTAAAAATCACCAAAAATTTCACATTGCATTTAAAAACATTTAGAAACATTATCAAGCTCTCAAAGCAAATTTCTTTTTGGTTCTTGATGCCTTTTGATCATTTTCATTGGAATTAAATTCATTTTAAGGCAATATTTTTGTTCAAACTTGGAAAAATTCATTCTGCCTAACCATTGAGAGTTTGATGATGGTTCTTCTTGCATTGCACCCTTCATGGCATGTAGTTTATAGGATAAATTTGGTTTGAATTTATCTTCCATTTTCAATTTGTTTTGCATTTTTTATGGTGAGGTACCTTAAAACCCTAATTGGCTTGAGAAATTCATAACTTTCACTAGGTTAAGAGCTAGATCCCTTCCTTTGGGCAGTGAACTTGTATGTGTTTAGGGCATCTTTGATTGCATTTTCAATTTTTTATCACATCATTTGCTTCTGGTTTTGAACTTTTGCATTGTGTGTTGTATGTAAACCCTAATTTGTGCCTTCATTTGCATCCATCTCTCATATGCTTGCATTCAAGAACTTGCCATGACATTTTGTGCATCCCTATGATTCATGAGACATCTTAAGACATATTAGAATCATGTTTGATCATTTCATCATTAATTTGACATGTCATACTTTCATTGCATTTCATAAACTTTCATGAATTTCCATGGTTCAAAGCATGCTCCATATGCATCCATTATCTTGTATGCTCACATATGTGCATCTTGTATGCCTTTGCACCATCTCTTGACATCATTTGCATCATGTGTATGTTTCTGACTTTGGCCTTTGCCCATCCATATGCATTGTTTCATCTCATTTCTTCCTTTATGCATCTTGTACTAACTTTTCAGGGTTAATGGTAAGTTTGTTTGGGAGGTGGATTTGCCTTCACCTCCTACTTCTTCTCACCTCATCATTTTGCATCCTTGCTGAATTCTTACTTGTCTTTGAGTGAGCTTGCTCACTTGTGCCTCTCTTCCCTCTTTTCTCTTCTCTTCTCATCCTTTTTCTATCTTGCTTCTCCTTGGTGGCTTCCTTGAAGATTTCTCCTCTTAAGCCTCACAAACCCTAGGACTTACAAGCATGATAACATTTTAAGATTGTTTAGTCCCCCTTAGACTCTTTCCTTTGAGTTTCCTTTGAGTCTTCTCTTCTCACCTCATAATCAAGGACTAAACCCTAAAGGCTTTAAGGCTTTGTGATTAGGGTTATGCCTGCATCCTTCTATTAGGATGGAGTGTATAACTTTAATCCTAAGTGTTAAACCCTTAATGTGTTTAAATCCTTTAATAAATCCATCTAATAATCATTAAGACATCAAACTTGTAACTTGGGCCTTGCATTAGGGTTCTAATTCTTCCTTAACTGGTTAAGAAGGACTAACCCTAGTGTTAATGGACAAGTCTTCCTCAAGTTGTCTTACAAACCATAAAATCCACTTCTTAATCTTACCATTAACTAAAATCCATTTAATAAAGGCTTTGTTTTGTCATGAGGTTAATCCCTAATCATGGATTAAGTTGAGGAGCCTTTCTCAGCTTAAATGTTCTCATCTATTATCCTTCTATTAGGATGGTGTAATGAGTCCATTAAATCCCTGATTATGGCTTAATCTCATTACTCAACACTAAACAAAAACTCCAAAAACATTTAAATAATCACAAGTAGGTTAATGATCTTAATCCTACATCATGGTGATTAAGTGTGAGGTGTTTACTTCATACTTAAGGTATTCTCATTACCCCTAATCAGAGGGAGGATGTGATGAGTTTACTAACCCATTGGTTTAGGCTTAAGCTCATTTTCTTATGACAAATTCCAAAAACAATAAAAGATGAAAACATAAAAAAAAAAGCAATAATCGTCTCCTCCGGGATTCTTTTCTCACCTCATTCACTCACAAACGAGAACTTGCTTCTTCCGTCTAATGCAAGACAGTTTGCACCTGAGCCAGACAGGTCATACACTTGAGCATAGACAAGCAAGCAGTTCACAAGTCAATTTATCTTTCAGTCTCCTTGAGTCGAACTACGGTGTTCTGACTTCCTCATTGTACGAGAGGATACGTAGGCATAACTTAACAGTTATCGAACAAAAGTCTCTGCATATTCCCCCTCCTCCTAGCATCATTCTTAAGGCCTCATAGTCTTGAGCATTTCATTCTTGTTCTTACACTGACACTTCACTTATACACTTCACATCTCTTTTACACTGACACTTGCATTGTTTTCCAGCTTTGATACACAAATTGCACTGATACTACCCCTTTAAAACACAAATCTTTCAAGCGTGGATCCCGTCGAGTACGGCTGACAATCTGGGTGCTAATACCTTCCCAGGTTGTAACCAACCCCCTTTCTCAGTTTCTCTGGTTCGCGACCGTCTTGTCCATATCTTTCTAGGTCTATGCAGCATTACCTTTCCTCCGGGATAAAAATGCCTAGCTGGCGACTCTTGTCTTTCTGAGTTCACCCTTGTGTGTTCTCTCCTCTCTTTCGCCGACCGTTCGCATCTGTACCCCTTCTGACCAGGTGTCATTTCGTGGGAGCGACATATATGCCAGGGTTGGACACCAACATTGTCATGCACAAGCTGCCTCTGAAAGAAGATTGCCCACCAGTAAAACAGAAGCTGCGCCGTACTCGCCTAGATATGGCAATGAGGATAAAAGAAGAGGTACAAAAGCAGTAGGACGCCGGTTTCCTTGCTGTGACTAGCTATCCGTCGTGGGTTGCTAATATTGTACCTGTGCCTAATAAAGATGGCAAGGTAAGAATGTGTGTGGATTACCGGGATCTGAACAGAGCCAGCCCGAAAGATGACTTCCCTTTACCTCACATTGATGTATTGGTTGATAATACAGCTCAGTTCTCGGTGTTCTCCTTCATGGACGGATTTTCAGGATACAATCAGATCAAGATGTCACCTGAAGACATGGAGAAGACAACTTTTATCACACCCTGGGGCACGTTCTGTTATAAGGTGATGCCATTCGGATTGAAGAATGCGGGTGCCACTTATCAACGGGCTATGGTAACATTATTCCATGACATGATCCACAAAGAAATTGAATGTTATGTGGATGACATGATTGCCAAGTCCCTCACAGAAGAAGACCACCTGGTGAATCTGTTGAAGTTATTCAAGCGTCTAAGGAAGTACCAACTGAAGTTAAACCCCAACAAATGCACATTCGGGATGCGATCCGGTAAGCTACTGGGATTTATTGTAAGTGAAAAAGGGATTGAAGTTGACCCTGATAAAGTCAAAGTCATTCAAGAAATGCCTGCACCGAAGACTGAAAAAGAAGTTCGGGGGTTTCTAGGTAGATTGAATTACATTTCAAGGTTCATATATCATCTTACAGCAACGTGTGAGCCTTTCTTCAAGCTGTTAAGAAAAGAACAAACGGTCAGGTGGAACGAAGACTGCCAGAAGGCTTTTGACAAAATCAAGGAATACTTATAAGATCCTCCAATCCTTATGCCTCCAGTTGAAGGAAGACCTCTAATCATGCACTTGACAGTATTAGAAGAGTCAATGGGGTGTGTGTTGGGCCAGCATGACGAGTCTGGTCGAAAAGAGTATGCAATTTACTACCTAAGCAAAACGTTTACCGACTGTGAACAACGTTATTCACTGCTCGAGAAAACTTGTTGTGCTTTAGCGTGGGCTGCTCGCCGACTAAGGCAGTATATGTTGACCCACACTACCTTATTGATCTCCAAGATGGACCAAGTCAAGTACATTTTTGAGAAGCCAGCACTTACCGGACGGGTTGCAAGATGGCAAATGATCCTTACAGAATATGACATCCAGTACACATCTCAGAAAGCCATCAAGGGCAATGTATTGTCTGATTATCTTGCTGAGCAACCTATTGATGATTACCAGCCTATGAGATTTGACTTCCCTGATGAAGACATCATGTTCATAAAAGTAAAAGATCATGAAGAGCATGTTCACACTGAAGGGCCTGACCCAGAGGAAGAATGGACTATGATGTTTGACGGGGCTGTTAATATGAATGGTCGTGGTGTTGGTGCAGTACTCATTACACCTAAGGGAGTTCACATGCATTTCTCGGCAAAACTCACCTTTAACTGCACTAACAACGAAGCTGAATACGAAGCTTGTATTATGGGTCTTGAGGAAGCCATTGACCTCAGGATCAAGACTTTGACTGTATTTGGAGATTCAGCTCTGGTAATCAATCAAACTAACGGCAAATGGTACACGCACCAAGACCATCTGATACCTTATCGGGATTATACAAGGGGGTTATTGACTTTCTTCACAACAGTCAAGCTTGAGCATATCCCTCGAGACGAAAATCAGTTTGCAGATGCTCTGGCTACCATTTCATCCATGATCAAGGTTCAAGCTGCCAACTTTGTGCCTCGAATATCAGTATCCAGACTTGACAGACCAGCATATGAGTTCTCAGCAGATGTTGTTAAAGATGATAAGCCTTGGTTCCACGACATTAAGTGCTTCTTGGAGGATCAGACATACCCACCCGGGGCATCTTCCAATGATAAGAAGACATTAAGGAGGCTAGCTGGTAGTTTCTTCCTGAATAATGATGGTTCCTTGTACAAAAGAAACTTTGATATGGTACTCCTCAGATGCGTTGATAGGGCAGAGGCAGACTTCTTGATGCACGAGGTGCACGGAGGATCCTTTGGTACCCATGTAGGAGGGCATGCCATGGCCAAAAAGTTGCTAAGATCAGGCTATTACTGGATCACAATGGATACAGACTGTTGTGCATATGCCAGAAGATGCCATAAATGCCAGATTTATGCGGATAAAGTACATGTGCCTCCCAATCCTTTGAATGTGATGTCTTCACCCTGGCCCTTTGCCATGTGGGGCATCGATATGATTGGCAAGATTGAACCGACTGCTTCAAATGGCCACAGATTGATCCTGGTTGCCATTGACTATTTCACCAAGTGGGTTGAGGCAGCTTCTTATGCAAATGTCACCAGACAAGTGGTAGCCCGATTCCTGAAAAGAGACATCATCTGTCGGTACGGAGTGCCCGAGCGAATAATTACTGATAATGGTTCCAACTTAAACAACAAAATGATGACAGAACTATGTCGGGACTTCAAGATCCAACACCACAATTCTTCTCCTTACAGGCCAAAGATGAATGGCGTTGTTGAGGCAGCTAACAAGAATATCAAGAAGATTATGCAGAAGATGGTAGTCACCTACAAATACTGGCATGAAATGCTACCATTTGCCTTACATGGATACCGTACGTCAATCAGAACATCCACCGGGGCAACACCGTATCAGCTTGTGTATGGTATGGAGGCAGTCCTACCTGTTGAAGTTGAATTACCCTCTTTACGAGTATTGATGGATGTTAAGTTGAACGAAGCAGAATAGGTCCGATCCCGATACGAACAACTAAGTCTGATTGAAGAAAAGAGATTGGCTGCAATTTGTCATGGGCAGCTGTATCAGAAAAGGATGAAGAAAGCCTTCGATCAGAAAGTCAGGCTTCAAGAATACCAAGTAGGAGATCTTGTGCTGAAAAGACTCCTCCCTCCCCATACAGACCACAGGGGCAAGTGGACTCCGAATTACGATGGTCCATTCATAGTAAAGAAAGTTTTCTCCGGTGGAGCACTGATGCTCAGTATTATGGATGGTGAAGACTTCCTATCCCCTGTAAATTCAGACGCAGTTAAAAAATACTTCACATACTTAAATAATCACAAGTAGGTTAATGATCTTAATCCTACATCATGGTGATTAAGTGTGAGGTGTTTACTTCATACTTAAGGTATTCTCATTACCCCTAATCAGAGGGAGGATGTGATGAGTTTACTAACCCATTGGTTTAGGCTTAAGCTCATTTTCTTATGACAAATTCCAAAAACAATAAAAGATTGAAAACATCAAAAAACAAGCAATAATCGTCTCCTCCGGGATTCTTTTCTCACCTAATTCACTCACAAACGAGAACTTGTTTCTTCCGTCTAATGCAAGACAGTTTGCACCTGAGCCAGACAGGTCATACACTTGAGCATAGACAAGCAAGCAGTTCACAAGTCAATTTATCTTTCAGTCTCCTTGAGTCGAACTACGGTGTTCTGACTTCCTCATTGCACGAGAGGATACGTAGGCATAACTTAACAGTTATCGAACAAAAGTCTCTGTATATTCCCCCTCCTCCTAGCATCATTCTTAAGGCCTCATAGTCTTGAGCATTTCATTCTTGTTCTTACACTGACACTTCACTTATACACTTCACATCTCTTTTACACTGACACTTGCATTGTTTTCCAGCTTTGATACACAAATTGCACTGACACTACCCCTTTAAAACACAAATCTTTCAAGCGTGGATCCCGTCGAGTACGGCGGACAATCTGGGTGCTAATACCTTCCCAGGTTGTAACCAACCCCCTTTCTCAGTTTCTCTGGTTCGCGACCATCTTGTCCATATCTTTCTTGGTCTATGCAGCATTACCTTTCCTCCGGGATAAAAATGCCTAGCTGGAGACTCTTGTCTTTCTGATTTCACCCTTGTGTGTTCTCTCCTCTCTTTCGCCGACCGTTTGCGTCTGTACCCCTTCTGACCAGGTGTCATTTCGTGGGAGCGACAGCTTGGCGACTCTGCTGGGGACCCTTATACTGTAACCAGGGCTTCTGGTTCTTTTTGTGGGCTCCTCCTAGTGCTTGTTTGATTTGTGTTTACTGGGGTGTTATGTGTTAATTGTGTTTATGTAGTTGCTTTATTGACTGGTTTATGTACTGCTTTACTTATTGCTTTCTTTACAATTTTTCATATTTCATACTGTCATTATCATTGCTGGATCTGTTCTTCTGTCTTGGTGGGTGGGGATTCATTGAGAGTTTAAGGTCCTATACCTGGGACCTGAGTGACACCTAGGCTAGAGTGGTTCATGTTCTTTCCCATTCCATTTCGGTCTGGTGCGGGAATATGAAACACGGTTCAGATATGGGTTTCTTCTTGAGAACTCTGTGCTACAGATTTCCTGTAGTGCTAGGGCTATCTGGGAAGCCTGCTAAGTCTGGATGACCTTTATTATGACCTTCAGAAACTGAGGTAAATTAGAGGAGGGTTTTTTATGGTTATTGTAAACACTGTACCTCCGGGTTAGAAGTGTTTACACTTCTCATAAATGATCCAAGTCTGAGGATCCTTGTTTTAGAACACTACCTGTGAGGGGGTTGGGTTGTTTACAGGTTTGCAGGTACCATTGGCCACATCATACCTTGTTACTTGTTTTGATTAAGAGTACCTCACTTTGGACAGTTCTTGTGATTTAACCCTGGACATGAGACTCTTTATTTGAGTCCCCCACCCTAGTTACTGGATTTCTGAACCTCCATCTGGAATTCTTGAACATACATGGACTTTATACCAAGGCAGATAATCAGATCCAGCTTGATCACAAACCCTTGCATACCATTTGCATACATCATCATTGCATCATTTGACATTTGTTTATTTGTTTTTCAGGGTATCCACATTTTATCTGGCTTGGTTTTGACCCCTTCATCTGCATAAACCTCTGTTTCATCAGCTATCTGTTTCAGCTATCTTCATCAGTTGACTGCTTTAGCTGCCTTTATCACCTGCACTAGCCTATCAGTGGCTCATCTCTAGCACCAGTCTTGACCTTCATCAGCACTGTCTTCAGCTCTTCATCAGCAGTCATGGCTACACCCAGGAAGAGCAACATATCTTACCATTTCTTTGAGCCTGAGTTGACTGGTATCAGGCAGGTCCAGTCACTTATCACCCCTGACCATATCCCATTATTCAGGGAGCATTATGGAGGTATCCTTGATATGGTCATGGACTTGGACCCTTCTCAGAGGAGTATGATCCACACCTGCCTACAGTTTTACGACCCTCCTTTGAGATGTTTCACATTCCCAGACTTTCAGCTAGGACCTCTACTGGAGGAGTTTTCATCATTGATTGGAGTACCTGTCAGGAGTGGAGTCCCCTTCAACCCAGAGATGACTTCTCCCGGCAATGGAGAAGTGGCAAAAGCACTGTACCTAGAGCCTATTTTGATTGAGCAAAGTATGACAACAAAGGCTGGGATCCCTGGTTTGCACTTGGATTTCTTGATTTCTCAGGCCATCCTGAAGGCCTCTTTGGGAGAATGGAGGGCAGTTTGTGCATTGTTAGCCCTCAGCATATATGGGGTTATATTGTTTCCAGATGAGCCCAAATTTATCAGCAAGAATGCCATTCATCTTTTCCTTCTGAAGAACCCAGTGCCTACATTGCTGGGAGATTTCTATTACTCCATTCATCAGAGGAATGAAAAACAAAGGGGGAAGTTGGTAAGATGTTGTGCTCCTTTGTTTCACACTTGGCTGCTTAAACACCTACCCAAATCAGATGCCTTCTTGAACCCTCACCAGCAGAAGAATTGGGCTAAAAGACTTATTGCTTTGACTTCAGATGACATCAGATGGTGCACCCAGAGCACCAAAGGCAAGGACATCATCACTAGCTGCGGGCAGTACCCAAATGTACCTGTGATAGGAGTAAAGGGTTGCATCAATTACAATCCTTTGCTATTTAAGAGACAATTGGGCTATGCTTTGGTTCACCCTCCTGGAGTACAAGATTTAGCTGAGACCCTGTATTGTGAGATAAAGCCTAATCTAGCTGTTGTCAAACAAGCATCCTGGGCTTGGGACAACATCCAGACAAAAGGGATGGCTATTCTAGGGAGGTGTAATAATGTTGCTTCAGCTCAGTACTATGACTGGTCCCATGCTAGAGCTCAGATTACTGGAATTCCTTTCACCATTGAGCACACACCTGGACCATCAACAGTACAGCCAGCAGCCACTGTCAGCTTGGAAGAATTTGAGAAGCTGAAGGAAAGGAATGAGAATGTCTCAAGCTCTGAAGAAGACCCTCTGGGAGAGGAGTGATGGTCGTCTGGACATTGAGAGGTGGGAGAAGCTTAGGGTGGAGCATCTGGCCAAGATTGAGAAAACAGAGGACTACATCAAGAAATCAAGAGCTGGAGAGCAAGTATTGAAGAATGCCTGTAAGGAGGCCAAGCTTCAGAAGGCTAGAACTGAGCTCTATCTACAAGAAAGTCAGGCTAGGTGGGTCAAGATCACTGAAGCCCGGACACAGGAAGATAAGAGGACTCAAGCCAGAATTGAACAGTTAGAGGCCAATGAAAGGAAACAGCAGGAAGCTTTGCTGGCAGCCCAGAAGGAGATCTCAGAATTGAAGCTTAGGGCTGGTTTGAAAAGATCAAAGGATCAGGACAGGCACAAGAAGTTGACCACTGCCATTGCCACCAGGAACCTCCTCATTAGGACCATTATAGAGCATCTGGCTGGTCCAGTGACTGAGGCACTTTTGAAGGAGGTTAAGGAGGATGAGTTTGGACTTGATGTCTGACTTTTTGTTTGTTGTTGCTTTCATTTGATGTACTTTTCTTTTATGTTGTATTTTGACCCTTCAGGGGCATGAGTTGTAAAAAATAGACTATGTATTATTCACCATTTGTAATATATTTGTCAGTTTGTTTCCATTTGGGTTTTCTTTTCTCAGCAACATCAAAGCATCTTCCTCGAGTTCTGGAAAGGTCAAAACCAAGAACCAAGCCAGATACCTTGGAAAAAAAATAAGCATACTGCATTGCATACTAACTTTTGTTTTGTTTTGTAGGTTTTTGTTATTTGTCTATTTCTAACTCTGTTGTGATCTCAGGAAATATTGCTCGCAGAAGAGTGTTCCCTGTCAATCGTGCACACCGGTATCCTACTCGCAACAATCTTCCGGGTATTATAATGGAGCAAGTACAGCAAGACCTGACTGAGGTCAGAACCCAGATGGCTAATGAAAGAGTGGGGATGAGAAACCAAATGGCCCAGTTCATGACTGTGATGACTGGCTTGGCCCAAAGCCAAGAAAGGTTAAGGGCATTGGTAGAAAGACAAACCCCCGAGGAACCTCATCCTGGGACTGGAGGAACAAGTAACAATGAAAGAGGGCAGCCTCATGTTAATCCACCTGTATTTGGACCACATCTGGATCCGGAAGTCAACATCCCGGGTAATGTGCAAGGAAATACTACTGGGGGGAGGATCTTACAAGAAGACCCCCAAGAGGAGCAATTCACTGTCATGGGAGCTGGAGATGAAGTCTATGATAGGAGGTTTGATGAAATTGCTGAGAAGTTGAGATCTCTGGAGTCTCAAAACTCATTGGGCTTCGATGTAATGGATATGGGGTTAGTGGATGGGGTGAGAATTCCCCACAAGTTCAAGCCCCCGTGCTTTGAGAAATACAATGGAACCTCCTGTCCACGGACTCACCTGCAGTCTTTTCTGGGGAGACTTAAAGCATACACCATGGATGAAAAATTGTGGATGTTCTACTTTGAAGACAATTTGACTGGGGATTCAAGAGAGTGGTATTCACACTTGACCAGAGCTACTATCAGATGCTGGAAGGACCTAGCTGAAGCCTTCATCAGGCAGTACCAATACAATCTGGACATGGCTCCTAACAGGACCCTCTTGATGGGAATGTCTCAATCCTCCAGGGAAAGCTTCAGGGAATATGCCCAAAGGTGGAGACAACTTGTTGCTGCTGTCCAACCACTCATGTCGAAAAGAGAAATGGCCGACATGTTCATGAATACTTTGCAAGGAACATACATCGATAAATTGGCTGCCTTTTCTTCTACTAGCTTCACAGACGTGGTTATAGCCGGTGAAAGAATTGAAAGTCTGCTAAAGATGGGCAAAATTTCTGATAATGGTGCAAGTTCGTCCAGTAACCCCAAGAAGCCTTTTGTGGGACCTCGAAGGACCGGTGAGACAAATGCCATTCATGCCAGCAGGGGCAGACCTCAGTATGTCCACAGATCAGTAGCAGCTGTCATTATTCCAACTCCGATCCCTCAGCAACCAGCATATCAGTAACAACAACAACCCCATTATCAACAGCAGGTTCAGTATCCGCCACAAAGAACCTACAACAACAATAACAACAATCAACAACAAAGACCCTTCCAGCAAAGACCATCACAGGCAAATAGGGTGATTGATCCCATCCCTATGCCCTATGCTGCCTTATTGCCACAACTCCTGAAGCTTAACTTGGTTGAGTTAAGGACATTGGCACCACCAGATTCCTCCAATCTCCCTAAGAATTATGATGTCAACGCCAGGTGTGCTTTCCATTCCAATGCACCAGGCCACAATACGGAAAAATGCAGGGCCTTACTGTAAACACCCCAAATTTGCCCTCACCCATTCACACCATGGCTTGTGATCATTTCATATACATAAACACAATCATATCATCTCATATCTCATTTTTGATTCACTGCATAGATTCAAAGTCATCTGCACCTAGGGTTTGTGATCTGAGCAATCCAAGAGCCTCCTGAGCCACTCCAAAGGCCATCAATCACTTAAAAGGGGTTCATGTGTGTTATTATATCTTATTACATCCTTTCAAAGTCAAAAATGCAAAAGAATCACAAGAACTGGGATTGGTGTGGATGCAGAGCCAAGTTTGACTACACAGTTGACCCAAAATTAGGGTTTTGGTTTCAGAGGCCATAACTCCAAATTTTTTGGTCATTCTTGTTTCCATTGGTCTCTATATGGTATGGGGAGTATGCATATCAATTTTCATGAAGAAATTCCATGGGGAAGTCATCTGATCAAGGGTTGACTTTTCAGACAAGTCAGTGCAAAATCAGGGCATCTGAGGCCCCCAATGACCCAACCAAGGGGTGATCTTCATCATTTTGAGTGTATATGATCTTTATTTGATCATGGAAGAAGGTTGAAGTTCACAAAATTCAAGAATTACAAGTTTTTGCAAAGTTGACTTTTTAGGGCATGGTTGACTTTTCAAGAATATGTCATTTTATGCCATTTTTCAAGCCTTGCTTTTTGATCCAAAAATGCTTCAAATGGAAAAACTTTGGTCATGAAAGTTGTAGAATACATTTTTCCCTTTTCAAAAAGTACAAGAACATGATCTAATTCTTCTTGGATCAAAAGTTATGGTGTGACAAAGTTGGCAAAAATCATTAATTTTCAAGATGTGCACCAAATGAGAAACTTGCAAGAACTTTGTACCAAGGCATTTGCAACCTCTAATTCATGTCTAACCACTACATAAACATTCTATGTGACCTAAAAATCAGATTTGAACCAAAACTTCTCATGTTTCATGGTTTGTGGGACAAGATTTTTCCATATGAACCAAGAAGGAACCAACTTGCAAAACCATCATCACACTCTCACCAACTTGCTGCATTGGCTATTGAACCTTTCTAGCTTCACTCACACACCATGCTGCGCCAGCCCCCATGCTTGTACTAGCCTAGAACCAAGCCCATGCCTCTCTTACAACAAAGTGGACTTTTTGCAAAAGTGGACATCCCAATCACAGCAGGCCAGGTCACATCATCTGACCAATTGGAATTGTTTATACTATCCATTTGCAAGCAAAACATAACATCAAGCAAGGCTGAAACAGGCAAGAGCATCACATTCACAAAATCACCCCCTCAAGCAAAAGCCTTCGAATCTCTCTACACAACACACCAACACAAAAACCAATTCCATAGATCAACTCACTTTGCTTCACTGAGCCAAAACCAACAAGACTTAGGCCTGAATCAAGCAAGAACATCATTCCTCCATTTTTCACTCTCAAAGCCAAAGCTTTCGAAACTCATTCCACAGGCCACAAACACTTGAACAAACTCCACAAACCTTCTCAAAACGTCACCCTGATCACAAAGAACCACTTACATTGGCCTGAAACAGCCTGAATCACCATCACCATTTTCAACTGAGCTTGAGCAGAAGTTGTTCAAACTCCTTAACCAGCCAACATAAACTCCTCCTAAGCATTCAAGGATCATCAGGGGACCAAGTAAAGTGGATTGCATCAAAGGGAGAGGTCAGGAAGTTGCTGGAGTGAAAGCTTCGAAACTCAGGTAGCTCAAGAACTTTTTTTCCAGAAATGGATTTTTAAGTTCTAAAGTTGTTCTCCATGCTTCACTGATTGCTCTGATATCTTTAGTTTTGAAAATGGTGGAGAGATGAGAGTTTAATTTGTTTCTGAAAGTTTTGCCCTAAAATCTTCTTTGTTTCGATTCATGAGATTAATGAAATATAAATGAGTTTTGGCTTGGGGTTTTGATTCAGTAAGTTGTGGGGATCATTTCCATGTTTTTAGATTTCATTTTAGTTAGGTTTTGAGAGTTTTGGAGATTTTCAGGTGGGGTTCCCACCGGAGAAGACGACCGGAGGTCTTCTCCGGCCACCTGAAAATCATTAGGGTTTAATCTGGCAATTAATGAGCGTTTGAATCTGGTACGTTGGATTGCCTTGACCAGTTGACTTGCCGCGCGTGTGAATGGTCCAGATTTGTCATTAAAACCCTAAATCTCATTTAATTAATTCATAATTATATTTAGCCAAGTTTGAATTTCAGCCTTTGATCTGCGCGCGCAGTCAATGGTTTCATCTCCAGATTCAATCTCAGCCTCTCCTTTAGCATACTTTTGTTTATTTTATTTTTTATTCCATTTTATTTCATTTAATTTCCATAATTTATTTAAAATAGCAAAATTGTCTTAAAAATTATGAAACTTTTTCTCAAGAGTTTCACTAATTTTTAAAACACAAAAATATTTTTATTTTTATTTTTAGCATTAAAAAAGTATTTTTAAATATTTAAAAGTTTATTTTTAATTGATTAATGGAAATTAATTTATTAAAAATACTTTTAGGTATTTAAAAATCACCAAAAAATTCATGAAATGTTCTAAGACATTTAGAAACATTGTCCAACCTTCAAACCAAATTTATTGTTTGATCTTGATGCATTTTGAGAATTTTTCATTGATTTAAAATCATTTTTATGCATTAATTTGATCCAAAGTTCAAAAAATCATTTCTGCCTATTCATGAAGAGTTGGACATTGATTCTTTTTGCATTGCATTGTGTTTAGCATGTAGTTTGTGAGATTAAATGGCCATGACTTGATCTTTCATTTTCAATTTGTTTGGCATTTCTTTTGTTTGGAAACCCTAAAACCCTAGCAAACTTGTAAAAATCTTAACTTGAGATTGGCTAGGAGTTGAGACCTCTCCTTTGGGCATTGGTTTAGTATAGGATTAGGGGTCCTTTGAGTGGCATTTTCAATTTTTTATCTTAGGGTTTGCTTCTGATTTTGGTTTTTGTTTGATGTATTGTTCATAAACCCTAATTTGGGCTTCCATATGCATCCATCTTGCATTCTCTTGCATAACATGACTTGCCATGACATTCCATGCTTCCATGTGATTCATTTGACATCATAAGACATATTGAAAGCATGTTTGATCATTGCATCATGTATTTGCCATGTTGTATGCCATGTGCACTTCATAACTTTTCATGTATGTCCATGCTTCCTAACTTGCTTCATTTGCATTCATAAGCTTGTATGATCATTTCCATGTGTTGCTTCATGTTTGTAGCATCTCATAACATCATTAGCATCATGTAAATGTTTCTGGTTTTGTTTCTCATCATGTCATCTCATCCCATTTTGCATTGCATTGCATTTCTTTTCTAACCCTTCAGGTGGTAAGTGATTTTGGGAAGTGAATTTGCCTTCACTTATCATAACTTTTCTTTTCATCCCACTTGCATCCATTGCTGCATTTTTTATATGTGTTTGAGTTTGAGCTTGCTCATTCCTCTTCTTCTTACTTTCTTTCTTCAAGTGACTTGACTTCTTGAATGAAGCAAGTTGCTTTGCTTCTCTTGATCCTTTCATCTGCTTCCTGGTGGTTCCATTGAAGATCTTCTTTTGCAAACCTCACAAACCTTAGGAATAACCAAGCATGACAATGATTAGGGTTTTGATTAGTCTCCCCTCTTAGTTTTACCTTTGTGTCTCTTTTGAGTCTCCTCTTCTCATCTCATAATCAGGGACTAAACCCTAAAGGCTTTAAGGCTTTGTGATTAAGCTTATGCCTGCATCCTTCTCTTAGGATGGAGTGTATAACTTTGATCCTAAGTGTTAAACCCTTAATGTGTTTAAATCTCTTAATCAATTCACATAATAACCATCAAGACATCACACTTGTAACTTGGGCCTTGCATTGGGGTTCTAATTCTTCCTTAATTGGTTAAGAAGGACTAACCCTAGTGTTAATGGACAAGTCCCTCTCAAGTTGTCTTACAAATCTAAAAATCACTTCATCATCATATCATTAAGTAAAATCCATTTAATCAAAGGCTTGTTTTGTCATGAGTTTAATCCCTAATCATGGATTAAGTTGAGGAGCTTTCTTCAGCTTAAACACTCTCATCTATTATCCTTCTATTAGGATGGTGTAATGAGTCTGTTTAATCCCTGATTATGGCTTAACCTCATTACTCAACACTAAACAAAAACACCAAAAACATCTAAATAATCACAAATAGGTTAATGATCTTAATCCTATACCAAAGGTGATTAAGTGTGAGAATCTGACTTCACACTTAAAGTATTCTCATTACCCCTAATCAGAGGGAAGATGTGATGAGTTTACTAACCCATTGGTTTAGGCATAAGCTCATTAACCTATGACAAACTTTCAAAAGCAATAAAAGACTGAAAACACAAAAACAAACAATAATCATCTCCTTCGGGATTCTTTTCTCATCTCATTCACTCATAAGCGAGAACTTGCTTCTTCCGTCTAATGCAAGACAGTTTGCACCTGAGCCAGACAGGTCATACACTTGAGCATAGGCAAGTAAGCAGTTCACAAGTCAGTTCATCTATCAGTCTCTTTGGGTCGAACTACGGTGTTCTGACTTCCTCATTGCACGAGAGGATACGTAGGCATAACTTAATAGTTATCGAACAAAAGTCTCTGTATATTCCCCCTCTTTCTAGACTCATTCTTTTAGCCTCATGATTGTCGCTCCCGACAAATGAAAATGGATCAGATGAAGGTACAGACGCGAACGGTCGGCGAAAAGAACAATGAGAACACACAGCCGTGAACTCACTGGAGATGAATAGAGTCGCCAGCTAGGCATTTTTATCCCGGAGGAAAGGCAATGCTGCATAGACCTAGAAAGATATGGATAAGACGGTTTGCGAACCAGAGAGACTGAGAAAGGGGGTTGGTTACAACCTGGGAAGGTATTAGCACCCAGATTGTCCGTCGTACTCGACGGGATCCACGCTTAAAAGATTTGTGTTTTAAAGGGGTAGTGTCAGTGCAATCTGTGTGTAGAATAGCTGGAAAAGATGTACAGGTGTCAGTGTAAAGAAATGTGATATGTGTAAATGATGTGTCAGTGTGAGAACAAGAATGAAATGCTCATGATAATGAGGCTAAAAGAATAATGCTGGAAGGAGGGGGGATGTACAGAGACTTTTGTTCGATAACCGTTAAGTTATGCCTACGTATCCTCTCGTGCAATGAGGAAGTCAGAACACCGTAGTTCGACCCAAAGAGACTGAAAGATGAAATGACTGGATGAACTGCTTGCTTGCCTATGCTCAAGTGTATGACCTGTCTGGCTCAGGTGCAAACTGTCTTGCATTAGACGGAAGAAGCAAGTTCTCGTTTGTGAGTGAAGGTGATGAGAAAAGAATCCCGGAGGAAACGATTATTGTTTGTTTTTGAGTTTTCAGTCTTTTATTGCTTTTGAGAATTTGTCATAAGTTAATGAGTTTAAACCTAAACCAATGGATTTAGTAAACTCATCACATCTTCCCTCTGTTTAGGGGTAATGAGAATACCTTAAGTGTGAAGTCAGATTCTCACACTTAATCACCTTTGATGTAGGATTAAGATCATTAACCTACTTGTGATTATTTAGATGTTTTGTGTTTTTGTTTAGTGTTGAGTAATGAGGTTAAGCCATAATCAGGGATTAAACAGACTCATTACACCATCCTAAAAGAAGGATGATAGATGAGAATGTTTAAGTTGAGGAAAACTCCTCAACTTAACCCATGATTAAGGATTAAACTCATGACAAAACAAGCCTTTATTAAGTGGATTTTAGATTAATGATATGATGATGAAGTGAATTTTATGATTTGTAAGACAACTTGAGGGGGACTTGTCCATTAACACTAGGGTTAGTCCTTCTTAACCAATTAAGGAAGAATTAGAACCCTAATGCAAGGCCCAAGTTACAAGTGATGTCTTGATGATTATTAGATGAATTGATTAAGAGGTTTAAACACATAAAGGGTTCAAGACTTAGGATTAAAGTTATACACTCCATCCTAAGAGAAGGATGCAGGCATAAGCTTAATCACAAAGTCTTAAAGCCTTTAGGGTTTAGTCCCTGATTATGAGGTGAGAAGAGAGGACTCAAAGAGAGACACAAAGGTAAAACTAAGAGGGGATACTAATCAAAACCCTAATTCATTGTCATGCTTGGTTGATCCTAAGGTTTGTGAGGTTTTCAAGGACAATCTTCAAAGGAACCACCAGGAAGCAGATGAACAGGATCAAGAGAAGCAAAGTGACTTGCTTCATTCAAGAAGTCAAGTCACTTGAAGAAAGAAAGTGGGAAGGAGAAGAATGAGCAAGCTCAAACTCAAACACACATAAAAATGCAGCAATGGATGCAAGAGAGATGAAAAGAAGAGTTATGAGAAGTGAAGGCAAATTCACTTCTCAAGTTTACTTACCACCTGAAAAGTTAGAAAGAGATGCAATGCAATGCAAGATGAAATGAAATGGCATGATGCTAGACCAAACCAGAAGCATGTTGATGATGATAATGATGCTATGAGATGCTGCAAACATGAGACAAGGCATGGAGATGTTCATACAAGGTTATGAATGCAAATGATGCAAGCTAAGGAGCATGAACAAGCATGAAAAGTTATGAAACATACAAGACAAATGACATGGCAAATATGCAATGCAATGATCAAACATGCCTTCTATATGTCTTAAGATGTCAAATGAATCATAAGAATGCACAAAATGCAAAGACAAGTCATGTTATGCAAGGGAATGCAAGGAGGATGCAAGAGAGAGCCCACATTAGGGTTCATGGATCAAACATCAAACAAAAACCCAAAACAGAAGCAAACCTCATGATAAAAAATGGAAAATGCCACCCAAAGAAACCCTAAACCTATAATGAACCACTGCCCAAAGGGGAACTCTCAACTCTCAACCAATTTTGAGTTATGAATTTTGCAAGTTATTAGGGTTTTTTAGGGTTCTTAACAAAAGAAATGCCAAACAATATGAAAATGCAAAAACAAACCATGGCCTTTTTATCCTTGAAAATACATGCTAAACACAAAACAATGCAAGAAGAATCAATGTCTCAACCTTCTCCAAAAGGCAGAAATGAATTTTCAAACATGTGATCAAAATAATGCATAAAAAATGATTTAATTCAATGAAAAATTCTTAAAATGCATCAAGATCAAAAAAGAAATTTGGTTTGAAGGTTGGACAATGTTTCTAAATGTCTTTGAACATTTCATGAATTTTTTTGTAATTTTTAAATACCTAAAAGTATTTTTAATTAACTAATTCCCATTAATCAATTAAAAATAATCTTTTAAATATTTAAAAATACTTTTTTAATGATGAAAAATAAAATAAAAATATTTTTGGGTCTTAAAAATTAATAAAACTTTAAAGAAAAAGTTTCATAATTTTTAAGAATTTTTTGCTATTTTAAAATAATTATGCAATTTAATTGAAAGAAAAATGAATAAAATTAAATAAAATAAAAAGTAAACAGAATGGAAGGATGAGATTGATTCTGGGGAGGGGACCATTGACTTGGCGCGTCATCTAAGGGTCCAGGTTCAAACTAACATAATCCTGATTAATTAAATATTAAACCATAATTAAAACTTAATGACAAGATCCAGGCCTTCCACTCACGCGCGGGAAACAAGATCTAAAGGCCCAGGTTTAAACTCAG
Source organism: Lathyrus aphaca (assembly GCA_963966055.1). Classification (NCBI taxonomy): domain Eukaryota; kingdom Viridiplantae; phylum Streptophyta; class Magnoliopsida; order Fabales; family Fabaceae; genus Lathyrus; species Lathyrus aphaca. The sequence goes on from OZ014520.1 coordinate 68,940,455, forward strand.
TGCCCTAACCCTAATTAATAATTAATGACTTTCAGGCTGCCGGAGAAGACTTCCGGTCGTCTTCTCCGGCCAGCTCTCACCTGAGAAACCTCAAAACCTCTCAAAACGTACCAAAAATGAAAACCAAGAACATGGAAATGATCCTCATCCTCTCACGAACCAAACCCCTTTCTCAAAACAAATTTATATTTCCTAAATCAACTGAATCGAAGAGAAAAAGTTCTAGGTCACGCAAGCTTCAGAAACAAATTAAATGCTCAAATCACAACCATTTTCAAAACCAATGGTACCAGAATGATCAGTGAAACAAATAGAACAAGTTTGTAACAAGCAAAATCATTTCTGGAAAAATAAATTTCAGGCTACCTGAGATTTGAAGCTTTCCACTTGAGGACTTTCTGGCCTTCTCTTTATGTGCAAACCACTCCTTAGGACCCCTTGATGATGTTTGAATGCCTTAGAACAATTTATGTAGGCTGGCTGATGAGTTTCGAAAGCTCCTGCTTCAAGCTCAGTCAACAATGGCTATGGTGATTCTGACTGATTCAGGCCACTGTGAATGATGGTTTATGGTCCAGATGATGTATGGAGAAGCTTTGCAAGGTTTGTTTGGTTGTTTGTGAGCTAGGATGGAAGATTCGAATGGAACTGCAGAATGAGGGTGAAGAATGGCAGTGGGGTGCTTTGGCTGTTTCAGGCTTATGCTTTGGGTGGTTTCTACTCAATGATACATGGTGAGTTGAATGGAGGAAAAGGTTTTTGTGTTTGCAAGCTGTGGAGAGGAATTCGAAACAAGTTGCAAAATGGAAGGTTTTTGTGAATGTGTGGAATGTGATAGTTTCAGCCTTGCTTGCCCTTATGTTTTGCTTGCAAATTGTCCACATAACTCTCTCTCATTGGTCAGTTGATTTGACATGTGCTTTTTGGATAGGTGAGGCAACTTTTGCAATTTGTCAACTCTTGTGTAAGAGAAAGTATGGTGAGGTGCTAGCTTGGTACAAGGCATGGGCTATGCGCAGCAAGATGAGGGGGAAATGTCAGCTTGGTCCAGCATCCAAGGCTGCAAGTGGTAGGGAGTGAAATGAGTGTTTTGCAACTTGTGACATTTTGGTTCACATGTGAAGAAAACCTTGTTACACAAACCAAACCATAGGCAAACTTGATCCAATTCTGATTTTCAGCACTTAGAGAATGTTTGTGTAATGGTTTGAAATGAATTAGAGGTCACATTTGGCTTTGGTTCAAGACTTTGCAAAATTTCCATTTGAAGCATGCCTTAGAAATTAATGATTTTTGCCAACTTTGCATTGCCATAACTTTTGATCCAAGAAGAGTTTGATCATGTTCTTGTACTTTTTGAAAAGGGAAAGATGAGATCTACAACTTTCATGACCAAAGTTTTTCCATTTGAAGCATTTTTGGATCAAGAATCATGGCTTGAAAAATGACCTAAAATGGTGCATTCTTGAAAAGTCAACTATGCCCAAAAAGTCAACATTTGCAAAAACCCTAAATTCTTGATTTCTATGAACTTCAACCTTCTTCCATGATCAAATAAAGATCATATACACTCAAAATGATGAAGATCACCCATTGGTTGGGTCATTGGGGGCCTCAGATGCCCTGATTTTACACTGACTTGTCTGGAAAGTCAACTCTTGATCAGATGACTTCCCCATGGAATTTCTTCATGAAAATTGATATGCATACTCACTATACCATATAGAGACCAATGGAAACAAGGATGACCAAAAAATTTGGGGTTATGGCCTCTGAAACCAAAACCCTAATTTTCAGTCAACTGTGCAGTTCAACCTGGCTCTGCATCCACTCAAACCCTAGCTCTTGTGATTCCTCTGCATTTTTGACTTTGAGGAGATGGAATATGATATAAGAACACACATGGACCCCTTTGAGTTGATTGGTGGCCTTTGGAGTGGCTCAAGATGCTTTGGGATTGCTCAGATCACAAACCCTAGGTGCAGATGCCTTAGAAACTATCCAGTGAATCAAAAATGAGATGTGAGATGATATGATTGTATTTATGCATATGAGGATGATCACAAGCCATGGTGTGAATGGGTGAGGGCAAATTTGGGGTGTTTACAGCTGCCCCTATTCAAACATGAGTTAGCTGTGTAGGATGTAAGCGACGGCTTAACAGGCAAACAAGATAACTTGTGGTTGAATACCAAAGACAGTCCAAAATTTGCACTCACAGAATGAAGAAGAAAAGGGATATAGATTGTAAAGGCAAAATAAAGTATATTGTAAAGTGTGGGCGACGGAGGACGACCGTCGAGCAGAGGACGACTGCTGGGTAAAGAGCGATGACGGGGACGGCCGACATGCTGGGATAAATGTGAAGTAAAGCGATGACGGGGACGGCCGACATGCTGGAAAAGTGCAGGAAAATAAAGCAATGACGGGGACGGCCGACATGCTGGGGATAAAAGGTAAAGCCAAGACGGGGACGGCCGACTAGCTGGGGATAAAAGGTAAAGCTAAGACGGGGACGGCCGACTAGCTGGGGAAAATAAAATCATGATGGGGACGGCCATCACGATAAAACTGTAAAATTTTCTGGGGATTAATGAAACATGACGGGGACGGCCATCAAGTTCATAAAGGTAAAGTAACCAACGATGGGGACGGCCATCGGGTTAAAAAGGAAAAGGGACCACGACGGGGACGGCCATCGGGTTAAAGAATAAATGAAATAAACAGCTGATGGGGTACGGCCATCAAAGGTGAAGGACGATCACCTAGCAGGGTACGGCTGCTCTGTTGGGTATAAAAGAAAAATGATGGGGACGGCCATCAAAGGTGGAGGACGACCACCTGGCAGGGTACGGCTGCCGAAAGTATCAACGATGGGGACGGCCATCGGATAGAAAAGGTCAACGATGAGGACGGCCATCGGAACGAGCATGATGGAGGACGACCATCAAGAAGTGGAGGACGACCACTCAGCAGGGGACGGCTGCTCTCGAGGTTTGTCGTGACATAGGACGAATGTCAGATAACCAAAATCAACAATGGGGACGGCCATTGGATAAAGTTGATGAAGGACGATCATCAAAAGGTGGAGGACGACCACCTAGCAGGGGACGGCTGCTAAAATCAACGATGGGGACGGCCATCGGATGAGCATGATGGAGGACGACCATCAAGAAGTGGAGGACGACCACTCAGCAGGGTACGGCTGCTCTCAAAGGTATCATAACACAGGACGAGTGTTAGATAAAAAGAAAATTGTTGGTGATCTACTGGGGATAATGTAAACACGGACGAGCGTTTACATCCAAGAAACAAAAAGGTATAAGTGTTTGGTATTGTGTATAGATTAAAGATGCGGACAAGCATCCTTATGACTATGATACAGACGGGTATCATGTAGAAACAAACACTAGACGCAATGTTCTGAGATGATGATACGGACGGGTATCAACTGGTTAACAAGGAACACGGACGAGTGTTGCATCTGAAAGAAACCTTCTGGGGAATAGTAGACACATACGGGTATCTATATTCAAGAAGACATAAGTGTTTGACACGGTGTATGGATTAAAGATGCGGACGAGCATCCCTAAGACTATGATACGGACGAGTATCATGTAGAAACAAACACTAGACGCAATGTTCTGAGATGATGGTACGGACGAGTACCAACTGGTTAACAAAGAACAAGGACTACTGCCGAATCTGTGGGGTTATGAGTGATGATGTATACAAGATACGGACGAGTATCTGTATAAGCGTACCATGAGTAGTGAGTATTGTATTGTATAGATGAGTGTTTTAACTGCTGGGGAGAGTGACACGGACGAGTGTCAAGAGAGAAAAGTATAATATTAACAAGTGTGTGGGTTGATGAAAGTGTACGCGACTGCGCTGGGGATATGACACGGACGGGTGTCAAGAAAATTGTATACAAGTATATGTGAGTGCAGAGAGGACCTCTTTGGCTTTCTGTTGGGATATGACACGGACGGGTGTCAGGACGTATTTGTAATGAGGGTGATTTGGTTTGTAAAGAGTGTTCAGGCGACTTTACTGGGGAGTGATGACACGGACGGGTGCCAAAATGAATATATACTGGTGTTTGTGATTTGGAAGGGCAGCTGCTTTTGCTGGGACTCTGGTGGGGATTTTTCTGTATAATGGTGATGAACGGTTTATTACTCACAAGTGTTCAATTCACAACATGACTTATGATTATGCTTATGCATTTGATTTTTTTGCCGTAATGCTCCGTATTAGACGGAATGCTACGCTCTGAGGGGATAATATGATGCGAATGCTATGATTATGCAAGGAGGCACAGATCCGGGATTCGGATCCCGTTGCTGCGAAGATCTTTGGCCGATCTGCTGGAAGTGAACATCCCAGCTGGGGATGAGATCATTGGTAGATCTAATGATGTATCTGCTCGGGGATATAGGTCACTGATTGACATATTCTTATAAATGAGGGACCCAGCTGGGGTTTGTAGAAGCTTTCTTCACTCTGTTGTGACTTCTTCGTGCGTTGCTCTTCTGAATAGAGGCTGGGGATTCTGCGGGGAGATGATTCCCTGATTTCTGCATTCTGCTGAGGAAGAATAGCAACTCGGCTGGGGAAGTGAGAGGCAACTCAGCTGGGGAGAGCAACAAGAGGCAACTCAGCTGGGGATCTAGCATTTCCGATGCTGAGATTGAGTGCATGTCGATTTGGCAACTTTGCTGGGGAAGTGGGCACCTCCCAGTGCCATGTGAGTTGATAATGATTCGCCAGTTTGCTGAGACGTAACTTGCATGCCCCAGGTTGCGCTCTGGATACCTGCAATCCTGCAAAGGTAAGGAAACGTACAAAAGGTCCCGAGGTATCCCTTACTGGATTCCGTCATAGGAGTTAAGTACTTTCGAGAATAATCACATTCCCTGTAAGCATGTGTTTTGTTTTTAGAGAAAGGCATCTGTACTTATGCAATTGTATTTTTAGAGATATCAGACAACTCCTTGCAAAACGTAAATGTAAAAACGAGACGTGACTGAGAATCTGATTTTATTAATTCATGTGCCCTGAATTGGCAAGATACAGTCAAAGAAACATATCTCCTGAAATGAGGAGATTGTTACAAATTGAGAAATAAAGTGCTGGCGATGTTGACGACGCTTTAAGGAGCTTCCTCTCCTGCTATGACTCGTATGACAATGACGTTCTTCTCGTCTTGCTTTCTGAAGAAAGTTGATTCTGATTGAAGCTTGATTCCGTCGAAGCTTACCAGGTTGTAGATAATACAGACGAATTCAGAGTGCAGTTGTTCGCTTATTCCCTTATTTTGCATGGGTCGCCCTTTCGGGTTTTCAATCCATCGGGATACCCATTTTTGCCTGAGCTGTCCAATGCGGCTTTTCAACTCAGCGGGTGTACATTTTTTTTGTTTATTTTCCCTTATTTTTGCCCGAGTCTTTTATTCTGTTTTTGACTCACCGGGATGCCCTATTTTTGCCTGGACTTACATTCTGTTTTTATGTCCAGCGGGTCATTTTATGCGAAGTATTTTTTAACTGCATCTGAATTCACAGGGGACGGGAAATCTTCACCATCCATGGTGCTGAGCATCAGTGCTCCACCAGAGAAAACTTTCTTTACAACAAATGGTCCTTCATAATTTGGAGTCCATTTGCCCCTGTGGTCTGTATGAGGAGGGAGGATTCTTTTCAGCACAAGATCCCCTACTTGGTATTCTCGGTGCCTGACTTTCTGATCGAAGGCTCTCTTCATTCTCTTCTGATATAGCTGCCCGTGGCAGATTGCAGCCAATCTTTTCTCTTCGATCAGACTCAGTTGTTCGTATCGGGACCGTACCCATTCTGCTTCACTCAGTTTAACATCCATCAAAACTCGTAGAGAGGGTAATTCAACTTCAACAGGTAGGACTGCTTCCATACCATATACAAGCTGATACGGTGTTGCCCCAGTGGATGTTCTGATTGATGTGCGGTACCCATGCAAGGCAAATGGTAGCATTTCATGCCAGTCCTTGTATGTGACTACCATCTTCTGCACAATCTTCTTGATATTCTTATTTGCTGCCTCAACAGCGCCGTTCATCTTTGGCCTGTAAGGAGAAGAATTGTGATGTTGGATCTTGAAGTCCCGGCACAGCTCTGCCATCATTTTGTTGTTTAAATTGGAACCATTATCAGTAATGATTCGCTCGGGCACTCCATACCGACAGATGATATCTCTCTTCAGAAATCGGGCTACCACTTGTCTTGTAACATTTGCATATGAGGCTGCTTCAACCCACTTGGTGAAATAGTCAATGGCGACCAGGATGAATCTATGACCATTTGAAGCAGTTGGCTCAATCTTGCCAATCATATCAATGCCCCACATGGCAAAGGGCCACGGTGAAGACATGATATTCAAAGGATTGGGAGGCACATGCACCTTATCTGCGTAGATCTGGCATTTATGGCATTTTCTGGCGTAAGCACAACAGTCTGCATCCATCGTGATCCAGTAATAGCCTGATCTCAACAACTTCTTAGCCATGGCATGCCCTCCAGCATGGGTACCAAAAGATCCTTCGTGCACTTCATGCATCAACAAATCTGCTTCTGTCTTATCAACACATCTGAGGAGCACCATGTCAAAGTTCCTTTTGTATAAAGACCCATCAGTGTTCAGAAAGAAACTACCAGCAAGCCTTCTCAAAGTCTTCTTATCATTGGAAGATGCCCCAGGTGGGTATGTTTGATCCTCCAAGAAGCATTTAATGTCGTGGAACCAAGGCTTATCATCTTTGACAACTTCCGCTGCAAATACATATGCTGGTCTATCAAGTCTTGACACTGAAATCTGAGGTACAAAGTTGGCCGTTTGAACTTTGATCATGGATGAAATGGTAGCAAGAGCATCTGCAAACTGATTCTCGTCCCGAGGGATATACTCAAGCTTGACTGTTGTGAAGAAAGTCAATAACCTTCTTGTATAATCCCTGTAAGGTATCAGATGATCCTGGTGGGTGTACCATTTCCCGTTGGTTTGATTGACTACCAAAGCTGAATCTCCGAATACGGTCAATGTCTTGATCCTGAGGTCAATGGCTTCCTCAAGACCCATAATGCAAGCTTCGTATTCAGCTTCGTTGTTAGTGCAATTGAAAGTGAGTTTTGCCGAGAAAGGCATGTGAACTCCTGTAGGTGTAATGAGTACTGCACCAATACCACGGCCATTCATGTTAACAGCCCCATCAAACATCATAGTCCATTCTTCCTCCGGGTCAGGCCCTTCAGTGTGAATAGGCTCTTCGTGATCTTTTGCTTTAATGAACATGATGTCTTCATCAGGGAAGTCAAACCTCATAGGCTGGTAGTCATCAATGGGTTGCTCAGCAAGATATTCAGATAGTACACTGCCCTTGATGGCTTTCTGAGATGTGTACTGTATGTCGTATTCTGTGAGAATCATCTGCCATCTTGCAACCCGTCCAGTAAGAGCTGGCTTCTCGAAAATGTACTTAACTGGATCCATTTTTGAGATTAATAAGGTAGTGTGGGTCAACATATACTGTCTCAGTCGGCGAGCAGCCCACGCTAAAGCACAGCAAGTTTTCTCGAGCAGTGAATAACGCTGTTCACAGTCGGTAAACTTTTTGCTTAGGTAGTATATTGCATACTCTTTTCGACCAGACTCGTCATGCTGGCCCAGCACACACCCCATTGACTCTTCTAATACTGTCAAGTACATGATCAAAGGTCTTCCTTCAACTGGCGGCATAAGGATTGGAGGTTCTTGTAAATACTCCTTGATCTTGTCAAAAGCCTTCTGGCAATCTTCGTTCCACCTGACCGTTTGTTCCTTTCTTAACAGCTTGAACAAGGGTTCACAGGTTGCTGTAAGGTGAGATATGAACCTCGAAATGTAGTTCAATCGACCTAAGAACCCTCGAACTTCTTTCTCAGTTTTCGGTGCAGGCATTTCTTGTATAGCCTTGACTTTATCAGGGTCAACCTCAATCCCCTTCTCGCTTACAATAAAGCCCAGCAATTTACCGGATCGCACCCCGAATGTGCATTTGTTGGGGTTCAGCTTCAATTGGTATTTCCTCAGACGCTTGAATAACTTGAGCAGGTTTACCAGGTGATCTTCCTCTGTAAGGGACTTGGCGATCATATCATCCACGTAACATTCTATTTCTTTGTGGATCATATCGTGGAATAATGTCACCATAGCCCGTTGATACGTTGCACCAGCATTCTTCAGTCCGAATGGCATCACTTTGTAACAGAACGTGCCCCAAGGTGTAATGAATGTTGTCTTCTCCATGTCTTCAGGTGACATCTTGATCTGATTATATCCTGAAAATCCATCCATGAAGGAGAATACCGAGAACTGAGCCGTGTTATCCACCAATACATCAATGTGAGGTAATGGGAAGTCATCCTTCGGGCTGGCTCTGTTCAGATCCCGGTAGTCAACACACATTCTTACTTTGCCGTCCTTCTTAGGCACAGGCACTATGTTAGCAACCCACGGCGGATAGCTAGTTACAGCAAGGAACCCGGCGTCCCATTGCTTTTGTACCTCTTCCTTGATTTTCATAGCCATGTCTGGGCGAGTTCGGCGCAGCTTTTGTTTAACTGGTGGGCATTCTTCCCTCAAAGGCAGCTTGTGCACAACAATGTCGGTATCCAACCCTGGCATATCTTGATACGACCAAGCAAACACATCAACATACTCCTGAAGCAGATCTATCAGTTGTCTCTTCACTGAGTCTTGCAGGCAGGCCCCGATTTTAACTTCTTTCATGTCTTCGTCTGTACCAAGATTAATCACTTCAACCTCCTCCTGGTGAGGGGTAATAACCTTTTCCTCTTGTCTCAACAACCTGGCTAGCTCTTCAGGAAGCTCATATTCTTCATCAACCCCTTCATCAGCTTGATTGATTGGATTGTCAAAGTCATACGATGTCATAGCCGTGCTGTTGTCGGTGCAGTCTGGAAGGCACTCTCTGCAAGGGTTAAGTTTGTTCATTTTAGTGATTGATTTTAATCTTGCTTTAGAAAAAAGTGAAATGAAGTTATCATTTTGAAAACACCGCCATTTATTTTTGTACAAAAAGAAAAATGGAAAAACAGTGAGCAGAAAAGAAAAAGATTCGTTTGCAAAAAGATGTCTGATATTTCATTAATTTAATCTTGTTTGCACAAAAGTACAGATGGCCCTGGTTACAAAATGAGTCTTGTCATCTTGGGCAAGATGCAAGACTTTGATGCATGCCATAAAGAATACAGGAAATAATAATTACTCTGCATGAGTAACTCTTATAATTTCCTGGGAAGACCAGTTCGAGACACTGCTCCCCGGGATCTTCGGACGAATCCAATTCTCCAGATTGCGCTCCTCTTCCAGCTCGTCTTCCAGACAGTTGATAGCATCGGGGGTAAGCATTCCCCCACTGACAAAACCTGGCTCTGCAGCAGCCTTTGCTTGATGTTGAGTTGGTCTGTAACCCAACCCAAATTTGTCCTTCTTCTCCTCCACAGCTAAGACCTTGCCCCAGCCTAGGGCAGTTCCTTCTTCAACAACCTTCCGGGCTTGTTGGTATGATGACATTGGGGTACCAGATACAGCAGATGCTTCATTCACATTCAAAGCTTCAAACCCCTGGCTCATTGTTTCATGGATCTCTCCATCCATTTCAATGTACTTATAGGTTGCCAGGTGGCTGACGAAAATGTCCTCTTCTCCACAGATTGTGACAACTTGGCTTTCCCACTCAAATTTTAACTTTTGGTGAAGGGTAGACGTTATTGCGCCGGCGGCGTGAATCCAGGGTCTACCCAACAAACAGCTGTAGGCGGGCTGAATGTCCATCACATAAAAGATAGTTTTAAAAGTCTGTGGGCCAATTGTCACAGGCAGCTCAATCTCTCCCAGAACCGATCTCTTAGAACCATCAAAGGCTCTTACTACCAGGTTGCTGGGTCTCAATGCCAATCCATCATATTCAAGCTTCACCAGAGCCTTCTTTGGTAAGACATTCAGGGAAGAACCTGTGTCCACCAGCACATGAGAAAGGACAGCTCCTTTGCATTCCAGGGTTATGTGCAAGGCTTTGTTGTGGTCGCGGCCATCCGCTGTCAAGTCAGAATTGGTAAACCCTAGCCCATTGCTAGCAGTAACATTTCCAACCACGGTTTCCAATTGGTTGACAGTAATCTCCTCAGGCACGTAAGCTGCGTGCAGGACTTTAAGTAGTGCATTCCGATGGGCTTCGGAGCACATAAGCAGTGAGAGGATGGAGATTTTGGATGGCGTCTGGTGAAGCTGATCCACAATTTTATAATCACTCTTTTTGATGATTCGCATAAACTCATCAACTTCCTGATCAAATGGAGTTTTCAGGGCTTCTTTGGCAGCTGGATCTTCCTGCACCGGGCCTTTTCCTTTTGCCTTGGTAGCAGCTTCTGCTTCGGCAGTAGGTCTTTGAACCTGTGAAGCAAAGAGACGTCCGCTTCGAGTGAAGCCTCCGCCTCCCCCCACATTATCTATTTGTGGTGCAGGTGCTGATGTTTCAAGAGTGATTCTTTTTCCTTCACAGTATACGTCAGAGCCATAGTGCCAAGGGATGGCCCTATTGCTTTCATATGGTACTGGTCCAGGCACCGTGACAGTGACTGGACTGATTGCTGCTGCTGAAGGGACTGTAATTGTTTGTGGATCATAAAAGATTGTAACTGGTGCTCTGGCGGGAGCAGCACCTTCTGAATGGTAGGCAGAATTATTTTCAGGATCGTAGAATATGGTGACGGTAGAGACATCTTCATGATTGATTGCTGGTGTTGTAGGAGGTACTGTTGGAAGGACTGTTGTTGTTGTTGATGGAGATTCGAAATGGAATGAAGCTGAAGTTGTAGCAGGAGGAACTGTTGAAAACTGATCATTTGGGAGGACAGATGAAGTACTGGTTGATGTTGCTGGTGAGTTGTCGGGAACAATAGTTGCTGTAGTTGTAGGAGGTTCTGAAACCGTTGTTGATGAAGTTGCCGGATTTGTTGGGAATGATGTAGTGATCTGTAGCAGGCCACTCTGAATAAGGCTGTCAATGCCATTCCTTAAATCTTCACACCCATTCCATGAAATATTGCAGTATGGGCACCCTAGTTCACACCCCGGAAATATATTGCTTTCACGGAGTTGAGCTTTGATTTCCACCAATGGTGTCCTGATCTGATCCGCACTAGTTATCAAATAAGATGGTTGGTCTTCTTCAATAGCATTAATTCGAGGACCACCATGGTTTGGCATTGGGTTTTTATTGACATTGGGCGGAGGTGCAAAATTCAGAGCCTTGGAGTCTACCAAGTCTTGTACCTTCATATGCAGAGCCCTGCATTTTTCTGTACTGTGACCAGGTGCGTTTGAATGGAAAGCACACCTAGCATTGGGGTCATAGTTTCTTGGTAGACTGTTGGGATCCGGAGGAGCCAACGTTCTTAGCTCAACTAGGTTGAGTTTCAGAAGTTGTGGCAGCAAGGCAGCATACGGCATTGGGATCGGGTCGATCACTCTGTTAGCTTGGGATGGCCTTTGTTGGAATGGCCTCTGTTGATTGTTGTTGTTGGAGTTGTTGTTGTTGAAGTTTCTTGGAGGATATTGATTCTGCTGATACTGAGGTTGTTGTTGGAAGTTTTGTTGAGGAGGTTGATAGACTGGCTGAGGATGAGCTGGAGCAGGGATAGTGACTGCTGCTATTGACCTCTGAGCATATTGGGGCCTACCCCTGTTGGTGTGAATGGCATTGGTCTCGCCAGTTCTTCTCGGGCCTGCAAAAGGCTTTCTTGTACTACTGGACGAGCTTGCACCGTTATCAGAGATCTTACCCATTTTTAACAGGCTTTCAATTCTCTCCCCAGCTATAACAACATCTGCGAAGCTGGTGGAGGAGAAAGCAGCCAACCTGTCAATATACGTTCCCTGAAGAGTGTTCATAAACATGTCTGCCATTTCTCTCTCAGACATTGGTGGTTGAACGGCAGCAGCCAATTGCCTCCATCTCTGGGCATATTCTCTGAAGCTCTCCCTCGAAGACTGTGACATTCCCATCAGGAGAGTCCTGTTGGGTGCCATGTCTAGATTATACTGATACTGTCTGATGAAGGCTTCTGCCAGGTCCTTCCAGCATCTTATAGTTGCTCTTGTCAGATGGGAATACCATTCCCTAGAAGCTCCAGTCAAGCTATCTTCGAAGTAGAACATCCAAAGTTTCTCATCCATTGTATAGGCTTTCAGCCTTCCCAGAAATGATTGCAAATGAGTCCGGGGGCATGAAGTCCCATTATACTTTTCGAAACAAGGAGGCTTGAACTTGTGGGGGATCCTGACCCCGTCTACCAGCCCCATGTCCATGACGTCGAAACCCAAAGAATTTTGAGATTCTAAGGACCTCAACTTCTCAGCTATCTCTTCCAATCGTCTATCGTATGTTTCCTCTCCAGCACCCATTACTGTATACTGGTCCTCCTGAGGATCTTCTTGAAGTACTCTGGCTGCTGTGGCTGTCCCTTGAATGTTGACTGGGATGTTGGCCTCTGGATGGAGATGGGGTCCAAAAACTGGGGGATTGACATGAGGTTGGACCCTCTCGTTGTTACTTGTGCCAGCAGTCCCCACATGGGGCTCCTCTTGATTCCTTCCTTCTACCAAAACTCTGAGCCTCTCCTGGCTTTGAGCTAAATTGTTCATTACTTCCATGAACTGTGTTATCTGAGTTCTCATCTCCAACCTTTCGTTGGCCATCTGGTTTCTGACCTCCGTAAGGTCCTGCTGCATCTGATCCATCTGAATTCCCGGAAGGTTGTTTCTAGTTGGGTACCTGTGTGGCCTGTTGAGAGGAAATACCCGGCGGCGAGCAATAATTCCTGAGATTCGCAACAGAGGTTAGCAACAACAAAACAAAAAACCTACAAAACAAACAAAATGGTTAGCATGCAATGCAATTATGCTTATTTGCTCTCAAGGTATCCGGTTTGGCCTTCAGTTTTGACCCTTCCAGACCCTTGAAGATGCTGCTGTTGAAGTTACTTTTGATGTGAACCCAGATAGAAACCAACACAAATATATTACAAAGGTGAAATAATACAACTTGTTCATTTTTACAACACAAGCCCTCAAAGGGGTCAAAATACATCACAAAAAGCAAAAGTACATGGAAAAGGAACAACAACAAGCAAATGATCAAACTCCAAGGCCAAACTCATCCTCACGAACTTCCTTGAGAAGTGCTTCGGTCACAGGATCAGCCGGATGCTCCGTAAGACTTCTGATGAGAAGGTTTCTTGTTGCAACAGCTGCAATCAACTTCCTGTTCTGACTTTGGTCCTTAGACCTCTTCACTCCAGCTCTGATTTCTAGCTCTGATATTTCCTTCTGGGCTGCTGCCAGGGCTTTTTCCATCTGCTCCATCTTGTCCTGAACTCTCTTGTCTTCTAGAGTACGGGCCTCAGTGATCCGGACCCACCTGGCCTGACTCTCCTTCAGGTACAAGTCTGTTCTTGCTCTTTGGAACTGGGCTTCTTTACAAGCATTCTTCAGAATCTGTTCACCAGCTTTAGACTTGTTGATATAATCTCCAGACTTCTCGATCTTAGTCAAGTGTTCCACTTTCAATTTTTCCAATCTCTCAATCTCCCTCACACCTTCACTCCTCTCCCGGAGGGTCTTCTGCAAAGCCTGGGTTAACTTCTCATTTCTTTCCTTCAAGCTTTCAAACTCCTCCAGACTGATAGTGACAGGGGGTGGTGCTGAAGATGACTCAGGCATGTCTTCTATGGTGAAGGGCAATCCAGAGAATTGGGCCCTGGCATAGGACCACTCATGATATTGGACTGATGCCACATTATTGCACTTCCCCAGAATGGTGATTCCCTTGGTTTGAACATGATCCCAGGCCCAGGCAGCCTGCCTAACAGTTGCCAGACTAATCTTGTTCTCACAGTAGAGGGTCTCAACCAAATCTTGCACCCTGGGAGTATGGACCAGTGCATAGCCCAATTATCTCCTGAACAGCAGAGGGTTGTAGTTGATACTTCCCTTAACTCCTATCAAAGGCACATTAGGAAAGTGCCCACAGCTGGTGATTATATCTCTGCCCTTGGTGCTCTGAGTACACCATCTGATGTCTGCTGAAGTGAGAGTAGTGAGCCTCTTAGCCCAGTTGCTTTGCTGATGAGGATTTAGAAATGCATCTGTCCTGGGTAGATGCCTGAGAAGCCAAGCATGGAATAATGGAGCACAAATCCTCACTAATCTTCCCCTCTGCTTCTCATTTCTCTGATGGACTGAGTAATAGAGATCACCCAGTAAAGTTGGCACTGGGTTCTTCAGGATGAACAAATGGATTGCATTTTTGCTAATGAATCGAGGCTCATCTGCAAACAATACAATTCCATATACACTCAAGGCCAACAGAGCACAAACAGCTTTCCACTCCCCCGAGGAGGCCTTCAAACTAGCTTGAGAAATTAAGAAGTCCAGATGAAAACCAGGGATCCCAGCTTTAGAGGTCATATGCTGTTCAATCAAAACAGGCTCCAGGTGCAAAGCTTTTGCCACCTCTCCATTGCTGGGAAAGACCATTTCAGGGTTGAAAGGGATTTCCCTCTTGATAGGCAAACCAATCAAAGATGAGTATTCTTCTAATAGGGGCCCCAACTGAAAGTCTTGAAAGGTGAAACATCTCAATGGGGGATCATAGAACTGAATGCAGGTGTGGATGAGACTCCTCTGTGAAGGGTCCAGATCCATAACCATGTCAAGCATATCCCCATAATGCTCCCTGAACAAAGGTATGTGATCTGGAGTGATCAGGGTTTGGATCCTCCTGATGTCTGATAAGTCTGGTTGGAAGAAATGGTAGGTGATGTTGCTTTTATTTGGAGTCATGATGCTGAAGACTGAGTAGAATAAGTGCTGATGAAGATGCTGAGGAGTGGGCCACTGGCTGGCTAGTGCAAGTAACTGAAGTATATGGCTGACAGGCTGAAGCAAGTGCTGGTGGAGATAGGTCAAAACTGCAGATGGGGTCAAAACCAAAACCAGATGGAGGTGGATACCCTGAAACACAAATAAGCAAATGTTAATATGATGCAATGGGTATGTATGCAAATGAAATGCAAGGGTTTGTGACTGAGCTGGATCTGATTAACTGCCTTGGTATAGATCCATGTGTGTTCAAGAATTCCAGATGGAGGTCTATAAATCCAGTAACCAGGGTGGGGGACTCAAATAAAGAGCCACATATCCAGGGTTTTAGAATCACAAGAACTATCCAACATGGAGCATTCTTAACAAAGCCAAAGTAACAAGGTATTCTGAGGTCAAGGTACCTGCAAAACTGTAAACAGCCCAACCCCCTCACAGGTGATGATCTAGAACAAGGATCCTCAGACTTGGATCAGTTATGAGAAGTGTAAACACTTCTAACCCGGAGGTACAGTGTTTACAATAACCATAACAATTCCTCCTCTAATTCACCTCAGTTTCTGAAGGTCAATACTAAAAGGTCATCCAGACTTAGCAGGCTTCCCAGATAGCCCTAGTATTGCAGGAAATCCGCAACACAGAGTTCTCAAGAAGAAACCCATATCTGAACCGTGTTTCATATTCCCGCACCAGACCGAAATGGAATGGGAAAGAATATGATTCACTCTAGCCTAGGTGTCACTCAGGTCCCAGGTATAGGACCTTAACTCTCAATGAAACACCCACCCACCAAAGAAAAAACCAGATCCAGCCAGCAACAATGACAGTATGATATACAAAAGCAATAGAGAAAGCAGTAAAGCAACTGTACACAAATCAATAAACAAAATAAATACAAGCACAAATAAGCACATAACACCCCCGTAAACACAAATCAAACAAGCGCTAGGAGGAACCCACAAAAAGAACCAGAAGCCCTGGTTGCAATATAAGGATCCCCAGCAGAGTCGCCAAGCTGTCGCTCCCGACAAATGAAAATGGATCAGATGAAGGTACAAACGCGAACGGTCGGCGAAAAGAACAATGAGAACACACAGCCGTGAACTCACTGGAGATGAATAGAGTCGCCAGCTAGGCATTTTTATCCCGGAGGAAAGGCAATGCTGCATAGACCTAGAAAGATATGGATAAGACGGTTTGCGAACCAGAGAGACTGAGAAAGGGGGTTGGTTACAACCTGGGAAGGTATTAGCACCCAGATTGTCCGTCGTACTCGACGGGATCCACGCTTAAAAGATTTGTGTTTTAAAGGGGTAGTGTCAGTGCAATCTGTGTGTAGAATAGCTGGAAAAGATGTACAGGTGTCAGTGTAAAGAAATGTGATATGTGTAAATGATGTGTCAGTGTGAGAACAAGAATGAAATGCTCATGATAATGAGGCTAAAAGAATAATGCTGGAAGGAGGGGGGATGTACAGAGACTTTTGTTCGATAACCGTTAAGTTATGCCTACGTATCCTCTCGTGCAATGAGGAAGTCAGAACACCGTAGTTCGACCCAAAGAGACTGAAAGATGAAATGACTGGATGAACTGCTTGCTTGCCTATGCTCAAGTGTATGACCTGTCTGGCTCAGGTGCAAACTGTCTTGCATTAGACGGAAGAAGCAAGTTCTCGTTTGTGAGTGAAGGTGATGAGAAAAGAATCCCGGAGGAAACGATTATTGTTTGTTTTTGAGTTTTCAGTCTTTTATTGCTTTTGAGAATTTGTCATAAGTTAATGAGTTTAAACCTAAACCAATGGATTTAGTAAACTCATCACATCTTCCCTCTGTTTAGGGGTAATGAGAATACCTTAAGTGTGAAGTCAGATTCTCACACTTAATCACCTTTGATGTAGGATTAAGATCATTAACCTACTTGTGATTATTTAGATGTTTTGTGTTTTTGTTTAGTGTTGAGTAATGAGGTTAAGCCATAATCAGGGATTAAACAGACTCATTACACCATCCTAAAAGAAGGATGATAGATGAGAATGTTTAAGTTGAGGAAAACTCCTCAACTTAACCCATGATTAAGGATTAAACTCATGACAAAACAAGCCTTTATTAAGTGGATTTTAGATTAATGATATGATGATGAAGTGAATTTTATGATTTGTAAGACAACTTGAGGGGGACTTGTCCATTAACACTAGGGTTAGTCCTTCTTAACCAATTAAGGAAGAATTAGAACCCTAATGCAAGGCCCAAGTTACAAGTGATGTCTTGATGATTATTAGATGAATTGATTAAGAGGTTTAAACACATAAAGGGTTCAAGACTTAGGATTAAAGTTATACACTCCATCCTAAGAGAAGGATGCAGGCATAAGCTTAATCACAAAGTCTTAAAGCCTTTAGGGTTTAGTCCCTGATTATGAGGTGAGAAGAGAGGACTCAAAGAGAGACACAAAGGTAAAACTAAGAGGGGATACTAATCAAAACCCTAATTCATTGTCATGCTTGGTTGATCCTAAGGTTTGTGAGGTTTTCAAGGACAATCTTCAAAGGAACCACCAGGAAGCAGATGAACAGGATCAAGAGAAGCAAAGTGACTTGCTTCATTCAAGAAGTCAAGTCACTTGAAGAAAGAAAGTGGGAAGGAGAAGAATGAGCAAGCTCAAACTCAAACACACATAAAAATGCAGCAATGGATGCAAGAGAGATGAAAAGAAGAGTTATGAGAAGTGAAGGCAAATTCACTTCTCAAGTTTACTTACCACCTGAAAAGTTAGAAAGAGATGCAATGCAATGCAAGATGAAATGAAATGGCATGATGCTAGACCAAACCAGAAGCATGTTGATGATGATAATGATGCTATGAGATGCTGCAAACATGAGACAAGGCATGGAGATGTTCATACAAGGTTATGAATGCAAATGATGCAAGCTAAGGAGCATGAACAAGCATGAAAAGTTATGAAACATACAAGACAAATGACATGGCAAATATGCAATGCAATGATCAAACATGCCTTCTATATGTCTTAAGATGTCAAATGAATCATAAGAATGCACAAAATGCAAAGACAAGTCATGTTATGCAAGGGAATGCAAGGAGGATGCAAGAGAGAGCCCACATTAGGGTTCATGGATCAAACATCAAACAAAAACCCAAAACAGAAGCAAACCTCATGATAAAAAATGGAAAATGCCACCCAAAGAAACCCTAAACCTATAATGAACCACTGCCCAAAGGGGAACTCTCAACTCTCAACCAATTTTGAGTTATGAATTTTGCAAGTTATTAGGGTTTTTTAGGGTTCTTAACAAAAGAAATGCCAAACAATATGAAAATGCAAAAACAAACCATGGCCTTTTTATCCTTGAAAATACATGCTAAACACAAAACAATGCAAGAAGAATCAATGTCTCAACCTTCTCCAAAAGGCAGAAATGAATTTTCAAACATGTGATCAAAATAATGCATAAAAAATGATTTAATTCAATGAAAAATTCTTAAAATGCATCAAGATCAAAAAAGAAATTTGGTTTGAAGGTTGGACAATGTTTCTAAATGTCTTTGAACATTTCATGAATTTTTTTGTAATTTTTAAATACCTAAAAGTATTTTTAATTAACTAATTCCCATTAATCAATTAAAAATAATCTTTTAAATATTTAAAAATACTTTTTTAATGATGAAAAATAAAATAAAAATATTTTTGGGTCTTAAAAATTAATAAAACTTTAAAGAAAAAGTTTCATAATTTTTAAGAATTTTTTGCTATTTTAAAATAATTATGCAATTTAATTGAAAGAAAAATGAATAAAATTAAATAAAATAAAAAGTAAACAGAATGGAAGGATGAGATTGATTCTGGGGAGGGGACCATTGACTTGGCGCGTCATCTAAGGGTCCAGGTTCAAACTAACATAATCCTGATTAATTAAATATTAAACCATAATTAAAACTTAATGACAAGATCCAGGCCTTCCACTCACGCGCGGGAAACAAGATCTAAAGGCCCAGGTTTAAACTCAGTGCCCTAACCCTAATTAATAATTAATGACTTTCAGGCTGCCGGAGAAGACTTCCGGTCGTCTTCTCCGGCCAGCTCTCACCTGAGAAACCTCAAAACCTCTCAAAACGTACCAAAAATGAAAACCAAGAACATGGAAATGATCCTCATCCTCTCACGAACCAAACCCCTTTCTCAAAACAAATTTATATTTCCTAAATCAACTGAATCGAAGAGAAAAAGTTCTAGGTCACGCAAGCTTCAGAAACAAATTAAATGCTCAAATCACAACCATTTTCAAAACCAATGGTACCAGAATGATCAGTGAAACAAATAGAACAAGTTTGTAACAAGCAAAATCATTTCTGGAAAAATAAATTTCAGGCTACCTGAGATTTGAAGCTTTCCACTTGAGGACTTTCTGGCCTTCTCTTTATGTGCAAACCACTCCTTAGGACCCCTTGATGATGTTTGAATGCCTTAGAACAATTTATGTAGGCTGGCTGATGAGTTTCGAAAGCTCCTGCTTCAAGCTCAGTCAACAATGGCTATGGTGATTCTGACTGATTCAGGCCACTGTGAATGATGGTTTATGGTCCAGATGATGTATGGAGAAGCTTTGCAAGGTTTGTTTGGTTGTTTGTGAGCTAGGATGGAAGATTCGAATGGAACTGCAGAATGAGGGTGAAGAATGGCAGTGGGGTGCTTTGGCTGTTTCAGGCTTATGCTTTGGGTGGTTTCTACTCAATGATACATGGTGAGTTGAATGGAGGAAAAGGTTTTTGTGTTTGCAAGCTGTGGAGAGGAATTCGAAACAAGTTGCAAAATGGAAGGTTTTTGTGAATGTGTGGAATGTGATAGTTTCAGCCTTGCTTGCCCTTATGTTTTGCTTGCAAATTGTCCACATAACTCTCTCTCATTGGTCAGTTGATTTGACATGTGCTTTTTGGATAGGTGAGGCAACTTTTGCAATTTGTCAACTCTTGTGTAAGAGAAAGTATGGTGAGGTGCTAGCTTGGTACAAGGCATGGGCTATGCGCAGCAAGATGAGGGGGAAATGTCAGCTTGGTCCAGCATCCAAGGCTGCAAGTGGTAGGGAGTGAAATGAGTGTTTTGCAACTTGTGACATTTTGGTTCACATGTGAAGAAAACCTTGTTACACAAACCAAACCATAGGCAAACTTGATCCAATTCTGATTTTCAGCACTTAGAGAATGTTTGTGTAATGGTTTGAAATGAATTAGAGGTCACATTTGGCTTTGGTTCAAGACTTTGCAAAATTTCCATTTGAAGCATGCCTTAGAAATTAATGATTTTTGCCAACTTTGCATTGCCATAACTTTTGATCCAAGAAGAGTTTGATCATGTTCTTGTACTTTTTGAAAAGGGAAAGATGAGATCTACAACTTTCATGACCAAAGTTTTTCCATTTGAAGCATTTTTGGATCAAGAATCATGGCTTGAAAAATGACCTAAAATGGTGCATTCTTGAAAAGTCAACTATGCCCAAAAAGTCAACATTTGCAAAAACCCTAAATTCTTGATTTCTATGAAATTCAACCTTCTTCCATGATCAAATAAAGATCATATACACTCAAAATGATGAAGATCACCCATTGGTTGGGTCATTGGGGGCCTCAGATGCCCTGATTTTACACTGACTTGTCTGGAAAGTCAACTCTTGATCAGATGACTTCCCCATGGAATTTCTTCATGAAAATTGATATGCATACTCCCTATACCATATAGAGACCAATGGAAACAAGGATGACCAAAAAATTTGGGGTTATGGCCTCTGAAACCAAAACCCTAATTTTCAGTCAACTGTGCAGTTCAACCTGGCTCTGCATCCACTCAAACCCTAGCTCTTGTGATTCCTCTGCATTTTTGACTTTGAGGAGATGGAATATGATATAAGAACACACATGGACCCCTTTGAGTTGATTGGTGGCCTTTGGAGTGGCTCAAGATGCTTTGGGATTGCTCAGATCACAAACCCTAGGTGCAGATGCCTTAGAAACTATCCAGTGAATCAAAAATGAGATGTGAGATGATATGATTGTATTTATGCATATGAGGATGATCACAAGCCATGGTGTGAATGGGTGAGGGCAAATTTGGGGTGTTTACAATGATCTTGAATATTTCACTCCTGTTCTTACACTGACACTTCACTTATACACTTCATTTCTCTTACACTGACACCTGTACATTTTGTTTTCCAGCTCTTTTACACACAAATTGCACTGACACTACCCCTTTAAAACACAAATCTTTCAAGCGTGGATCCCGTCGAGTACGGCGGACAATCTGGGTGCTAATACCTTCCCAGGTTGTAACCAACCCCCTTTCTCAGTCTCTCTGGTTCGCAACCGTCTTATCCCTCTCTTTATAGGTCTATGCAGCATTGCCTTTCCTCCGGGATAAAAATGCCTAGCTGGCGACTCTATTCATCTCCAGTGAGTTCACTGATGTGTGTTCTCATTGTCCCTTTCGCCGACCGTTCGCGTCTGTACCCTATCTGACCTGGTTTCATTTATCGGGAGCGACAGCTTGGCGACTCTGCTGGGGACCCTTATACTGTAACCAGGGCTTCTGGTTCTTTTTGTGGGTTCCTCCTAGCGCTTGTTTGATTTGTGTTTACTGGGGTGTTATGTGCTACTTGTGTTTGTACTTGTTTTATTTGTACTGCTTTATGTACAGTTGCTTTACTGCTCTCTTTATTGCTTTTGTATATATCATACTGTCATGCTGCTGGCTGGATCTGGTTTTTGTTTTGGTGGGTGGGTGATTCATTGAGAGTTAAAGGTCCTATACCTGGGACCTGAGTGACACCTAGGCTAGAGTGAATCATATTCTTTCCCATTCCATCTCGGTTTGGTGCGGGAATATGAAACACGGTTCAGATATGGGTTTCTTCTTGAGAACTCTGTGTTGCAGATTTCCTGCAGTGCTAGGGCTATCTGGGAAGCCTGCTAAGTCTGGATGACCTTTTAGTATTGACCTTCAGAAACTGAGGTGAATTAGAGGAGGAACTTTTATGGTTATGGTAAACATTGTACCTCCGGGTTAGAAGTGTTTACACTTCTCATAACTGATCCAAGTCTGAGGATCCTTGTTTTAGAACACCACTTGTGAGGGGGTTGGGCTGTTTACAGGTTTGCAGGTACCTTGACCTCAGAATACCCTGTTACTTTGACTTGATTAAGAATACTCCATGTTGGAACAGTTCTTGTGATTCTAAAACCCTGGACATGTGGCTCTTTATTTGAGTCCCCCACCTTGGTTACTGGATTTAAAGACCTCCATCTGGAATTCTTGAACATACTTGGACCTATATCGGAGTTTTTGATCAGATCCAGCTCAGTCACAAACCCTTGCATATCATTTGCATACATAATCATTGCATCATATTGACATTTGCTTATTTGTGTTTCAGGGTATCCACTTTCATCTTTGGTTTTGGTTTTGACCCCATCTTCAGTATTTGACCCATCTTCATCAGCATCTGCTTTAGTTATCAGCTATCTATTCCAGTCACCTGCACCAGCCAATCAGTGGTCCATTCTTCAGTGTTATCATCAGCACCTGTCTCTACTCAGCCTCAGCATCATGGCTCTTAAAAAGAGCAACATCACCTATCACTTCTTCCAGCCAGAGCTATCTGACATCAGGAGGATTCAGACCCTGATCACTCCAGATCACATACCATTGTTCAGGGAACACTTTGGAGACATACTTGATATGGTTATGGATCTGGACCCTTCACAGAGAAGCCTGATCCACACCTGCCTTCAGTTTTATGATCCCCCATTGAGGTGTTTTACTTTCCAAGACTTTCAGTTGGGCCTTCTATTGGAAGAATACTCATCATTGGTTGGTATACCTATCAGGGGTGGAATCCCTTTCAACCCTGAGATGGTCTTTCCTGGTAATGGAGAAGTAGCAAAGGCTTTGCATCTGGAACCTGTTCTGATTGAGCAGCATATGACTTCCAAGGCTGGAATCCCTGGCTTCCATCTGGATTTCTTGATTTCTCAAGCTACCCTGAAAGCTTCTTTAGGAGAGTGGAAAGTTGTCTGTGCTTTATTGGCCTTGAGTATATATGGAATTGTGTTGTTTGCAGATGAGCCTCGATTCATTAGCAAGAATGCAATCCATCTTTTCATCTTGAAGAACCCAGTGCCCACTTTGTTGGGGGATCTCTATTACTCAGTGCATCAGAGGAATGAAAAGCAGAGGGGAAGATTAGTGAGGTGTTGTGCTCCATTGTTCCACACTTGGCTTCTCAGGCATCTACCCAGGACAGATGCATTTTTGAATCCTCATCAGCAGAGAAACTGGGCTAAAAGACTCACTGCTCTAACTTCAGCTGATATCAGGTGGTGCACTCAAAGCACCAAAGGCAGGGATATCATCACCAGCTGTGGGCATTTTCCCAATGTGCCCCTAATAGGAGTTAAGGGTAGTATTAATTACAATCCTCTGCTGTTCAGAAGGCAACTGGGCTATGCACTGGTCCACTCTCCTAAGGCACAGGACTTGGTGGAGACTCTTTATTGTGAGAACAAGCCTAATCTGGCTATTGTTAGGCAGGCTGCTTGGGCCTGGGATAATGTTCAAACCAAGGGAGTAACCATTCTGGGGAAGTGCAACAATGTGGCATCAGCACAATATTATGAGTGGTCCCATGCCAGGGCTCAATTCTCTGGAATGCCCTTTACCATGGAGGATATGCTTGGACCCTCCTCAGCACCACCCCCTGCCACTGTCAGTTTGGAGGAGTTTGAGAGCTTGAAAGAAAGAAATGAGAAGTTGACTCAGGCTTTGCAGAAGACTCTCCGGGAGAGGAATGATGGCAGGATGGAGATTGAGAGGCTAGAGAAGCTGAGAGTGGAGCATCTGGTTAAGATTGAGAAGTCTGGAGATTATATCAAAAAGTCTAAAGCTGGAGAACAAATTCTGAAGAATGCTTGCAAAGAAGCCCAGTTCCAGAGAGCAAGGACAGACTTGTACCTGAAGGAGAGTCAGGCCCGGTGGGTCAGGATCACCGAAGCTCGTACTCTGGAGGATAAGAGGGTCCAAGACAAGGTAGAGCAACTGGAAGCTAGTGCAAAAGAGCAGCAGGAAGCCCTGGCAGCAGCCCAGAGGGAAATATCAGAGCTAAAGATCAAAGCTAGAGTGAAGAGGTCAAAGGACCAAAGCCAGCACAAGAAACTAACAGCAGCTGTTACGACCCGGAATCTCCTCATCAGGAATCTCACGGAGCGTCCAGCTGATCCTGTGACCGAAGCACTTCTCAAGGAAGTTCGGGAGGATGAGTTTGGTCTTGGTGTTTGACCATTTGTTTGTTGTTGCTTTCATTCCATGAACTTTTATTTTCTTGTAATGTATTTTGACCCCTCAGAGGGCTTGTATTTGTAAACAGACTATGTACCATTTTGCTTTCTGTAATATATGTATTAGTTTGTTCCATCCGAGTTTACTTCGAAAGCAACATCAACAGCATCTTCAAGGGTCTGGAAGGGTCAAAACTGAATGCCAAGCCGGATACTTTGAAAACAAATAAGCATACTGCATTGCATGCTAATCCTTTGTTTGTTTTGTAGGTTTTTGTTTTGTTGTTGCTAACTCTGTTGTGATGTTCAGGAACTATTGCTCGGCGCCGGGTATTTCCCCTCAATCGTCCGCACTGTTATCCAACCCGTAACAACCTCCCGGGCATACAGATGGATCAGATGCAGCAGGACCTTACTGAGGTCAGGAACCAAATGACCAACGAGAGGTTGGAAATGAGGAACCAGATGACTCAGTTTATGGAAGTGATGAACAACTTGGCTCAGAGCCAGGAAAGATTGAGGGCCATGGTGGAAAGGCAGAATCAAGAAGATCCACATATAGGAACTGTTGGCACAAGCAATAACGAGAGGGTCCAACCTCATGTCAATCCCCCTGTATTTGGACCCCACCTCCATCCTGAGGTCACCATCCCTGCAAATGTTCAAGGGACTGCCACTGCAGCCAGGGTACTGCAAGAAGACCCCCAAGAGGATCAATTCACAGTAATGGGTGCTGGGGAAGAAGCCTATGATAGAAGGCTGGATGAGATAGCTGAGAAATTGAGGTACTTAGAGTCTCAAAACTCTTTGGGTTTCGATGTCATGGACATGGGCTTGGTGGACGGGGTCAGGATTCCCCATAAGTTCAAGCCTCCTTGTTTTGAAAAATATAACGGGACTTCATGCCCCCGGACTCATTTGCAATCATTTCTGGGAAGGCTGAAGGCTTATACTATGGATGAGAAGCTCTGGATGTTCTATTTCGAGGATAGCTTGACGGGAGCTTCAAGAGAATGGTACTCTCACCTGACAAGAGCAACTATCAGGTGTTGGAAGGACCTGGCAGAGGCCTTTATCAGACAGTATCAGTACAACTTAGATATGGCACCCAACAGGACTCTCCTAATGGGAATGTCACAGTCGTCAAGGGAAAGTTTCCGAGAATATGCCCAGAGATGGAGGCAACTGGCTGCTGCTGTTCAGCCACCTATGTCTGAAAGGGAAATGGCAGATATGTTTATGAACACCCTCCAGGGAACATATATTGACAGGTTGGTTGCTTTCTCTTCCACTAGCTTTGCAGATGTTGTCATAGCTGGGGAGAGAATTGAGAGCCTGTTAAAAATGGGCAAGATATCTGACAACGGTGCCAGCTCGTCCAGTAGTACAAGGAAGCCTTTTGCAGGCCCAAGAAGAACTGGCGAGACCAATGCCATCCACACCAACAGGGGCAGGCCCCAATATGTCCATAGATCTGTGGCAGCAGTCACCATTCCCGCTCCGGCCCATCCACAACCAGTCTATCAACCTCCGCAGCCCAACTATCAGCAACAACCTCAGTACCATCAACAAGCTCAGTATCCTCCAAGGAATTATAACAATACCAACAGCAACAATCAGCAAAGGCCATTCCAACAAAGGCCTTCTCAAGCCAACAGGGTAATCGATCCGATCCCTATGCCATATGCTACATTGCTGCCACAACTCCTGAAACTCAACCTAGTTGAGCTAAGGACGTTGGCACCTCCAGATCCCGACAGTCTACCCAGGAATTATGATTCCAACGCCAGATGTGCCTTCCATTCAAATGCACCTGGCCACAGTACAGAAAAGTGCAGAGCTTTGCACATGAAGGTACAAGACCTGGTAGACTCAAAAGCTCTGAATTTCGCACCACCACCTAATGTCAATAAGAACCCCATGCCAAACCACGGTGGTCCCAGGATTAACGCTATTGAAGAAGACAAGCCGTCTTATTTAATAACCAGTGTGGGTCAGATCCGGACACCGTTGGTGGAAATTAAGGCTCAGCTCCTCGAATGTCAAATGTTCCCGGGGTGTGAGTTGGGGTGTGCTTACTGCAATATTTCAGTCAATGGGTGCGATAACCTGAGGAATAGCATAGACGGTCTCATTCAGAGTGGCCAACTTCAGATCACCACATCATTTCCTACAAATCCAGCAATCTCATCAGCAATAACTCCAGAACCTCCTACAACTGCAACAACCATTGTTCCTGACAATTCTTCGGCTTCATCAACAAGTGCTTCATCTGTCATCTCAACTGACCAGGCATCAACAGATATTCCTGCTACAGCTTCAGCACCACTCCATTTTGAAACTCCTACAACAACAACGTCCATCCTTCCACCAATGTCTCCTACAACACCAGCAACAAATCATGAAGATGTCTCAACTGTCACAATATTTTATGATCCTGAAAACAACTCTGTCTACAACTTAGAAAGTGCTGCTCCCATCAGAGCACCGGTCACAATTTATTACGATCCACAGACTATCACGATTCCTTCCGCAGCTGCAACCAGTCCAGTCACTATCACGGTGCCTGGACCAGTACCTTATGAAAGTAGTAATGCCATCCTCTGGCATTACGGCTCTGACCTGTACTGCGAAGGACAAAGAATCACTTTTGAATCATCAACCCCTGCACCACAAATTGACAATGTGGGAGGAGGCGGAGGCTTCACTCTAAGCGGACGTCTTTTCGCTCCACAAACTCAGAGACCCACTGCCGAAGCAGAAGCTGCTGCCAAGGCAAAAGGGAAAAGCTTGGTGCAGGAAGAGCAGACTGTTAAAGAAGCTTTGAAAACACCATTCGATCAAGAGGTTGATGAGTTCATGCGAATCATCAAGAAGAGTGATTATAAAGTAGTGGATCAGCTTCATCAGACGCCTTCCAAGATCTCAATCCTATCACTGCTTATGTGCTCCGAAGCCCACCGGAATGCACTACTCAAAGTCTTGCACGCAGCTTACGTGCCTGAAGAGATCACCGTCAATCAGTTGGAAGCTGTGGTGGGAAATGTTAATGCTAGTCATGGACTAGGGTTCACCAACACCGATTTGACTACGGAAGGCCGTAACCATAACAAGGCCTTGCACATAACCATGGAATGTAAAGGTGCTGTCCTTTCCCATGTGCTGGTAGACACGGGGTCATCCCTCAATGTCTTGCCTAAAAAGGCCCTGGTGAAGCTAGAATATGACGGATTGGCGTTGAGACCCAGCAACCTGGTGGTGAGAGCCTTTGATGGTTCAAAGAGATCGGTTCTGGGAGAGATCGAGTTGCCCATAACGGTTGGCCCGCAGACCTTCAAAACGACCTTCTACGTGATGGATATACAGCCTGCCTACAGCTGTCTATTGGGTAGGCCATGGATTCACGCCGCTGGCGCCGTGACCTCTACCCTTCACCAGAAGTTAAAATATGAGTGGGAGGGTCAAATCGTTACAATCTGTGGAGAGGAGGATATTTTTGTCAGCCACCTGGCTACCTATAAATACATTGAGATGGATGGGGAGATCCATGAAACAATGAGCCAAGGTTTCGAAGCCTTGAATGTCAATGAAACATCTGCTGTGCCTGGTACTTCAATATCATCATACCAACAAGCCCGGAAGGTTGTTGAGGGAGGAAACGCCCAAGGCTGAGGCAAACTGTTATCAGTGGAGAGGAAAGAGGATAGATTTGGGTTGGGTTACAAACCAACTCAACAAGATCAAGCAGAGGCTGCAAAGGAGCCCAACTTTGTGAGTGGGGGGATGCTCACCCCTGATGCTGTCAACTGTTTGGAAGACGAGCTGGAAGAAGAACGCAACCTGGAAAGCTGGATTCGTCCAAAGATCCCGGGGAGCAGTATCTCAAACTGGTCTTCCCAGGAAATTATAAGAGTTACTCATGCAGAGTAATTATTATTTCCTGTATTTTTTAAGCATGCATCAAAGTCTTGCATCTTGCCCAAGATGACAAGACTCATTTTGTAATCGGGCCATCTGTACTTTTTGTGCAACAAGATTAATCAATGAAATATCAGACATCTTTTTGCAAACGAGTCTTTTTCTTTTTCGCTCACTGTTTTTCCGTTTTTCTTTTTGTACAAAAAATAAATGGCAGTGTTTTCAAAATGACAATTTTATTTCACTTTTCTAAAACAAGATTAAAATCAAATCACTAAAATGAACAAACTGAACCCTTGCAGAGTGTGCCTTCCAGACAGCACCGACAACAGCGCGGCTACGACTTCGTATGACTTTGACAATCCGATCAATCAAGCTGATGAAGGGGTTGATGAAGAATATGAGCTTCCTGAGAGCTAGCCAGGTTATTAAGGCAAGAGGAAAAGGTTATTACTCCTCACCAGGAGGAGGTTGAAGTGATCAATCTTGGTACAGATGAAGACGCGAAAGAAGTTAAAATCGGGGCCTGCCTACAAGACTCAGTGAAAAGACAACTGGTTGACCTGCTTCGAGAGTATGTGGACGTGTTTGCTTGGTCTTATCAAGATATGCCAGGGTTGGACACCGACATTGTTGTGCACAAGCTGCCTTTGAAAGAAGAATGCCCGCCAGTTAAGCAGAAACTGCGCCGTACTCGCCCGGACATGGCAATGAAAATCAAGGAAGAGGTGCAAAAGCAATGGGACGCCGGGTTCCTTGCTGTAACTAGCTATCCACCGTGGGTTGCTAACATAGTACCTGTGCCTAAGAAAGACGGCAAAGTAAGAATGTGTGTTGACTACCGAGATCTGAACAGAGCCAGCCCGAAAGATGATTTCCCTCTACCTCACATTGATGTATTGGTGGATAACACGGCTCAGTTCTCGGTATTCTCCTTCATGGACGGATTTTCAGGATACAATCAGATTAAAATGTCACCTGAAGACATGGAGAAGACAACCTTCATCACACCCTGGGGCACGTTCTGCTACAAGGTAATGCCATTTGGGCTCAAGAACGCCGGTGCGACATATCAACGGGCTATGGTAACATTATTCCACGATATGATCCATAAAGAGATAGAATGTTATGTGGATGACATGATTGCCATGTCCCTTACTGAAGAAGATCACCTGGTAAATCTGCTAAAGTTGTTCAAGCGTCTGAGGAAGTACCAATTGAAGTTGAACCCCAACAAATGCACATTCGGGGTGAGATCTGGTAAGCTGCTGGGATTTATTGTAAGTGAGAAAGGGATTGAAGTTGACCCTGATAAAGTCAAAGCCATCCAAGAGATGCCTGCACCGAAGACAGAGAAGGAAGTTCGAGGGTTCTTAGGTCGATTGAACTACATCTCACGGTTCATATCCCACCTTACAGCAACTTGTGAACCCTTGTTCAAATTGTTAAGAAAAGAACAGACGGTCAGGTGGAACGAAGACTGCCAGAAGGCTTTTGACAAGATCAAGGAGTACTTACAAGAACCTCCAATCCTTATGCCTCCAGTGGAAGGAAGACCTCTGATCATGTACTTGACAGTATTAGAGGAGTCGATGGGGTGTGTGTTGGGCCAGCATGACGAGTCTGGTCGAAAAGAGTATGCAATATACTACCTAAGCAAAAAGTTTACCGACTGTGAACAACGTTATTCACTGCTCGAGAAAACTTGTTGTGCTTTAGCGTGGGCTGCTCGCCGACTGAGACAGTATATGTTTACTCACACTACCTTATTGATCTCAAAGATGGACCCAGTTAAGTACATATTTGAGAAGCCAGCACTTACCGGACGGGTTGCAAGATGGCAAATGATTCTTACAGAGTATGACATCCAATACACATCTCAAAAAGCCATCAAGGGCAGTGTATTGTCTGAATATCTTGCTGAGCAACCCATTGATGATTACCAGCCTATGAGGTTTGACTTCCCTGATGAAGACATCATGTTCATAAAATCAAAAGATCATGAAAAGCCTGTTCACACTGAAGGGCCTGACCCGGAAGAAGAATGGACTATGATGTTTGATGGGGCTGTTAACATGAATGGTCGTGGTGTTGGTGCGGTACTCATTACACCTAAGGGAGTTCACATGCCTTTCTCGGCAAAACTCACTTTCAACTGCACTAACAACGAAGCTGAATACGAAGCTTGCATTATGGGTCTTGAGGAAGCCATTGACCTCAGGATCAAGACATTGACCGTATTCGGAGATTCAGCTCTGGTAATCAATCAAACCAACGGCAAATGGTACGCACACCAGGATCATCTGATACCTTACAGGGATTATACAAGGAGGTTATTGACTTTCTTTACAATAGTCAAGCTTGAGTATATCCCTCGGGACGAGAATCAGTTTGCAGATGCCCTGGCTACCATTTCATCCATGATCAAAGTTCAGGCTGCCAACTTTGTACCTCAGATTTCAGTGTCCAGACTTGACAGACCAGCATATGTGTTCGCAGCAGATGTTGTTAAAAATGATAAGCCTTGGTTCCACGACATTAAGTGCTTCTTGGAGGATCAAACATACCCACCTGGGGCATCTTCCAATGATAAGAAGACTTTGAGAAGGCTTGCTGGTAGTTTCCTTATGAACACTGATGGGTCTTTATACAAAAGGAACTTTGATATGGTACTCCTCAGATGTGTTGATAAGACAGAAGCAGACTTGTTGATGCATGAAGTGCACGAAGGATCCTTTGGTACCCATGCGGGAGGGCATGCCATGGCTAAAAAGTTGCTAAGATCGGGTTATTACTGGATCACAATGGATGCCGACTGTTGTGCTTACGCCAGAAAATGCCATAAGTGCCAGATCTATGCAGACAAGGTGCATGTGCCTCCCAATCCTCTGAACATCATGTCTTCACCCTGGCCCTTTGCTATGTGGGGCATTGACATGATCGGCAAGATTGAACCGACTGCTTCGAATGGCCACAGATTCATCCTGGTTGCTATTGACTATTTCACCAAGTGGGTCGAAGCAGCTTCCTATGCAAACGTTACAAGGCAAGTGGTAGCCAGATTTCTGAAAAGAGATATCATCTGTCGATACGGAGTGCCCAAGCGAATCATTACTGACAATGGTTCCAATCTAAACAACAAAATGATGGCAGAGCTGTGCCGGGACTTCAAGATTCAACATCACAATTCTTCTCCTTACAGGCCAAAGATGAATGGCGCTGTTGAGGCAGCAAATAAGAATATCAAGAAGATTGTGCAGAAGATGGTAGTCACTTACAAAGACTGGCATGAAATGCTACCGTTTGCCTTGCATGGGTACCGCACGTCAATCAGAACATCCATTGGGGCAACACCGTATCAACTTGTGTATGGTATGGAGACAGTCCTACCTGTTGAAGTTGAATTACCCTCTCTACGGGTACTAATGGATGTTAAACTGAGTGAAGCAGAATGGGTTAGGTCCCGATACGAACAACTGAGTCTGATTGAAGAGAAAAGATTGGCTGCAATCTGTCATGGACAGTTGTATCAGAAAAGAATGAAGAAAGCCTTCGATCAGAAAGTCAGGCACCGGGAGTACCAAGTGGGAGATCTTGTGCTGAAAAGAATCCTCCCTCCGCATACGGACCACAGGGGCAAGTGGACTCCAAATTACGAAGGACCATTTGTGGTAAAGAAAGTTTTTTCCGGTGGAGCACTGATGCTCAGCACCATGGATGGTGAAGATTTCCCGTCCCCTGTGAATTCAGATGCAGTTAAAAAATACTTTGCATAAATGACCCGCTGGACATAAAAACAGAATGTAAGTCCAGGCAAAAATAGGGCATCCCGGCGAGTCAAAAACAGAATAAAAGACTCGGGCAAAAATAAGGGAAAATAAACAAAAATGTACACCCGCTGAGTTGAAAAGCCGCATTGGACAGCTCAGGCAAAAATGGGTATCCCGATGGATTGAAAACCCGGAAGGGCGATCCATGCAAAATAAGGGAATAAGCGAACAACTGCATTCTGAATTCGTCTGTATCACCTACAACTTGGTAAGCTTCGAAAGGATCAAGCCTCAGCCAGAATCAACATTCTTCAGAAAGCAAGATGAGAAGAACGTCAAAAGTCATACGAGTCATGGCGAGAGAGGAAGCTCCTTAAAGCGTCGTCAACACTGCCGACATTTTGTTTCTCAATTTGTAACAATCTCCTCATTTCAGGGGATATGTTCCTTTGACTGTATCTCGCCAATTCAGGGCATATGAATTAATAAAATCAGATTTTCAGTCATGTCTCGTTTTGTACATTTTATTTGCAAAAAATGTCCGATGTCTTAAAAGAAAAAACTGATTGCATAAAAATACAGATGCTTATCTTCAAATAAAAACATGCTTGCAGGAAATATGCTTACTCTCAGAAGCATCTAAACTCCTATGACGGAATCCAGTAAAGGATACCTCGGGATTATCTTGTGCGTTTCTCTATCTTTTTCAGGATTGCAGGTATCCAGAACGCAACTTGGGGCATGAAAACTTTATCCCAGCAAGCTGGCAAATCCACACTCAATTTTAGCACCCGAAGTGCTCTCTCCCCAGCTGAGTTGCCTTTCATGACTCCTCCCAGCTGAGTCGGCTATTTATTACTTATCCCCATCAGAATGGGCAGGTATCACAGGAGATGCCCATATCCCCGGCTGAGTCAAGAAGCTACCGTAACAGAACTTCCAGGGAGGTCTTTCAGTGATTCCTCTCTTTCTCCCCAGCCGAGTTACCATTTCATCCTCAGCCGGAGCACAAAAGTCAGGGAACCATCCCCCCACAGAGCTCCAGCCTCTATCCAGAAGAGCAACGCACGAAGGAATCACAACAGAGTGAAGAAAGCTTCTATAAACCCCAGCTGGGTCTCTCATTTACAAGGATAGGTCTATCAATGACCTATATCCCCAAGCAGATATCATATCATTAGATCCACCAATGATCTCACCCCCAGCTGGGATGTCCATTTCAAGCAGATCGGCCAGAGATCTTCGCAGCAACGAGATTTGAATCCCGGTTTGGTAGCTTTGCATAATCATAGCATTTGCATCATATTCACCCACAAAGCGTAGCATTCCGTCTAATACGGAGCATTACGGCAAAAATCAAACATATAACATAATCATAAGCCATGTTATGAACCAAACACTTGTGAATATTGACAACCCATCAACAGTATACAACAAACTCCCCAAATTCCCCACCAGAGAACTAAGGCATTTGCCTTACACTTGTAAATACAAATACACACTCTTCTTGGCACCCGTCCGTGTCATGATTCCCCGGTAAAGTCGTCCGAGCCTTCTTTACAAGCAGACACTTATATTACATATACTTCTTGGCACCCGTCCGTGTCATACCCCCAGTGGAAAGCCAGAGCTTCCTCTTTGCACTCACAGATACATCTTTATACAGATTCCCTGACACCCGTCCGTGTCATCTTCCCCAGCGCAGTTGCCTAAACATTTTGCAAAACATATACTTGTTTATATTACACTCTTCTCTTTTGACACTCGTCCGCGTCACTCTCCCCAGCAGATAAACACTCATCTATACGATGCTCATACTCACTACTCATGTTACACTCATACAGATACTCGTCCGTATCTTGTATATACCATTCATATCCCCACAGATTCGACATTGGTCCATATTCTTTATTAACCAGTTGGTACTCGTCCGTATCATCATCTCAGAGCATGCGCCAAGCGTTTGTTTCTACTTGATACTCGTCTGTATCATAGTCTTAAAGATGCTCGTCCGCATCTTTAATCCATACACCGTGTCAAACACTTTTGTCTTCTTGGATATAGATACTCGCCTGTGTCTACTATTCCCCAGAGGAATCCTCTCAGATTCAACACTCGTCCGTGTTCTCTGTTAACCAGTTGATACTCGTCCGTATCATCATCTTTGAACACGCGCCAGTATTTGTTTCTACCCGATATTCGTCCGTATCGTAGTCTTAGGGATGCTCGTCCGCATCTTTAATCTATACACAACATCTAAACACTTATACCTTCTGTTTCTTGGATGCAGATACTCGTCCGTGTTTACTATTCCCCAGTACATCACCAACTAACAAATTTCTTTTTATCTAACACTCGTCCTGTGTTATGATAAAACCTGAGAGCAGCCGTACCCTGCTAGGTGGTCGTCCTCCACCTCTTGATGGTCGTCCTCCATCATGCTCATCCGATGGCCGTCCCCATCGTTGATATTTAGCAGCCGTCCCCTGCTAGGTGGTCGTCCCCCACCTCTTGATGATCGTCCTTCATCAATTTTATCCAATGGCCGTCCCCATTGTTGATTTTGGTTATCTGGCATTCGTCCTATGTCATGATAAACCCTGAGAGCAGCCGTCCCCTGCTAGGTGGTCGTCCTCCACCTCTTGATGGTCGTCTGTAAACACCCCAAATTTGCCCTCACCCATTTCACCATGGCTTGTGATCATCTCATATGCATAAACACAATCATATCATCTCACATCTCATTTTTGATTCACTGCATAGATTCTAAGTCATCTGCACCTAGGGTTTGTGATCTGAGCAATCTCAGGGCATCTTGAGCCACTCCAAAGGCAACCAATCAATTCAAAGGGGTCTACATGTGTCCAAGCATCATATTACATCCTCACAAAGCCAAGAATTCAAAAGAATCACAAGAACTAGGGTTTGAGTGGATGCAGAGCCAGGATAGACTGCACAGTTGACTGAAAATTAGGGTTTTGGTTTCAGAGGCCATAACCCCAAATTTTTTGGTCATTCTTGTTTCCATTGGTCTCTATATGGTATAGGGAGTATGCATATCAATTTTCATGAAGAAATTCCATGGGGAAGTCATCTGATCAAAGGTTGACTTTCTGGACAAGTCAGTGCAAAATCAGGGCATCTGAGGCCCCCAATGACCCAACCAATGGGTGATCTTCATCATTTTGAGTGTATATGATCTTTATTTGATCATGGAAGAAGGTTGAAGTTCACAAAAATCAAGAATTTAGGGTTTTTGCAAATGTTGACTTTTTGGGCATAGTTGACTTTTCAAGAATGCATCATTTTAGGTCATTTTTCAAGCCTTGATTCTTGATCCAAAAATGCTTCAAATGGAAAAACTTTGGTCATGAAAGTTGTAGATCTCATCTTTCCCTTTTCAAAAAGTACAAGAACATGATCAAAAAGTACAAGAAAAGTTATGGTGTGGCAAAGTTGGCAAAAATCATTGATTTTCAAGGCATGCTTCAAATGGAAATTTTGCAAGATCATGAACCAAAGCCCAATGTGACTTCTAATTCACTCCAAACCAGTATGCAAACATTCTCTTAGTCATAAAATTCAGAATTAACCAAGAATGCCCATGGTTTTATGGTTGGTTGGACAAAGGAATCACATGTGAACCAAAAAGCCACAAGTTGCAAAACTCATGATCATTCTTCCTACAACTTGCTGCATTGGTGTAGACACCCTAAATTTGCCCTCTGGCTTTTGTATCTTTTTCTGCTTTTCGTTTCGCATTCATACGCATTTTGCATACCATTTGCATAAGTTCCTAAGGCATGGGATCGAGATTTCCTGGTGATTAGGGTTTCACATCTTTATCTACGGATTATTAGAGAGTTCAAGGTTTCAGCTATGCAACCATCAGTGGCATCGTCCTCTCTTTTCTTTTGTCATTGAATTAGGGTTTATTTCCCTGAAACAGTGATCTTCAAGGATTTCATGTCTGCAAGGACTATTCACTGCGCATCTGGCATATCATCAGGATATTTTCTTCTTCATTAAGTTACAAGGATATTCTCGTCTTCTCAGCATCTTAGGCTATCTTCTATCTCAAAAGTTTTGGTTTCAGTTCAAGTGTGTTTGTTCAGTTGCAATCTAATGGATGTTTGACCTAATTTTGGTCGAACTATCAGGAAATTTCTTCAAGTGCAAGTTATCTATTTCAAGACTATTTATCAGTCAGTGTGTGCCTAAAGTCAAGATGTGTCGTGTGCACAATTCTTCAGGATATCAAGTAGTGATTCGTGTGATATGGTTGTTATCTCAAGGGTGATTTGTTCAGTGGGCTAGGAGTGTTGTTCATCCATTTTTAATCAAGGGTTGTAGGAAGAAATTCGAGTGTGGGTCATTCGAGTTCATCACTTTTTTATCTTTTTCTCATTCTTATCCAATTAATCGCTATCCATTTTCAGTCAATGTCTAAACCATTTTTTATCATTAACTATTCATGATCCATTTCAAAGTCAAAACCCACATTTTTCATTTATTTCCATTTTAGTTACCCAAATTTCTAAAAAAAATCATTCCATTTATCTATTTTCATTCCAAAATCCAACTTCAATTTTCTTTATTTCATTCACACTATCCATTTCTAAGCTTACTTCATTATTACCACAAAAAAAAATAATAAACAAATAAAATACAATTCCATTTTTATTCATTTTAGTTTAAATCCATAAATAGTACCCTTTTACAAATTCATTTCAAACTCATTTACCATTTTTGTTATTACCATCCATTAACCCAAATTGTCATAAAATACTTTGCCACCAGGCCCATGCCAAGGCCCATTAAGAAGCTTGAGTTTGACCTAGCTTTAAAAGGGATGTTGATCCCTAGGAACACAAAAAAAAAGGGGGTTGCGCCCTTTTGTTCATACCATAACCTTTTCTTTTTTCTATCTTTCCCTGCAAACCAACACACTCATTTTCATCACAGCAACATTTTTTTCCCTCATTTTTTGTTCATCTCATAACACCAACCATTTTACAAAGAACATCCATACACACATTTTGACTTTTAATAGCGACAAAATACAGCATTCATCACGCTGCTCACACATAAAACCAACAACTCTGTCAAAACCTTCAACTACACACAAATTATTTGTTCAAAACTCACTACCGTTTCCTTCAACTTTTCCTTTTCCGAACAGTGCAACCACCATGAAATGAAAAAAAACGCAATACCCTTCTTCATCGCCACTGCAGGCCTTCCTTTCACAAAACATTTCAGTCTTCATCATTCAAACCTAAACAGATCCAAACAACCTTTCAATATCATCAACAACAAACACAACTCACACTCTTTAAACTCACCTTCAACCTAGCAACACAACAACAACAACCGTGACCTCAACACGCCTGAACTCACCCTGTTTTGTTTAGGCCAGAACATTCTTCCCTCTTCAACCTTGTTACAAACCTCCAACAACCGAATCAACAACTTTACTCTTTCTAACACCACAACAAATCAAACCTCCATCCCAAACACAAACCGCGACTGATACGCAACCTTCGACAAAATCTCCTTCACACCTTTCATAAACAATAGCTCCATCTCACTTTCACCGCATCAATACAACCATAACCAAATCCACCTCTCACACTACCTTCGGGTAACAACCTGTGAAAAGAAAAAGGAAAAAACAATTGTTAACTTCAAAACAACAGCAACACAGAAACGCACACAATCATCACTCTTCTTCACAGTAACCGAACACCATCATCTCACCGTCACTCCTTCAACTCACCACCAACCACCGTCAACAAGCAACAACACAATTGCCGAAATCAAAAGGAAAAGGAGAAGATCTGAGATGAAAAGAGTGGAGTGATTTCAAAACCGAATCAGAAGCGAAAGAAGAATAAGAGTTTGAGATGAAAACGAGATTGAATCAAACCTGAGCGAGATGTAGAACAACAAAATGATCGACGGTGATGTTCTGATTGACGAAGTCGAGATGAAGAGGTTGAAGATGTCGTCGAACTCCGTCCGGCATAGTCCGTCTTTTCCCTCAGATTGGAGCATCGCGCGAACCAGATGAAGGGCCATCGCGAGGGAGGAGAAATCGCGGCGTGAGAGGAAGCGGCGTCGCGATTCTGAAGGAGAAATGAACCACTGTGGATCGTTTTCTTCGGTGATCTTGTTTGCGAAGAACAGGGGCCGGCGGCGTCTTTCTTATTCCGCATAAAAATAAATGAAGAAGATCGATCCACCATTTTTAACCTGTTTCTTGTTTTCTTCCGTTTCACAAACCTTTTACTATGTGTATATATATATTTTTTTTAATCTATTGATTGTGATTATTTTCTTTTTTTTTTATTATATTTCAATTGTTTCTGATTTCTGCAGCTGGGCTTGGCCCATTATTTTCCTGCTATCAACATTATAGTATCAGGCGGTCATCCCCCTTCTCTCTTTATTTATTTATTTTATTATTTCATTTCCTTTTTTTCTCTCCTTAATCTTGTTTAAATATTTGTTATTTAGTTCTAATCACTAATTAGCATTTAGTAAAACTTTGTTTAGAATTTTGATAAGATTTTTGTTTTTTTATTTAATTATGCTTAGCCTTTGTGTTTAAGTTTGATTTAACTTTTACATTCAATACTAATTTTGCTAATTTTGATTTATTTTATCTCAATTCATTTGAATTTAATTAAATTGTATTTAATTTCTGTTCTAGTTTGTGCTCAATGTTTTGTAGGCTTATTGTTTGACTTCGGCGATAGCCTTATGATGGATTATTCTTTGGACTTGAAGGCTTGTCCTGTTAAACACTCTTTCTTTGGTTGGCTTGGATGCTGAAAGCTTATACTTGATCTTTACCTGATATCCTAATAATGAGCAATTGTGCTTGAGTTATAAATCTGTTCTAAACTTGATACTTCTTCTTGATTTTCTCTTGCACGTATTAAAGAGGCAACGGACCTTCTCCGTTAGGTAACGCTATGGACCGGTTTTTACTTATCGCATCCTGTTGCATCTGGAAGTCCTACTGGTGTAGGCTCTGTTTGTGCATTGTTCGGTTATTTCATTCTGCATTCTCATCTCCTTATCTTATTCATAATTCATCTTATTTCCATTTTTGCATTCTCATCTTCTCGTTGTATTTTCTTGTTCATCTCAATTGCTTCTTTCTCATCCTCATATTCTCTTATTCATTCTCGACTGGAGGTGTGCCCAGGTCACCATGGAGCTTCTCCTTTCATCTTTCTCTTCTTCTTTCTTTCT
The DNA here is from genome assembly GCA_963966055.1 of Lathyrus aphaca. Taxonomy (NCBI): domain Eukaryota; kingdom Viridiplantae; phylum Streptophyta; class Magnoliopsida; order Fabales; family Fabaceae; genus Lathyrus; species Lathyrus aphaca. The sequence goes on from OZ014520.1 coordinate 68,979,726, forward strand.
TCTTTAGGATAGTGAGCCTCACTAACCTAGGACCATCCGAGTATGTGAATATTAGGATTAGACTTTTTCCTCTTAGTTTTACCTTTGTGTCTCTTTGAGTCTTCTCTTCTCATCTCATAATCAGGGACTAAACCCTAAAGGCTTTAAGGCTTTGTGATTAAGCTTATGCCTGCATCCTTCTTTTAGGATGGAGTGTATAACTTTAATCCTAAGTGTTAAACCCTTGATGTGTTTAAATCTCTTAATCAATCCACATAATAATCATCAAGACATTACACTTGTAACTTGGGCCTTGCATTAGGGTTCTAATTCTTCCTTAATTGGTTAAGAAGGACTAACCCTAGTGTTAATGGACAAGTCCCCCTCAAGTTGTCTTACAAATCATAAAATTTACTTCATCATCATACCATTAATTAAAATCCACTTAATCAAAGGCTTGTTTTGTCATGAGTTTAATCCCTGATTATGGCTTAACCTCATTACTCAACACTAAACAAAAACACCAAAAACATCTAAATAATCACAAGTAGGTTAATGATCTTAATCCTATATCAAAGGTGATTAAGTGTGAGAATCTGACTTCACACTTAAGGTAATTCTCATTACCCCTAATCAGAGGGATGATGTGATGAGTTTACCAAATCCATTGGTTTAGGCTTAAGCTCATCAACTTATGACAAACCTTCAAAAGCAATAAAAGGCTGAAAACTCAAAAAACAAACAATAATCGTCTCCTCCGGGATTCTTTTCTCATCACCTTCACTCACAAACGAGAGCTCGCTTCTTCCGCCTAATGCAAGACAGTTCGCACCTGAGCCAGACAGGTCATACACTTGAGCATAGGCAAGTAAGCAGTTCATCAGTCAATTCATCTTTCAGTCTCTTTGGGTCGAACTACGGTGTTCTGACTTCCTCATTGCACGAGAGGATACGTAGGCATAACTTAACAGTTATCGAACAAAAGTCTTTGTACATTCCCCTCTTTCCAGCTTCATCTCTTTAAGCCTCATTATCATGAGCATTTCATTCCTGATCTCACACTGACACTGTACATTTACACATATCACATTTCTTTACACTGACACCTGTACATTCCTTTCCAGCTATTTTATACACAGATTGCACTGACACTACCCCTTTAAAACACAAATCTTTTAAGCGTGGATCCCGTCGAGTACGATGGACAATCTGGGTGCTAATACCTTCCCAGGTTGTAACCAACCCCCTTTCTCAGTCTCTCTGGTTCGCAAACCGTCTTATCCATCTTTTCTTAGGTCTATGCAGCATTGCCTTTCCTCCGGGATAAAAATGCCTAGCTGGCGACTCTTTTCATCTCTAGTGAGTTCACGGCTGTGTGTTCTCATTGTCCCTCTCGCCGACCGTTCGCGTCTGTACCTTTATTTGGGCCAGTCCCACTTATCGGGAGCGACAGCTTGGCGACTCTGCTGGGGACCCTTATACTGCAACCAGGGCTTCTGGTTCTTTTCGTGGGTTCCTCCTAGCGCTTGATTGATTTGTGTTTACTGGGGTGTTATGTGCTTATTTGTGTTTGTATATTTGTATTTATTTTTGCTTTATGTACAGTTGCTTTACTGCTTTCTTTATAGCTTTGCATTATATCATATTGTCATACTGTGCTGCTGGCTGGATCTGTTTGCTTTGGTGGGTGGGTGTTCTATTGAGAGTTGAGGTCCTATACCTGGGACCTGAGTGACACCTAGGATAGAGTGGTTCATATTCTTTCCCATTCCATCTCGGTCTGGTGCGGGAATATGAAACACGGTTCAGATATGGGTTTCTTCTTGAGAACTCTGTGTTGCAGATTTCCTGCAATGCTAGGGCTATCTGGGAAGCCTGCTAAGTCTGGATGACCTTTAGTATTGACCTTCAGAAACTGAGGAGAATTAGAGGAGGACTTTTTATGGTCATTGTAAACACTGTACCTCCGGGTTGGAAGTGTTTACACTTCCCATAACTGATCCAAGTCTGAGGATCTTTGTTTTAGAACACTACCTGTGAGGGGGTTGGGCTGTTTACAGGTTTGCAGGAACCCATGACCTCAACATACCCTCATTACCAGTACATTGTTTGATCCGGTCACTATGATCCTGAAGTTATTGACCTCTGGTTTTCAGTTACTATTTCGGGTTACTATACAGAGATCTTGTGGTTACAGACACTTGATTCTTGGTCCGGCATTCCAGATTCCAGGCAGTTTCCAGCTGTGATCCCATGTCTTTGCATCTTTTGCATCATCATATTGCATTTTGCCTTTGCATCTGCATTGCATTTTCCTCCTCCAGAGAGCTCATCCTTCCTCTTTTGTCCTTGACCAGCCAACTGATTTCCCGGTACTCAGTTTGAACAAGTGGTAACAGTTAGAAGACGACAGAGTGTGTGCAGCTAGACTGAACAGTGTCAAGAGTTAAGAAGGGTCAGATTGGAAGCCGTCAGTAGCCATGTCAGAGAACAACCGTCAGAATGTTGAGTTTCCGCCTGGTTTCACTTCAATGACCAATCCTTTGTATGGTCTTTCTCCTGATGAAGATCTTCCACAAGTGAACAATCTTGCTCAAGCTCAGCCTGTACAGACCCCGATCGTGAATCAGAATGTGCCTGAACCATCTGCTGTCCGAGGTGGACCTTCATCTTCGACTGATACTGCAAACTATCAGAGTTTTGCCTTCCCTATGCCAGACTTCCAAGGGGCAATCCCTCTTGTGAAAACCAAGCATCCACGAGCTATTGATCCTGCTGAAAGATTTCGTGTGTTGGACGAGCGACTCAAAGCCTTGTCGGATCCTGATGCCTTTGGTTTTGATGCTCTAACCCTGTGTCTGGTGCCTGGTCTTGTCATTCCTCCAGATTTCAAAACTCCGAAGTTTGAAAAGTACACTGGTGTCAGTTGCCCAAAGCGTCATTTGGTGATGTTCTGTAGAAAAATGACTTCTCATGCATGCAATGATAAGTTGATGATTCACTGTTTTCAGGACAGTTTAAGTGGGGCATCTTTAAGTTGGTACATGGATTTGGAAAGCAGTCATATCCGATCTTGGAATGATTTATCCAGAGCTTTCATAAAGCAATACCAGTACAATATGGACGTGGCGCCCAATCGCACGCACTTGCAGAGCCTATCCCAGAGGAGTGGTGAATCTTTCAGAGAATATGCACAGCGGTGGAGAGAATTGGAAGCCCAAGTGCAACCACCACTTTCAGACAGAGAATTAATTGACCTGTTCGTGGGCACCTTGCAGGGTCTATACTTGGAAAGAATGAGTAGCATTGGGATGGCAAGCTTCTCTGATTTGATGATAGTCGGAGTACGCATTGAGAGCCTGCTCAAAAGTGGAAAGATCCAGGACTTTTCGAATATCCCAGCTAGTGAAGGTGAGTCTGTTGTTAGCTCCCAAGAGGAAGAATGGAATGACGTCGATGCAGTCATGGCCAATATCGAATATTCTAGACCAACATCTTCTCAGAGATCATATACTCCCGTGCCTGGTCACTCTTATGGGCATTTGGCAATGCTCAGAGCACCATATCAGAAGTCCTGGACTCCTCCTCGTCCAAATCTGCAATCTCATGGTCGAAGACCTCAGAATCAACTTCAGAGCCAGCCTGGGCCTCGTAACAATTTGGAAAGAAGGAATGCTCCTCTTCATCCAGTCCCCATGGCATACAGTGAACTCTTGCCGCATCTAATTCAGAGCTCTTTGGTGGTTCCTAAACCTCTCAAGTCGTTGCCAGGGCCGTACCCTCCAGGGTACAATCCTCATGAGCAGTGCGGGTATCATGGTGGATCAATGGGGCATTCAACTGAAGATTGCAAAGCTTTCCAAGCCAAAGTACAACAGTTGGTCGACAAGGGCTACATCTCCTTTCCAGAAGGAAGCTTGGTTGTGCACGTCAACCTTTCACCTGATTGAGTTCAAAGACTTCAGAGAGGCGTCTCCTGATTTCAGTGGCTCAGACAACAGTATGTCATCAGAGTTGGTATCGCTGTATCCTTTTATCATTTGCATTGTAGTTTCTTTCCTGTTAGCAGCTACTTGTCTTTTAAGCATTGTTATTTTGAATGGTAATGTTAATGTAGTGATCTTGCACTTTTGAATCAATTATGTCGCATTCGCTCATTTTTCTTTACTTGCATTGAAAAAAAAAAAAAAAAAATTGCATCCATTTACCTCCCATCTATGTCACTGTTGTTTAGCAGGTTTGAGGGAGGATGATGACAACTGAATACCCATAATTGTTCAAAGTATGCTTTCAGGGTAGAACCTGTTGACGATGTACAGGCATTGCTTCAATTCCCAAACACCGGAGATATAAGGGAGATAAACCCTCGTCAACCCCTTTGAGCCTTGAAGCAGGAGTTTCTTTTCTGAACGAAAAAACCCTCACATTTAACCCGGGGCAGGGTAGTCATCAGTTAATTTGACCGAGCGTTCAAAAGGAGTGTGCATCCGAGGATCCATTACCTTTATTCATTACACCTCAAGAGGTCAAGGGACGTGAAACCACAATGGTTATCCCTCACCAACAAAGGAATGAGGCAGTCAACCCTTTCAGCAAGTCATGACAAGCCAGTGTCACACGATTTGTTCAACAAAATCAAAGAAAAAAAGAAATAAAGCCCGCTAAGTCGAAAAATGTGTGAAAACATATGACTTAGGCAAAAGTTAGGGCATCCCGCTGGACTTCAAAATCGAAAAAACATTCAGAAAGAATCAGTCCAGGCAAAAGTTAGGGAGTAAAAAATATATATATATCAAAAGGAAAAAAGGTTCCATGAGAACAAAGTTGTGTGACCAGACACAAAGTCAGAATGGGTGACTGTTACTCCAAGAAACCTCATTGGTGCTTAAACCATCAACGTCGTTGGTTCCTCAATCATTACAAAACCCTTGTGAGAAGCGAGCGCTTAAGTCGAATTAGCTGAACATAGGACTGGAGAACATCAAGGAGAATGGGTGGGCACAGATAAACTTTGAGCCATAAATCCTTCTTTCTAAAACCGTGAACCAGACCATGTTACAACCCTTGAAAGTCCTAATTGAATCAGGTTCAATTCTGGAAGTATACTGTGACAAGGTTGCGTAAACTGACTCCTAACGATTTGCTAACTTAACACTACGTTTGGACTAATCGTCCATTCGTCACACACTGTCACAGCATCAAAATAAATAAATTTTCAAAAAAACTTGCATGAGTACTGCATTAAAATTACCATTTGTGAATATACAGTTTTAATTGCAAGTTTAGTTTGTGACACCAGGGAAGTTCCTACAAAGAGCAATCGCAAGGGAACTTGATCATTCAACAATGATGACCAGAATCAAGAGCATCTTGTTAGCCTATGAATCAGGGGCATGTTATCCAGTGGTTTTGTTGACCAAGGAATCTGTCAGGGTAAAGAGAGTTACCAAGCATCAGTTGATCGAGGAACGTCATTCAAAGTCAGTTGATCAAAGCTGAGTCTACCAAGCAGGAGCAGGCCACCCTAATTTTCTGTGAACCAAGGATGAATTCTTCCAATGCTCAGTCATAATGAATCAAGTCGCTTCCACGCTCATACCGAGGCAAGATACTTCCAGAGATCCCTAGGTGCAACTCTCCTCGAGAGAACATCCAAGTTTTCTATTCCAGAAATTGGATAATCAGCAACAATCTGTTCAGAGACTCGCCCAACAGGGGCATTTTTTAGCTACACAGAGCAAGTTATATCAGTGATCTCCGAGTTCAAGACGAGTGTCGGGAAATCATGCTACCCACCGTCGCCTTTGTCACCTTTCTCAACCAGAAGCCTTGTCACCTATGACCTCTTTCCCCATCCTCGGGATTTCTTATAGCCTTTCATAATCATTGCATAAATTATTTGCATACGTTATTCATGTCGCATCTCTAGAGCATACGCATCATGAGTGCATTGGGCATCCTAACCCCTCAAACATCAGATCTCACATTCAGGGCCTCGTAACCCCAACTTATCAACCTTTCAAAGTCCAGTTCTCGTCTGGCAAGCCTTTTCAAAGCCCAGTTCTCGTCTGGCAAACCGTTTAAAGTCCAGTTCTCGTCTGGCAAACCCTTTTAAAGTCTAGTCCTCGTCTGGCAGACAAACCCAAAGTCCAGTTCTCGTCTGGCAAACCAACTTCAAATACCAGTTCTCGTCTGGTAGGCGAATCTTTTTACCAGTTCTCGTCTGGTCACTTTTTCATTAACCTTTTGGACGCCAGTTCCCGTCTGGTAGTCATTCTTTTTCAGAGTCAATTCTCGTTTGACAATGAACACCCAAGGAGTCAGTTCTCGTCTGACGACCTATTCGTTGCCCATCAGTTCTCGTCTGTTGGCCTACCTTTAATAAACCAGTTCTCGTCTGGTAATTCACCTTCAAAAGTCCAATTGTTTGGCAACCAAAAAATATATATCTATCAACCTGGCCCTAGCGCCCAACCATCCTTGTTTCATATCCCTGGCATTGATCATATATCTGCATCTTGCATCATTTGCGTTGCATTTTCATACCGCATGGTTTCTGTTTTAGCTCTGATGTGGGGCAAGAATCATTACAAGATGTAATCTGGGGCAGTTATCTCAATACCTGTTGAATTTCTGCGAGAGTTTGAAGACACTGGGGCAATTCTGGTTGCCATGTCTTTTGTAAAATCCTCTGAAGACGATCTTTTATAAACGATGCAATCTGAGGCCATTTGAAGAGTAAAGGGATGCTTGTTCACTCAGGATGATTAGTAATGCTTTTGTTGAGCTCAGAAGTCTGAAGCACTGTGTTAATTCTCAGGGAATGTCTGGTATTTATTTTACCAGCAGGGCATTGGAAGTTTATTTCTTCCCCGAGCATAAAGATCTTCTCTCAGCCGACAAGATTCCCTCATGAGGAGTTGGTTATTCGCATTCAGTCAAAGCCAATTTTCACTGGCATATCTTCCCAACACAGCTGTTATGCTATACTTGGGGCATATTTTGATTCTCCAGCAAAGTCTCTCCTCAGCAGAGCATTGCCAAATCTTTTCTCAACCATGCCAGAGGGTTGGCACATCCCCAGCTGAGTTGGAACAGATGATAACCCCAGCAGAACTTCAAGGCTAATTGAATCATTCTCATCCCCAAGCGGACTTATCTTTCCACAGTGAAGTTTTCCCAACAGGCAGCTGAAGGCCTTGTTTCCCCACGAAGTTAGAATTATCAGAATTCCCTCCTCAGCAGGATTGTGTGATCAAGCATCTTCCCTAGCCAAGTCTAAAGATGATCTTTCCCCATAGAGTCATCGGGATTCTCATTTCCAAGGGATTTCCCCAGCAGAGCGAGAAGAAATTTTCCCCAGTGGAGTCAGAGCAGGATGATCAGATCCTCAGCAGATGTTCAAAGCAGTTAAACGAAGTATACCTCACGCAGAGTCGTCTTTCCTCCAGTGAAAACCTCTCCAACGAGCATCAGGTTGCCAACACTTCGTCCCCATCAGAGTTAAAAGCTTTCAACCCGTCAGCAGTATACAGAATGCTTCCCAAATTCCCCAGCGGAGAGCTAAAGCTAAAACAGTTGCCTTACACTCCCAAACATCAGCATATACTCCTTGTGGCACCCGTCCGTGTCATATCCCCAGCAGAAAGCCAAAGCGTCCCCTTTGCACTCACAGATACATATATATATACATAACTTTCTTGACATCCGTCCATGTCACTTTCCCCAGCACAAGTAACCTAAACACTTTGTGTATCAGATACTTGTTCATATCACACTCTTCTCCTTTTGACACTCGTCCGTGTCACTCTCCCCAGCTGTCAAACACTCGTCTATACACCACTCATACTTGTTACTTATACAGATACTCGTCTGTATTTTCTATACACCATTTATATCCCCACAGATTCGACACTCGTCCTGTGTTCTTTGTTAACCAGTTGGTACTCGTCCGTACCATCATCTCAGAACATGCGTCAAGCGTTTGTTTCTACATGATACTCGTCCGTATCATAGTCTTAAGGATGCTCGTCCGCATCTTTAATCCATACGCTGTGTCAAACACTCTTGTCTTCTTGAATATAGATACTCGCCTGTGTCTACTATTCCCCAGAGGAATCCTCAGATTCAACACTCGTCCGTGTTCTCTGTTAACCCGTTGATACTCGTCCGTATCATCATCTCTGAACACGTGTCAGTATTTGTTTCTACCCGATACTCGTCCGTATCGTAGTCTTAAGGATGCTCGTCCGCATCTTTAATCTATACACAAATATCTAAACACTTATACCTTTTGTTTCTTGGATATAAACACTCGTCCGTGTTTACTATTCCCCAGTAGATCGCCAACAAAGCAGAATTTCTTTTCTATTCGACATTCGACCTATGTCGTGATATTTTAGCAGCCGTCCCCTGCTAGGTGGTCGTCCTCCACCTTTGATGATCGTCCTTCATCATTTTATCCAATGGTCGTCCCCATTGTTGATTTTTTTTGGTTATCTGGCATTCGTCCTATGTCATGAGAAACCTCGAGAGCAGCCTTCCCCTGCTAGGTGGTCGTCCTCCACCTCTTGATGGTCGTCCTCCATCATGCTCATCCGATGGCCGTCCCCATCGTTGACCCTTTTATCCGACATTCGTCCTATGTCGCGATATTTTCGGCAGCCGTACCCTGCCAGGTGGTCGTCCTCCACCTTAGATAAACGTCCCTCATCTTAACCCCAACAGAGCAGCCGTCCCCTGCTAGGTGATCGTCCTTCACCTTTGATGACCGTACCTCATCATCTGTTTATTTCATTTATTCTTTAACCCGATGGCCGTCCCCGTCGTGGTCCCTTTTCTTTTTAGCCCGATGGCCATCCCCATCGTTGGTTTCTTTACTTTATGAACTTTGATGGCCGTCCCCATCATTTTTCATTAATCCCCAGAGAATTCTACAGCTTTATCTTGATGGCCGTCCCCATCATAATTCTTTTATCCCCAGCATGTCGGCCGTCCCCGTCACTGCTTTACTTTCCGCACTTTTCCAGCATGTCGGTCGTCCCCGTCATTGCTCTTTACCCAGCAGTCGTCCTCTGCTCGACGGTCGTCCTCCGTCGCCCACACTTTATCAATATACTTTATTTTCTTTTACAATCTATATCCCTTTTCTTCTTCATTCTGTGAGTGCAAATTTCGGGGTCTTTTGGGTATTCAATCACTGTTTATCTTGAACGTCTAATAGCCGTTGCTCTCATCCTTTTCAGATTAACAGTTGCTTGAATAGGGGCAGCTGTAGACACCCTAAATTTGCCCTCTGGCTTTTGTATCTTTTTCTGCTTTTCGTTTCGCATTCATACGCATTTTGCATACCATTTGCATAAGTTCCTAAGGCATGGGATCGAGATTTCCTGGTGATTAGGGTTTCACATCTTTATCTACGGATTATTAGAGAGTTCAAGGTTTCAGCTATGCAACCATCAGTGGCATCGTCCTCTCTTTTCTTTTGTCATTGAATTAGGGTTTATTTCCCTGAAACAGTGATCTTCAAGGATTTCATGTCTGCAAGGACTATTCACTGCGCATCTGGCATATCATCAGGATATTTTCTTCTTCATTAAGTTACAAGGATATTCTCGTCTTCTCAGCATCTTAGGCTATCTTCTATCTCAAAAGTTTTGGTTTCAGTTCAAGTGTGTTTGTTCAGTTGCAATCTAATGGATGTTTGACCTAATTTTGGTCGAACTATCAGGAAATTTCTTCAAGTGCAAGTTATCTATTTCAAGACTATTTATCAGTCAGTGTGTGCCTAAAGTCAAGATGTGTCGTGTGCACAATTCTTCAGGATATCAAGTAGTGATTCGTGTGATATGGTTGTTATCTCAAGGGTGATTTGTTCAGTGGGCTAGGAGTGTTGTTCATCCATTTTTAATCAAGGGTTGTAGGAAGAAATTCGAGTGTGGGTCATTCGAGTTCATCACTTTTTTATCTTTTTCTCATTCTTATCCAATTAATCGCTATCCATTTTCAGTCAATGTCTAAACCATTTTTTATCATTAACTATTCATGATCCATTTCAAAGTCAAAACCCACATTTTTCATTTATTTCCATTTTAGTTACCCAAATTTCTAAAAAAAATCATTCCATTTATCTATTTTCATTCCAAAATCCAACTTCAATTTTCTTTATTTCATTCACACTATCCATTTCTAAGCTTACTTCATTATTACCACAAAAAAAAATAATAAACAAATAAAATACAATTCCATTTTTATTCATTTTAGTTTAAATCCATAAATAGTACCCTTTTACAAATTCATTTCAAACTCATTTACCATTTTTGTTATTACCATCCATTAACCCAAATTGTCATAAAATACTTTGCCACCAGGCCCATGCCAAGGCCCATTAAGAAGCTTGAGTTTGACCTAGCTTTAAAAGGGATGTTGATCCCTAGGAACACAAAAAAAAAGGGGGCTGCGCCCTTTTGTTCATACCATAACCTTTTCTTTTTTCTATCTTTCCCTGCAAACCAACACACTCATTTTCATCACAGCAACATTTTTTTCCCTCATTTTTTGTTCATCTCATAACACCAACCATTTTACAAAGAACATCCATACACACATTTTGACTTTTAATAGCGACAAAATACAGCATTCATCACGCTGCTCACACATAAAACCAACAACTCTGTCAAAACCTTCAACTACACACAAATTATTTGTTCAAAACTCACTACCGTTTCCTTCAACTTTTCCTTTTCCGAACAGTGCAACCACCATGAAATGAAAAAAAACGCAATACCCTTCTTCATCGCCACTGCAGGCCTTCCTTTCACAAAACATTTCAGTCTTCATCATTCAAACCTAAATAGATCCAAACAACCTTTCAATATCATCAACAACAAACACAACTCACACTCTTTAAACTCACCTTCAACCTAGCAACACAACAACAACAACCGTGACCTCAACACGCCTGAACTCACCCTGTTTTTTTTAGGCCAGAACATTCTTCCCTCTTCAACCTTGTTACAAACCTCCAACAACCGAATCAACAACTTTACTCTTTCTAACACCACAACAAATCAAACCTCCATCCCAAACACAAACCGCGACTGATACGCAACCTTCGACAAAATCTCCTTCACACCTTTCATAAACAATAGCTCCATCTCGCTTTCACCGCATCAATACAACCATAACCAAATCCACCTCTCACACTACCTTCGGGTAACAACCTGTGAAAAGAAAAAGGAAAAAACAATTGTTAACTTCAAAACAACAGCAACACAGAAACGCACACAATCATCACTCTTCTTCACAGTAACCGAACACCATCATCTCACCGTCACTCCTTCAACTCACCACCAACCACCGTCAACAAGCAACAACACAATTGCCGAAATCAAAAGGAAAAGGAGAAGATCTGAGATGAAAAGAGTGGAGTGATTTCAAAACCGAATCAGAAGCGAAAGAAGAATAAGAGTTTGAGATGAAAACGAGATTGAATCAAACCTGAGCGAGATGTAGAACAACAAAATGATCGACGGTGATGTTCTGATTGACGAAGTCGAGATGAAGAGGTTGAAGATGTCGTCGAACTCCGTCCGGCATAGTCCGTCTTTTCCCTCAGATTGGAGCATCGCGCGAACCAGATGAAGGGCCATCGCGAGGGAGGAGAAATCGCGGCGTGAGAGGAAGCGGCGTCGCGATTCTGAAGGAGAAATGAACCACTGTGGATCGTTTTCTTCGGTGATCTTGTTTGCGAAGAACAGGGGCCGGCGGCGTCTTTCTTATTCCGCATAAAAATAAATGAAGAAGATCGATCCACCATTTTTAACCTGTTTCTTGTTTTCTTCCGTTTCACAAACCTTTTACTATGTGTATATATATATTTTTTTTAATCTATTGATTGTGATTATTTTCTTTTTTTTTTATTATATTTCAATTGTTTCTGATTTCTGCAGCTGGGCTTGGCCCAATATTTTCCTGCTATCAACATTATAGTATCAGGCGGTCATCCCCCTTCTCTCTTTATTTATTTATTTTATTATTTCATTTCCTTTTTTTCTCTCCTTAATCTTGTTTAAATATTTGTTATTTAGTTCTAATCACTAATTAGCATTTAGTAAAACTTTGTTTAGAATTTTGATAAGATTTTTGTTTTTTTATTTAATTATGCTTAGCCTTTGTGTTTAAGTTTGATTTAACTTTTACATTCAATACTAATTTTTCTAATTTTGATTTATTTTATCTCAATTCATTTGAATTTAATTAAATTGTATTTAATTTCTGTTCTAGTTTGTGCTCAATGTTTTGTAGGCTTATTGTTTGACTTCGGCGATAGCCTTATGATGGATTATTCTTTGGACTTGAAGGCTTGTCCTGTTAAACACTCTTTCTTTGGTTGGCTTGGATGCTGAAAGCTTATACTTGATCTTTACCTGATATCCTAATAATGAGCAATTGTGCTTGAGTTATAAATCTGTTCTAAACTTGATACTTCTTCTTGATTTTCTCTTGCACGTATTAAAGAGGCAACGGACCTTCTCCGTTAGGTAACGCTATGGACCGGTTTTTACTTATCGCATCCTGTTGCATCTGGAAGTCCTACTGGTGTAGGCTCTGTTTGTGCATTGTTCGGTTATTTCATTCTGCATTCTCATCTCCTTATCTTATTCATAATTCATCTTATTTCCATTTTTGCATTCTCATCTTCTCGTTGTATTTTCTTGTTCATCTCAATTGCTTCTTTCTCATCCTCATATTCTCTTATTCATTCTCGACTAGAGGTGTGCCCAGGTCACCATGGAGCTTCTCCTTTCATCTTTCTCTTCTTCTTTCTTTCTTCTTTAGGATAGTGAGCCTCACTAACCTAGGACCATCCGAGTATGTGAATATTAGGATTAGACTTTTTCCTCTTAGTTTTACCTTTGTGTCTCTTTGAGTCTTCTCTTCTCATCTCATAATCAGGGACTAAACCCTAAAGGCTTTAAGGCTTTGTGATTAAGCTTATGCCTGCATCCTTCTTTTAGGATGGAGTGTATAACTTTAATCCTAAGTGTTAAACCCTTGATGTGTTTAAATCTCTTAATCAATCCACATAATAATCATCAAGACATTACACTTGTAACTTGGGCCTTGCATTAGGGTTCTAATTCTTCCTTAATTGGTTAAGAAGGACTAACCCTAGTGTTAATGGACAAGTCCCCCTCAAGTTGTCTTACAAATCATAAAATTTACTTCATCATCATACCATTAATTAAAATCCACTTAATCAAAGGCTTGTTTTGTCATGAGTTTAATCCCTGATTATGGCTTAACCTCATTACTCAACACTAAACAAAAACACCAAAAACATCTAAATAATCACAAGTAGGTTAATGATCTTAATCCTATATCAAAGGTGATTAAGTGTGAGAATCTGACTTCACACTTAAGGTAATTCTCATTACCCCTAATCAGAGGGATGATGTGATGAGTTTACCAAATCCATTGGTTTAGGCTTAAGCTCATCAACTTATGACAAACCTTCAAAAGCAATAAAAGGCTGAAAACTCAAAAAACAAACAATAATCGTCTCCTCCGGGATTCTTTTCTCATCACCTTCACTCACAAACGAGAGCTCGCTTCTTCCGCCTAATGCAAGACAGTTCGCACCTGAGCCAGACAGGTCATACACTTGAGCATAGGCAAGTAAGCAGTTCACAAGTCAATTCATCTTTCAGTCTCTTTGGGTCGAACTACGGTGTTCTGACTTCCTCATTGCACGAGAGGATACGTAGGCATAACTTAACAGTTATCGAACAAAAGTCTCTGTACATTCCCCCTCTTTCCAGCTTCATCTCTTTAAGCCTCATTATCATGAGCATTTCATTCCTGATCTCACACTGACACTGTACATTTACACATATCACATTTCTTTACACTGACACCTGTACATTCCTTTCCAGATATTTTATACACAGATTGCACTGACACTACCCCTTTAAAACACAAATCTTTTAAGCGTGGATCCCGTCGAGTACGACGGACAATCTGGGTGCTAATACCTTCCCAGGTTGTAACCAACCCCCTTTCTCAGTCTCTCTGGTTCGCAAACCGTCTTATCCATCTTTTCTTAGGTCTATGCAGCATTGCCTTTCCTCCGGGATAAAAATGCCTAGCTGGCGACTCTTTTCATCTCCAGTGAGTTCACGGCTGTGTGTTCTCATTGTCCCTCTCGCCGACCGTTCGCGTCTGTACCTTTATTTGGGCCAGTCCCACTTATCGGGAGCGACAATTGGTTACTACACTTTGCTAGCCTCTCACCTCACCATGCTGCACCAGAACCAGCCTTGTACTAGCCTAGAAGCTGCCCATACTTTCTCTTACAAAGAAGTTGACATTTTGCAAAAGGTGACTTACCTATCATAGCAGGCCATGTCACATCATCCAGCCAATCAGATTTGTTTATACTTTCCATTTGCAAGCTGGACATAACACTAAGCAAGGCTGAAACCCTCTCATTCATCACATTCACAAAAACACACCAAGCTGCAAGTTGCTTCGAATCTCTCTGCCCAGCCTTCAAACACTCAAACCATTTTCACCATTCGACTCATCACACTTCATAGACCTCAAACCACCAAGAGCCTGGCCTGAAACAAGCAAGAACATCACACTGCCATTCTTCACCTCATTTTGCAGTTTCTTTCGAAACTCTCACCATAGCTCACAAACATACCAACAAACACCACAGACCTTCTCCATTCACCCTCAGGATCACAAACAACCCCTCACAATGACCTGAAAGTGCCAGAATCACCATAGCCATTTCTGACTGAGTTGAAGCAGGAGCTTTCGAAACTCATTATCCAGCCAACATAAACTCTTCTTGAGCATTCAAACACCTTCTGGGGATCAAGTGGAGTGGTTTGCACTGAAGGAAGTGGCCAGAAAGTCATCAGAGTGAAGGCTTCGAATCTCAGGTAGCTTGAAAATTATTTTTCCAGAAATCATTTTTCATGTTATAAACTTGTTCTATGTGCTTCACTGATCATCCTGATGTCATTGGTTTCTAAAATGGCTTCGAAATGAGCATTTAATTTCTCTCTGAAACCTGCGTGCCCTAGTTTTCATTTTCTTCGATTCAGCTTAGTTAGGGAAAAGAAATTTGTTTTGAGAGAGGGGTTTGATTCGTGAGTGTGTAAGGAACATTTCCCAATTCTTAGTTTTCATTTTTGATACGATTTGAGTGAGTTGGGAAGTTTTCAGGGGAGTGGCTCGCCGGAGAAGACGACCGGAAGTCTTCTCCGGCAGCCTGAATGTGATTAGGGCTAAACCTCATTAATTAACGAACTTTGAATTCTGGCCATTGATTTGCTTCTCCCGCGCGTGTTTGGACGGCCTGGATGGGTCATTAAACCCTAATCTTGCTTAATTAAATTAATCATAATTAATTAAATCAGCTTTGAACCACAGCCATTAGATCACGCGCGCTTTGGAACTTGGAACCTGGGCCTTGGATTGAGCTGACCCCCAGTCTTGTTGACTTGCACGCTGGACCTTTGGATCTCTCTGCCTTCAATCTCAACCACTCATACTGCATACTTTTTATTTTTATTTCATTTTCTTTTTATTTATTTTGCACGATTAATTTAAAATAGTAAAAAATTCTTAAAAATTATGAAACTTTTTCCTAAGAGTTTTAATAATTTTTATGACCCAAAAATATTTTTATTTTATTTTTTATCATTAAAAAAGTATTTTTAAATATTTAAAAGATTATTTTTAATTGATTAATGGAAATTAATTTATTAAAAATACTTTTAGGTATTTTAAAATCACCAAAAAATTCATGAAATGTTCTAAGACATTTAGAAACATTGTCCAACCTTCAAACCAAATTTATTTTTTGATCTTGATGCATTTTAAGAATTTTCTATTGAATTAAATCATTTTTTGTGCATTATTGTGATCATAAGTTCACAAATCCATTTCTGCCTATCTAAGAAGGTTTGGATATTGGTTCTTTTTGTGTTGCATTCTATTTGGCATGTAGTTTCTAGGATAAAATGGCCATGATTTGATCTTGCATTTTCCAATTGTTTGGCATTTCTTTTGTTAAGAACCCTAAAAAACCCTAATAACTTAGAAAAATCATAACTTGAGATTGGTTAAGAGTTGAGAGCTCCCCTTTGGACATTGATTTAGTATAGGTTTAGGGTCTCTTTGGAAGGAATTTTCCATTTTTTATCTTAGGGTTTGCTTCTGTTTTTGGGTTTTGTTTGTTGTTTGATCTTTAAACCCTAATTTGGGCTTTCATTTGCATCCTTCTTGCATTCTCTTGCATAACATGACTTGCCTTGACATTTTATGCATCCATTTTGTTCATTAGACATCATAAGACATGTAGAAAGCATGTTTGATCATTGCACCTCATATTTGCCATGTCATTTGCTTTGTATGTTCCATAACTTTTCATGTGTATCCATGCTCCTTAGCTT
The DNA here is from genome assembly GCA_963966055.1 of Lathyrus aphaca. Lineage (NCBI taxonomy): Eukaryota > Viridiplantae > Streptophyta > Magnoliopsida > Fabales > Fabaceae > Lathyrus > Lathyrus aphaca. The sequence goes on from OZ014520.1 coordinate 68,996,177, forward strand.
GCATCATATGCATCCATGCTCTTGTATGAACATTCCCATGTGCTGCCTCATGTTTATATCATCTTATAGCATCATTATCATCATCAACATGCTTCTGGTTTTGCTTATCATCATAGCATCTCATCACATTTTGCATTGCATTGCATTTCTTTCTAACTTTTCAGGTGGTAAGTGAACTTGAGAAGTGAATTTGCCTCCACTTCTCATAACTTTTCTTTTCATCTCTCTTGCATTCATTGCTGCATTTCTATATGTGTTTGAGATTGAGCTTGCTCATTCTTGTTTCTCCCACTTTCTTTCTTCAAGTGACTTGACTTCTTGAATGAAGCAAGTCACTTTGCTTCTCTTGATCCTTTCATCTGCTACCTGGTGGTTCCATTGAAGATTGTTCTTGTTTAACCTCACAAACTTTAGGAACAACCAAGCATGACAATGATTAGGGTTTTGATTAGTCCCCCCTCTTAGTTTTCACCTTTGTGTCTCTTTGAGTCTCCTCTTCTCACCTCATAATCAGGGACTAAACCCTAAAGGCTTTGAGGCTTTGTGATTAAGCTTATGCCTGCATCCTTCTCTTAGGATGGAGTGTATGACTTTAATCCTAAGTGTTAAACCCTTAATGTGTTTAAATCTCTTAATCAATTCACTTAATAAGTATCAAGACATCACTTGTAACTTGGGCCTTGCATTAGGGTTCTAATTCTTCCTTAATTGGTTAAGAAGGACTAACACTAGTGTTAATGGACAAGTCCCCCTCAAGTTGTCTTACAAACCATAAAAATCACTTCATCATCTTGTCATTAACTAAAATCCACTTAATAAAGGCTTTGTTTTGTCATGAGTTTAATCCCTAATCATGGATTAAGTTGAGGAGCTTTCCTCAGCTTAAACATTCTCATCTATTATCCTTCTATTAGGATGGTGTAATGAGTCTGTTTAATCCTTGATTACGGCTTAACCTCATTACTTAACACTAAACAAAAATACCAAAAACATCTAAATAATCATAAGTAGGTTAATGATCTTAACCCTATATCAAAGGTGATTAAGTGTGAGAATCTGACTTCACACTTAAGGTATTCTCATTACCCCTAATCAGAGGGAAGATGTGATGAGTTTACTAACCTACTGGTTTAGGCTTAAGCTCATTAACTTATGACAAACTTTCAAAAGCAATAAAAGACTGAAAACTCAAAAACAAACAATAATCGTCTCCTCCGGGATTCTTTTCTCATCTCATTCACTCACAAACGAGAACTCGCTTCTTCCGTCTAATGCAAGACAGTTTGCACCTGAGCCAGACAGGTCATACACTTGAGCATAGGCAAGTAAGCAGTTCCCAAGTCAATTCATCTTTCAGTCTCTTTGGGTCGAACTACGGCGTTCTGACTTCCTCATTGCACGAGAGGATACGTAGGCATAACTTAACGGTTATCGAACAAAAGTCTCTGTATATTCCCCCTCTTTCCAGCTTTATTCTCTTAGCCTCATGATCTTGAGCATCTTATTCCTTTTCTTACACTGCCACATCATCTATACACTTCACTGCTCTTACACTGACACCTGTACATTCTTTTCCAGCTATTTTACACACAGATTGCACTGACACTACCCCTTTAAAACACAAATCTTTTAAGCGTGGATCCCGTCGAGTACGACGGACAATCTGGGTGCTAATACCTTCCCAGGTTGTAACCAACCCCCTTTCTCAGTCTCTCTGGTTCGCAAACCGTCTTATCCATCCCTTTCTAGGCTTATGCAGCATTGCCTTTCCTCCGGGATAAAAATGCCTAGCTGGCGACTCTATTCATCTCCAGTGAGTTCACGGCTGTGTGTTCTCATTGTTCCCTTCGCCGACCGTTCGCGTCTGTACCTTCATCTGACCCTGTTTCATTTGTCGGGAGCGACAGCTTGGCGACTCTGCTGGGGATAGCCTTATATTGCAACCAGGGCTTCTGGTTCTTTTTGTGGGTTCCTCCTAGCGCTTGATTGATTTGTGTTTACTGGGGTGTTATGTGCTTATTTGTGCTTGTATATTTGTACTTATTTTGCTTTATGTACAGTTTGCTGTACTGCTTTCTTTATTGCTTTTGCATTATATCATATTGTATTGTCATACTGTGCTGCTGGCTGGATCTGTTGTTTGTTTTGGTGGGTGGGTGATTCATTGAGAGTTAAGGTCCTATACCTGGGACCTGAGTGACACCTAGGCTAGAGTGAATCATATTCTTTCCCATTCCATCTCGGTCTGGTGCGGGATTATGAAACACGGTTCAGATATGGGTTTCTTCTTGAGAACTCTGTGTTGCGGATTTCCTGCAATGCTAGGGCTATCTGGGAAGCCTGCTAAGTCTGGATGACCTTTTAGTATTGACCTTCAGAAACTGAGGTGAATTAGAGGAGGAACTTTTATGGTTATTGTAAACACTGTACCTCCGGGTTAGAAGTGTTTACACTTCTCATAACTGATCCAAGTCTGAGGATCCTTGTTCTAGAACACCACCTGTGAGGGGGTTGGGCTGTTTACAGGTTTGCAGGTACCTTGACCTCAGAATACCTTGTTGCTTTGATTTGGTTAAGAATACTTCATGTTGGAATAGTTCTTGTGATTCTAAACCCTGGACATGTGGCTCTTTATTTGAGCCCCCCACCTTGGCTACTGGATTTATAGACCTCCAACTGGAATTCTTGAACACACTTGGACCTATATCAGGGCATTTTGATCAGATCCGGCTCAGTCACAGACCCTTGCATATCATTTGCATACATAAACATTGCATCATATTGACATTTGCTTATTTGTTTCAGGGTATCCATCTTCACTTTTGGCTAGTTTTGACCCCATCTTCAGTTTTGACCTATCTTCACCAACACCTGCTTCAGTTATCAGCTGTCTGCTTCAGCTGTCACCAGCACCAGCCAGTCAGTGGCCCATTTCTTCAGTGTCAGCATCAGCACCAGTCTCTACTCAGCCTCAACATCATGGCTCCTAAAAAGAGCAATGTCACCTATCACTTCTTCCAGCCAGAGTTATCAGACATCAGGAGGGTTCAAACCCTGATCACTCCAGATCACATACCTTTGTTCAGGGAGAGTTATGGAGATATACTGGACATGGTTATGGATCTGGACCCTTCACAGAGAAGCCTGATCCACACCTGCATTCAGTTTTATGATCCTCCACTGAGATGTTTTACTTTTCAAGACTTTCAGTTGGGCCCCTTATTGGAAGAGTACTCCTCATTAGTTGGTATGCCTATCAGGAGAGAAATTCCTTTCAACCCTGAGATGGTCTTTCCTGCTAACGGAGAAGTAGCAAAGGCTTTGCACCTGGAACCTGTCCTGATTGAGCAGCATATGACCTCTAAGGCTGGAATTCTTGGTTTCCATCTGGATTTCTTAATCTCTCAAGCTATCCTGAAAGCTTCTCTAGGAGAATGGAAAGCTGTTTGTGCTTTACTGGCCTTGAGTATATATGGAATTGTATTGTTTGCAGATGAGCCTCGTTTCATTAGCAAGAATGCAATCCATCTATTCATCTTGAAGAACCCAGTGCCAACTTTATTGGGGGACCTTTACTATTCAGTGCATCAGAGGAATGAGAAGCAGAGGGGGAGATTAGTGAGGTTTTGTGCTCCATTGTTTCACACTTGGCTTCTCAGGCATCTACCCAGGACAGATGCATTCCTAAACCCTCATCAGCAGAGCAACTGGGCTAAGAGACTCACTGTTCTAACTTCAGCAGATATCAGATGGTGCACTCAAAGCACCAAAGGCAGGGATATCATCACCAGCTGTGGACATTTTTCTAATGTGCCTTTGATAGGAGTTAAGGGCAGTATTAATTACAATCCTCTGCTGTTCAGAAGGCAACTGGGCTATGCACTGGTCCATACTCCTAGGGCACAGGACTTGGTGGAGACTCTCTATTGTGAGAACAAGATTAGTTTGGCTGTTGTTAGGCAGGCTGCCTGGGCCTGGGATAATGTTCAAGCCAAGGGAGTCACCATTCTGGGGAAATGTAATAATGTGGCATCAGCACAATATTACGAGTGGTCCCGTGCTAGGGCCCAATTCTCTGGAATGCCCTTTACCATAGAAGACATGCCTGAGTCATCTTCAACACCACCCCCTGCCACCATCAGTTTGGAAGAGTTTGAGAGCTTGAAGGAAAGAAATGAGAAGCTAACCCAGGCTTTGCAGAAGACCCTCCGGGAAAGGAGTGAAGGTATGAGGGAGATTGAGAGATTGGAGAAGTTAAGAGTGGAGCATTTGACTAAGATTGAAAAGTCTGGGGATTATATCAAAAAGTCTAAAGCTGGTGAACAAATTCTGAAGAATGCTTGCAAAGAAGCCCAGTTCCAGAGAGCAAGGACAGACTTGTACTTGAAGGAGAGTCAAGCCCGGTGGGTCAGGATTACCGAGGCTCGTGCCCTGGAAGACAAGAGAGTTCAAGACAAGACGGAACAACTGGAAGCTAGTGCAAAAGAACAGCAAGAAGCCCTGGCAGCAGCACAGAGGGAAATATCATAATTGAAGATCAAAGCAGGGGTGAAGAGGTCCAAGGACCAAACTCAGCACAAAAAGCTAGCAGCAGCTATTGCAACCCGGAACCTCCTTATCAGGAATCTCACGGAGCGTCCGGCTGATCCTGTGACCGAAGCACTTCTCAAGGAAGTTCGTGAGGATGAGTTTGGTCTTGGTGTTTGACCATTTGTTTGTTGTTGTTTTCTTTCCGTGTACTTTTACTTTGTGTGATGTATTTTGACCCCTTAAGGGGCTTATGTTGTAAAACGAACAAGTTGTATTATTTCACCTTATGTAATATATTCATGTTAGTTTACTTCGGAAGCAACATTCAACAGCATCTTCAAGGGTCTGGAAGGGTCAAAACTGAAGGCCAAACCGGATACCTTGAGAACAAATAAGCATAACTGCATTGCATGCTAACCCTTTGTTTGTTTTGTAGGTGTTGTTTTATTGTTGCTAACCTCTGTTGTGATGTTCAGGAACTATTGCTAGGCGCCGGGTATTTCCCCTCAACCGTCCGCACCGTTATCCAACCCGAAGTAACCTTCCGGGCATTCAAATGGATCAGATGCAGCAGGACCTTACGGAGGTCAGAAACCAGATGGCCAACGAAAGGTTGGAGATGAGAACTCAGATAACACAGTTCATGGAAGTAATGAACAACTTAGCTCAAAGTCAGGAGAGGCTCAGAGCTTTGGTAGAAGGGAGGAATCAGGAGGAGCCCCATGTGGGAACTGCTGGCACAAGTAACAACGAGAGGGTCCAACCTCATGTCAATCCCCCAGTTTTTGGACCCCATCTCCATCCGGAGGCCAACATCCCTGTCAATATACAAGGGACTGCCACAGCAGGTAGGGTACTACAGGAAGACCCTCAAGAAGACCAGTTCACAGTAATGGGTGCTGGAGAAGAGGCTTACGATAGAAGGTTGGATGAAATAGCTGAGAAGTTAAGATCCCTAGAATCTCAAAATTCTTTGGGTTTCGACGTCATGGACATGGGCTTGGTAGACGGGGTCAGGATCCCCCATAAGTTCAAGCCTCCTTGCTTTGAAAAATACAACGGGACTTCATGCCCCCGGACTCATCTACAGTCGTTTCTGGGAAGGATGAAGGCCTATACAATGGATGAGAAGCTTTGGATGTTCTATTTCGAAGACAGCTTAACTGGAGCGTCGAGAGAATGGTACTCTCACTTGACAAGGGCAACTATTAGATGCTGGAAGGACCTGGCAGAGGCCTTCATCAGACAGTATCAGTATAATCTAGACATGGCACCCAACAGGACCCTCCTAATGGGAATGTCACAGTCGTCAAGGGAAAGTTTCCGAGAATATGCACAGAGATGGAGGCAACTGGCTGCTGCTGTTCAACCACCTATGTCTGAACGGGAAATGGCGGATATGTTCATGAACACCCTTCAGGGAACATATATTGACAGGTTGGCTGCTTTCTCTTCCACTAGCTTCGCGGATGTTGTCATAGCTGGGGAGAGAATTGAAAGCCTGTTGAAAATGGGAAAGATCTCAGACAACGGTGCAAGCTCGTCCAGTAATGCAAGAAAGCCTTTTGCAGGCCCGAGAAGAACTGGCGAGACCAATGCCATCCATTCAAACAGGGGCAGGCCCCAATATGTTCAGAGGTCAATAGCAGCAGTCACCATTCCTACTCCAGCTCATCCTCAGCCAGTCTATCAACCTCCTCAGCAAAACTATCAGCCACAACCTCAGTACCATCAGCAAAATCAATATCCTCCAAGAAATTACAACAACGGCAATACCAACAACAACAGTCAACAGAGGCCATTCCAACAGAGGCCATCTCAAGCTAACAGAGTGATTGATCCAATCCCCATGCCATATGCTACTTTGCTGCCACAGCTTCTGAAACTCAACCTGGTTGAGCTAAGAACGTTGGCACCTCCAGATCCCAACAGTCTACCAAGGAATTATGACTCCAATGCTAGGTGTGCCTTCCATTCAAACGCACCTGGCCACAGCACAGAAAAATGCAGGGCTCTGCATATGAAGGTACAAGACCTGGTAGACTCCAAGGCTCTGAATTTCGCACCACCACCCAATGTCAATAAGAACCCGATGCCAAACCATGGTGGTCCCCGGATTAACGCTATTGAAGAAGACAAACCGTCTTATTTAATAACCAGTGTGGGACAGATCAGGACACCGTTGGTGGAAATCAAAGCTCAGCTCTTGGAATGTCAAATGTTCCCGGGGTGTGAGTTGGGTTGTGCTTACTGTAATATCTCCGTAAATGGGTGCGATAATTTGAGGAATGGCATAGATGGCCTCATTCAGAGTGGCCAGCTTCAGATCACCACATCATTTCCAACAAATCCAGCAATATCATCCGCAACGGTTTCAGAACCTCCTACAACCGCAGCAACCATTGTTCCTGACAATTCTTCGGTTTCATCAACAAGTACTTCATCCATCGCCTCAACTGATCAGTTCTCAACAATTTCTCCTGCTACAACTTCAGCTTCATTCCATCTTGAATCTCCTACAACAACAACATCCGTACTTCCAACAATGTCTCCTACAACTCCAGCAATCAATCATGAAGATGTCTCTACTGTCACCATATTTTATGATCCTGAGAACAACTCTGCCTACCATTCAGAAGGTGCTGCTCCCACCAGAGCACCAGTTATAATCTTTTATGATCCACAAACAATTACAGTCCCTTCAGCAGCAGCAATCAGTCCAGTCACTGTCACGGTGCCTGGACCAGTACCATATGAAAGCAATAGGGCCATCCCTTGGCACTATGGCTCAGACGTGTACTACGAAGGAAAAAGAATCACTCTTGAAACATCAACACCTGCACCACAAGTAGATAATGTGGGGGGAGGCGGAGGCTTCACTCGAAGCGGACGTCTCTTTGCTCCACCAATTCAAAGACCTACCGCCGAAGCAGAAGCTGCTGCCAAGGCGAAAGGAAAGAGCCCGGTACAGGAAGATCAAGCTGTTAAAGAAGCCTTGAAAACACCGTTCGATCAAGAAGTTGATGAGTTTATGAGAATCATCAAAAAGAGTGATTACAAAATTGTGGATCAGCTTCACCAAACGCCATCCAAAATCTCTATCCTCTCACTGCTTATGTGCTCCGAAGCCCATCGGAATGCATTACTCAAAGTCTTGCACGCAGCTTTCGTGCCTGAAGAGATTACTGTCAACCAATTGGAGACCGTGGTTGGAAATGTTACTGCTAGCAATGGGCTAGGGTTCACCAATACTGACTTGACAGCGGATGGCCGCAACCACAATAAAGCCTTGCACATAACCATGGAATGCAAAGGAGCTGTCCTTTCTCATGTGCTGGTAGATACAGGTTCATCCCTGAATGTCTTACCAAAGAAGGCTCTGGTGAAGTTAGAATATGATGGATTGGCATTGAGACCCAGCAACCTGGTAGTAAGAGCCTTTGACGGTTCTAAGAGATCGGTTCTGGGAGAGATTGAGCTGCCTGTGACAATTGGCCCACAGACCTTTAAAACTATCTTTTATGTGATGGACATTCAGCCCGCCTACAGCTGTTTGTTGGGTAGACCCTGGATTCACGCCGCCGGCGCAATAACGTCTACCCTTCACCAAAAGTTAAAATATGAGTGGGAAGGCCAAGTTGTCACAATCTGCGGAGAGGAGGACATTTTTGTCAGCCACCTGGCAACCTATAAGTACATTGAAATGGATGGGGAGATCCATGAAACAATGAGCCAGGGGTTTGAAGCTTTGAATGTGAATGAAGCATCTGCTGTATCTGGTACTCCAATGTCATCTTACCAACAAGCCCGGAAGGTTGTTGAAGAAGGAACTGCCCTAGGCTGGGGCAAGGTCTTAGCTGTGGAGGAGAAGAAAGACAAATTTGGGTTGGGTTACAGACCAACCCAACATCAAGCAAGGGCTGCTGAAGAGCCTGGTTTTGTCAGTGGGGGGATGCTTACCCCCGATGCTATCAACTGTCTGGAAGACGAGCTGGAAGAGGAGCGCAACCTGGAAAGCTGGATTCGTCCAAAGATCCCGGGGAGCAGTGTCTCGAACTGGTCTTCCCAGGAAATTATAAGAGTTACTCGATCAGAGTAATTATTATTTCCTGTATTTTATAAGCATGCATCAAAGTCTTGCATCTTGCCCAAGATGACAAGACTCATTTTGTAATCGGGCCATCTGTACTTTTTGTGCAAACAAGATCAATTAATGAAATATCAGACATCTTTTTGCAAACGAGTTTTTTTCTTTTCGTTCACTGTTTTTCCATTTTTCTTTTTGTACAAAAAATAAATGGCGGTGTTTTCAAAATGACAACTTCATTTCACTTTTCTAAATAAGACTAAAATCAGATCACTAAAATGAACAACTTAACCCTTGCAGAGAGTGCCTTCCTGACAGCACCGACAACAGCACGGCTATGACATCGTATGACTTCGACAATCCAATCAATCAAGCTGATGAAGGGGTTGATGAAGAATATGAGCTTCCTGAAGAGCTAGCCAGGTTGTTGAGACAGGAGGAAAAGGTTATTACTCCTCACCAGGAGGAGGTTGAAGTGATCAATCTTGGTACAGAGGAAGACGTGAAAGAGGTTAAAATCGGTGCCCGCCTGCGAGACTCAGTGAAGAAGCAACTGGTTGATCTACTTCAAGAATATGTGGATGTGTTTGCTTGGTCGTATCAAGACATGCCGGGGTTGGATACCGACATTGTTGTGCACAAGCTGCCTTTGAGACAAGAATGCCCTCCAGTCAAACAGAAGCTACGCCGTACTCGTCCAGACATGGCTATGAAAATCAAGGAAGAGGTACAAAAGCAATGGGACGCCGGGTTCCTTGCTGTGACTAGTTATCCGCCGTGGGTTGCTAACATAGTACCTGTGCCTAAGAAAGACGGCAAAGTACGGATGTGTGTTGACTACCGGGATCTGAACAGAGCCAGCCCGAAAGATGATTTCCCTCTACCTCACATTGATGTATTGGTTGATAACACGGCTCAGTTCTCGGTATTCTCCTTCATGGACGGATTTTCAGGATACAACCAGATTAAAATGTCACCTGAAGACATGGAGAAGACAACATTCATCACACCCTGGGGCACGTTCTGCTACAAGGTAATGCCATTTGGGCTCAAGAATGTCGGTGCAACGTATCAACGGGCTATGGTAACATTATTCCACGATATGATCCACAAAGAAATAGAATGTTATGTGGATGATATGATTGCCAAGTCCCTTACTGAAGAAGATCATCTGGTGAATCTGCTGAAGTTGTTCAAGCGCTTGAGGAAGTACCAATTGAAGTTGAACCCCAACAAATGCACATTCGGGGTGCGATCCGGTAAGCTGCTAGGATTTATTGTAAGCGAGAAAGGGATTGAAGTTGACCCTGATAAAGTCAAAGCTATTCAAGAGATGCCTGCACCGAAAACTGAAAAGGAGGTTCGAGGGTTCTTAGGTCGATTGAACTACATCTCAAGGTTCATATCTCACCTTACAGCAACCTGTGAACCCTTGTTCAAATTGTTAAGAAAAGAACAAACGGTCAGGTGGAACGAAGATTGCCAGAAGGCTTTTGACAAGATCAAGGAATACCTGCAAGAGCCTCCAATCCTTATGCCTCCAGTTGAAGGAAGACCTCTGATTATGTACTTGACAGTATTAGAAGAGTCAATGGGGTGTGTGCTGGGCCAGCATGACGAGTCTGGTCGAAAAGAGTATGCAATATACTACCTGAGCAAAAAGTTTACCGACTGTGAACAACGTTATTCACTGCTCGAGAAAACTTGATGTGCTTTAGCGTGGGCTGCTCGCCGACTGAGGCAGTATATGTTGACCCACACTACTCTATTGATCTCAAAGATGGACCCAGTCAAGTACATATTCGAGAAGCCAGCTCTTACAGGACGGGTTGCAAGATGGCAAATGATCCTCACAGAATATGACATCCAGTACACTTCTCAGAAAGCCATCAAAGGCAGTGTATTGTCTGAATATCTTGCTAAGCAACCCATCGATGATTACCAGCCTATGAGGTTTGACTTCCCTGATGAAGACATCATGTTCATTAAATCAAAAGATCATGAAGAGCCTATTCACACTGAAGGGCCTGACCCGGAGGAAGGATGGATTATGATGTTCGATGGGGCTGTTAACATGAATGGTCGTGGTGTTGGTGCAGTCCTTATTACACCCAAAGGAGTTCACATGCCTTTCTCGGCAAAACTCACTTTCAACTGCACTAACAACGAAGCTGAGTACGAAGCTTGCATTATGGGTCTTGAGGAAGCCATTGACCTCAGGATCAAGACATTGACCGTATTCGGAGATTCAGATTTGGTAGTCAATCAGACCAATGGGAAATGGTATACACACCAGGATCATCTGATACCTTACAGGGATTATACAAGGAGGTTACTGACGTTCTTCACAACAGTCAAGCTTGAGTATATCCCTCGGGATGAGAATCAGTTTGCAGATGCCTTGGCTACCATTTCATCCATGATCAAAGTTCAAGCTGCTAACTTTGTACCTCAGATTTCAGTATCGAGACTTGATAGACCAGCATATGTATTCGCAGCAGATGTTGTCAAAAATGATAAGCCTTGGTTCCACGACATTAAATGCTTCTTGGAGGATCAAACATACCCACCTGGGGCATCTTCCAATGATAAGAAAACCTTGAGAAGGCTTGCTGGAAGTTTCTTTCTGAACACTGATGGATCTTTATACAAAAGGAACTTTGATATGGTACTCCTCAGATGTGTTGACAAGACGGAAGCAGATTTGTTGATGCATGAAGTGCATGAAGGCTCTTTTGGTACCCATGCTGGAGGACATGCAATGGCTAAGAAGTTGTTAAGATCAGGCTATTATTGGATCACAATGGATGCAGACTGTTGTGCTTACGCCCGAAAATGCCATAAGTGCCAGATCCACGCAGATAAAGTGCATGTGCCTCCTAATCCTTTGAACATTATGTCTTCACCATGGCCCTTTGCCATGTGGGGCATTGATATGATTGGCAAGATCGAGCCAACTGCTTCAAATGGTCACAGATTCATCCTGGTCGCCATTGACTATTTCACCAAGTGGGTTGAAGCAGCCTCATATGCAAATGTTACAAGGCAAGTGGTAGCCCGATTCCTAAAGAGAGATATCATCTGTCGATATGGAGTGCCCGAGCGAATCATTACTGATAATGGTTCCAATCTAAACAACAAGATGATGGCTGAATTATGCCGGGACTTCAAGATCCAACATCACAATTCTTCTCCTTACAGGCCAAAGATGAATGGTGCTGTTGAGGCGGCAAATAAGAATATCAAGAAGATTGTGCAGAAGATGGTAGTCACTTACAAAGACTGGCATGAAATGCTACCGTTTGCCTTGCATGGGTACCGCACGTCAATCAGGACATCCACTGGGGCAACACCGTATCAACTCGTGTATGGTATGGAAGCAGTCCTACCAGTTGAAGTTGAATTACCCTCGTTACGGGTATTAATGGATGTCAAACTGAGTGAAGCAGAATGGGTTCGGGCCCGATACGAGCAACTAAGTCTGATTGAAGAGAAAAGATTGGCTGCAATCTGTCATGGGCAGTTGTATCAGAAGAGAATGAAGAAAGCCTTCGATCAGAAAGTCAGGCACCGAGAGTACCAAGTGGGAGATCTTGTGCTGAAAAGAATCCTCCCTCCTCATACAGACCACAGGGGCAAATGGACTCCAAACTACGAAGGACCATTTGTGGTAAAGAAAGTTTTCTCTGGTGGAGCACTGATGCTCAGCACCATGGATGGTGAAGATTTCCCGTCCCCCGTGAATTCAGATGCAGTTAAAAAACTACTTCGCATAAAATGACCCGCTGGACACAAAAACGGAATGTAAGTCCAGGCAAAAATAGGGCATCCCGGCGAGTCAAAAACAGAATAAAATACTCGGGCAAAAATAAGGGAAAATAAACGAAAAATGTACACCCGCTGAGTTGAAAAGCCGCATTGGACAACTCAGGCAAAAATGGGTATCCCGATGGATTGAAAACCCGAAAGGGCGATCCATGCAAAATAAGGGAATAAGCGAACAACTGCATTCTGAATTCGTCTGTATCACTTACAACTTGGAAAGCTCCGACGGAATCAAGCTTCAATCAGAATCAACTTTCTTCAGAAAGCAAGACGAGAAGAACGTCATTGTCATACGAGTCGTAGCAGGAGAGAAAGCTCCTTAAAGCGTCATCAACACTGCCAGCACTTTGTTTCTCAATTTGTAACAATCTCCTCATTTCAGGGGATATGTTCCTTTGACTGTACCTCGCCAATTCAGGGCATATGAATTAATAAAATCAGATTTCTCAGTCATGTTTTCGTTTTGTACATTTTCATTTTTTTGCAAAGAATGTCTGATATCTTAAAAGAAAAAAACTGATTGCATAAGAGTACAGATGATTGTCACTAAAAATAGAAACACATGCTTGCAGGGAATATACTTACTCTTGAGAATGCTTGACTCCTATGAAGGAATCCAGTAAAGGATACCTCGGGACCTTTTGTGCGTCTCCTTATCTTTGCAGGATTGCAGGTATCCAGAACGCAACCTGGGGCATGCAAGTTACGTCTCAGCAAGCTGGCGAATCATTATCAACTCGGTCTATCTTCCACGTGGCACTGGAAGGGGCCCACTTCCCCAGCAAAGTTGCCAAATCAACATACACTCAATCTCAGCATCTGAAATGCTCTATCCCCAGTTGAGTTGCCTTTTGTTTCTCTCCCCAGCTGAGTTGTTTCTCATAATTCCCCAGCCGAGTTGCCATTCCATCCTCAGCTGAGTACAGGAGTCAGGAAATCATCTCCCCACAGAATCTTCAGCCTCTATCCAGAAGAGCAGCGCATAGAAGATCACAACAGAGTGAAGAAAGCTTCTACAAACCCCAGCTGGGCCCCACATTTATCAAGATAGGTCTATCAGTGACCCGTATCCCCAAGTGGATACATCTCCCCAAGTCTATCAATGATCTCACCCCCATCTGGGAGGTCCATTTCAAACAGATCAGCCAGAGATCTTCGCAGCAACGGGATCCGAATCCCGGTTTGATATTTTTGCATAATCATGGCATTCGCATCATATTTTCCCCTCAGAGCGTAGCATTCCGTCTAACACGGAGCATTACGGCAAAAATCAAACGCATAGCATAATCATAAGCCATGTTCTGAATTAACACTTGTAAATAATAACCGTTCATCATCATTGTACAGAAATCCTCACCAGAGTCCCAGCAAAAGCAGTTGCCTCATATTCACAAATACCAGTATATTTCCTTTTGATACCCGTCCGTATCATCACTCCCCAGTAAAGTCATCTGAACACCCTGTATAACAAAATCACCAGTATTACAGACACTTCATGACACCCGTCCGTGTCATATTACCAGCAGAAAGCCAAAGACATCCTCTTTGCACTCGCATATACCTATATATACACTTTCCGGACACCCGTCCGTGTCATATCCCCAGCGCAGTCGCCTAGATTTTGTATAACAGATACTTGTTAATATTACCATACTTTTCCCTCTTGACACATGTCCGTGTCACCCTCCCCAGCAGTTAAAACACTCATACTTATGCAGATACTCGTCCGTATCTTATACACAACACTTATCTCCCCACAGATTCGACAGTAGTCTTTGTTCTTTGTTAACCAGTTGGTACTCGTCCGTACCATCATCACAGAACATTGCGTCTAGTGTTTGTTTCTACATGATACTCGTCCGTATCATAACCTTAAGGATGCTCGTCCGCATCTTTAATCCATACACTGTGTCAAACACTTGTGTCTTCTTGAATATAAATGTTCGTCCGTGTCTACTGTTCCCCCAGAAGAACCATCAGATTCAACACTCGTCCGTGCTCCTTGTTAACCAGTTGATACTCGTCCGTATCATCATCTCTGAACATGTGTCATGTTTGTTTCTACATGATACTCGTCTGTATCATAGTCTTAAGGATGCTCGTCCGCATCTCTAATCTATACACAATACCAAACACTTATACTTTCTTTTCTTGGTTGTGAACGCTCGTCCGTGTTCACTATATCCCCAGTAGATCGCCAACAACCAATTTGCTTTTTATCTGACATGATAACCCTGAGAGCAGCCGTACCCTGCTGAGTGGTCGTCCTCCACTTCTTGATGGTCGTCCTCCATCATGCTCATCCGATGGCCGTCCCCATCGTTGATCCTTTTAGCAGCCGTCCCCTGCTAGGTGGTCGTCCTCCACCTTTTTTTTGATGATCGTCCTTCATCATTTTATCCAATGGCCGTCCCCATTGTTGATTTTTGTTATCTGGCATTCGTCCTATGTCATGAGAAACCTCGAGAGCGGCCGTACCCTGCTGAGTGGTCGTCCTTCACTTCTTGATGGTCGTCCTCCATCATGCTCGTTCGATGGCCGTCCCCATCGTTGACCTTTTATCCGGCATTCGTCCTATGTCGCGATATTTTCGGCAGCCGTACCCTGCCAGGTGGTCGTCCTCCACCTTTGATGGTCGTCCCCATCATGATTCCTTTATTCCCCAACAGAGCAGTCGTCCCCTGCTAGGTGATCGTCCTTCATCTTTGATGGCCGTACCCCATCATCTGTTTATTTCATTTATTCTTTAACCCGATGGCCGTCCCCGTCGTGGTCCCTTTTCCTTTTAGCCCGATGGCCGTCCCCATCGTTGGTTACTTTACCTTTATGAACCTGATGGCCGTCCCCGTCATGTTTCATTAATCCCCAGAGAATTTTACAGCTTTATCTTGATGGCCGTCCCCATCACAATATCTTATTTTTCCAGCTAGTCGGCCGTCCCCGTCTTAGCTTTACCTTCTCCCCAGCATGTCGGCCGTCCCCGTCATCGCTTTACTTCACACACTTTTCCCAGCATGTCGGCCGTCCCCGTCATTGCTCCTTGCCCAGCAGTCGTCCTCTGCTCGACGGTCGCCCTCCGTCGCCCACTTTACAACATACTTTATTTTCCTTTTACAATCTATATCCCTTTTCTTCTTCATTCTGTGAGTGCAAATTTTGGACTGTCTTTGGTATTCAACCACAAGTTATCTTGTTTGTCTGTTAAGCCGTCGCTTACATCCTGCACAGCTAACTCATGTTTGAATAGGGGCAGCTGTAAACACCCCAAATTTGCCCTCACCCATTTCACCATGGCTTGTGATCATCTCATATGCATAAACACAATCATATCATCTCACATCTCATTTTTGATTCACTGCATAGATTCTAAGTCATCTGCACCTAGGGTTTGTGATCTGAGCAATCTCAGGGCATCTTGAGCCACTCCAAAGGCAACCAATCAATTCAAAGGGGTCTACATGTGTCCAAGCATCATATTACATCCTCAAAAAGCCAAGAATTCAAAAGAATCACAAGAACTAGGGTTTGAGTGGATGCAGAGCCAGGATAGACTGCACAGTTGACTGAAAATTAGGGTTTTGGTTTCAGAGGCCATAACCCCAAATTTTTTGGTCATTATTGTTTCCATTGGTCTCTATATGGTATAGGGAGTATGCATATCAATTTTCATGAAGAAATTCCATGGGGAAGTCATCTGATCAAAGGTTGACTTTCTGGACAAGTCAGTGCAAAATCAGGGCATCTGAGGCCCCCAATGACCCAACCAATGGGTGATCTTCATCATTTTGAGTGTATATGATCTTTATTTGATCATGGAAGAAGGTTGAAGTTCACAAAAATCAAGAATTTAGGGTTTTTGCAAATGTTGACTTTTTGGGCATAGTTGACTTTTCAAGAATGCATCATTTTAGGTCATTTTTCAAGCCTTGATTCTTGATCCAAAAATGCTTCAAATGGAAAAACTTTGGTCATGAAAGTTGTAGATCTCATCTTTCCCTTTTCAAAAAGTACAAGAACATGATCAAACTCTTCTTGGATCAAAAGTTATGGTGTGGCAAAGTTGGCAAAAATCATTGATTTTCAAGGCATGCTTCAAATGGAAATTTTGCAAGATCATGAACCAAAGCCCAATGTGACTTCTAATTCACTCCAAACCAGTATGCAAACATTCTCTAAGTCATAAAATTCAGAATGAACCAAGAATGCCCATGGTTTTATGGTTGGTTGGACAAAGGAATCACATGTGAACCAAAAAGCCACAAGTTGCAAAACTCATGATCATTCTTCCTACAACTTGCTGCATTGGTTACTACACTTTGCTAGCCTCTCACCTCACCATGCTGCACCAGAACCAGCCTTGTACTAGCCTAGAAGCTGCCCATACTTTCTCTTACAAAGAAGTTGACATTTTGCAAAAGGTGACTTACCTATCATAGCAGGCCATGTCACATCATCCAGCCAATCAGATTTGTTTATACTTTCCATTTGCAAGCTGGACATAACACTAAGCAAGGTTGAAACCCTCTCATTCATCACATTCACAAAAACACACCAAGCTGCAAGTTGCTTCGAATCTCTCTGCCCAGCCTTCAAACACTCAAACCATTTTCACCATTCGACTCATCACACTTCATAGACCTCAAACCACCAAGAGCCTGGCCTGAAACAAGCAAGAACATCCCACTGCCATTCTTCACCTCATTTTGCAGTTTCTTTCGAAACTCTCACCATAGCTCACAAACATACCAACAAACACCACAGACCTTCTCCATTCACCCTCAGGATCACAAACAACCCCTCACAATGACCTGAAAGTGCCAGAATCACCATAGCCATTTTTGACTGAGTTGAAGCAGGAGCTTTCGAAACTCATTATCCAGCCAACATAAACTCTTCTTGAGCATTCAAACACCTTCTGGGGATCAAGTGGAGTGGTTTGCACTGAAGGAAGTGGCCAGAAAGTCATCAGAGTGAAAGCTTCGAATCTCAGGTAGCTTGAAAATTATTTTTCCAGAAATCATTTTTCATGTTATAAACTTGTTCTATGTGCTTCACTGATCATCCTGATGTCATTGGTTTCTAAAATGGCTTCGAAATGAGCATTTAATTTCTCTCTGAAACCTGCGTGCCCTAGTTTTCATTTTCTTCGATTCAGCTTAGTTAGGGAAAAGAAATTTGTTTTGAGAGAGGGGTTTGATTCGTGAGTGTGTAAGGAACATTTCCCAATTCTTAGTTTTCATTTTTGATACGATTTGAGTGAGTTGGGAAGTTTTCAGGGGAGTGGCTCGCCGGAGAAGACGACCGGAAGTCTTCTCCGGCAGCCTGAATGTGATTAGGGCTAAACCTCATTAATTAACGAACTTTGAATTCTGGCCATTGATTTGCTTCTCCCGCGCGTGTTTGGACGGCCTGGATGGGTCATTAAACCCTAATCTTGCTTAATTAAATTAATCATAATTAATTAAATCAGCTTTGAACCACAGCCATTAGATCACGCGCGCTTTGGAACTTGGAACCTGGGCCTTGGATTGAGCTGACCCCCAGTCTTGTTGACTTGCACGCTGGACCTTTGGATCTCTCTGCCTTCAATCTCAACCACTCATACTGCATACTTTTTATTTTTATTTCATTTTCTTTTTATTTATTTTGCACGATTAATTTAAAATAGTAAAAAATTCTTAAAAATTATGAAACTTTTTCCTAAGAGTTTTAATAATTTTTATGACCCAAAAATATTTTTATTTTATTTTTTATCATTAAAAAAGTATTTTTAAATATTTAAAAGATTATTTTTAATTGATTAATGGAAATTAATTTATTAAAAATACTTTTAGGTATTTTAAAATCACCAAAAAATTCATGAAATGTTCTAAGACATTTAGAAACATTGTCCAACCTTCAAACCAAATTTATTTTTTGATCTTGATGCATTTTAAGAATTTTCTATTGAATTAAATCATTTTTTGTGCATTATTGTGATCATAAGTTCACAAATCCATTTCTGCCTATCTAAGAAGGTTTGGATATTGGTTCTTTTTGTGTTGCATTCTATTTGGCATGTAGTTTCTAGGATAAAATGGCCATGATTTGATCTTGCATTTTCCAATTGTTTGGCATTTCTTTTGTTAAGAACCCTAAAAAACCCTAATAACTTAGAAAAATCATAACTTGAGATTGGTTAAGAGTTGAGAGCTCCCCTTTGGACATTGATTTAGTATAGGTTTAGGGTCTCTTTGGAAGGAATTTTCCATTTTTTATCTTAGGGTTTGCTTCTGTTTTTGGGTTTTGTTTGTTGTTTGATCTTTAAACCCTAATTTGGGCTTTCATTTGCATCCTTCTTGCATTCTCTTGCATAACATGACTTGCCTTGACATTTTATGCATCCATTTTGTTCATTAGACATCATAAGACATGTAGAAAGCATGTTTGATCATTGCACCTCATATTTGCCATGTCATTTGCTTTGTATGTTCCATAACTTTTCATGTGTATCCATGCTCCTTAGCTTGCATCATATGCATCCATGCTCTTGTATGAACATTCCCATGTGTTGCCTCATGTTTATATCATCTTATAGCATCATTATCATCATCAACATGCTTCTGGTTTTGCTTATCATCATAGCATCTCATCACATTTTGCATTGCATTGCATTTCTTTCTAACTTTTCAGGTGGTAAGTGAACTTGAGAAGTGAATTTGCCTCCACTTCTCATAACTTTTCTTTTCATCTCTCTTGCATTCATTGCTGCATTTCTATATGTGTTTGAGATTGAGCTTGCTCATTCTTGTTTCTCCCACTTTCTTTCTTCAAGTGACTTGACTTCTTGAATGAAGCAAGTCACTTTGCTTCTCTTGATCCTTTCATCTGCTACCTGGTGGTTCCATTGAAGATTGTTCTTGTTTAACCTCACAAACTTTAGGAACAACCAAGCATGACAATGATTAGGGTTTTTATTAGTCCCCCCTCTTAGTTTTCACCTTTGTGTCTCTTTGAGTCTCCTCTTCTCACCTCATAATCAGGGACTAAACCCTAAAGGCTTTGAGGCTTTGTGATTAAGCTTATGCCTGCATCCTTCTCTTAGGATGGAGTGTATGACTTTAATCCTAAGTGTTAAACCCTTAATGTGTTTAAATCTCTTAATCAATTCACTTAATAAGTATCAAGACATCACTTGTAACTTGGGCCTTGCATTAGGGTTCTAATTCTTCCTTAATTGGTTAAGAAGGACTAACCCTAGTGTTAATGGACAAGTCCCCCTCAAGTTGTCTTACAAACCATAAAAATCACTTCATCATCTTGTCATTAACTAAAATCCACTTAATAAAGGCTTTGTTTTGTCATGAGTTTAATCCCTAATCATGGATTAAGTTGAGGAGCTTTCCTCAGCTTAAACATTCTCATCTATTATCCTTCTATTAGGATGGTGTAATGAGTCTGTTTAATCCTTGATTACGGCTTAACCTCATTACTTAACACTAAACAAAAATACCAAAAACATCTAAATAATCATAAGTAGGTTAATGATTTTAACCCTATATCAAAGGTGATTAAGTGTGAGAATCTGACTTCACACTTAAGGTATTCTCATTACCCCTAATCAGAGGGAAGATGTGATGAGTTTACTAACCTACTGGTTTAGGCTTAAGCTCATTAACTTATGACAAACTTTCAAAAGCAATAAAAGACTGAAAACTCAAAAACAAACAATAATCGTCTCCTCCGGGATTCTTTTCTCATCTCATTCACTCACAAACGAGAACTCGCTTCTTCCGTCTAATGCAAGACAGTTTGCACCTGAGCCAGACAGGTCATACACTTGAGCATAGGCAAGTAAGCAGTTCCCAAGTCAATTCATCTTTCAGTCTCTTTGGGTCGAACTACGGCGTTCTGACTTCCTCATTGCATGAGAGGATACGTAGGCATAACTTAACGGTTATCGAACAAAAGTCTCTGTATATTCCCCCTCTTTCCAGCTTTATTCTCTTAGCCTCATGATCTTGAGCATCTTATTCCTTTTCTTACACTGCCATATCATCTATACACTTCACTGCTCTTACACTGACACCTGTACATTCTTTTCCAGCTATTTTACACACAGATTGCACTGACACTACCCCTTTAAAACACAAATCTTTTAAGCGTGGATCCCGTCGAGTACGACGGACAATCTGGGTGCTAATACCTTCCCAGGTTGTAACCAACCCCCTTTCTCAGTCTCTCTGGTTCGCAAACCGTCTTATCCATCCCTTTCTAGGCTTATGCAGCATTGCCTTTCCTCCGGGATAAAAATGCCTAGCTGGCGACACTATTCATCTCCAGTGAGTTCACGGCTGTGTGTTCTCATTGTTCCCTTCGCCGACCGTTCGCGTCTGTACCTTCATCTGACCCTGTTTCATTTGTCGGGAGCGACATCGTCCTCCATCATGCTCATCCGATGGCCGTCCCCATCGTTGATATTTTCGGCAGCCGTACCCTGCCAGGTGGTCGTCCTCCACCTTTGATGGCCGTCCCCATCATAATTCTTTTATTCCCCAACAGAGCAGCCGTCCCCTGCTAGGTGATCGTCCTTCACCTTTGATGGCCGTACCCCATCATCTGTTTATTCCATTTATTCTTTAACCCGATGGCCGTCCCCGTCGTGGTCCCTTTTCTTTTAGCCCGATGGCCGTCCCCATCGTTGGTTACTTTGCTTTGTGAACTTGATGGTCGTCCCCGTCATGTTTCATCAATCCCCATAAAATTTTACAGCTTTACCTTGATGGCCGTCCCCATCATAATTTCTTATTTTTCCCAGCTAGTCGGTCGTCCCCGTCTTGGCTTTACCTTTTATCCCCAGCATGTCGGCCGTCCCCGTCATTGCTTTACTTCACACACTTTTCTCAGCATGTCGGTCGTCCCCGTCATTGCTCTTTACCCAGCAGTCGTCCTCTGCTCGACGGTCGTCCTCCGTCGCCCACACTTTACAATATACTTTAGTTTCCTTTTACAATCTATATCCCTTTTCGTCTTTATTCTGTGAGTGCAAATTTTGGACTGTCTTGGGTATTCAACCACAAGTTATCTTGTTTGCCTGCTAAGCCGTCGCTTACAACCTGCACAGCTAACTCATGTTTGAATAGGGGCAGCTGTAAACACCCCAAATTTGCCCTCACCCATTCACACCATGGCTTGTGATCATTTCATATACATAAACACAATCATATCATCTCATATCTCATTTTTGATTCACTGCATAGATTCAAAGTCATCTGCACCTAGGGTTTGTGATCTGAGCAATCCAAGAGCCTCCTGAGCCACTCCAAAGGCCATCAATCACTTAAAAGGGGTTCATGTGTGTTCTTATATCTTATTACATCCTTTCAAAGTCAAAAATGCAAAAGAATCACAAGAACTGGGATTGGTGTGGATGCAGAGCCAAGTTTGACTGCACAGTTGACCCAAAATTAGGGTTTTGGTTTCAGAGGCCATAACTCCAAATTTTTTGGTCATTCTTGTTTCCATTGGTCTCTATATGGTATAGGGAGTATTCATATCAATTTTCATGAAGAAATTCCATGGGGAAGTCATCTGATCAAGGGTTGACTTTTCAGACAAGTCAGTGCAAAATCAGGGCATCTGAGGCCCCCAATGACCCAACCAAGGGGTGATCTTCATCATTTTGAGTGTATATGATCTTTATTTGATCATGGAAGAAGGTTGAAGTTCACAAAATTCAAGAATTACAAGTTTTTGCAAAGTTGACTTTTTAGGGCATGGTTGACTTTTCAAGAATATGTCATTTTATGCCATTTTTCAAGCCTTGCTTTTTGATCCAAAAATGCTTCAAATGGAAAAACTTTGGTCATGAAAGTTGTAGAATACATTTTTCCCTTTTCAAAAAGTACAAGAACATGATCTAATTCTTCTTGGATCAAAAGTTATGGTGTGACAAAGTTGGCAAAAATCATTAATTTTCAAGATGTGCACCAAATGAGAAACTTGCAAGAACTTTGTACCAAGGCATTTGCAACCTCTAATTCATGTCTAACCACTACATAAACATTCTATGTGACCTAAAAATCAGATTTGAACCAAAACTTCTCATGTTTCATGGTTTGTGGGACAAGATCTTTCCATATGAACCAAGAAGGAACCAACTTGCAAAACCATCATCACACTCTCACCAACTTGCTGCATTGGCTATTGAACCTTTCTAGCTTCACTCACACACCATGCTGCGCCAGCCCCCATGCTTGTACTAGCCTAGAACCAAGCCCATGCCTCTCTTACAACAAAGTGGACTTTTTGCAAAAGTGGACATCCCAATCACAGCAGGCCAGGTCACATCATCTGACCAATTGGAATTGTTTATACTATCCATTTGCAAGCAAAACATAACATCAAGCAAGGCTGAAACAGGCAAGAGCATCACATTCACAAAATCACCCCCTCAAGCAAAAGCCTTCGAATCTCTCTACACAACACACCAACACAAAAACCAATTCCATAGATCAACTCACTTTGCTTCACTGAGCCAAAACCAACAAGACTTAGGCCTGAATCAAGCAAGAACATCATTCCTCCATTTTTCACTCTCAAAGCCAAAGCTTTCGAAACTCATTCCACAGGCCACAAACACTTGAACAAACTCCACAAACCTTCTCAAAACATCACCCTGATCACAAAGAACCACTTACATTGGCCTGAAACAGCCTGAATCACCATCACCATTTTCAACTGAGCTTGAGCAGAAGTTGTTCAAACTCCTTAACCAGCCAACATAAACTCCTCCTAAGCATTCAAGGATCATCAGGGGACCAAGCAAAGTGGATTGCATCAAAGGGAGAGGTCAGGAAGTTGCTGGAGTGAAAGCTTCGAAACTCAGGTAGCTCAAGAACTTTTTTTCCAGAAATGGATTTTTAAGTTCTAAAGTTGTTCTCCATGCTTCACTGATTGCTCTGATATCTTTAGTTTTGAAAATGGTGGAGAGATGAGAGTTTAATTTGTTTCTGAAAGTTTTGCCCTAAAATCTTCTTTGTTTCGATTCATGAGATTAATGAAATATAAATGAGTTTTGGCTTGGGGTTTTGATTCAGTAAGTTGTGGGGATCATTTCCATGTTTTTAGATTTCATTTTAGTTAGGTTTTGAGAGTTTTGGAGATTTTCAGGTGGGGTTCCCACCGGAGAAGACGACCGGAGGTCTTCTCCGGCCACCTGAAAATCATTAGGGTTTAATCTGGCAATTAATGAGCGTTTGAATCTGGTACGTTGGATTGCCTTGACCAGTTGACTTGCCGCGCGTGTGAATGGTCCAGATTTGTCATTAAAACCCTAAATCTCATTTAATTAATTCATAATTATATTTAGCCAAGTTTGAATTTCAGCCTTTGATCTGCGCGCGCAGTCAATGGTTTCATCTCCAGATTCAATCTCAGCCTCTCCTTTAGCATACTTTTGTTTATTTTATTTTTTATTCCATTTTATTTCATTTAATTTCCATAATTTATTTAAAATAGCAAAATTGTCTTAAAAATTATGAAACTTTTTCTCAAGAGTTTCACTAATTTTTAAAACACAAAAATATTTTTATTTTTATTTTTAGCATTAAAAAAGTATTTTTAAATATTTAAAAGTTTATTTTTAATTGATTAATGGAAATTAATTTATTAAAAATACTTTTAGGTATTTAAAAATCACCAAAAAATTCATGAAATGTTCTAAGACATTTAGAAACATTGTCCAACCTTCAAACCAAATTTATTTTTTGATCTTGATGCATTTTGAGAATTTTTCATTGATTTAAAATCATTTTTATGCATTAATTTGATCCAAAGTTCAAAAAATCATTTCTGCCTATTCATGAAGAGTTGGACATTGATTCTTTTTGCATTGCATTGTGTTTAGCATGTAGTTTGTGAGATTAAATGGCCATGACTTGATCTTTCATTTTCAATTTGTTTGGCATTTCTTTTGTTTGGAAACCCTAAAACCCTAGCAAACTTGTAAAAATCTTAACTTGAGATTGGCTAGGAGTTGAGACCTCTCCTTTGGGCATTGGTTTAGTATAGGATTAGGGGTCCTTTGAGTGGCATTTTCAATTTTTTATCTTAGGGTTTGCTTCTGATTTTGGTTTTTGTTTGATGTATTGTTCATAAACCCTAATTTGGGCTTCCATATGCATCCATCTTGCATTCTCTTGCATAACATGACTTGCCATGACATTCCATGCTTCCATGTGATTCATTTGACATCATAAGACATATTTAAAGCATGTTTGATCATTGCATCATGTATTTGTCATGTTGTATGCCATGTGCACTTCATAACTTTTCATGTATGTCCATGCTTCCTAACTTGCTTCATTTGCATTCATAAGCTTGTATGATCATTTCCATGTGTTGCTTCATGTTTGTAGCATCTCATAACATCATTAGCATCATGTAAATGTTTCTGGTTTTGTTTCTCATCATGTCATCTCATCCCATTTTGCATTGCATTGCATTTCTTTTCTAACCCTTCAGGTGGTAAGTGATTTTGGGAAGTGAATTTGCCTTCACTTCTCATAACTTTTCTTTTCATCCCTCTTGCATCCATTGCTGCATTTTTTATATGTGTTTGAGTTTGAGCTTTCTCATTCCTCTTCTTCTTACTTTCTTTCTTCAAGTGACTTGACTTCTTGAATGAAGCAAGTTGCTTTGCTTCTCTTGATCCTTTCATCTGCTTCCTGGTGGTTCCATTGAAGATATTCTTTTGCAAACCTCACAAACCTTAGGAATAACCAAGCATGACAATGATTAGGGTTTTGATTAGTCTCCCCTCTTAGTTTTACCTTTGTGTCTCTTTTGAGTCTCCTCTTCTCATCTCATAATCAGGGACTAAACCCTAAAGGCTTTAAGGCTTTGTGATTAAGCTTATGCCTGCATCCTTCTCTTAGGATGGAGTGTATAACTTTAATCCTAAGTGTTAAACCCTTAATGTGTTTAAATCTCTTAATCAATTCACATAATAACCATCAAGACATCACACTTGTAACTTGGGCCTTGCATTGGGGTTCTAATTCTTCCTTAATTGGTTAAGAAGGACTAACCCTAGTGTTAATGGACAAGTCCCTCTCAAGTTGTCTTACAAATCTAAAAATCACTTCATCATCATATCATTAAGTAAAATCCATTTAATCAAAGGCTTGTTTTGTCATGAGTTTAATCCCTAATCATGGATTAAGTTGAGGAGCTTTCTTCAGCTTAAACACTCTCATCTATTATCCTTCTATTAGGATGGTGTAATGAGTCTGTTTAATCCCTGATTATGGCTTAACCTCATTACTCAACACTAAACAAAAACACCAAAAACATCTAAATAATCACAAATAGGTTAATGATCTTAATCCTATACCAAAGGTGATTAAGTGTGAGAATCTGACTTCACACTTAAAGTATTCTCATTACCCCTAATCAGAGGGAAGATGTGATGAGTTTACTAACCCATTGGTTTAGGCATAAGCTCATTAACCTATGACAAACTTTCAAAAGCAATAAAAGACTGAAAACACAAAAACAAACAATAATCATCTCCTTCGGGATTCTTTTCTCATCTCATTCACTCATAAGCGAGAACTTGCTTCTTCCGTCTAATGCAAGACAGTTTGCACCTGAGCCAGACAGGTCATACACTTGAGCATAGGCAAGTAAGTAGTTCACAAGTCAGTTCATCTATCAGTCTCTTTGGGTCGAACTACGGTGTTCTGACTTCCTCATTGCACGAGAGGATACGTAGGCATAACTTAATAGTTATCGAACAAAAGTCTCTGTATATTCCCCCTCTTTCTAGCCTCATTCTTTTAGCCTCATGATCTTGAGCATTTCACTCCTGTTCTTACACTGACACTTCACTTATACACTTCATTTCTCTTACACTGACACCTGTACATTTTGTTTTCCAGCTCTTTTACACACAAATTGCACTGACACTACCCCTTTAAAACACAAATCTTTCAAGCGTGGATCCCGTCGAGTACGACGGACAATCTGGGTGCTAATACCTTCCCAGGTTGTAACCAACCCCCTTTCTCAGTCTCTCTGGTTCGCAACCGTCTTATCCCTCTCTTTATAGGTCTATGCAGCATTGCCTTTCCTCCGGGATAAAAATGCCTAGCTGGCGACTCTATTCATCTCCAGTGAGTTCACTGCTGTGTGTTCTCATTGTCCCTTTCGCCGACCGTTCGCGTCTGTACCCTATCTGACCTGGTTTCATTTATCGGGAGCGACACTTACAAATGAAAGTACAGGATCTGGTGGATTCTAAAGCCCTCAACTTCGCACCTCCTCCAAATGTCAACAGAAATCCTATGCCTAATCATGGCGGGCCAAGGATTAATGCCATTGAGGAAGACAAACCATCTACTTTGATCACCAGTGTTGCACAAATTCGAACACCTCTGGTCGAAATTAAAGCTCAGCTTTTAGAATGCCAGGTATTCCCCGGGTGTGAGCTCGGTTGTGGGTATTGCAACATTGCAGTCAACGGGTGTGATAATTTGAGAAGCGGTATAGATAGTCTTATCAAGGATGGTATCCTTCAGATCTCAACAACGGCGCCTACAAATCCAGCAATTCCTTTGACAACAATTCCTGATTCTTCTACAACAGCAGCAACAATCATTCCTACCGATTCATCAATATCATCAGCAATGGCTCCATCCATCACTTCAACAAATCAAATGACAAAAACCATTTCTTCTACAACATCAGCATCCTTTTCATCAGCAGAATCTTCTACAACGCCAACAAAAACCAATGAAGATGTCTCAGCAGTCACCATTTACTATGATCCATCAGATGTTCCTCCAAGCAACAATCTTCAACAAACAGTGGCACCTCCTGCTAGGTCACCAGTCACAATCCACTACGATCCACACACCATTACAATACCCTCCTATGCAGCAGTCAGTCCGATTACCATCACGGTGCCCGGACCAGTTCCCTATGAAAGCAGTAATGCCATACCGTGGCATTATGGCTCTGATCTCTACTCCAAAGGGGAGAAAATCAATTTGGATTCTTCAAACTCTTCTCCACAAATTGATAATGTTGGGGGAGGCGGAGGCTTCACCAGAAGCGGACGCCTTTTCGCCTCACAAACACAAAGGCCTAATGTTGAGGCAGAAGCTGCTGCCAAAGCAAAAGGAAAGAGTGTGGTGCTTGAAGAGACAGTTGTCAAAGAAACTCAGAAGACATCTTTTGAACAAGATGTAGACGAGTTCATGAGAATCATAAAGAGAAGTGATTACAAAGTGGTGGATCAGCTTCACCAAACTCCCTCAAAAATCTCCATATTATCACTATTGATGTGTTCTGAAGCTCACAGGAACGCATTATTGAAAGTCCTGCACGCGGCATACGTGCCAGAGGAGATCATTGTTAATCAGCTAGAAACTGTGGTGGCAAATGTCAACACCAGTCATGGACTGGGCTTCACCAATGCTGACTTAACAGCAGAGGGATGTAACCACAACAAGGCTTTACATATCACCTTAGAATGCAAGGGTGATGTTCTATCTCATGTACTGGTGGACACTGGGTCCTCACTCAATGTTCTACCAAATAAAGCCTTAGTGAAGCTGGAGTATGATGGCTTAGCACTGCGTCCGAGTAACTTGGTGGTGAGAGCATTTGATGGCTCTAAAAGATCTGTGCTTGGAGAGATTGATCTGCCTGCGATGATTGGCCCGCAAACTTTCAAAACTACCTTCTATGTGATGGACATTTAGCCGGCCTACAGCTGTTTGTTGGGTAGACCCTGGATCCATGCCGCTGGCTCTATTACGTCTACCCTTCACCAGAAGTTGAAATTTGAGTGGGAAGGCCAGATCATCACTATCTGGGGGGAAGAGGACATCTTTGTTAGCCATCTGGCTACATACAAGTACATAGAAATGGATGGAGAGATCAATGAAACTATGAGCCAGGGGTTTGAGGCCCTGAACATTAATGAAGCCTCTGTTGTACTGGGAACCTCCATAACGTCATATCAGCAAGCCCGGAAGGTTGTTGAAGAGGGTACTGCCCAAGGCTGGGGCAAGTTGCTGCCCGTGGAGAAGAAAGAAGACAGATTTGGGTTGGGTTACAGACCAACTCAACAAGATCAATCAGAGGCTGCTAAAAAGCCCAGTTTTGTCAGCGGGGGAATGCTCGCCCCTGATGCTGTGAACAACTTGGAAGACGAGGAGGAAAGCGACCGCAACCTGGAGAGCTGGATACGTCCAAGGATCCCGGGGAGCCAAGTCCTTAACTGGTCTTCCCAGGAAATTATAAGGGTTACTCCTTGTAACACGGTGGGAGAACTGACTTTGATTATGTTGCGGATAGCAAGAGTCGCCACCGACTTTTATTTTATCCAAAGGAAAGGCATAAAAGAACAGGAAAGACCTTTTAAAAGATTTTTGGGTCCGGGGGGTAGGTTATGTAAAGGGAAGGTGTTAGCACCCTTTACATCCATGGTTATCCATGGGCTCTTAGTTACTTAGCTCACTTTAAAATGTTTTTGAAAAGTGAAGTGTGTGAATAGAAATTTTCTTAATTGTTTTATAATGATCCATGTACGGATGCGTATAAAACCTTTGTTTTGAAAATTGTTTGAAATGTATGAAGTGTTTGAAATGTTTTGAAGAGTGAGCAAGTATCTAAGAGGAACCTACCCTAATTTTAAATCTTTTCTGTTCTTGAATCCTTTAAACGGTAAGACTATCCCTATTATTAAGGAATAGGTAGTCATTACCTTGGATGTGAGGGACAAGTGAAGGGACATCTGTTATTTAGGCAACTGTGGGGTGTATAAGCAATTCGAAGGGACTTATCATCTTTATTCGAAAGGGACAAGATCATTACGAAGGCAGCATTCGAAGGGACGTGATCTTTTTATCTGTTTAAGGGACTAGATGATGTGAAATGAGGGACTTTGCTTTATACACCCTACTTGACCTTTTGTTTAGGCAACATGAGAGGTAACCCTAGAAAGTGAGATGGCGATCAAAGATCGACTTACATGTGTGAGTGTACAATTTTAAATATTTATCTTTTAAATTAGTGATCTAAATTAATTTTAAAATACAAACATGTTTCACTCCCTATTTTACTAACCATAGCATTTAAAAATAAATATTAAATATTACTACTAAAATATTACATAAAGGAAACAATTACATAATAATAATAATTAAAGCAAATTAAATAAATAAGCAAAAATAAATAATAATAATATAATTGGGTTAGTAACAAAAATAATAATAAATCACAATATATAAATGGGGTTAGTAATAATAAAATAAATAAACATAATTAATACAAAAATATTAGCATAATAATTAAAAGTTCAATTTTTTATATAAACAATTATTATTTAAGATTAAAAAGAAAATATAAACAATTATATACTAATTACCATAAAGTTTTAAATTATATACAAATTATAAAGATTAGGTTAATTATGAACATATTATGAAAATAATTTATATTTACAAAATTAAATTAGCAAATTCTAATTATTTTTAAGCATATACTAAAAAATTACATACAAGAATTAAATAATAATTATAAACAAATTATAAAATATATACATAATTAAGGTTTATCAAAAGTTACAATTAATAAGTTAATTAATATTTATAATTAGAGTTTATAAAAAATTAATTAGGTTTTAAAATATTTTAGGGTTTTAGAAAATTAGGGTTTATATGTCCTTTAGAATAATAAATTAGGATTAACTAAATATTATATAGAATATTACAATATTAATAATTTACAAAAATAAATAATTTTTCTAATAAGATTTAAATTGAAAAGAAGAGTTCTAAAATAATATAAACATTTTAATTATTATTTGAATTTGTTTAACTATAATAGAAATTAATTAAATCAAAAAAAGAATGAAAAAGCAAAACCTGCCTGGGCTGGGATTTGAACCCAGTCCCTAAGCTTTCAACCCTCAAGACTAGCACACCAACCACTGGGCCATGCGCACGCAGGTGATAGGGAGAACACTCCATTTGGTTTTGTTGCTTGACCTGGAAAAATCATGACAAAACAAAACAAATAACACAAAAAGGCCTGGGGAGGGATTCGAACCCAGGACCTTCACACAATACATAAGCACACTTACCATCCAGCCGGGAGGGCGCAACTGGTAGTTAATCCACAACAATTAATTATATATTAAGTCTAACAATTAAAATAGAAAAAACAAGAAAAATTGCTGCAGCCAGGATTCGAGCACAAGCCTTCAAGCATAACGCACGCGTTTCTTGCCACTGAGCCAACACTGCAATTGTGAAACAAAACAACAAACAATTCAAAAAATATTATATCAGGTATTTGAATGAAGAACTTGGCGCCAAGGGCCTTCGTCTTCAACCTTTTTCCTACGAAAACACCTGCAAAATCACTTACGAAGTTTCCTGCGAATTTTCAAAACCCTACACCTGTGTTTTTCGAAACATCACGCAAACCATCATGATAACCAAAATTAATGGCCCAGATCAATCGTACAGAGCTCATACATTACAGCTATGGTTTTAGAATTGATTTTAGGGTCTTAAATGTATGGTTCCCATTTTGAACCTTCAAACCCTAATAATGGCAATCTTCAACACAGTCCATAATAATTCAATTAACATATGCAAAAAGCTTCTAAACATCACAACAAACACAAATATATGATTAGTTTTCAATATTAATACATGAATCAACCAAATCGAAAAATTTCAAAATGTGGAAAAGATGCATTCGGTTTGTGCGATTTAGGTCATGAAGATGCAATGTTATGATCCAAAATCACTCTATGAACATCCAGGAACAAGTTGCAACCTTCAAATTGTCTTGAAAGGGCTTGAATGATGGAATCCGAATTTGAATTTTGATGACTTTTTTGAATATGCAAACTTGCACTTTGAGGCAGGGAATCCGTGGCCTTTGCATTGGGATATCTTGTATACTTATACTAGACTGAATTAGGTCAAAAATATTGGATCATTGTGTGGATCTTTTTGATTTTGGAGATTGAAAAAGATTAGGTCTTAAATTTCAAATATTTGTGAATGAGACCTTTCTATTTCAAGTCAATCCTCATCAATGTTATATCAATTCAATCCAAATTATATTTATGACTTTCTAGAATAGAAATATATTTTAAATTTTCACATTTGATATTTTATTTAAATTTAAAATGATTTTTTAATATAAAAATCATATTAAATATATTAAATAAAATAAAATTATGAAAATATCAAATAAATTTCGTGCATGATGTCATGGAATGCTTTGGGTCACAAAAAGTTCAGCCCATTTAGAAAAATTTGGTTTTAAGACCCTATTTTCTTCGTACACCACCCAAAAATTTCCCAACTTTGCAAGGGCACACATCCTTCAATTTTAATACTATGAGGGTGATATTGGACATTTTGGAAAGCTTAGAGAGTCCTCTAACCAACCCCATTGGTTTCATGTCCATATCATTTACCATTCTCAAGTTATGTCCTTTTGAAGTTGTTGACTTTTTGTTGACTTTCAAAAGGACCTATAATGTCTTAGCTCATACCTTCCAAATGAAGCATTTTTGGGCTTGGCTTGTGAGACACAAAGTTGTAGAGAATTCAATTTCCTTCAAAATGAGCTTTGGATGGAAAGAATGTGATGAATCATGTGAAAGTTATGGCTGGTCAAAGTTCAGTTGACTTTTCCTTAAGAAACCCTAATTTAGAAACCCCTGATTCTTGATGATCTGAAATCTCCTTGATGAATCATGATCAACCCTTGATCAAATGATGAATTTTACTTCATATACTTGATGTTGGCAAAAAATCATGAAGTTTGACTTTGGTTTGACCACAATTGACCTCAGTTTGACTTTTTAACTGCTTTGACTGACTTTGACCTATCTGATCATTTGACTGAGCAAACCTTTGAGAAAAGTTCTGAAATTTGTCATGGGGATTCTTAGACACATATAAGATGTTATGAAGCTCACTTGAAGTCTTGGAAATACATTTAGCCTGATTAAAGTCAAAACCCTAGTTTTGGATGCACTGCTTAGGAGAATGCCTTGCCTGAGGGATTTGTCAAATCTTCTGACCCATGATGAACTTTGTGAACCTTGTGAACCTCATAAGATGTCTTGTGAACCTTTTGAACCTCATGAAAGGTCTTGTGAACCTTGTGAACCTCATAAAGTGTCTTGTAAACTTCATGAACCTCATGAAAGGTCTTGTGAACCTTGTGAACCTCATAAAGTGTCTTGTAGACTTCATGAAC
Source organism: Lathyrus aphaca (assembly GCA_963966055.1). Taxonomy (NCBI): domain Eukaryota; kingdom Viridiplantae; phylum Streptophyta; class Magnoliopsida; order Fabales; family Fabaceae; genus Lathyrus; species Lathyrus aphaca. The sequence continues at coordinate 69,028,902 of OZ014520.1, forward strand.
CTCATGAAAGGTCTTGTGAACCTTGTGAACCTCTTAGCACACAAAGTCTTGTATTGTGAGGGCAAATTTTGGGGTGCAACAGCTGCCCCTGTTCAATTTTCTGAAACCTGAGGGGTTAGATTGGTATATTTGCCATTCGTGACCTGGAAGGTTGAAGGGGATTGAACACAAAAGCCCAAAAATTTGCACTCACCGGTGCGTAGAGGGATACTGATGACTAGTTGAATATGCTTGAGTGGGCTTAAAGATTCCACCTGGAGAAAATTTCTTCAAATATGTCTCTTGGAGGATAAAGCAGTCCAAAATATGAAGATATAATGATAGCTTTCAGGAGGATAAACAACGTCCTGAGGTATAAGCATAACTTTTGGGAGGATAAACAACGGCCCAAAAGAAATGGTAGCTTTCAGGAAGATAAACAACGTCCTGAGGTAATGATATGCTTTCAGGAGGATAAACAACGTCCTGAGGTATAAGTATAACTTTTGGGAGGATAAACAACGGCCCAAAAGAAATGGTAGCTTTCAGGAGGATAAACAACAGCCTGAGGTAATGATTGCTTTCAGGAGGATAAACAACGTCCTGAGGTAATGATATGCTTTCAGGAGGATAAACAACGTCCTGAGGTATAAGATAACCTTTGGGAAGATAAACAACGGCCCAAGGTCACAAGTTGTTGATGAAGTTTGTCTGCTGGAGAATTAACCTGAAAAACAAGATTATAACATTCCGTATGATAATATTAGCTTATGCATTATGTATGCATGTATAATATGATGCACTTAAGTAATGTACTATGTATCTATGTATATGTATGTTATGGTATGATGTAAATGATGTATGTATGCATCATGCAGCCTGAAGCGTCTGGATATCTTCGGATAACAACTACTGGCCAGGGAAAATAAATCCTGATTCGTTACTGAAGAATATGAGGAACTTGTTTCGGTCTCATATATAACCTCCCGTCTTCGTTTGATAGTAGGGTATACATAACCTCCCGTCTTCGTTCGTCGTACTCTATTGGAAAAATAAATTCCCGACTATCCGTATGAGGATAAAAGAGATGTGACTCGAAGTACTTATGAAGATGGATTTGCCCTAATGGGGGACTTGTAGCTGTCTTGTGGGGATGAACCAGCGAAGCTTCGTTGAATTCCTTCCCTCGTTCGTCCTTAGTAAATACTATTACTGCATTTTCATGCATTTCTGGTAAACATTAATCATATTAAGCATTTTATGCATTTCTGGTAAACATCAATCATATTCAAAAGCATACATACATTCAAACACAACCAATGGACGTTTCGCTTATGTAAATAGGGTAAAAGTAAATCTGGATTCAAAGATGGAATTTTATTTATATCACAAAGTGACCCGTACATAGGTAAGTTTGTACAAGAAGACAGAAATCCTAGTAAGAGGAATTTGTCATAAAGTTTTTTTTTTACAAAGAAAATCAGCTATGTGAGAAATAATCCTATTGAGTTTCAATTCTACTATTGCCATTATCTTCAAGTATCTCATCTTCTGCTGTTGAGACGGAAACGATTGGATTGAGCTTTATCTATTCGAGCTTGATTAAGTAGCACAATGGGTGATCCAAACGAGACATAGTCATACGCTTTAATCCCTAACTTTTGCCTGGATTGCCCTTTCAGATTTTCAATCCACCGGGATACCCTTTTTTTCCCAAGCCGCCTTTTCAGGTTTTCGACTTGCCGGGTGTACATTTTTTATATATATATCCCTAATTTTTGCCCAAACCCTTTTGGTTTGCCGGGATGCCCTTATTTTTGCCTAGGCCAGTCAACCTAGCGGGTCTCTTTTTATGCGTAGTATTTTTTAACTATGTCTGCGTTTACAGGTTGTGGGAAGTCTTCACCATCCATAGTAGTAAGTATCATGGCCCCTCCTGAGAATACTGTCTTGACTACAAATGGTCCTTCATATGTAGGAGTCCACTTGCCCCTAGGATCACCCTGTGGTAATATGATACGCTTGATTACCAAATCACCAGCCTGATATACCTTTGGCTTAACCTTTTTATTAAAAGCTTTGATCATCCGTTTCTGGTACATCTGGCCATGACAAATTGCTGCTAACCTCTTTTTATCAATCAAATTTATCTGGTCAAGTCGAGTCTAAATCCACTCATCTTCATTCAAGCCTGCATCCTTCATAATTCTTAAGGAGGGAATCTGAACTTCAATGGGCAGAACTGCTTCCATACCATAGACTAAGGAGAATGGGGTTGCCCCTATTGAAGTGCGTATTGTAGTACGATAACCATGAAGAGCAAACGGCAAAATCTCATGCCAATCCTTGTAAGTAACAGTCATCTTCTGTAGAATCTTCTTGATATTCTTGTTAGCAGCTTCAACTGCCCCATTCATCTTTGGACGATACGGAGAAGAGTTGTGATGCTTAATCTTGAACTGCGTACAGAGATCGGTGATCATAGTATTGTTCAGATTAGAGCCATTGTCAGTAATAATCCTTTTAGGGATGCCATACCTACATATGAGATTATTCTTAATGAATCGAGCCACCACATTCTTAGTAACAGATGCAAATGAAGCTGCCTCTACCCATTTCGTGAAGTAATCAATGGCCACCAGGATGAAACGATGCCCATTAGAAGCAGTAGGCTTGATCTCACCAATCATATCAATGCCCCACATGGCAAAAGGCCAAGGAGCAGTCAACACATTCAATGGTGATGGAGGTATATGTACTTTATCAGCATAGATTTGACACTTGTGACATGTTCTGGAATGCTGATAGCAGTCAGCTTCCATGGTAGACCAATAGTAACCTGCTCTCAATATCTTCTTTGCCATAGTATGACCACTAGAATGAGTGCCAAAGATCCCATCATGCATGTCTTCCATAATCTCAGTTGCTTCCTTCTTATCCATACAACGAAGCAGAGTTGAATCATGATTGCGCTTATACAAAATTCCATTACTCAGGAAGAACTTAGCAGAAAACCTTCTCAGAAACTTCCTATCTTTGACAGATGCCCCTTCAGGGAACTCCTGGGCTTCAAGATATCTTTTCACTTCATAGAACCAAGGCTTCTCTTCTGCTTCGTTAGTGTCAATCTCATTGCAGTATGCAGGCTTCTCAAATCTATCAATAGTGATCTTGGGAGCTTCATCATCCCAGCTGATCTCAAACATGGATGCCATGGTAGCTAATGCATCTGCCAACTGATTCTCTCTCCGTGGAATATGTCCAAAGGTAATCTCTTTGAAATGTGGGATCAAATACAACACATGTTCTCTGTAAGGAATGAGATTATCATGCTTGGTATCCCAATCTCCTTTAATCTGACTTACTACCAGGGCTGAATCTCCATACACATCAAGAAACTGAATCTTCATATCAATAGCAGCTTTAATACCTATGATACATGCCTCATACTCAGCCATATTATTAGTACAATAGAAACAAAGTCTGGCAGTAATCGGGGTATGACAACCTTCAGGGGAACTGATCACAACGCCAACACCATTACCAAGTGCATTAGAAGCTCCATCAAAAACCATAGTCCATCGGGATCCTTGTTCAGATCCGTCATATTGTCCAGGTTTTTCGGTAATAATCATAATTTCTTCATCAGGGAACTCAAAACTCATTGACTGATAATCATCCACTGCTTGATGAGCCAAATGATCAGCTACAACACTTCCCTTAATGGCCTTATGAGTAGTATACTGTATGTCATATTCTGTCAAGATCATTTGCCATCTTGCAATTCTTCCGGAGAGAGCAGGTTTCTCGAATATGTACTTGATTGGATCCATCTTCGAAATAAATAAGGTAGTATGAGTCAACATATACTGTCTTAGTCGGCGAGCAGCCCATGCCAAAGCGCAGCAAGTTTTCTCGAGCAGTGAGTATCTTGTTTCACAGTCGGTAAACTTTTTGCTAAGGTAGTATATTGCCTGCTCTTTTCGTCCAGACTCGTCATGTTGCCCCAACACACACCCCATTGAGTTGTCTAACACTGTTAAGTACATAATCAAGGGTCTTCCATCAACTGGTGGCATCAAAATTGGAGG